>OY757245.1:46730701-47930701 GCA_963583935.1 Diaperis boleti | reverse complement strand
TGTAGAAAATTAAATTTAATATGAGTTCATGGAATAGATGCTAGATGACATTAAATTTTTCAACCTCTAGTAAAAAAGGAAAATAATATGTCCTTATTAATTAAATCTTTTATAAAAGTTTGTAGATACTTGTAGAGACACTTTGTGTAGAAGAGTTTAAAAGGCAGCAATTCGTGTTAAAGATTGAATGGGAGGAAAGTTTTAATATAAATGTGAGTTACATAATTATGTATATCCTAAGCAATCAAAGTAATCATTATAGGAGTTTATACTGTAACGTAGCCTGAGCCGGGCGGGTTCGAGGATTTAAAGAAATTCGTGAGCACACCGTAGTTACTAACTTTTATTAAAAACTAGCTGGTACCCGGCGCGCGTTGCCACGCCCACAAATTCAAGTAAAACACATCTCAGTCGATTTGACCGGTGCAACGAACAGGTAAACCACGATGGATAAACCCTGAACCGATCCGAATATTATTTGGTTTGTGCTATTGCTATTAGACAAATCCAACAAATCAAAGATCATAAAAATCGGTCAAACCCAAGGAGGCCCCCTGGGCCCCCATGTCCATGTGAAAAATACTTTATCACCTATTCTCATACCTACCAAATATACAAAAAAAAATCATAAAAATTGGTCCAACCCAAGGGGGCCCGCTGGAGCCTATTCGGAACATAAAAACAGCCAAACGTACAAATAATAAAACACATTATTTTTTAGTGAACAGTATTTTGGAATATGTATTTATGTATTCAATGTATTTAAGTTAATAATAATTAATTTCATATTTAATTTAATTTAATTATTCTAAAGCAGTCGGGTAAACAATATTTTTGGTTTTTCCATTTGGCGAATACATAAATAAGTTTTTCGGTGTTCCCTCTTTGACCATGTAAGAAACATGGACTTCCCAAACATTGAGCCCAGGAACACTCAGTGACTGTCCTTGGGCTTTGTTGATGGTAATTGCCAAAGCAAGGCGTACTGGAAATTGAAGCCGCTTGCAACCGAAAGGCAAATAGAATCATTGGTATGCATAGGATGAGCATTACATTTTGGATGGTCGTTTTAATGGACACTATCTTGTTGAAGTGTTTCAACAGCTTGAAATGAAGTAAAACTATGTTTTTAGTGAACAGCAAATTAGTGTTATAAAATTATTTGGTTAGCGTTACCTGCCGATTGCACGTCCTTTTCAAGAAGGACTTAAAGTTGCTCCCACTTCGAAAGCAATCCTGGACACATCCACAATCAATTTTGGCACTTTTCCCTCGATTTCACCACACTGTTTCTCCCTGCTTTTGAAGAAAATTGATGAGTGACATTTTATATCTAACACTATCTCTGTGACATTTTTATCTGACAGTTTTCAATTTCGCCTGGTTTGAACTTTAAATATTTTTTTACCAAAAAGGGGTGACACATTGGGGTCGTGACTATTTTACTCCCGATTGCGAATATTATTTGTGGTCAAAATTTCATGAGGATCTGTTTACCGGTGCATAAGATACGAACAAACAAACAAATATTCATTTTTATATATTAGAAGATAACGTTTTTCCTATGTACAAATTTACTTGTTCACGATAACACGCAGACCGACTTGATCACAATGTTTCCAGTACACACTATCCCGTTCCGTCGTTAGTTCCTTACTGGTATTATCGATTCCTTCTATTCCGGGAATAATAAGATCATCCTTTCGGCGCGGCCGAATATTCTTGAAGGACGACATCATCCTCTTTGTGCGAACGTCGTATAGTATGACATCAGCGCCACACGACCTTCTCGGCTGATGAGAGCATCTTATGTGAACAAGCATTCCCAGACGTTCTCACGGTCTGTGGACTGTTCTGGATCAATGCCGTTACCATATGTAGTAATATTCCAATAATAATTGTTTCCAGAGAAATGACATCATCCGCTTCCGGTGCCGTCGCGCCGTCGCACAGTGGGGTCGGAATGAACAATTTTTGGCCAAAATTTTTGTGGAACTGGTTTTAAAAAGGATCGCTAATACAGACAAAATAATAAAAAAAAACAGTAATAATTGGATGGTTTTTAGGGGGTGAAAATTGAAATAATTAAGTAAAATTCAGAAACTTCGGAATCGTATAGAACTCGACCTTCGAATTGGCAGAAAAATAGTGGAAAAAATCCCATTGTTAAAATAAGGATGTTTTCAGGGGGTGAAAATCGACACAACTAAATAAAATTTTACAATTGCATATTAGCAGAGTATTCGAACTGAGAATTGGGGAAGAAATAGTATTACCAAAAACACCATTGGTAGTTTTCTACGGTAAAAATCGACATATATCTATCTAAGTAATGTTCTGAAACTGCAAATTCGTATAGAAATCCACCTCTGAATTAAAGGAAAAATAGTTAAAAGAAAACCCTTTTATAACATGTGATGGTTTTCAAGGGTTTTAAATCAAAAACACAATAAAAATCCTGAAACAATTATGTTAAGTTCAACCTGAGAGTTGACAAAAAGTTAAATTAACTACTTTCACAAACAATTTAAAAACAGTGAAAAAGTGAAAGATTAATTTATTGTGCACAGCAATAACAAAAATTGAATGGTACATATCGTCGGTGAAATGTGTTAACCTGCTAACTCCATTTGGCAAAATTTTGGAGGAGACTATCAAAACGCTTGAATTTCGGAGTTTATATTAAACCATTTGGAGACAGCAGGTATTATTGAGAAAAAACATAAAACATTTTGTCTGAATAATACCTGATATCTCCAAATAGTCTAATATAAACTCCGAAATACAAGCGTTTTAATAGTCTCTTCTAAAATTTTGTCCAATGGAGTTAGCAGGTTAACACATTTCACCGACGATATACGAGAATAGTAAATTATTTATCTAGAACGAGAAGTAAAGTTTAAAGTACGAGCAAGTTTTTTACGACCGAGGCGCCTAGCCGAGGCCGGAATTACTTGTGAGTACCTTTAAAAACACTTCTTCGTTCGAGGTAAATACAACGTTTTATTTCATACTGCAAGTTTAATGAACTAAGTCAAAATAAAAAGAAATGTTGTGTAATTTCGCACAAATTATTCGTAATAATTAAATATGCGGGAACTAACATTACCATAGTAACAAACGTTTGTCAAAAATGACAACGAAAAAACTGGGTCACGGTGAATGGTTTTGGATATTTATTCGATTATTCCGTTTAAAATGGAGAAAATTGAGGTGCCTCAAGACATTGTAGATGAAGCAGATCACGTGAAGAACAATTTGATGCCACAAAAATCTCGGGAACAATGGAGGAAATGATTGACGTATAATTTTAAAGTACTAGGACTTTAAAATTTTTCTTTAAAGTACTAGGACGTTAATGTTCCACTTTTGGTATCAAAAATAATCCGAAAAATGTCACTTTAGATACAAGTATGAAATAATAGTATATTATTTATCTAGAACGAGAAGTGAAGTTTAAAGTACGAGCAAGTTGTTTACGGCCGAGGCGCCTAGCCGAGGCTGGAATTACTTGTGAGTACCTTTAAAAACACTTCTTCGTTCGAGGTAAATACAACGTTTTATTTCATACTGCAAGTTTAATGAACTAAGTCAAAATAAATGAAATTTTGTGTGTTTATCTCGCACAAATTATTCGTAATAATTAAATATGCGGGAACCAACCATTCCCATAGTAACAAACGTTTGTCAAAAATGACAACGAAAAAACTGGGTCACGGTGAATGGTTTTGGATATTTTATGCGAATATTCCGTTTAAAATGGAGAAAATTGAGGTGCCTCAAGACATTGTAGATGAAGCAGATCACGTGAAGAACAATTTGATGCCACAAAAATGTCGGGATCAATGTAAGAAATGATTGACGTATAATTTTAAAGTACTAGGACTTTAAAATTTTTCTTTAAAGTACTAGGACGTTAATGTTCCACTTTTGGTATCAAAAATAATCCGAAAAATGTCACTTTAGATACAAGTATGAAATAAAAATAATTTAATTGATCTTCAATTTTATCATGTCCAGTTCTTCTGTGACTAACCCACACTGTCGTCATTTTCCATTCTAAATGCAGAATTTTTTAACGAGCAAATCTATATAATATGTCTCTTTGTAGTAGTGGGTTACTCTTTAATATGAACGATTTGGTTCTCTCCGCCGCCGTACTAAGGGCCTAGTCGGCTGCATGCAACTTTTAAACAGTCAATTCCTTTTTGACCGCAAGATATAAGACCTCTACCGTAAGCTGGTCTAAGATCCGAAACAAAAAGAGGTGATAAAAAACAAAACTGGGAAACTTACCTGAAAAAAATGCAAATGAAGAAGAAAATAACCATTCTGTTTTTGAAGTAAATACTTCTTTACGGACACTTGACTTGGGGAGTAAGCTGGTGAATGCCTGACGAGAGCGTTACGAAAAGTGTGATCGGGCCAAGCGAACGGAAGTTTTAATAATAATTAATTCATAGAAAAAATGTTTGTCTTAACGGGATTCGAACCCGCGTCTTTTAGGTTGTAGATCTAAACTTTTCTCAATACACCAATTTGCTTGTGTCAGTTTTGTATGCAATTACGCTACTTATCTTAATAATCGCTACACGTGATTGCCGACTTTTCGCTGACGACAAACTGAAACATGCATTATCCAATACTGCAGACGGTATTAATTCAGGATTCTCTAGCTCCATTTATAAACTTACATAAATTAAGAGCACTTTCACAATGGCGAAATAAAGTTTTACTTCAGTCGTGTGGTCTAAAGCACACTCGTTTTTTTTTAATTTTCTAATAAATAATTTGACTTGAGGTTGTGTTTCTTTTTCATTGTATGTACAATTTTTCGTAGGACCTCGATGGTGCTGTCTTACCCTGGGATAGAAAGTAACAATCGACCTTTTTCTTTACACCCTTGTAATTGTTAGAAACCAAGATATATTAAATAATAGCAGATTATTATACGAGTTCCTGTGTAAATTGGACGCTTTGTGGCACAAGGGGTTTATAAAAGCACGAGTGAAACGAGTGCTTTTGTGAACCCCGAGTGGCATAAAGCGTTCAATCTACACAGGTACGAGTGTAATACGACGTTTTATCGTTCGACACAACCCCGGAAAGCCTTTAAATTGCTTAAAATCCATAAAAATAGTTTGACGTTTATCTGTCATTTTAATTATTTCATGACAGAGAGTGTTTACACAAGCGAAAATTTGAAAATTCTGACAGCGTCGAACGATAATAGTTATTTATTGTAATTTATTGTAGTCCTGTAACCTGAGTAAATAATTATGTTCTGCAATGTCGCACGATGATAGTGACAGATTTACTTTTACACATGTTTTACATCTATTGAGAAAATGCATCCAAAACATACCTATAATGATATCAGTGGTTGACAGTATATAATAGAAATTTGACTGCCCCTCGCCTCACGATTTTATTTTAGTCTGATAAGTGCTCTAGATTATGAGGAGAGTGGTGTGATGACTGCTGGTACCTACCTAATTATTTTTTAGCTTTTACTACATTATCTGCATCATTATATTACGTTTCTTTACAATAAAACCGTTTAACTTAAAAATGATTTTTACTTATTTTGTTTTTAAGTTTTTCCTTTTTTTCGAAAGTGTACTGCGTGCTACTTGTCAAGCCCTTTCATGTGATACCCATATTGAGGGGATTGAAAGCTAAAAAAAAATAAACCGCCCTTTTTTTGGTGGCGGTCATCTTGAATTTACAATGATACTGAATATACATAATTGTATTGTTATCAGAACTGAAGGTCTGTACCAAATTTCAGATCAAACGGTCAACAGGAAGGGGGTAAAATTTCGATTACTACATTTGACCCACACCAAGACACAAACACGATTTTGTTTGCCAGGAGCACATCTTCTCAGGTTCCTTTCAAGTTCTGACATTTCGGCCCCTTCGCGAGGGGGCTGTTAGCCCCAAAATCGTAAATGGCACTATGGGTCGAGCGATACCTCATTTGAAAGATATTGGAGGCCTCTCTACAACTAACTGCTTACTTTTCAATCTTTTGAAGACAAACATGTAATTGCTGAAATTAGGCTTATTAAAATTGTAACATCAGAAACAGTTAAAGTTATCTGATCTTTCTGCGTTTACGAAAGCCGTTAGAAAAAAGAAGTATGAATATTCCAGTGAAAAAGATTTTATTGTGTTCGATGGATTCACAATTCAGCATACGCCTTGCTTGCAAACATTCTTTTCACAAAATAAAACATAAATTTCAGCGCTCATTTATCATAATACATAAATACTACTAAAAGTAAGTTTTTGCGCTATTACAGTAATGAACTAATTTTGATACTTGTACTTGTATTGTTTTTGCACAATTGTAGCAAAATAATACAATTACATGGAAGAATATATTACGTTCCAGTGTACAATAACGTGTCGGACACAATAATAGGCCTGGGGGGAATGAGCGTTATGTCACATTAAGAAAATACCGAGTGATTTAGAGTAACTTTTAATCGAAGACTCCTTTAGAAAAAATTTTCTTTGTTTACACCGTGATTTGTAAATTTAACATTATTTGATAGATATCGAGGACACGCAATGGCGTCCGATTTTAAATAAGTTTAAAAATAGCAAATTTCGTAAAATCTAGTACGAGGACAACACTGAAAATTTTTAGAAAACCCAACAAAGATTAGTTTAAAATAAAATTAAATAATTTTATTGTTTTTCAAAATATTCCCCTTTAACATCAATATATTTTTGCATTCCTTAAGAGGGTTCTCCAGTGGCAGGTCCATTTCTGCCGGTCGAAGTAATTTTCCCGCATTATCTTTTTTTTTAATTTACAAATTTAAAAAAATCGCTCTGTAGCTGCAACACGTCCACAAAATTTCAACGAAAAATCTTCAAAAATAAAAAAGTAACATTCAACGGCGGGCAAAAAAAAGCAATGTGCGGCGTTGAATGTAACTTTTTTATTTTTGAAGATTTTTCGTTGAAATTTTGTGGGCGTGTTGATAAAATATAGATCTTTGCAGCTACAGAGCGATTTTTTAAAATTTGTAAATTTAAAAAAAGATATTGCGGGAAAATGTACTTCGACCGGCAGAAATGTACCTCCCACTGGAGAACCCTCTTAAAGCAATGATGCCACTCTTCCTGAGACACTTCAGAAACCTGTCTGTCTACATTACCGTACTTCGTACATTATTGTAAATAAACTTATTACGGAACTTATAACTTAGTCTAAAGGGCCTAAACCGTAGATGGTCTAAATTTGAACGTCTTTCAAGTAAAAACGAAGTCTCCCACACTGTTCACAACAAGATCAAGCCGGAATAACACTCACAAAAGTAAAGACATTTTATTGACGTATCGTAAAGAAATACAAACACAAATCTCCTGCAAATTTTGCTTAATAATCGATGACTTTTACCGAGTGGCAAGTGAAATTTCGTTAAGAAAGAGTGGGGTTATGTTTATTTATTGTTTATGTGGTAATGTGCATTGGATTAATTAACCGTATTTTAACATTAGTTCTTTGTATAGTTTGTGCTCTTAAACAGCTAAAGACAAAATGGAGGATGACTTTGTTAAGTTCCTAAATAATATAGAACTCATTAGAAGACGTAGACAAAAATAAGTAAACATACACTTTCTACTAAGTATTTAAATGATTGTTTTTTAAGATTTTACAATGAGTATGGAGTACCCAGCATTGTAGGTTTTATTTCTCCGCCGTTATATTTTTCATTCTTGAACGTTGGTATGATAGCGTATATAGATTTAAGAAACTAAATGTTGATATTAAGTCTAAGTTATTGTAAAACAACCTTTCAGCACACTTCCCATTATTCCTGTGGCCCAATTAAACTATTTAATCGGTCTGACACTCCTCCAATAGCACTTTTATAAAATTTGTCACAAAATGCATCTGAAGTCAGCGATGCAATGTAGACAACCAACTATACCATGTCACTCACTCATCAATGTCAGTGGTAGACGTGCGCACAGCGGCAGGCGCAGACGGCCTAGGCCAAAACCAAGCGTTTCCTGAATTTTGAGACGTCTTGGTTTTACCCCAGTCTAACGCGCGTATAGATGTTTCACATCAAAAAAACTAGCAATCATCTTCTTTCCAGCATTAGCACTGCGAATTTGTCCGACCTTTGTAGGCTTAAGTTCGAAAGACCGATTGAACCGATTGAGTTTTTTTCTCGATCATAACAATAAATCCAAGATTCATCACCATCAGCGACGTATTCCAAACCAAATTTGAAGTGCCAGCTTGAAATTTTTCCAGAATTTTTCTGCACCATTCAATGTGTTGTCGACAACAAAGTTTTCTCACTTAAAACTGGTGACGTAAAATGTTTTGGATTTACTCGTATCAATGGCCAATGTCGACCGAATAAATTGATCAGTAGGAAACAGCAGTTCTTGGGCGTCCTTCACGAAATTCATCACTAAGAAAAACACCGATCTCTGTTGAATTCACTGTACCACCATATTTATAAATTGTTGCCTAAGTAGATAGGGCTTCTTCGCCAAATGTATTTCTGAGCTAATTTTCACATTGTTTAACACATTGATTTAAAATTGTAAAAAATCAAAGCCCGGAAATGTTCTGCAGTCAAATTAATTTTTGGGAGAAAACAAAATTTTTGAATTATGATAATTAAAGAGCTATCAGAGCAAATCAAACAAACTAAACGTCAAAAAATATAATTTTTATTTGTTTTTAGAAACATGGCATTCTAGATGTTTTCAGTGTCGTCCTTGTATTAACTTTATCAAACACAAAGTGAAAATAGGATTTAACAGAAAATTTTATAATGCATCAAATTAATGCGGCGGGTATACTTATTGAAAATAATTGTGATTATCGTAAATAAGCGTGGAAATGATGTACGTTCACATTAAATTTGCAATACACAGTCGATTAAGTTGCTCTTAATCACCCAGTATAAGATGTAGTAATAGTATATATAATATACATGTAATAATAATATAGATGTAGTATAGTATAATACTATATTATATGAAAAAATAATTATCTATCTACAGACTAGACTCTTCATAAATGATTCATACATCCAGCGTCAAAGTTCTTTATTTAAGGAATATACAGTTTGTTTTCCAGACGCAACATGATGTATCAACCATTTATAATTGAATTACATATATTTATATTTTTTTAAATTATTTTAAATATTAAATTGATGGGTACAATAAATTTTGGTACAAAAATATAAATAATCTATTCTTTAGATTCAATATCATCGATCTTGCAACATTTACTTAAAAAAATATATTTTCTTCAAACAAATACATTTCTTGAAAGTAAAGGCAAAACACGTCAGCTTTCTTCAAAATAATTTCTGAAAAGTTATCATGAAGGTCCTGTTCATAACACAGTACAACAAAAATTTGACAGGTCCACTTAACAGAAGCCAAATTTCCATTAATTTGTTATAATTTGGGTAATACTCAAAATACAGATCTTTTTCATTAATACAAATTACAAGAATAAAAATTCCCTCAGGAACCGCATTTAAGAGGAAGAGAATCATATCGACTACTACGATTTTGGTTGTTCGTTCTGTACGTCTTTCTGACTTGATTGGTTTGAGTGTCCCATTTGGAAAGTCATTTAATTCGTAACGATAGCAATAGAGTACCATCCTCTGTTTTTTGGCAATACGTATGGAATGAAATAACGAAAAGCTGATGACTGTGAGGACAATACAAGGTAGCAATTTTATTATGACGGCATAAACCCATATCCTTATCTGAAGGAAGGTATTTTCTCTCTTAAAAGTGTCAGTAAAGTAAGCGTAATAGAGAATATACTTGGTCTGGTTGTCGAATGTCACTTGAGAAGAAATTGTAATAGTGAAATAAGTACCAACGCAGAGAACTACCGGCAATAGACAGCTGATTAATAACCCAAGTGTACATCTGTATTGTGAACATAGGTAACGTTGTCTTTTCGGATACCTAGAAGCAAAAAACATTCGAACTCTTCAAAAGCTTACACATGTTCTTACCGTAAAGCCAAAATTCTCCATATAGCCAGCATCATAGTCAAACAAGTGGAGGTGACTTCGAACGTTTCGGTACAATATATATGCAACAAATAGTATCCAGCTCCAGTGAAAGGAAGGGTTTTTGTCACTGTCATGTTGTAAAAGCAAATATAGAGTATGTGCTCTACCACGACTAGCAGATCAGTTACTGATATTGCTGCTAAAATTTGATTGACTGGAACTTGAATCATTTTCTTCTGAGTAAAAACAACAAGATTCACTATGTTGGCAACTGTTCCAAACAAGCAAAGTATAATTGAAAGAAAAGGATGGAAATCTTGGGGTATTTTCTTTAATCCTTTTCCCGAAGCGGTGTTTTCCATAGCCAAATTTTGGATAGCGCTGCTGTGGATGTACGCAGTGAGTGTCAGGAAATCGGCTTCTGCAAACTTGTAACTTCTGTTAGTAGAACATTATTTTATTTTAACAACTTACTATATAAAATTGATGAACTTCTGATTTGTTCATTCTGTGCTTCCCACTCACACTTACTTTGAAACTACGAGTTGAGCAGATTTCTGTAAAAAAGAAGACTTCTAAGAACCGATTTTTTATTAACATGATAGTTGTTTTTGTACTACTTAACCTGCAAATACATATATTATAAACTAACTAAGCTTTCAGAATCAATTAAATTTTCCAATTCAATGGAAAAGTATTTCTATTTTCAAACAAACTGTAATTCTCTGCGATTAACTCATTTTCTTATGGTACATTTATATATATACCGGGTGTACCAGAAATAACTACATCAATTTTAATCAGTAGTAGAACTCATCAATGTCAACAATTTTTCTTATAAAAATTTTGCCCTAAACCCCGTAGTTATCGAGTTAAAATTAGTGGAAGTTTTGACGTTAATTTCGGTACACGCCACTGAACCCCTGAGCGGTGATAACGACACACGACAAAAAACTTCGAAGAACACTTGGAATGAATTTAAACCGCTCGGCGTAAATAAACGAAAAAAATCTTAAAACTGACCTACTAAATGTGTTTACTTCAACATCCAATGCTATTGAAAATTGTACCTTCTCCGATGATTATGTATTATTGAATCCTCCGGATGTAAAAATTAGACTTTCTGTACGTGATAGGGATTTAATTGTTGCTCATTCAAAATTCTCCAAATTCGATTCAAACCTTCGGGTACTGGCGGTTTTTTACAAAATACAATGCACAACGTTAATGGAAATTAGGTACACGAGAAAAAGCAGGCATCTTTTGCGATAATAACTTTAAGAACGAAAGTAAAATACAATAACACGCCCGGTCGAGTTCGCGCGCCGATTCTGATTCTCAACAGCAGGTAACTGATGCACCTGAGAGTGCAAAAAATTTAGAAACTTGATAAGGACGTTGGCTTTTCCGGACAAAAACTATTGATTGAATGTAGGTCAAGTTCAAATAAATATCCATAAGCGGTTCGTGAATTTGAAGGGTTCCAAAAATGCTAAAAAAAATTATATTTAGAAAAAGTGGTAGATATAAAAATGTTGTTCCTCTCGGCGAGTTCTACTACTGGTTAAAATTAAAGTAGTTATTTCGGGGACACCCGGTATGCATGTGGACACTTTTGACAGAGACGATCAGTCTGCTTATGCCTCATTGACATTATGACATTTTTCTTTTTAAAGTTTGACATTTCAAATTTATTCAGCAAAAGCAGCACAAACAGTAAATTATGTAAAGGCTGCACCGTCACTTTCAGGACTCTTAATGTAAAATATTGTTTATTCTTCCAGTATTTACTAAATGTGATTTCCCCTAATATTTAAGAATTCTAAACATTGGCTAGAGCTAGAAGTGACAGCATGTGAAAATTCATGGGATGGTTTTTCAGATCATTTTTAACTAAAACATAATAATCAGCTGTATTGAAGATAGGGGATTATAAGTCAGTCACGTAAATGAACCATATAATTTTTTAGAATTTTTTAAGAATAAAGTCATTTTACCTTATGAAATCGATTCAGTTGAATTTTTAAACTTTAAATATAATAAATAAAATCGTTAGTCGTATTTTTAACGGGGGTAAGAGCATCAGTCGTTATCATAAACATGCTGCGCGCTCAGTGTATCTGAGCGCTGCATAGTCACTTTGGCAAATAAACTAACGATCTTTACACCCACAAACACTCAGCCGACGGTGATTTTAATTTTTGTTAACCATAAAAAATATACCAAATTTTAATTTCAATTAGTACTTAAATTTAAAATAAAATATGGTTCATAATACTGACTGACGTATAATCCTAATTCGATACAGCTGATTATTATTTTTTATTAAAATTTAAATATATTCAAGTCGAACTCCAGAAACTTTAATAAACGTAAAATTACAATTGCAACATGTTTTGGAAGAAAACTACCCCCATCATCAGCCCTAATTTTACAAGAGATTAATGATACAATTGATAAGTTGCAGAAGGGTTCTTACCTTAAAGAATGTTTAAAATTATGACGTTAATTTGAAATTATTAAATTTGACGTTTTGAAAAGATTTTAAAAGACTGGGTAAAAACAACGTTTTATAAAATGTAAAAATTAAATGGATCAAGGATAATCTGGAGAACATTTCAGGCATATCTATTTTACGAAAGGCTCTCATCATCGTAATTTAAGTGTTTTTTATATAACGAAATTAAGCTATTTCATCAGGGGGAGGACAAAAAGACATATCACTGAACGCTAATTATAACGCGCGTTCAACAATAAACCTGGTTAGGGGAGGCTGGGCATTTTTATAACAGTGTACATTGCAATTGTTACAAAAACTAACTTGTCATTCAATTGACAACTACTAACTGCAGACAGACGTAATTGCTAGCTTCGCTTGTCCCGCAAAAATTCCATTCGTTACAGAAAACATTACATTTCATAACTGGTTACATGAATAGCTATTCTGATTTACTTTCATTAAATTAAAAAGGCATGTAATTAACTGTTCGGTATTTTAATACATTTTTGCACAGTAAATAATTGTCATTGTAAGTATAGTAACCAGTTGCACGGTAGGTTACACCAGTATTTAAATATATGTTTGCATAGTAAAATATAGCATAACTGCTATGTATTTTATTGCTTTATGCACAGTATAAAAAATGTTTGCTCGAGTTATGTGACACTGAACCCTATGCCCCTATGGCAGTTATCGACTCCTCACCTGGTGGATCAAGAAAAAGGAAGCAACATCTTCAATACCCCCGAAAGAGGAACGACCCAAGGAAAAACCAAATCCTGCCCCTAGGACCGACATCGAAAAACTTCCCCAACCCAGTTTTTCTCAACTTGTGATGGGAGGAGTTATGTGACACTGAACCCTGACACCGCTAGAAAAAGGAAATGGCTCAGCATCCGCTCGCTAGCGATAATATAGTTTATATAAGCCTTTGCATTGTAGAATTAATTAAGATTAATATCCTGAACGTTGTAGTGTGCTTGTCGCTGTTCTTTAAAAATATTTTTTTTTATGTCTCAACTCGTTCCCGAAACATAACTCTCGGTATAAAATATAACATCATTTAATATGTATTTAATTGCGTCACGCACAGTATAAAAAATGTATGTATGTCCGGTACAATTCAATAAGAACAATTTTATACAGATTGCACACTTAGTCGCGTCAATGAAGTCTTTTTCTCGGAAGTCCTCAGAAACAGCTCCGATTTTGATGTTTTTTTTTTTAATATTTGCTTTTTTTATAATTATTATTTATAATCAGAAACCTTTTGGAGCGGAAACATAACTATTAATATTATTTAAACAATATGTATGATATTTATCTAAAAAAAAATAGTTTTGCGTTTTTTTTTTTTTAACAGACTTCAAAAAGGGAGGAAGTTATCAATTCGGGTGTATGTTTTTTTTAATGCTTGTTACCTCAGAACATTTATATATTTATATTTCATTTATGTTCACCGATTTCTTCGTCAATTGTGAACCGATTTTCAAAATTCTTCTTTTAATTGAAAGGGTATACTCTTGAGGTAGTTCCATTGTCAAAAAGTCAGGATCTGATCAGGAAATCCCATGGAAATCGAGAAAAATCCTCAAATTTTCGCTCCCTTTTATTAACCGACTTCATGTATGTTCCTTAATTTCTTCGTCAATTGTGGACCGATTTACAAAATTCTTCTTTTATTTGAAAGGGTATACTCTTGAGGTGGTTTCATTGTCAAAAAGTCAGGATCTGATCAGCGACTCCTATGGAAATCGAGGAAAATTCTCAAATTTTCCTTTCCTACAAGTATTGATGAACATTTTTTAATTATTTTATTTATAAATGTCTAAAATAAATAATCCACAATTCATAATAATTTTATAATTTACTTTCGTATATTATTTGTAGAATAAGTATTGAAAAACTAATTTTTTTATATAAATATAATAAATAGTGTTTAAACAATATAAATAATTATTTCCCCACTTCAAAAGGTTTCTGATTTTGAATAATATATAAAAACAAACATTCACAAAAAAATTATTAAAATCGAAGCTGTTTTTGAGGACTTCTGAAGATTGCCTGTTTTATGTATTTATTGACGCGACTAACTATATTTTATCTAATATATAAAAATCTCGTGTCACGGTGTTTGTAATCGAACTCCTCCGAAACGGCTCGACCGATTTTTATGATTTTTTTTGTATATGTGGCAGGTATGAGAATAGGTGGTAAACTATTTTTTACATGGACATGGGGGCCCTTTTGGGATTAACCGATTTTTATGAACTTTGTTTTGTATATTTGGTTGGTACGAGAATAGGTCGTAAAGTATTATGATCTTTGATTTGTTTCCGCTCCGAATAGCAGAATAACTATTAAAACATGGACATGGGGCCAGGGAGCCCCCTTGGGTTTATAACTCAAGAACGGCTTTTATGTTCTTTGATTTGTTGGATTTGTCTCCGCCCCGAATAGCAGAATAACTATTAAAACATGGATATGGGGGATCAGGGGGGGGAGGTCTGTGTTATTGATTCTGAGGCGGTACAAAGTTCGCCGGGTGAGCTAGTAAATATAGATAACATAATTTTTCCTATGCGAATAACATTTTACTCAGAAAATACTTAACATTTAGATTTTTATCCGAGCGTCCAGTAATCTACTGAACACTCTTCAGAAAATACTGAACATTCAGATTTTCATACCGAGCTTCCATGATTTTTACTATGCGAATAACATATTATACTTGGCAGTGTGGATTTTAAACATGGGGCACGATTTTTTTACCGAGCAATTGAGTAAATAACCATGACTGCTTATTAAATACATAGCGATAATAATACCTACTATGATTCTATTACTAATATTATGCATTAGAATTATATAATTTGCAATATCAAATTTTACCGAAAAATGTAACCAGGCATCAAACGAATTAAATACTATGTGAATAATTTGTTGCGAATTAAAAATGGCAATAGTATTAATTTTAATTTAAACATGCATGTAAGTGAATACAAGATACGTACCTAACTAAATATTGTAGATTTATATCTTTGCCCAACTCACTACATTGCACCGTGCCCGCAATATTATTGTTTTCCATCGGATTGAGAGAAAAGGACTGATAAATTTTCAGTGTGCATTTCCTGCATAACTTTAGCGCATGACCATACTACTGAATTTATCCAATTTTTGATGGATGTATTAGAGTTCGTCTTAATTATTATTGTCTTATTAATTATTACAGCATTTGCTATTTTGAAACGATTATATATGTTGTTATTGTACTGGGTGTCTCAGAGTAACCTTAATCCAGTTTGCTTTGGAAATTTGGGCGTTGAGCGTAGATAATTCTCACTTAATACGATAAGTAGTCAAAATTATGTTATGTCGACAATTTCTAAGATGTCACAAATGTCATTGCAATTGCTTAAAATGCGACGAGTGCTTGCACGAGTCGCATTGGCAATTGCAATGAACACCTTAGAAATTATTATCGACTCAACTTTGACTACGAATCGTATTCGGAGGACTATTCAGTGAACCAAACCATTTTTCTTAGAAGTACTAGTCCGATTGTCGGCGATAATTTGTACTAGTACAATAATTAGCACCGCAATTGATTTTGATTGGTCAAAATTTTGAAATTCTACGACTGCTATTGGTCGAATGCCACAGTTTGACCTGAATAGTCATGCTTATTATTAATATTTGCAATAATTATGCGTGCCGCATTAATTTGAGCCATTGCACAAGTTTCTGTTAATTCTTATTTTCACTATGTAATCAATAGTCAATAAATGCCAAATTCTACAAAATTTCCCATTTTAAACCCCAGTAAACGAAACGTCATTGTTTTCATCTCGACAGTTACGTCTATCAAATGTCTAAAAAAGTCAGGATCTAAAAAAGGCAATTATTTTTGTCTCCAAATGGCTGTTCGATGAAAATTACTTTAAATCAGGTAGGTATAATATAAAACGGTATATTGAGAGAATTATTTATGATATGGGTCATTTTTATGATATTTATGACATGGGACTACCAAATATGAGCAGAAATACAGGAAAAATTGAAGATACACAGAGGTGTATATAAGGGTGGAGTATTCCTTTAATATTTTTCCTATCTTTATATTTAATCTTAATGCATTTTATTTTGTTTGTGTTATGAAATCTTTTCTCCCTAGACAGCATTTTATCTAGCGTTCGTCAACATTTTACTAACCAAGATGCTAGATTTGTAAAAATAACCAATTAAAATAAATAATTATATTATAACCATCTATGTATTTTAAAGTTCCAAATTTGTTGTTTTAACTAATGTTACAAATAAACCCGTAGATTCAATAAAACTATTAGGGATTGCGATTGATAAAAATCGATTAAAGTGGAGCATGCATCTCGATACCTTATGCAACGTCTTTATGCATTAAGAAATATGGCTCACGAAAGTAATTTCTCTACAATTAAACAGCTGTCCTTTGCCTATTTTGAAAGTCAGTTACGATGTGGATTAATACATTGGGGCCATTCCTCAGAAGCACAGAGGGCGTTCATTCTTCAGAAGCGCGCCATATACGTATACTTGCTGGCATTAGGGGTAGGGAATCATGCAGGACAGCCTTTAAAGAATTTAAAATCTTAACATTGCCAAGTCTTTATATACAGGGTGTTTAAAAATTGCCGCGCCAACGCAATCGTTCGTTATTTAGGACCATTTGGTAAGTCAGAGAAAAATATTTAAAAAATTCTTGGTGTTCATTTCTTCTGTGTATGTGGGTTTCTTTTAGGGATCTTCGAATGTTGATTACAGCTATTTATTATCAGTAAATTACACCCAAAATGCTGCTAAAGTATGCGAAACAAAATGTAGATCAATAATTATTTGACGCAATGCCTTTGGTCTTTAACATAAATGTACTTAAACGCATCTTAAATTATCGAGATTTATGCAAAAATCAATGCGGCAACATTTTAATATAACAATGGGATTGTATGCATAGTAACTAATTTTTCAGATTTATTTAAAAAAAGTCACACTGACATTGTGGTATGGATGACGTGCCTCTAACACTTCTATTAACAAGAAATTAATGATACAATTGACGAATTACAGAGGGGTTCTTTACCTTAAAGAATACTTAAAATTATGACGTTATTTTGAATTAAATTTGACGTTTTGAAAAGGTTACAAGTTTTTTAAAGGATTTCGTAAAAACAACATTTTATAAAATGTAAAAATTAAAAATGGATCAAGGAGGATTTGGTAAGTTTGTTTGAGTGGTAAAAAATTAAAATAGTGAATTAATAATGGGATTATTGAAGTTATCCTGTTCGTTTAAATAAGATCTGTTTTCCAGTTTCAAAGCTTTCTTTATTTCCAAAGTCTCAAGAAAATCTAATTTCTGACCTTTATTGCATTTATGAATCAATTTGGAATGTGATGGTGAAAAACTATGTTTTGTTATTAATATATGATTGGCGAAAGAAGAAGGTGTTGATGGAGGAGGATCAAGGTCTGTGTTGTTATAGATGTGCCTGAAATGTTCTTTAATAAGGTCTGATATTTTGCGACCTGTCTGACCTATATAGAATGACTCAGAAGAAAAGCAGTTCAGTTTCTATACACCTGAGGACGATTTGTAATCTAATGGATCTTAATTTTTAATAAAAAATCTGGATAAGTTGTTATCTGTTTTAAATGAAACTTTAAAACCGTTTTTCTTAAGTATTTTTGAACATTTCTCTGAGACGACACCAAAGTATGTTAATGAATTTGACAAGGAAATTGTTTCTGAAGGATTTTTAACCAAGTGGTGTGTGTATTTGAGTTTGTTCTAGTATCTATAGTATAATTTATAAAAACTATAAATAAATTAATAAGCCTTCTGCATTCCGGCCGCAAGAGCTTCTGCTGATTTTCGGCAAGCGGGTATGATCTTGAGATTGGAGACGAACAAACCCTTGATGTCTCCCATGCACCAAATTACCAGAACGACTAGCTTCACCGTATAAGTTGTGTACAGCGTGAGGAGTTCGAACAGCAGGTCTTGATATTTCGTCCATTTTTCCTCCTCCTTGATGCAGATATTATTCTCGGCAGGAGCCGAGAACTCAATTACAAACATCTGCTGGAGGAGTGGTCTAGCAGAACCATGTCAGGCTTGTTTGATGATATCTGCCTAACGGTGGAGAATGAATAGTTCCAGTAGATTCGACATCTTTCATTCTCCACGTGAGCTCCCCGTGATTCCGACCTTCACGAAGTTTCTTGCTGGTCAGGTCCTGTTCGTACATCATAGCCACTCCTCAAAACCATGAGGTCAGTAACTATGAATCCCGTAAATCATGTGCCCTGAGCAGACGCAACGACCCCAAGATGACCGCTTTCTGCATTTCAGCCGCAACGTTCTCTGCTGGTTTACGGCAGGCAGGAATGAGTTTCAGATTGGAGACGAGCGAGTCCTTGATGCCTCCCATGCACCCAATTACCAAAACGACGAGCTTCACTGAGTAACTTGAGTACAGCCTCCTAAGTTCAAAGAGCAAGTCTTGATATTTTGTCCGCTTTTTCTCCTCCTTCACGCAGATGTTATTTTCAGCAGGAGCCGAAAATTCAATAAGAAACATCTGCTTGGAGGAGTGGTCCAATAGAACCACGTCAGGCTTGTTCGCTGTTAATATAATATTATTATTAATGCTTACTACTATAGCGACTAAGATGAATATCTTAAACAAGTGAAAGTAATAAGAAAGTAAAAGAATTTTCTATCCGAAAATATTATCAAAAGTTTCACAATGTTTAATCGTTGTTGAGACGCGCAGATGGCGTTGATTCGGATATTATTATCTACTCACTTTCAAAACATGGCTAAATCATACAACTTTCCAAAATTAATTATCTAATAAAATTGTTCTCATAGCTAGCTTAATAATTAATTAAATTTAGATCTATCAAATTGCGCGAAAGGACCTCCGACAAAGGACATTTTGCGAACCGTTTAAAACAACACGTTCGTTTGGAACGCATTGGATGATTGCTGTGGGTCCACTCAGATGGTAAATAATAATGTCGAGTTCCCACAGCTTGTAGGGAAGGCGAACTCAATGAGGCAGGTCAGAGGGGTCCTCATGGTGTCCGTGTAGGGCGGAAAGGGCACGGAGGCGTTAGTATCAACTATCGGGGCTGCAGTAACGGTAACACGAAAGGTACGCAACATTGACTGCGACACGTCGGAGAACCAGGTAGAGCAGGCGCTGAAGGATCAGTTCCCAGAAGCCCAGCAAGAAGGAGCCATGGTCGTCAATCGGCCGATGGCAGAGTCCCCCATCCAAAAAAGACGACAGTCGCAGACTGGAATGATCAAACGTCCTGCCGGAGAAATGGCAAAGGGCCTGCGTGGCAGGCGGGATGACACAGATTTCCCCAGACAAAGAAGGAGTTTCTACCCAGAAAATAGGAGGAAACCGGTGGGAATAACGCGGATCGGGATGGACCGTGATTCCGTGGCCCGCAGATCGACGCGAATGAGAAAGACGAAGCGAGCACTCCCGGAAGGGAGAGGCCACGCGACGGATGAAAAAGAGACTCACCGTGCCTGGACGCTGAAAGCGAGGGTGCGCTCGACGAACGGAGGTTAGTGGCTCCGGCCGCCGCGATGGACCGATGGGGTTTGAGGAGCGGACTCCGGAGGTCCGACGGCATGGAGAGTATGGTGCTGCGGAAGGAAGAATAAGTCGAAAGGTGAGAGAGATTGAGCGCTTCTGTGACTCGGAAGGCGCGGGTGCGCTGGACGAGAGGAGCTTAACGACACCTGCGGCCGCGAAGGAACCGGTGGGATTCAACTCCGGAGGTCCGGTGGCATGGAGGGAACGGTGCTGCTGAAGAAAGTACCCAATCGTTGACCGCAGGATCGGTGGCGAATGCAGAATGCCAGCTCGCGACACACACCGTAAACCGCCTGACCTGTGCAACGACCCTCCACCCATGGTGGGGGTAGTGCAGGAAAGGAGCACGAGGACTTGGCTTGGTTTAATGACATTATACAAAGGGATGAAAAAAGTGATCAGTCCTCGAAGGTTAAGCAGGGCTAAGCGCATGCGACCATTGCGGGGCTCCTAGATCTATCAAAAAGATGGAAGACCCTAAAAAACAAAACAAAAAATCCTTCCGCACGGCGCAGCAGTCGCAGATGTCATCGTTACAGCCGATATTATGATGGTCGAAATCAAAGCCACTCCAGCGCTCTCAGCGGAGTCTCAACCCCTCGGTGTCACCCCAAGGTGGGGGGCTCAACTTCATTGAATATGAATCAGAACGGGGGTGTTCCAGAGGTTAGTACAAACCTTCCATGGTCTAGAACCATCTCTTCGCTTCTTGAGCCAGAAAGCCCTACTCAAGTTCTTGAGGCGTGTCCTTCACTAGATGGGGACCGTGCTGTTCTGTATCTCGGGGAAAGCTAAAAGATAAAAATTGTAATGATTTTCTGTATCGTTTTGTACGCTTATTACTTTGCTCACGTACTTACGCTACGGCGTTGGACGGAATCTCCCGAAAATAAGCGAACAATTAAATGAACCAATCAGCGTAGAAGGATTTAAGGTCGAAATTCCATTGAAAGAACTGTACCTCTCCGCGACTCGCCCCTCTCGCCTATGATGTTGGCTTCAAAACATTCGCTTAGAAGCTCCCAGCGTACCGGGTCTATATTTTCTGACGTCGTTGCACACGTCATATTCTTCATAGATATACTTTTTACCGGCGTATTTGTGTTTTCTTGGCTGCCTATTTTAGACCCCTGTATTAGAAACTTAAATCGGCTACTTCTTCTTTTTCTTTTATAACCCGTGTCAATTTTGCCGCAGCAAACGACATCGTGGCAAGTGTGGAGGACCTCCCGAACGCAATAGTATATTGCACACAAAAATGTTGGCACTTTTAAGAGATCCCCAAACCTCACAACCACAGCTTGGAGACTCGATACATCAAGACATCGCTACCAGGTGGGATGGGATTTGCGACAAGGTTTTGATGTGGAGACCAGAAAAAAAATGTTGTGTGCCTCACATTTATAAGCACAGGACTGAAAGTGAAACTTGCCAAGACGACGGTAGGAATCGAGTTTGAGACAGCGGGGGCCACAGCTGCTCACAGCAGCACGTTATTTGGAGTTTTTGCGGTTTGATTTGGTACCTCCAAGTGGCGTCTTTGGACAAAATAGAAGAAAACTCGAGGGAACAAAGCGGCACAGATTTTTGGTTCAGTACTAAAAAAATATCGAGTGACAGTGTCGAATTTTGGAGTCCAAACCAAACCGGCCTAGAATTTTTAAACCATGTGGCTTTTTGTGGATTTGATTTGGTTATATTGGAGCTACACCTGACAGTTTTATTGGAAAAAAAATGGCATTACAGAAATTAAATGCCCGTATTCGGCTAGGGATAAAACCATTTCATAGGCCATAAATAAATTTAAAAAAATATCTAGACACAAATTGTCATTTAAAACGAAACCATGACTACTACTTCAAGATTCAAGGACTCATGTGACAGGCAAGGAGTTCTGCGATTACAATGTGTGGACTCCTAAAGACATGAAAATAGATCGCATATATCCAGATCAAGAGTTTTAGCAGACACTGACAAAATTGCAACTATTTTTTGAAAAGGCTCTTTTAAATAAATAAATAAATAAATAAATATATATTTGCCCAACAGAAAAAGATTCCTTTTATAGGACAATACAAAAAAATTAACTTAAACATCACATTGTGGTATACATACAATAAACATTAATAACATTAATTTGGAAGGTGGTACAATTTACAGAAAAATGTCTCTAAATTTCACGTGAGCATATTGACACATTAACGTTAACGGTGCTCTTCTTAAGTCGTCAGTATTTGGTTTAGGAGTAACAAAGGTTGCAGAAGTCCGGGCATTTTGGCGTACGACATGAATATGGACACACATGGCTTAGAATTTCCGGGGAGTTCATGTGATTAATCTTCCTCGTGTAAGATACACTACAGCACTTGTTGATATTTAAACGCTGCCTGTTTTTCCTACACCGCTCCACAATTAAATTGATATTCTTCTGGAAACGGACAGCATCACTGATGGTAGAAATTGAAAAGAATATTTTGAGATCATCAGCATAAGCTAAGACCTTGCAGTTCAGGGAAAGTAGCAAATCATTTATAAATATAACAAAGAGAAGAGGCCCCAAATTAGATCCTTGTGGTACACCACAAGTTGACACATAATAGAAAGATTTATAACCGTTAAGAAAAACATAGTTTTACCTCAAATAATAGATCCACGAATTTGCAGAAGTTTAAAAATTCGAGGACCACAAGAATTGGATGATATTAAGAATTAAAATTTTTGGTACCTTTTCTACCAAATTTACTACAATTAACTTGTATTTTTAGACTTCCCCGTTGTTTTTTATATTTATATTTTATATTATCTGCTGCATTTTCGTGTGTTGTTGAAAGATACATATTTTGGTAACACTATTTTGTACCTTTTACGTGTAATTTACTACAATTGAACTTGGTCATTGATATTCACTCGAATGTTGTTAGCGAGGCTGCTAACACTAGGGTTAAAATGGTAAAGCAGATTAAGGACAATGTGTACAGGATGTCCCAGAACTCACTTCCCAGAGAAAACCGACGATTTTGTATGTTCGGCCAAAGTATAGATAACAAAAAAAAATGACTTTCTCATCCAGTTAAAGAGAGAAGATGAAGTTGACCAATGAGCGTTCAGCTTCATCAAGGTAAATGGGGAGTATTTTTTCGTAGTAAAGGTTTCGAAAATAATAATTTTACCTTAATATACATAGTCCACTTGCAAATGAATGGATAAGCTTGAAAATGTACCTCAACCATAAATGGCTAAATGGAAAACTAATTACATTGACGTTTAGACGACAAGTTTTCAGTGTCCAGTTCGAGCAAATTATATAACAAACGTGGGTGCTAAAAGCGAACTCAGATGCGACAAATGCGCAGACAATTATATTAACAGAACAATTTAATTCAGCAGATCGTAGGTAATGAAGGACGTCATTTAGGAGAGACCAGATTTAATTGCATGAGATTTGTAAAATGAAATGCAAAGTGATTATTTCTGCCCACAGATTTTTTTAGGCATTCTACAGGTAACTCAACGTATAATAATAATAATATATTAATAATTATGTTTTTAAATCTGGTGGATAGTGTCCATTGTAGGATACAAAATAATATATTGTATTAATATTATCTGTCTTTATTTCTTTAAATTTGCATACACATTAAAAAATATATTTAAACTCACGCCAGGATGTAGTACAACTCAGAATACGACTTGTGGCATTTTTGAATGTTCCGCTTTAAAACCTAGGGTGAGACGGTGGAAGACGCGAGAGAGGGTGATCGGGTAGGCGACGCTGGAACAAGATCAATGAGTTACTATTTTGTATTTAAGATTATAGCAGGCTTGTTTTTTGTGTTAAAAATATAAAACTTGCATCAGACGCATCACAAGACATGAGTCAATAGTTTTTCAAGACAGATTTTTTTTTATTTAAAGCCTACTTTCCGAGATAATAAGTGAGAAACGACAAAAAGTATGAATTTTATTGCATTTTTGGCCGGTTCCGAACCGAGATAATGGCTCTAGATGTAACTAAGTTTCGGTAAGATCAATGCTTTTCAAAAACACTTTTAATTTTTTTTAAACGATACGGCCATAAATGAAAGATTCAAAATTAGTCCAACTTAAACAGAATTTTATGCTCTATCGACCAATGCTAAAAAATCACTAAATTGTCAATAACTTTTGTTTGCACAGGACGATCTTTTGACGACTTTGCAATTAAATTATTTATAGTAATATCTATCGTTCCTGTAAAGGGCCCCACAAACATCGTTCGGGTAAGTCGGTTGGAACGATGAACGAACCTGGACAATGCACACACACACAACAGTTTTAGTTCTCAACAGCTTTCCGTGATGAACCGCACTTGTTTACTGGCAGTGGCGGCGGTTTTGGCTGTAAAGCAAAAACAGCAAAAAAGTCGATTGAAATTAATGAAAAGTGGCTGTTAAAACCCAGCACCCTTGGTCATGTTAATTTATTATAAACGTTAAGATTGAAGCCAAGAGGGGATTGGCATTATCTCATAAAAAAACGACACCCATAAGCGCCATTCTATAGTGGCAAAGGGAGTCGGCACCTTTGAGTAAACACGAAGGTTTTAGCCTCGGTTTTAGCCCATAGACATCGTGTTTACCCGACCGGATGGCAGGAAACCGGACAGAAATCAAAACGATTTGATATTTTGGAACGACGGTGAATCACGACGATTTTCGCCCACAGACATCAGTTTTATTGTCCGTTCGTTCCAACCGACTTACCGTCAGTTAAAATGGTCAGAAAAGAACGATGTCTGTGGGGCCCTTAAGTCACAGATTTTAGTTTCAAAAGGCCAACAGGGTGACAAATTTTAGTCTTCTCTGCACTCCACTACCAGTTTCACAAGTAAAGAACAGATTATTATTATTATATGAAAATGCAAATGAAAGAGGTAAGATAAGCTACTTTATTGTGTGCAGACATTGAGTATTCTCTCTCAATCAAATAAGAGAACACCAGCATTCACCGTAGGATTGTTTAGTTCTAATATAATACATGATATGAATTTCATAAGATAGCCACTTAATAAAAAAACAATATTAAAGCTCTCAAAAACTTGTCACTTACAACACTATATAAAAAGGATAAAAAAAAAACACGAAACAACCCACTTGTGACCGATAAAAATTGCACGAAGCTACCCTACGGAATAAACGAATCACTTTTTCAGAAAGGTAACGGGCTCCTTGCGCTCCTCCACCGATTTTCAGCAAACGGTAAGTTTTATCATAAAATTACCTCAGACAAAATTTGTAGATCATAAAATTCTCTATAAAAAATGTATTAATACTTTTTTTTCTTAGAGCCACCGTTTCTGAGATATAACGAGTTAAAAAGTTGTAATCGTCATAATATGCACACGTTTCCACGGGGTAACTGTTTCCACGCCACCTATGAGGTAGTGTACTTATATTAGCGGTATTTTTTTAACGTGGTTTCCCCAGTAGGCCTATTCCACATGTCTGTTGTCATTCTGTTTAATTGAAAACTATTGCATAATAAAAGATATTAGTAAGGGTTGGAAATAATAAAAGCGATGGAAATAAAAAAAAAGTAGAAATTTATTCATCTGATTCATAAAACCTTCAAATACTTCTTCTTGTTGTTCTTCTTCTTGTCCTTCTTGATCTTCTTCTTCTTCTTGATCTTCGTCTTGTTCGTTTTCTTCATCTTGGGTGTAAGTAAATTGCGTCAATAGCGATTTATCGCATGTTTCCTCGTTGGTATCAAACGGATCCTCTACTATTGGTGATTCAACATTAGAACATGACCAGCCTTGACAACTTGTACATGCCAGAGAACAAAACAGTCCAACTTTTTTACAACCAACTTCCAACCCCAGTCTTTTGGGTCTAGCTGATAACCAAGCCACACTTGAACTTGGTAATATACCCGGAAAAGATGTTGATGAGCAGCAACTGAGGTTGGAGGAAGACAAGCTAATTGCACCTGTTTTGTATTTCGAGTGTTTTTAACGAAACATTCATATGGATACTTATCTAAGCAGGTGTTTTTTTTCGGAGCTCCGTACATAGAAAGAAGAAAGCGAATCCCGTTGGTGATAATTTCTAATTGAGTTGAATTATTTTTTTTGAAAACTTCAGCACATTGAACTAAATCTTGTTTTTCAAACATTTTAAAGACTGTTGTTTTACCCCTACTGTAAAATGCAGACGTCGTATCACAGCCAGTTATTGCGTGTAAAAATAGTACTACATGAACTCTCAGAAGGATCTAGGAAATATAGTAGATAATAAAATTATATGGAGTAAACAATGTCATAGTGTGGTTAAAAAAGCTTGTGCAATACTGTTTATGTTGAAAATAGTTGATTGTTTTATTAGGAGCAAAAGTGAGGGTTTTCGTGCCAAATACAGACGCGGCACAAAAAGCCACTTTTCTCCGAATAAAACATGGTATTTTTTCTTTAAACGCCGAAAATTGTCCACGAAATACAAATTTGACAGTTTACTACCCTCAATGACATAATTAAATGACATGAACTTTTCAAAGCACACGCTTTTTTAATTGAGTGGCAGACAAAATGGCCATTTGTTATTGCATATTGACGTATACAATGTCACGTTTTTATGGCGTTTGAAAGAAAGATGTACATATTTTGTAATCCATCCACAGAACTGTGTCATAAGCTGTTTGTAATATATGATTGTATATTCGCCCACATTTAGAATACGCAATCCTTTTTGGAGGCCACATTTACAAAAAATAATTTAATTGATAAATTTTATCATGCAATCTCCCGTTGGCCAAAAAGCTTTTCCTCCTTGTCACGATTGGAAAAATTACAACTAAGACTTGAAAAACAGATTGGATTCAAATGACTTAATATGTTGCACTTTCTAAGGGGTGCCACAGAAATAAGTGGATGCAATATCAGTGAAAAAACTATGTGCTTCTTCAGCGACAGTCGAGCAGCTCTGCGGGCTCTGGCCAGTGGCAGGACTACTGCTACCTCTCAAACTTGATCAAAACTGAAACCCATTCTATACACTGTGCTAGATGGGAAACGACAACAGGCTGCAGACAAAGCAAGATTTTTATAAAAAAGCCAAGTTCTGTCCACGCGATGGGCGTGGTAAATAATGGTAAACAATGACAATGTCGGATGGCTGGATGAGAGACAGGAATGAGGGACACGAGGGGGTGACACAATAAACCCGTGGTGTGGTCTAAATGTCGGTAAGGGGAGCAAATTCCCTCACACCACTCAACACCTAATCATCATCATCATCATGTTGCACTTTGGAAGCCCTGGGGTTTTCCAAGTCTAATGTACTCTTCAATGCAAAATCAATGATGAGTCATCCTTCAAGGTTAAATCAATTAGTCATCCTTCAAGGTCAAATCAATTAGGACAAAGTAAAAATAAATACTTAATAAAAATAATAAAAATAAAATAAAATAAATGTATTGTAAAAACTAAATTTGAAATTAATTAAAACTATATGAATATCACAACCGGTTTCGGGTTTTATTATCATCAGGTGATAAGAAAATTCTTTAACGTATTTTACAGATTGACTTTAATTAATTAACAGATGTTGCATAACGTGCGGGAAGCATTAATTTGAACAGCGCTTGTATTATTGTATGGAGCTGGGGGGTGGTCATTCGCTGAAATGTCTGTTTTCATTAATTTTCACATTTATTCCGATTAAACCTTCTTAAATATTAAAATGTGCGGTTCACAAAATAACAGTTTTAAGAGTATTTTATGTAGATTTAGAAACTAATAAATCCATCCTTTTTTTTTGTAGAAACAAATCGATAGCAGTAGGTCTGGATAGAGAATTGAAATAGTAATTTACAAACCAAGTGCGGGAACACAATCTTCCCGCGTGAACGCAGTTTTGAAGCACGAGCGACGAAGGAGCGAGTGCCTTCATTTGCGTGAACGCGGGAAGATTGTTCACGCATGAGGATTGTACAATATTTTTTGAAAGATTTTTAAATTAAAGTTATTTTAATATGCAATTAGACTTCAAGATATGAAATAAAGCAAGCCATGGCTTCTATAACAATTGACCAATTAATTGTAAGTCATCAAGCGTAAACGATTCTCTACAAAGTAAAACTAATGTAAATAGCAAAAAAATTAATCCAACCAAGGCCTCATAAAAGCAAGTTGGAAAGTGCCCATTCGACACCGTTAAGTCCATGTCTGAGCCCATTACTGTGGGGGGTTCAGGAATCACCCCTACCAGTTGCATTAATTGCACTATAAATGTTTACAGGAACACTGGTTGAATATTCAAAGGATTGAACACATTGAATTGTAGGATAACCTAAAAAAAGTTATTTTTCTTTGTTGTAATAGTAAAATTATGTACCTTTCCATCATATTGAAATAAATCTTAGGTATAACAAATGTTGTTTTAAATGTTGCCAATATATTTAATTCCATTAATTAATAGCTACTGATTTAATTCGAGTTGACATAACCGAAAGAATGTGTAATTTTTTTTCATTTACAATCGTCAAATTCGTTACCTTCAATATTTAAATGAATCTTGGGTGTACCAAATCGTGTTTCAAATGTTGACAATTGGTTTATTTCATTAATTAATAGCTACTGATTTATTTGACACACTTTTTATTTTCAGTGCTTTTTAGCGTGTTTCCCGGTTTAGTAGACCGGGAAGCAAGTGTTTCGGGTTGCCGACAAAGATCGTAAAATGTCGTTTTCGAGGCGGTGAGTTCAAAAAAGCTTTAAAATGATGTATCACACGACCTCCCGTGCCATTTAATTTTTTTTATGGGGGTGGATCCCCTCGCTAAAGGGGTGAGATCAAAGACTTGTTTGGTGCAATTTGGTCCCCCTTGATAACAAAATTGACCTGTTCGAGCGTTTTCTTCTAAGTCGATATTGGATCTACAAATTTTAGTTGAGACACCTGTATATAGTGGATCCTTTCGAGCATTATTTATTTTTTTGTGAATATCTGATGTAGAGTATCTAAACAAACAAAAGAAGCTACTGAAAATATTGCAACTGGTCTAAAACTCGGTACTTTTGACACTTTTGCGGAAATTGGCTCTATATAGACCTGCTGATCTGTATCAATTGCCAATTACCAAATAAGCAATTTTTGTATTCATTATTTGAGTTGTTATTCTATAATTCGCACATTAAACTTTTTAATTCACTAACTCTATGCTCTTTTCCATACTCTGGATGTTTTAAAAAAGTTCATCTGCAAAGAGTGATTATATAGCTCTTATTTTAAGTTTGAATCATGTTCGACCCCTAAGCTGGGTGCTTGTAACGGTGAAAAACCCGACCCCTCTTGGGTCTGGTCGAGAGCAAGTGAGCGCAGTTTTCTTATGATATTATGTATTCGAAAGCTCGCATCCGAACGATCGAATTGTTATATCAGTCATGAATAAACCGTGCTTTTTAGTTGGAAAATAACTATGTTCGTTTTCATTTATTAACATTCGACCTACGGTCAAAACAGTTCTGTAGAAGTATAACTTGATTTTTACTTTAATTTTTCAATTTTATCCAGAAACTTCAGGAATAGAATATATATGTAACAAATAACTCACCCATCCAACGAAGGGTAAATTATCAATTATGTAAAAACAATTATCTACTCCCAAGAAATTTCCATCAAATCACCCCCTAGAACACTATGTATTGTGTAATAAATAATAACAATCAGACCACGTCTACTCGTTCTCTATTTGCCAGAAGCTAATTTTGTTCAGAAAGTCGGCACTGCAGTCCAATTTAAATCCTGACTGCTTTGAAAATCTATAGGGAAGCAATTTTAATTAATCAACAAACATTTTACTCTGTCTAGTACCTAGTGAAACTAGAGAGAAATTTTATGTACTTTTTTAATTACAGACACAAGAATTCGCTAAATAATAGACATTACACATTACCGTATTTCATGTATCAACTTTGCTTTAGACTCTCACATTTCTAAAAACAACCTAATACATTAATTTGTTCCGTATCTACTAACTGGACACGGAAAAACGGCAGATTTCAAGCAATTCGACCCTTAGTGTAAAATAGCATTTTGCAGGTTATTACTTCAAATTTTACTGATATTGGTTATAAAGCCTGATTTGGGTTTGTCTATTATTCTAACCACATAACCTGTTAGGTATAGAAAACAGTCTGAAATCATTTTTCAAAAATTACGCCTGCTTGACAATAAAAAGAAATTAATATTAACTAGCAAAAACACCTAGATAGCTACATATTAGACGTGCCAAGCATTGAGATTTTCCGTATGCCATTTTTGTACAGTGCTCAAACTTCGAATACAAAATGCCTTACGGGAACGCGTAATTTACGGATATTGCCATGACATGTTTAATTGTTTAATTTAATACTTATATTGTTTTTAAGTATTAGATTAATTAAAGTAAAAAAATAGTAGATTATATTATTAAGAGCATAAGTTACGCTTTATGTGCTGAGCCTGGACTGTTGACCGACGAACGAAGTGAGTCGGTTAAGTCCAGGCGAAGCACATAAAGCGACTTATGCTCTGAATGATATATACTATTTTATCCGCAAACCTTACTCAGAAGCCCCCTTGGTCAGGAGCCCCCTTGTTCGGGTTCTTACTTGGTCGAGTCCTCCCTTGATCGGGAGCCCCCTTGGTCGGGAGCCCCTTTGGTCGTAAGCCCCCTTGGCCGGGGGTCCCCTTGGCCGGGGGTCCCCTTGGCCGGGGGTCCCCTTGGCCGGGGGTCCCCTTGGCCGGGGGTCCCCTTGGCCGGCGGCCCCCTTGGCCGGGAGCCCCCTGACTGGGAGCCCCCTTGGTCGGGAGCCCCTTTTGTCGGGAGCCCCCTTGGCCGGGAGCCCCCTTGGTCGGGAGCCCCCTTGGTAGGGAGCCCCCTTGGCCGGGAGCCCCCTTGGCCGGGAGCCCCCTTGGTCAGGAGCCCCCTTGGCCGGGAGCACCCTAACCGGGAGCCCCCTTGGTCATGAGCATTTGTGTTCGGCCCCCCTTGGTCAGGAGCCCCCTTGGTCAGGGGCGCCTGTAAATAAAACCAGGAGGAGCTAGTCGTTTCATTTACACGCGTCCCCATCCACTACCTCGCTAGTTCACTTTCAATAAATTAGAAAACAACAATTTAGTAAGAATTTGAAAGAATTCATTGACAAGGTACAAGTGTCACTTATTTTATGTGATTAAGCACATAAAATAACACCTGTTGGCTACTTTATGAGCCTAATCACATAAAATGACACTTTTACCTTGTCAATGGAGGCACATAAGTTGTCACTTTTGTGACGTTTGCGGATAAAAAGATTTTTTAATAAAAAAAAACGTACATGAGCGGGAATCGAATCCTGAGTATCCGGACGAAAAGCAAAAACGTTATGAGGTAGGCTATTACGCCAACTATAGTCGAAACATCTCTGGTATATAAGCTACACTTACATATTCAAAGCTTTTCCCTTGTCAGTTGTTGAACTGTCACAATCTTTGAGTTTTTGGCCGCCGTAAACTCTGCGCAGGCACACCATGGTTTTCTTAAGGTTGAGGTGAGTACTAACATTTAAAAAACATTCCACTCTGTAACCCGATCGGCCAGGTTTTTTGCAGCGGGCTCTCCCTCTATCAGTCCAATAGGGAATTGAGAACTGTATCCTCAAAACTGTACAACTACAACCCACAGCGTTCAAAATGGAAGCATTGTAGACCACCCTCGTGTCAACCCCACGTTCTCTTGCCCTCAGCACCACGTCCGTGTGGGTCGTGGCCCCAAACCACCAGCAAGGCAACGTCTGTGACTTTTATGGCACCAAAAAATTCTCTTAATAAGTTGATGATGGAAGCTCTTATGTTGTGTGCACTGTAGCTTCATTCTGCTTGAAATAACCCATCGTTAGTTCGTCATCGTGGAGGCGGTTAACAAATGGTAATTTGTTCTTGATACCTCGTACTTATTTTAACTAAATAAGTACCTTAAAAAAAATTGGCCCAACAATACGTCTGCGTGAAATGGCTGCCCAAACTCCAACTTTCTGAGGATGAAGGGGTGAGGAAAAAACACGTTGAGGAAAATTCGCTTGAAAAAGTTCCTGTACACTTGTTAAGCGGTATCGATACTATTCTAAATCCTTTTTAAGGATATTTCGGCAAGTACCATATGACAATAATTGCACCTGTTGAGATAAATGACGCGCTAATGTCTTTGGGACTTCTTCCATAACTTGTCTCACTCTTTCAACCATTTCAGGTATTCGAACATCCCGATATCTAGAAATTACTGTAGCTTATAACAATATCAGCCTATTCAGCTCGAAATTCTTCCCAGAAAAAGATTGTACGAGTCCCACTCAAGTGAACTTTTGCAAAAGAACAGATTTTTATTTCAAATCAGATTTGACAACTCGATGACTTTTTATAGTAGAGTTCTCAACGCTTGAAAAGTCTTCTAGAAATCAGTTTCGTGTGACCCGCGAGGTTAAAAGCAACGAATTAGCCAGAATGCAAGCTTGTGCCCTTGTGACTCAAAATCCGAAAGCCGTCAAAAATCGTCCTGTGCAGAAGGGCACTAGAAACGAATTGCGAGTTACGCATATGGGTGGAAACTAGATTTTGAATGTGATTTTTTGGTAGTAGTTTCATAAAAAAGTCTGTCCGGGTTATATTTTTTTTTATTCTTTGAAATTTCCAAAACCCCTAAGAGTCTTAGGCGACCGATAACTTCGGAGGCGAATAACTCGAAATGATACCCGCTAAAAATTCGTTAAATTTGACGCTTTTTTTCGTTTCCACCGGATTATCTCAAAAACAAAAGCCTAACTTAAAAAATTCGTCTCTTGAAAAAAGTTTGCCCCGAGTATGTGGATGCCAACCGTCTTTGATTCATAATTTTTGAGAGTATGGTAACTGTTTGCCAATTAATAATGTACTTCGATGTCTTATTCCGCCCGCTCCGGCGGCGCGACACCCTCGTGTCCCCACTCCGTTATATAGCCGCTCCTGCACCGCACTCCTCCCGCATTTCGCCCATGGCTGGGCAGAATTTTATTTAATTACTGATTAAATTAATAATAATATGAAATACAATTTAATCTTATGGATATTAAACATGGATACAATTATGATTATAAAAACGTATAACAAGAATTATAAATTATTGTACTAAATAAACAAAATATTGTGTACCTTATAGGTATATTTTTACAAACAGTAATTTGATAAAAATTGTGCATTTATCTGTAAATTTTGCTCAATCTTCATCGTTAGAGTCACTATCGATAATCTTGCCGGTGGTGGTGGTGGTGGAGACAGAAACAAGAAGATTTTTGCCCCATACATGTACAAGAACCTATGCAGCACAACTTTTTTTTTTGCAACTGCACACTTTGTACTTGTAAAAAAATTATGTACTTTAAAAGAATTTAAAAAAAGATGTAACTTTTTTGCACCTACATGGTGCTAACGCAGTAAAGTTTTCTGGGATCGATGGAAGCATATTTAAGACAGGATTTTTTTTTTCGTCAATGTTCCAACCAAAGTCAGTCACGTTCGGTAATTGCGGACAGGGTGTTAAACTGTTTAACCGCACTTTGGTTTGGAAATATGCTCTTAAACAATGCTGCTTTAACGAGTCTTTAGTTGGTGGTTATTTAAAATCACTTTCCTAGACACTGTCATTATTCCTTTCAAGGTATTTATATACAAGTCACGTCAGGATTATTAGTGTATAGTTTAATTACAAATTTATGATTTTTTTTTAAATAAGTCCTCATTAAATTCATCACTTCCCATGCCATCTAATAAATTAAAATAGTTTAGGTACACTTTCCAGCAGTTTTTCTTGCCAATGACTTGTAGTGTTACACCCAGTCAGCGCATAATGGAAAGAACTCTATTTCATGTATAGGAATAAATCGTGTTGTTTCATCACGTCCAATTTTCATCCATAGTTCAGGTGTCAAATGCGCTTTAAAATGGGCTAAAACCATCACATCAGTGTCATTGCAATTGATAATGCACCTAATGTAGCCTGCCTTTTTGGCTGACAATATGTGAAGAATAATTATTGTATCCGATTCTTCGTGATTGGCTGTCAATATTTCTTCATCGTTTTTTTTTTATTATAAAATTTGTTTTGTGTTGTAGTATATTTGTGAAACCACCACTTGTAGCAAACTGAACCGGAATATTGGAATAGTAGTTAACAAGCTACATGGATAAAAAATTGGTTAACTGGTTTTTATTGAAGACTGAATGAATAAATAAAGGTCACTGTTTTGGAAGTGGGGCTTCGATATTGTTTATAATCCGGTTAATAGTACTTTTACATCCCCGTTTAGATCTAGTAGTGCTTTTTATAATCTTCTTTGTAGTTATCCAAAACAACATCAAGGATTTACATTTAACTGCTTTTCCCAGAACTTGAACAACTTACATTCCGTCGAATATGTGGCAGACAGTTGTAAAAAAATTGGTTGTGCTGCATAGGTTCTCGTACATGTATGGGGCAAAAGTTGTGCAAAAATATTCTTGCCTCTGTCTTCACCACCACCACCACCACCATCAAGATTATCGATAGTGACTCTGACGATGAAGATTGAGCAAAATTTACAGCTAAATGCACAATTTTTATCAAATTACTGTTTGTAAAAATATACCTATAAGGTACACAATATTTTGTTTATTCAGTACAATAATTTATAATTCTTGTTATACATTTTTATAATCATAATTGTATCCATGTTTAATATCTATAAGATTAAATTGTATTTCATATTATTATTAATTTAATCAGTAATTAAATAAAATTCTGCCCAGCCATGGGCGAAATGCGGGAGGAGTGCGGTGCAGGAGCGGCTATATAAAGGAGTGGGGACACGAGGGTGTCGCGCCGCCGGAGCGGGCGGAATAAGACATCGAAGTACATTATTAATTGCCAAACAGTTACCATACTCTCAAAAATTATGAATCAAAGACGGTTGGCATCCACATACTCGGGGCAAACTTTTTTCAAGAGACGAATTTTTTAAGTTAGGCTTTTGTTTTTGAGATAATACGGTGGAAACGAAAAAGAGCGGCAAATTTAACGAATTTTTAGCAGGTATCATTTCGAGTTATTCACCTCCGAAGTTATCGCTCGCCTAAGACTCTTAGGGGTTTTGGAAATTTCAAAGAATTAAAAAAAATATAACCCGGACAGACTTTTTTATGAAACTACTACCAAAAAATCACATTCAAAATCTAGTTTCCACCCATATGCGTAATTCGCAATTCGTTTCTAGTGCCCTTCTGCACAGGACGATTTTTGACGGCTTTCGGATTTTGAGTCACAAGGGAACAAGCTTGGTTTCTGGCTAATTCGTTGCTTTTAACCTCGCGAGTCACACGGGAGTGAAAATAAATGCCCGTGAGCACTCTACTATTACGCAATCGTATCGATCAAGAATCGACTCAAAATTTTGGATTCGGAGGCTCCTACAATCACGAATTTTGTTGCTCACTCGATACTAAAGTGAAATGTATTACGCCGGAAGATTATAATCTAAGAGTGGAGTTTTGTACTTGGCTTCTGCGAGAACATGAAGAAAATGAAAACTTTTTCAAAAGCATATTATTTACTAACGAATCCTGCTTTCAAAAAGAAAGAGAAAGGTTTTGAAGTAAAACTTCTTTACGGACACTTGACTTGGGGAGTAAGCTGGTGAACGCCTGACGAGAGCGTTAGGAAAAGTGTGATCGGGCGAAGCGAACGATTTTACAATAATTAATAAATAGATTTTTTTTTTGCTTTAACGGGATTCGAACCCGCGTCTTTTAGGTTGTGGATCCGCCCTGCTCACGACAGAGCCATTGGCCTGTGTGAATTTTGCTTGCAATTGCGCTACTTATCTTAGTCGCGACACTTGATTGCCGACTTTTCGCTGACTACAAACTGCAACATGCATTATCCAATACTGCAGACGGTATTAATTCAGGATTCTCTACCTCCATTTATAAACTTACATATAAATTAAGAGCACTTTCACAATGGCGAATTGAAGTTTTACTTCAGTCGTGTGGTCTAAAGCACACTCGTATTTTTTTTTCAATACAAGAAATTATCATGTTTAGGGCCGAGATAATCCGCATGTTTTTAGGCAAAATAATCCCCAGCAAAGATTTTCCCCATTTGAGAGTTTCAAGATTTTTAACATGTTAGTGATCGTTTTTTAAGAACTGTTTTAACGTGCTTGTTTTTACGTCATTATTTTTTATTTATACATTTATTTTTATTTATATAACGGATGAGTACAAAAAACTTCCTTCTTTTCAATTTTCATATTTTGATTATCTCCTGACAGCTCATTGTGACACTGAAGATGGGATCTCAGATCCCGAACGCGCTCTGCACCTTCATAAATAAATTATTTAGCCCACTGTAGATTCGACTTAGATTTTTTCATCCTTTCACATAATAAATGGAACCAATAGCAATTACAGATTTTACCTAGTTACTATGAAACTATAGATAAGCGATTATACCCTTGACGACGTTGTATAACCGTTTTTGTATTTCGCCTCCTCCAACAATGTGAACTCTGTCACAATAACAATTTCTTGCTGTTTATTAATAAACGTCTAAAAAAAAAGTCTAATTTTCGCGTTTTTTGGATCGTGTTCAACAGAGTCCAGAAGTCGGTCGTCATTTTGAACAATTTTTATAAATGGTACGTTGACCTAGGTGAGTCTTTATCTTTTTCAATTGAAAGCAAGAGTGGTTTTTGTCAGTCGGAAAAGGTTAGTCCGAGATGTTTACAATAGTATTGTAAGTAGTAAGTTTGTTTCCCAAAATAAATCAACTTTACATTAAGCGTTTTTCAATACCGTCAAAACTACGTTTATGCGCCATATAATTTGAGGTTTAAATATCTACTAAACTTTGTGAATCACGCTGTATAATCGTATGGTATTTCTTATACCACTCGAGCAAACGAAAATAATCCGATTATACTAACCACCTTATTCTACGTATATCCTTAAAATAAAACACTACTCTCCAGCTAACGCTGTGTCGTGGTGTTTCGCAGATAAGTCTCATGACTCGGAAGTATAATCGATTAATGTTCTTGTGATAGTATAACTGAATATAAAGTTAATCTTAGAAAACGTTCATTATTCTTTTCCAAATTTTTTCAAAATTTTTATTTGAAATATAATGGATATTTTCGCAAATATAATTGCAACAGGTGTGGCTAAATTAAACGTTGGAATACTGTTTCTGCTTTGGAGTCGTCACTAACTCAATCGGGATTTACTGTTTTTTTTTTTGTAGTTTGAAAGCTCCGCTTATTATACTTCCATAGATATGCAATGAGTATCAGTTTTAATGATTGAGTTTAATCTCTCCCATTCAATAAAACGGACATAAAACGATCTGGATCGCAAAGCCGCAAGCATACACTGAAATAAATTTGCTATTTAACGTAATACCGAAATAATTAGCCAGTTATATTTTATATATTTTCGTTACAATTTTCAATTCCTACAGATTCGTGTATTGATTTATCTAACTGGTACCTTGGTATGTTAGCTCGTTCCGACTGGATTAAAAAAAATACGTATTATGGCGTACAAAAATATGAAATTGATAGAACAAACTTTTTGAAGTGAAATTCTTTTAGGCGGAACTTTGTATAAATCTTTGCTTGGGGGTAATGAGATTGGGTCGTTTAGCTCAAAAGTCAAAAGAATACGTGTTACAGTCTCTGTCACTTTATTTTGACGAGTGACATTCAATCGGAGTTATTTTGGAGATTTGGAAAATAACAAATTCTTATGCTTTTTTTTTGTAGAAACGAATCGATAAAAGTAGCTTTGGATAGATAATTGAATAAGCTTTAAAATGGTTCTGAAATAAACATTCTACTCTTGATCGACTGGTCGGCTAAGGTGTAAAGAAATGGTGACACAACCATATTCCAAAAATGTACATTGAGCTGATCACTTGCCTCAGTACGTGTAACAAATTAATATTTTACTGTTCAACTTTAGAACACATTAAAGGCTGGTTTTCATTTGTACTACCATGCTCGTGTCATGCTCGTGTCGTGTTCATGTCACCAGAATCTCCTATGCGCATAATTTACATAAGATTACATTAGAAAACCGCATTAGCGGTTTCACCAGTCCTACCGTGTCCCTACTGTGCTCCTACCGTGTCATAACCGTCTGCCATAAATCGCTTGTGGAGGCGATTCGCGACAGACAACAGGCGCACGACACGAGCATGGTAGGAACACGGTCTGTCTAATGATAAAAAAAAAACATATATACAGTCGAATACAGAACCTCCTCCTTTTTTGAAGTCGGTTAAAAACGGCAGTCAGGGCGCCCACGAGGCGCTTTACGACCGCCGATGGACGGCCACAGGAGGTTCGGCTGTCAGCGCTCGCTAACGAAAGCAGCCGAAGAATGAGATTTTTGGAGCTTACGGTATGAACACGGTATGAGCGCGGTATGGACACGGTCGTATAGTGAAAATGGAATGCGAAATGACACGATATGAACACGACATGAGCATGACATGAGCGCGGTATTACAAGTGACAACCAGCCTTAAAAGAACATATGCTGGACAAAATAAATAAAAACAAATTGCTCACTTTAGCTAGGAATAATTCATAACAGAATATTAAATACGACTATGGAATCAAGACACGTGCCGGCCAACTTGGAATCGATTCGACCAGTTGCAACAGAGAAAGGAAACCGGTTAGAATGCATATGGCACCGGTTACAACTTACTTGTCCCGCAATGTCTCGACAAAAAAAACGACTTAAAATTATTTTAAATTTAAAAATTCTTTAACCTTTTCGCTGCTGAGTTAGAAATCCGTGTGCCAACCGCCTGTGCTGAATTAAAGTAGCTTAAATCGTATATAGTACTTCGCACTGCGAAAGAACCCGCACGTACATATACGTAAACAGCACTACGTTTGTTTTATAAAGCACGTACATACACGTGAATAGCTCAGGGTAAGGGGAATTTTACATAGTATTTTTACGGGAGGTGTACATGTATTAGATTAGTTTCAATATAAAAATATACAGAAAATTTATTTTCGTTTTTTAAAATTATACAGATAACTGTTTAACAAAAAATAAAATAAAATATTATGTATGAATTCAAAAAACACAAGAAAACTAGAAAATTTTCTTGGTGTGGTAGATCTCAAAGCAAGGCGAAAGGCACAAAGCTTTGTCACAATCAGCACAATGATAAGATGTGTCATGTCTTCTTTTCACACCTTTTTGTGTATGTTTGCATACATAACACAATCGTTGGCATGTTTTTTTTTTCCACCAGGAACCGGTGGGATTTTCTTGGGAAAGTGAGGTCCTATCAAACGAACTGGATCATCACCTGCTCCTGGGCGTCCCTTACTTGACCTTCTATCGTTTTTTTTTTTATATTTTTCAATTAGTTGTCTTGTCAGCGCTAGCTGGAAGTCAACTAGGGAGGTATGTTTACCTGTTTTGACTTTGTACATGGAGTATGCATTTACTATACATAAGTCAACCAAATGGAAAAAAAAAAATTGTACCATTTGATGGTCTTTCTGAGACATTCGACTGAACTTAACAACATGTCAATCTTGTCGACTGATCCCATATTGGCATTATAGTCTAAAACACATTTAGGCTTCATAATATTGGCACCGGTATTTCTATTTCTTTTTCCTGTGGCTTGAAACTCATCGTTATGTAGTGTACTCAACATGGTCACTACTCGTCTGTCTTTCCATTTCAACGTCATAATTGTGTCTGAATGGCGGCTGACAAAATCACCTGTTTTTTTTGGTTCGTCTACTTTGGGCATATTTTTACGGTGGGAACGGACCGTCCCGCATACATTTGTCCCATTTTCGTGGATATATTGGGCAAGATCAGGACTTGTATACCAATTATCGATAAAAAGCGAGTGACCTTTCTGCAGATAATGGTTCATAAGAGTCAATACAACAGATCCGGAAATACCCAGATCAGAAGGAGTGATTTTGGTGGATGCGCCAGTATATATAATAAAACCAAGAATGTAGTCACTTTCCACATCGCAAAGAACGAAAATCTTGATACCAAATCGCTGGCGTTTTGATTTTATGTACTGCCGAAACGATAATCTTCCCTTCCAAAGTACTAAAGATTCATCAATACTGAGGTTCTGGAAGGGTGAGAAAGTCCTGGAAAAACGTTCTTGCAAATGGTTGAGTACGAGATCAATTTTGAAAAGCTCATCCTTCGGCTGTTTGGTATTGTCGCAAAAATGGAGAAGCCGCAATAACAACAAATAACGATCCCTTGACATAACTTTGGAAAAAATCGGGGTATTTAGAAGGGGATCTGTTGCCCAACAGTCGTTTAGTTTCAATTTCTTATTTCGTGAAATAAGCATGGTAACTCCTAGGAAAAGGTAAATTTGATCCGCATTTGTTTCATCCCACTTGTTCAGCCTTGAATGTAACGGAAATCTATTATTTAACATTTTGCTTTTTGTAAAATTAAAATAGCGATTGGTTTCAATGGAAATCTTTTCGGCCAGATCCGTTGAAAAAAAGCATTCAAAGAAATCTAATTCATTAGCACTTTCTGGAAAGTTTTCTGGTTCAGTGAATCCCGAATGAGTGATGTCAAACAAATGAATTCTTGGATTAAAGTCACCTGATGTCCATACAAACTTATTACCAGGAAGACGTGATCTCTTTGCCGGTTGAGGTCGCTCCGCGTCTGAATCCGCGTCTGAACTATCCGTCTCGTAGTCTGGAGGAGGTTCGTCCCTGTCAGATAATAATTGTTGTTCTTCATCCGAGTTTCCTGCACTGCTGCAAATTTCTTCTAACTCTTCGATATCGGAACCAGAGTCCTCAGATTCGACAGTGGAAATTATTTCCTTCAAAGCTCTTCGTTGGTCAAGCCGACGTAATGGTCCCCCATCTTGCAAACCACTGGACTCAATATGGTCAAATGCGTACTCGTTGGAAAGCTCATAAAATACTCTATTTGCTAGTGCGCATAGAAATGTAGCACGTACTTTTACTGACACAGCATACAATTTTGAATCGGCGGAAGGTTAATATACGTACGTCGCACTGAGATTCCGCTTTTACAAAACGTATATTTACGTGTGCAGCAGTGAAAAGGTTAAGGGCTGAAGATGGAAGTAGTTTTCCCCCGAAACATGTTTCTACTGTAATTGAATTTTATTAAAGTTTGTGGAGATTGACTAGAATAACTTTATATGTATTTTAATTTAACTTTACTCCACTTTTATTCATCGACATTCTTCCCGTTTAATAAATGTTGTGTTAACTTATTAGCTGAATTAAATTCAGTTTTTTTTTATCAAAGCATAATGCACACAACGCCATCTACTGGCATTACCGGAACCAGCATACAACGCCTTGTTCAATTTTGTTTCTGTCATATGTATCAGAGATGGCGTTACATACGTAAATCGGGACCTCCTGGACCTCCATGTCCATCTGAAAAAAAGTTTACCACTATTTTCATACCTACTAAATATACAAAAAAAAAAATAATAAAAATAAAAATCGGTCCAGCCCAAGAAGGTTTGAGTTCAAAATTGAATAGAAAGGGATTTCCCTGAGCCCCCATGTCCATTTGAAAAATAGTTTACCACCTATTCTCACACCTACCAAATATACAAAAAAAATATATCATAAAAATCGGTCAAGCCGTTTCGGAGAGTTCGACCACAAACACCGTGACACGAGATTTATATACATATATTAGATTAGATTAGATGTAATTATTAATTGTTTTTATAATTTTTTGTAATTTGCTAGGTATATAATTTATATTTTGTTTTACGTTTTACTTGGCAACTTCAAAATTATAAAGCAATTAATAATAACGTGCTTGTAAATAACCCTTCCTCATTATGCCTATTTATATTCTATATATAATCAAATCACCAAGAATTTTATTACCTAATCATGATGCTTCATTCGTAAGGGTGGTATATAATAGGGTTCTCCTAAATATCCTAAATACCGTTTGAGCTAACCAATTTTTTCTATAAGAATATTTATCTGTGTAACAGTTTTCTCCAGTTTTCTCTGGGGCGCGGGTTCTGGGACAATCTGTATTTTATGCTGCGGTAACGTTTTCGACGGAATCCCCCTGTCTTCCTCCAAACTTACAATTGTGCTACAAATTACTATAAAAATAAATATATCATAGGGACACAGTCGTTATTAAAATAAAATTAAAAGTTAAAAATTAAAAATTAAGAAAGACGTTAATATTGCCAAGTCAGTCCACGACATTTTGTGACAGATAGATAGATGGCTATGATATATTTTAATATTGATTTGTAGCTTTAGGATAAAAGTTACTACACCGTCGTAACTAAAGATCTGTTTAAACTAGGTTTATTTGAATTATACCTAACTTTCTCACCGGACTGTAAACGTAATGTTGCAAATTAATTGACTTTTAAAAAAAGGTTTTCATTAATTCAAACAAATCAAATAATGCCCCAATAGTTCAGTGTAAAAAAATAAACAGTTCTTCGTATCTCACCCCAACAACGACAAATTATAATAAAATAAAGTAAGTAATACGTTGCGCACTGTGATGGAAGCGCCATTTACTGAAAGAAATATTGTCAAAGAAAATAAATTGAATAAAGTAGAAAGAAAATATTGGAACATTTTAGAGTGTCAAACTCAGTTAGGAGTATTTCAGGGCAAGGGATGCTGGATAAAAGCAGCCATGGAAAATTTCTACGACTGAGATTTGTGCGAAATATCGCTTGACTGAATGGAGATTGAGTATCTTATAGCTTTTTTTCACTACTAGCTTCAGAAAACATCATTATACAACGTGTCCCAGAAATAAGTACATTAATTTGGAGAGGTGGTAGAACTCATCGAGTATAACAACGTTTTCCTTTACCATTTTTTCGAAATCGCATTTTGAAATTAGAATTCTACAACCCCCAAAAATAACGATACGTGTATGGGTTTCTGACACCAGCGATAATGACCGTGAATTCTGTTGTTTTTCTGGGAGGAAGGAAATATTCACACTTTATTTATATAGTTTTTGTCGCTGTGACCCGGGTAAGCGTACCTACCTACCTGTTATTAATTAATTGTGGCCACAGTTTAGAAAATAAATTTGCGGCAGTGAGAAAACAGCCTTAATATCGGACTTTACACAGGTTGTAGTTAAATGTTCCGTGGTTTTTTAATTTTTGTGGTGGACAAAGTTTGTGATATGTTCTTGTGTAGTTTTGTTTTTAAAAATTTCAAATTTTACAAACAACGAATACTCCAGTTACTGGAAGATTTACCTTTATAAATCCGGTTCCTGAGGTTCCTGAACGACGGACGGTGCCCTTTGTCACTACGCCATAATATTGTACGAAATTGGTTGAATACAAATTTTTCTGCACGGTAGATAGGACGAAATGGCCCCAGATCACCAGACTTGAATCCTTCTGATTTCTATTTATGGGGTTCCATGAAAAATTTGGTATACTGAGCTCCAATTCATACAATAGAGACTTTACGGAAACGGGTGCAAAATGCTGCAGGAACTATTCGAAATAATCCAGCAGCTTTAGGGAGAGTCATCATCGACGCCTTGAATTGTGCGTAGAAAGAAATGGGGGATCATTTTGAACATTTGTTGTAAATACATAAATGTATGCCGTGTTCAACTTGCAGATGAAATGGAGGATTCTCTCTCATTCGTAAGTACCTACTTCTACATTTTGGTGATAATTTTGTTAATAATGTAATTAAACAATGAAAATATTGTGTAATTTTTATTTTGGTATCATGTTTTATTACATAAGAGTCTCTTCAGTTAATTTTCAATATCCCACAAAGAAACAAAAACAAAGTGAAAGTAAATGCATTTTTTTTGTGCTTGGTTTATCAGTTTGGATTTATAGAAAAACAATCCAGTAGCGGGTAGCGAAATTCATACCAAATTTCTACACAATTTTAACTCGAAAACTAGAGGGTTTAGAGAAAAAAAGTATTGAGAATTTTTTTTGCTATTCACTCGATCTATATGCTGTTAAAATACAGTATCTTTGCAACCTCGGTTACGGTTGCAAAGTAACGGTTTGCCCATTTATTAATTTGGGTGCGCAAAGTTTACTTGTCGCACGCAAATTATTCTTTGCACACGCAAATTCAGATAAACAAACTACTGAAAACTGAATTTGCCCCTGGAGTCCAATTTTATATTGGGATTTATTCCGCATTCGCAATAAAAAATAGTATGTCCAACTCGTGCGGCGTTGTCGATTGCCCCCTCAAGCGAATGAGCGCACTCACTTCGTTCGTGCGCTCAACTTCGCTTTCGTGGGCAATCGACAACTTGCCGCACTAGTTGCACAATATACTATTGTAGAAGATGTGTGAAATTGTTTTTCTTTCTTAGTAGTTAATAATCATTTCATTATTGACTAGTAGTTAATAATTGAAGAGACCGGATTTGATGCAAAATCCATATCGTGTATTTTATCTACCAACTTAACAACAGCGCCCTTCGATTTTTACAATTTGCACTAGTTGTAAATATTTAGCATTAATTACTGCAATTCATGTAAAAAACAAACAACGAAGTGTTAAACTATTACAAAATGCATTGTGTAATTTTGCATGAAAATCCGGTCTCTGACTGAGAAATGTCAGTCTCAAAAAATAGATAACCTCAAATTCGTTCCGACTTTTGGCATTATCATGATTATCATTTGAAGAAAAGTTAAACAAATGTGCTAGTAGTGAAAAAAAAAAGTATATAAACCACGGTTGTGAAGCCTTTTCTTAGCCTCGCACTATTATTTACCTCGATGATTCGCATTTCGGTAAATAAAATAGCTCGGCTAAGAAAAATGGCTTCTCAACCTTGGTGTATAATTACTATTCTCTCCTACTAGTAGATAATAAAAACAATATTGACAATGTTGGTATGGTTACTGCTGTAGTTGATGTTTTGACTTGATATTTGCTGTCATTATCAATGATAGCTGACAGCTCAACAATGTAGAATTGGGGAGTTTGAATTACTTGCGAAATGTTAAATTTGCCCCACTAGCAACATCGCAACAAAAAATGCGTATTGATTTAATTTCATATGCTACTTGCTTTTCATGGATATCTTAGTTAAATTCGTTCCAACCTTTCGAATTTTCATGATTATCATTTGAAGAAAAGTTCATTGGTCGATAAAAACACAAGTTTTTGTTAAGTACAAATTAATTTTCCCTAACATCTCGAACAATCTGCGAGATACCTTAAAATTAATGTAGAATTACTTTCCCCCAAATTTTAATTTGATCGCATTAATAAATGACCTCCCGTTACGGTGATTGACCTTTGCTGATAAAAAACTTTTGCTTGTGCCTATGCTACGGTTAATTGTTTTTGTGATGTTTACGCGGAGGGATATCCGTTTTTTATCCTTGCGATAATACAAGTCGGACGACCGACAGTGGCGTACGGTTATTTTTGTGTTACTTTTTTTTTTATTTATTACTTTTTACAGTAATGTAATTAAGACTAGTTTACAAACTAACGATTAATTTTCATCTGACTAATATACTAAAGGTTTGCTAAGACTAAGATATTTTCCACTGAATCACTTAGTATTATGTCGTTGTGCAAGTTCAAATGGTTTTAACCGTTGGAGTCGTCTATTAATATTCCGCACGTTGAGAAGTCTGGACGCTTCGAAGTTGACGTGGTTTTGGAGTCTCTTTTGATGAGACCTGGCAAACTTAGTGATTATGTCTGTTACCGCATCGATCTCTAGGTCTCGATGTAAGTCACTGTTACGCACGTACCAAGGCGCATTCACTATACACTTTAGCACTTTGTTCTGGAAACGTTGAATCACCTGGATGTTGGACTCACTGGCGCAGCCCCATAGCTCCAAACTGGACGTAGTACCTGCTTATATAATATAAGCGTATTGTGGATTGATAGCTCGGAGTTGCGACCAAACAACCAATAAATTTTTTTGAATTTGATGTTAAGTTCATCGCGTTTCTTCTTAATATGCTCTTCCCAAGTCATACCAAGATATTTCGCTGTGTTGACATATGGTAACTTCGTTCCATTAATGTAGACTGGTTGTTGTGCAATCATCTTATTTGTGAAGTCAATATGCGTCGATTTCGATTCGTTGAGTTTAATACGCCAATTCATTGTCCAGGTGGCAATTTTATTAAGAGCAGATTGCAACTTTCTGGTTGAGCTTTCCACGGACTCTCCCACTGCCATGATTGCCGTGTCATCGGCAAAGGTGGCTGTTGTGCTGTACAATGTTGTTGGAACATCATTAATATAAATCAGATACAACACTCCCCTGTGGTACTCCAGCCCTAATCAGTTTCAGTTCAGAGTAAGAATCTTCAAATTTTACGCGAAAGTGCCTGTTAGACAAGTAGGATTTTAAAAGTTGGTAGAAATGAATAGGAAGGAACGATCTTAGTTTATGGAGTAGGCCTTCATGCCATACTCTGTCAAAAGCCTGTGCGATGTCAAGAAAGACGGCAGAGCAGACGCCTTTGTTTTCTAATGTTTTCTCGATGACATCAGTAATTCGATGCACTTGGTCGATGGTCGAATGATTACGTCTGAAGCCAAACTGATGAGATGGTATCAGGTTTCGTTGGTCGAGAATAGGTTTGAGACGCTTCAGAATCATTTTCTCAAACAACTTTGACATAACTGGCAACAGTGATATGGGTCGATACGATTCCACTTCGCTTAGGTTCTTGCCGGGCTTTGGGATCATTATGACTTCGACCGTTTTCCATGCATCTGGAACATAATGTAACCGTATACAAGCATTGATCAAAGTAGTTAGTTTGACCAATGCCTTCCTTTGGAGTCTTTTCAAAATTTCACCCGTTACTAGATCAAACCCCGGTGCTTTTTTCCCATTAAGATTATTTTTAATCTCCTCAGCAACTTCTTTAGGAGTAACCAGCGAGATCCTATCAAGGCCATCCCAGTCACTGGGCCTGAGGCTCGGCAAAACATCAGCTTTCTCGTTAGGATGGAATCTTGTTTCGAGATGATCTGCAAAAGTATTTGCTTTTTCCAGATTGTTACGAGCCCAAGAACGATCGGCTTTTCTAATAGGAGGCACTTGTGTTACTGGCCTTTTAAGGTATTTGGTAGCTTTCCAAAGTGAATGGTCAGTGCTACTATCTGCCGAAAGTTCTGTAAGGAATTTGCTGATTGATGCCTGCTTGATATTTTTTATTTCAAGGGTTAACTGATGGGTGGCTGTATTGAGTAGAGCTTTATCCTGGGGGCTTCTTGATTGGTGCCATCTTCTTCTAAGTTTAGGCTTTTCAGCTATTAGCTCTCTAATTTCTTTTGGGAAATTTAGGCCTTTCAGTCGCTGTTTAGTAGCAGGTGTACTATTCCATGCTGCGTTTTGGATGGCACTGGTAAAAGTATTTAGTTCTTCTTCCAATTGCTCCGTTGTTTTAAGGGGTACTAAGAGGTTGATCTCATTTTCCAATAGGTAATTGAAATAATCCCAATCTGTATGTTTGTTAATCAGCGTTGGGTTTTGATTTTTCATAATGATTTTATCGCTAATTGTCAGATATATTGGTGAATGATCGGAGTTTATGTTAAGGCCATCCTCAATTTTAATATAGTTTGATGATATGTTCTTAACAACAAAGAAGTCTATCAGGTCGGGAGTCTTATTAGGATCACTAGGCCAGTACGTCGGCTTGCCAGTAGACACGAATTCGCACCCATATCTAGCAGCAGCTTTGTATAGTTCACGTCCTTTAGAGGTAATGAGTCTAGAACCCCGATGGGTATGCTTAGCATTAAAGTCTCCTCCTACAATAAAGTGGTTGTTTAATTTATTAAAGAATGTAATATACTCATCTTCATAGATGTTGTATTTAGGTGGGCAATAAATTGCACATACTTTGAGCTTGTGTGTGGCTGCCTCTATTGTTACAATTGTAGCTTGGATGTCAAAAGTCACATATTTTTCTTCTTCAAAATGTTTAACATTATTTTTAATAATCACTGCACTACCTCCGCGTGCTGTATTAGCAGGGTGAACTGAATGGTAAGTTGAGTAGTTTTTGAATTTGACAAAAGATTCTTTAGTGAGATGAGTTTCGAATATAAGACATATATCAACATTTTCCATAGACAGAACTGCTTGCAGTTCATGTTGGTGCTGCAGCAGTCCGTTTGCATTCCACTGCATTATACGTAGAGACGCCATCAGTAGGTACTTGCCAGGATATTTAATTCTGCTCTCAATTTCGTTGAGTCGCAGGTCTTGATCTTTTAGCATTTGCATTATTTGTACTAGCATGTTGTCAGTACTCATAGTTTGTTTAGTTTCAGATAAATGATTGGCTGCAATTTGTCTGTTTGTTTTCCAGTCAGGGTTTTGAGGGTTGTTAATTCCATTCTGAGTAACAGGTCTTGCTGTTTTATTTATTTTAACTTGCTTAGGTTTATTTTTGTCTCTCATTTTTTTGGAGTTCCTTAATCACTTCACATCCCCGGTAACTTGCAGGATGATTTTTTCCACAGTGGCAGCACTTTGGCTGATCATTTTCTGGCTTAGTACAGGCAGCCGTTAGATGAGGTCCAGCACACTTAACACATTTAGGTGCCTTGTTACAATAATTTCTAGTATGCCCAAAAGATTGACGAGTTTTACATTGCGGTATTAGCTTATTACTTTTAATTGCATCTACACTGACTGTTGCATTACACACTGTTTTAATGTTATATATTTTATTTATGTCTTCATTTTTAGAGAATGAAATAATAAACATGTCTAATGGCTCTTTTGTTCTCCATTTTAGTTTAACCGTAGCGTTCAGTGCTTGTAGTCCCTGAGCTTGAAGACTTTTAATAATATTTGTAGGTTGGAAGGAATGATGCAGATTCTTGATCATAACTCTATTCTGTTTATTTTCATAAGAATGCCATGAGATATTGTGTTTTTTAAGTTCATCGGTCAGAATTCTATATGCATGATCGCTGGTAACATTAATTTTGTTAGTGCCATTGCCCATTAATTTAGTTACGTAGTGTTCGCTGCCAACTGTCTGATTTAATAGTACAGTTAGCTCTTCTTGGTTTTTAACGCCTGCTATCATAATAGGTGGTGGTTTATGGTCCCGTTTTGTTGTTACATTTTGAAATTATTTTAACTCTACAACCATACAATTTTTATTGAGAAAAATTGTTGTCCTTCTCAAGGTTTATTACTGTTTACAATTTTAATACTTATTTCTGTTACACCCTATATAATTATACTATAATATATAATAATATATCTATATGCAACGTGTCTCAGAAGTAAGTACATTAATTTGGAGAGGTGGTAGATCGAGTACAACAACCTTTCCCTTTACCATTTTTTCGAAATCACATTTTGAAATTACAATTTTACAACCCCCAAAAATAACGATACGCCTATGGGTTTCTGACACAGTGATAATGACCGTGAATTCTGTTGTTTTTCTGGGCGGAAGGAAATATTCACACTTTATTATCTTCTACTTTTTGTGAACTTTTTTGTCGCTGTGTCCCGTGTAAAAATGAAGCGTACCTAACTGTTATTAATTAGTTTAATATCGGACTTTACAACAGGTTGTAGTTAACTAAACCTTAATAATGATAGCAAATGTCAACTCAACGCATCAACTACGGCAGTAACCATGCCAACATTGTCAATTGTTCTTATTATCTACTAGTTAGGAGAGAAAATTCCATTATTGGGTAAGCTACAGAGAATCAATTTCTGAAGCATCAAACGCGATATATAATGATGTTTTCTTAAGATGGTAGTGAAAACAAAAAAATGCGAAATGGCCTGTTTTATTTTGTCAGAATGCATTGTAACCCCTTTTTCGTTTTCCAGAACCCGTTGTGATCGTTTTTTTCGCTCAGTGAGCGATTTCGGTCTTTGAGTCTAGCACACATACAACTTGAAGATCGCCGCTTATTAGTGAATAAAAATTAATTTCACAGTTGAAATTTAATATTCGTCACTTGTTTCAGAAGCTTTTTCAGATCGTAAAATAATAATGTCCGCGCAAGCTTAGAATCTCGTCATTAAAATGTGGTGTACACATCGATGCAGATGAGTTTCAACACGCTCGCGAATTAAACGTTGTTTTGTAGAGGTGATAAATCATAATTGCGAGGTGAGTTTGAATTGTTACCAGGAATATTAATTTAATCAAATAATTAAAGAACATAATAGTTATTTATTATACGAGTTCCTGTGTAATTGGGGCACGAAGGTTTAAAAAAGCACGAGTGAAACGAGTGCTTTTTTAAGCCCCGAGTGCCGGAAAGCCCTCAATGTACACAGGAACGAGTGTAATACAACGTTTTATAGTTCGACACAAACCCGGCATGTCTTTAAATTGCTTAAAATCCATAAAAATTGTGTGACGTTTATCTGACATTTTATTATTGCATGACAAAGTGTGTTGAAAATTCTGACAGTGTCGAACTATAAAGATTAATAGCGCGGTTTGAAGCAGTTTGGCTTGAATGTGAAAATTGTTTAATATTAAAATACATTTTTTCCTTGTTTATTCATAAATTTTGTTTTGTATGTGCGGATTAAAGGAAATAATAGTTAATTTCTTACCATGTAATATGATTTAATTTTACTAGAAATTCTTAAAGCTTCTGGATTCTGAAACCTTTTCGAAAAGCAGTTTTTGCTGAAAACTGAATATTGTTTAACCACAAGAGTAAAAATACGATTAATGTCGAGGAAAACTTGAATTTTTATATTTTCTGAAAAAACTATTTAATAATTCTAAAACAAGACTTTGATTTTGCAGCTAGTTTCAATGGACGAAACCTTTCTTGCACGGAAAATTCTAATATGTCTCCTAATATTATTTATAATATTTTTAATAACTTTTTTCTACTATAAACGTTGGTGGCCTTTCTGTCAGAGACAACAGAGTGAGTTATTTTGCTAATGTATTTTTATAATTTTAAGTGTAACTCTTCTCTAATTTCAGTGCCTTCACAGCCACGTCTGTACAAGCAAAGATCGAAAAAACGTTTAATACGAAAAGCGAGGCAAACATATTATGTAAGCCAAGTGTAGGAATGGAATTAAAAACGCACCAGGTAAAAACAAACTGATTATAGAATAGTGTATTTTGATACAAGTGCGCTGTCTGGACACTTTTCAGGAATGAGCTCGAGCCCCTAAAAAGTGACAGCGCATTTGAGTCTGTCAAATTAATAAATACATATTTATTCTTGGTATTTAGTTTACAAAACGAATACAAAAATCATTTAAGCTTATTAAGGGGCGTATTCTGTAACTGCTCCTTTAAATTTTAAAGGCCGTTAAATTAAGTTGTCATGGCAATGACCAATCAGGGCTTGAAAATCTTAGATTTTAAAGGACGCTAAAATTTTAACGCCCATCTAAAAATTACAGAATAGGCCCCTATAACATTAATAAAATTGTCTTTTTGTAATGTATGACAAAAATAGTATTTACGTACAACTGCATCTTTTATACTTGTTTACATCTCAGTTACCATAATTGAAAATGGAACGTTACCTCCGTAAAGTTAAAGACCGTAAAGAAAAGCCTCGCAAAATTTACATCTCGGTTACCATGATTGAAAATGGAACATTAAGCCCGTAAAGATAAGGCCCGCAAAATTATCACAAAAGAAATGAACATTTCATAGATTAGCAGTTGTGCGTAAAACGTTGTACGTACCTCTGGTAGAAAGACCGTTTACGCCCTCTGATGACTGAAAATCGTCCTCTGGCGTAAACTCTGTCTTCCGGCTCCCTATATGTAAATATATTCTGTTAAAACCATTTTTTTTTTTTAATTAATTAATATTTCACATATTAAATTGATTAATGCTGAGAATTTCACACAAGAAGTGTAATTTGGTTTTAATTCGGTCGCGGAGCGCGGATAGTCGACCGTCGCGATTTGACGATTTCCGCTTATCTGAGCGACTCTATTCCATTCTGGAGATCTGTCGCGACTAGTCGGTTCATATCCGTCGAATTTGATTCCAGCGTGGCGGTCAAAGTCTGCGGAGACAGTTTTTGAAGTGAAACTTCCTTCTACAGGTAGATGAATTAGAGTAAGAATAAAACGACTCGCGGCTAGTAGGTATTACGGCGGATCACATGGCATCTATGCCCCTGTTTATAAGTTTTTCCTTAAGTTGGCTACAAACAAAGATGGCGCTAGTTGTCGTTTAATTTTTTGGTTACAAAGATGGCTGTCATATTTTTTTGTTGAGGGGGAAGTGAACCACCGCGGGTAAGGGTGGCGATTGCATCCACTACTCTGGTGCGCCCCTGAGAAACTAACTTAAGGGTACCAATCCGCTACAAGCTCTCCTTTCAGTGCTGTCGTCTCGATGAAGGTTCTGACCAGCAGTGTTTTTCTGCGGTCGTCCCCGTTGTTGAATTGGTACCATTGGTGTGTCTTCCATCATAGTGGAGTGCTCGCGGACCCATAAGTTGCTTAAAAAACGATTCTGTGAGCCTTTCAATTCACAAAGCTAGAATTTTAAAGAATGAAAGCTGAATGAACCCTAAATACATGGTTTGATTTTTATGATATTTCTTTAAAACATTCGAATTGGGACGAAGACTTGCTGGAAAACATGCCTAATGATTTGGGAGTTAAATTTGACGAAACTGTATTTAATAATCTCCATAATGTTCTTATACAGCTGTACACAACCAATAAATAATATATTTTCGATTCTTATTTTGTTTGATTTGTTTTACTTCTTAATAATCGTATATTGTACCTAGGCGGTAAAGTCGTTGTTTTCCAGGACGAAAGAAGGCCGAGGCTGGCCATTTCTTGAGGCGGTTTACACATTATTTTTTATCATACACACATTACCGTAATATTTTTTCCATAAACAAAAATTACAAACAATATTTCAGAATATTAATTAGTATTGTTTGTTACAGTTATATTGAATGTATGATTAGTTATTGAGAGACGAAGTGCCTTGCTTCGATAAATTTGATAATTTTCAGAAATTGTAAGATGTTTTTTCTTCACTCATTACTGATATTTCAACAAGTGAGGTACTACTGCTAGGCTCATCTATATCAGGAACATAATACTTCTCTGATCGTGTAGACATAGTTTGAGCTTCATTGCCTAAAATCTTTTTTGTTACACAAATTTTGTTATTTTTTAATAATAATAATATTTATTTCCAACAGGTTTACACCCAATTACAGGAAATATAATAAACACAAAAACATGAAAATGCAAATAAACCAAGTAAATTACATAAATGAATATAAATCAGGCAATAACTGTTACTATAACATATAAGTTAATACTAAAAAATCATACATTCCATACTATCCCTAACTTAAATAAATAAATAAATAATTTATTCCAACAAGTAATACCCAATAATATGAACAAAAATATTACAAAGAAAAATAATGCTTACAATTGATTAATTAATTATAGTACAGCAAAGCAACAAAACAAAATAAACTATCCACCAAACTCCCGAATTATATGTTCCACTAAATTACAAAAAGAATCAGCATTAATATCACAATGAAAAGAAATCTTATTAAACAGTTCACACATAATACTAACAGGTGCTCTAACTAATGCATTGGTTCTGCTGGCCTGACAATAAAATGTATTAGTTTGTCGTGCATTAAGTCTAGGCACTAAAAAATTCATTTTACTTAACAAAAAACTACAATCGCATCTGTAGTTTAATAAGTTAAACAAAAATCGAATAATTGCTATAATCCGCCTTGTACCTAAAGATATAAAATTGAATCTGGACAGTAACAAATTGTAGTCGTAGCCACTAATAGGATATACGCCATCTATCAAGTAGCACAGAAATTTTAGAAATGAGCGCTGAACAGATTCTAAGTGCTGTCCATAAGTTTGGTAGATAGGAAACCAGACAACACTGCAATATTCAAGTATGGACCTAACAAGGGCAAAATATAGAGTACATAAAGTAGAAACATCCGAAAAGTCACGACAGTTTCTGTAGAGAAATCCGTAAACTTTGTATGCTTTAGAAACAACAATATCAACGTGTTCAGAAAAAGTAAACTTTGAATCAAATTGTACTCCAAGATCACGAATTGAATCAGTGCGAGATATGAGAGTATTGTCTATGTGGTACTGGTATATGATGTTGTACACTTTTCTTGAGTAGGACACAATGGAACATTTAGAGATGTTTAGATAGAGATGATTTTTGGAACACCAATAAGTAATAGAATCTAAGTCAGTTTGAAGGGATACACAGTCATCGACAGAATTAATAACGGAAAATAATTTAAAATCATCAGCAAATAACAATTTCCTGCATGATACAACGTCAGTAATATCATTTATAAAAAGTAAGAATAACAAGGGACCTAAATTGGAGCCTTGTGGTACTCCGGAAGTGGGGTTGATAACGGTGGAAACTACATTTCGATATTTCACATACTGCTCTCTGTTAGACAAATAAGATTGAAATAAAGTCAGTAAAGAGTTAGAAAAACCAAAAACCTGAAGTTTCTGCAGCAAGATAGCATGGTCTATTTGATCAAACGCCTTTTGGAAGTCCAAGTAAATAGTGTCCACTTGTTTTAGCTGATCAAGGGCCTCAGAGACAAACTGAGTAAAGCACACTAGGTTAGTGACAGTAGAGCGCTTCTCCATGAAACCATGCTGAAGTTCAGAGATATACGGTTTAACAGAAGAATAAATACGTTTGTATATTATTGATTCAAAAACCTTCGCAAAGTTGCATAGTAAAGAAATGGGTCTATAGTTTGTAACATCCGTAACGTCACCCTTTTTAAATACCGGACAGATAATAGCCTTTTTCCATATATCAGGGAACATGGAACTTTCTAAAATGAGATTGAATATGTAGTATAAGGGTTTGACAAAAATGCATGAACAATCTTTTAATAAGAAACTAGGTATTCCATCAGTACCCATTGTGAAGGAGTTCTTGCAATTTTTTAGAGATATCAATATTTCATCTTCAGAGATGTTATGAACATGTATATAATTTGAGGAGTTAGAATTAGAAGAGTCAGGGTTTGGCAAATCAGGAGAGGATATTACATAAACACTGTTAAAATATTCTCCAAAAGCCTCAACAATATCATCAGGGGAATCAATTTCAACATTCTTGTATTTCATTAATCCTGGGATTCTCGTATTTCCTTTTTTACTCCGCACAAAAGCCCAAAACTTCTTAGGTTCACTGGATACACGGGTCTCAATTTTAGAGAGATAGTGTTTGTAGGAACTTGAGATGAGTCTCTTACTAAGAGAACGATAATGTTTGTATGTTTCATAATAATGGGAGGACTTAATTTTTTTATAATTCTTAAATGCTAAATGTTTATGTCGAATAACAGAAATAATCTCCTGGTCAAACCAGGGAGGATAACTTCGCTTGATTTGCTTAATACAAAACTTAGGTACAGTAATTTCAAAAATTTTATACAAAACGCTATAAAACCGGGAGCACACTGAATTGATATCATTATCACCAGATAGCATATTCCAATCAGTACAGGCAATCAAGTCATACATAAGCGAATAATTACCTTTTTTAAAATTATAATGGAGTTGTTTTTTCATGGTAAAATTTGGTAAATTCTTATCTCCAACATTAAATTCAACGCCAATTGCTGGATGATGATCATCTTCGCCAACAAGTGGAGCAACAGAGTTCTCAACGGTGCAAAAAACGTTAGAAAACACAAGATCTAAGATACGATTGAACTTATTCCTTACTGTGTTGAACTGAAGAAAGCTGTGAAAATCTGCGAAGTGATTCAAGTGTGTACAATAGTTATTCCTTATGTTAAGACAAAAGTTAGGAACATTAAAGTCACCTAAAACGAGTACCTGGTCGTTATGAATCTCATCGACTGCATTAAGAAGTTCAAAGAAGAGCACGTATTCATTGACTGGTGTGGATGGAGGAATATATAATACAAATATATAAAAGTTAACATTCAAAATAGTTAATTTTGCACCAACAACATCAATATTTGGGAGAGAGTCAGCCAACACATCCAGGTTTAATTGAGTACCTGAAAATTTATTACTAATAGCAAGTAGCACACCACCACCTCTAGAAGTGTTGACTGCCTGAAGATTTCTGTCTTTCCTGAATATCACAAAATCACTAGAAAATAGCTCACTGTTATTAATGCCTTCACAAAGCCAAGTTTCAGATAATGCAATTAAATCGAAGTCACAAGCCGAGACGTTGTTGTAAAAGTTAACAGTTTTAGATCTCAAACCACGAACGTTCTGGTAAAAGAGATGGACCGGTGATGAAGTGCTGTAAATGGGTGTACTTATTAGTTTTCCGACACGATTGTAGGTGTGCCGTTTACATATCGTAGCCTCAAATTGTCTTCCCCACTATTTAATCTGGTATTTAATTCTTCCTTGACTCGTTTATAAGCTGCGATTTGTCTAGGCGTACGATCGAACGACAAATGAACATTATCATATATCGAATGGTTTTTAAGAATTTTGGCATTCCGGATAAGTTTGTAAACATCGCCCTCGTTGTTCAGGGTAACTTTTATGGGTCTAGGCTTAGGCCTAGCAGCAGAATCCGCTTGAACAAAACGACCCAAGCGGTGAACCGTAATGTATCAACATCAGTTTGAATAATTTTAAGTATATCTGCAATAGTCGATTTATCCAACTCAGAACGTTGATTATTATTCGTAACATTGTGGTGCTCCTCCACACCAAACACGACAACATTTTGCTTACGTTTTTGTCGCTCCACCACCTCGCCAACAATTTCTTCAAACTTGACATCGGAAGTATGATGTTCATCACCAAGTGAAGATTTGAGAGCCAATAACTGAGTGTTAAAGTCCTGTTTTAGATTAGATATAGCAGTTGTGAATTCAGTTTTTAATGATAGGAACATAGTTTTGAAGTCTTTAAACTGAGCCATATTGTTGTTCCATGTATTGCAGACTACCTTGATTGATTTTGATTTAGCTCTTGTCATCTTTACGTCACTCTCTGATAGACCTACGCAAGCACTGTGTAATATGCCCTGACAACCGTCACAGCTTATAGTGGATACGTTTGACTTACAAACGTTACTGCAATTTAAGCAATTATTACTCATTTTTGATATAAAAATAGGTAGGGAATGTAAACTGGGACACAAATGCTTCGCACCCAAGGGCCTGTTAGGGTAACTAACAATAAGACAAACAGGGAGGCCACGGAAGGTGATAAAGTGGTGAACAAAGGTTTAACATTTAAGCCACGGTCATTCGCCTCAACGAAAGAAACGTTATCGCAGAAAAAGAAGTCTCAACGATAACCACCCACACTTATTTAATTAAAAATTGAATTACTGAAAAGCTGTTGGTTCAAAGTACAAGTTGTTGTCACAATGACGAAGAGGGCACAAGATGCTATAGAATGATATGCAACATACAATTGAAGCACTTCGTAACACTAGAATATTAAGGAAGGTCACACGGAGTAACACTTGACACATGCTACACGAACGACGAACCAACAATTCCTACGAATTCCTAATCAATTTATTTAACGAATCCTCAACGTAGCCGTCTGCTACGCTAGCAGATTTCCATTCGCCGTGACGTTTTAGTGATAGTATGTCCGCTCCAGAATTGGCTAGAAGTGTGGCTGCTAAATAAGTCAAAATGACACTTTCACTGCATCTTTGTATGTTTTTTGAGGCACACCAATTCATGAATATCTTATATTAGAGGTCGCATTTCTCTTTTGGTTTTTTCGGAAATATTGTCTTCTTAATAGTGTTATTTTGAGAGCTGTATCTAAATTATCCATCCAAAAAAGAATGATCCTTTTTCAATATTTAATTGCCCGTCTGAATATTATCATTCATAAAATTACTTGAGATGCAATTACGACGGGCGAGGGACGCAATGAAGAAAGAGAAGATCCAGAATCTGTCCATAGCCCGGCGGTTCCGAGATTTCGAAATTCTACATTTATAATTCTTTCTAGTTTATTATTTGCGACAAAAATATGACAGTGGTACTGTAGGAAGCACAATAAATGGAGCAATAATTTTACAAGAGAACATTTTTTTGACTTAGGGCTCAGATTTGGAAATAACGGGAAAATCGAATTTAAAGTTGCTACAAGATAGGAAACTCAATGCTTATCAAAAAACTACTTATTTATTTCTGGCCAAAGGGCCACAGAGAATGTTTTGAAAAAATATCAGAAAAATCAAACCTTGTGTCCAGTAATCCACTATATCGAAAACTCTAAAATTATAAATAACTTCTTTTTGTACATTACCTTCTATTTCTGAAAATTCTAGCTTTGTGAATTGAAAGGCCCACAGGGTGAGACATTTAAGCGAGACCGGCACTCTACTATCGGTGGTGCTTGCTGAAGAGCGCATACTTGGTACACTCTTGGGGGTTGTCCTGGTGCATTTGCGGCGGCGATTTCGTAACTGCATGGCCATTTTTGAAGTAAAACTTTTTTACGGACACTTGACTTGGGGAGTAAGCTGATGAATGCATGACGAGAGCGTTACGAAAAGTGTGATCGGGCGAAGCGAACGATTTTACAATAATTAATTCATAGAAAAATGTTTGCCTTAGCGGGATTCGAACCCGCGTCTTCTAGGTTTTAAATTCGCGCTTCATTTCATACACCCATTTGCGTGTCAGTTTTGTATGTAATTACTCCTGGTTGGAACTAATGTGCTAAAGTATGGAGTCTACATACTCCTTGTGGCGTGTTCCTTTTCTTGTACTACTCGTGCTTCTTCCAATATATAGATGAGCCGTATCAGCCGAGTACGAAGTTTTCGTTCTGGTCAACGTGTGTCTCATTTTGTGGGTGACTTCATCGGCCGTTCTTAATTCTCGTCCGAAAGTGAGGTAGGCTGTTGAGAATCCGGTGGATTGATAATAACGCTGAGTTGAGGGTAAACCGGATTTCCGGGAGTTTTTCGGGCCAATTACCGTGTCTATTTACCAGAATGCACAGTTGGAATTTCTATTATTAATTTCTACTATATCAGCACTCAGGTAGTAAACGGTATCAATTTCTGAGAGATATGGAAACAAAAGCATATCTTCTGCATAACGGTGCTCAGAAATTAAGCGCCAATATCCAGGTGCAGGTTTCAACTATGGCCTGTTTGATGGTGAACGACTCTACCCATCTAGAGGCGCGGTGTCTTCGGCATGAATGTAGTTCTTCTGGTCCTGGCGGGAGTGGTTCGAACAGGTCCATCGAAAGGACCTCGAATGAATAGTTGGTGTAAAACTGGGCACGCATTTGGCAATGTCTGCTCGGATGTCCTTCTTTGTTTGCCATACTAGTGACACCACTATCCGGATAAGTCTTGATGTCATCGTCGGAGGTTGGTTTTAAATTTTTCGTCATACCCGTTTATGCGACAGAAGTGGCAACGGGACTTTCGTCGTTTGAACGTGATGGGTATTTATATCGAATTTTATATCTGCCGTTCTGGCTGCAATGTTTGCGGCGCCGCGCCGGTGGCCTCGTGGAGCAGCCTCTACTGCTTCTTTTGTTCCGATTTCACTGAATCGTGCCGAGCAATGGGTGGCGCTTAACCCTCATCTCTCACACTCGCGTTTTAATTCACTTTTTCCCGTATTTTACTCGCATATTCATTCGGCTATTTTTGGTTGAACTACTCGGTCAGTCGCGTTGTATGCCACGTGGTGTGCTTTATGGAATTTATTAAAGTAAATGTTTAAAAGAATTGAGAAACAAAGTGTCCAGGGCTGGAAGTACTGACCTGCAAAAAGAGCGCGGGATCCCGCAATTCTTGGAGAAGAGATCCACCCTTTGGATGCTCTTGTAGGTGAGAGAGAGGAAATCTGACAAACTCTAAGCAACCAAGGGAAGCAATGGACCTTTTATGGGGATTCATGAAGAAGGGTAAACAAAAGGAGTGTTGAAAGTGGCTGAAGAGAGGTGCCAACCACCGAGGGTAGGGGTAGCGAACCGCTTCAGTTTTTATTTATTTGGAAACTTCCAGTTGTTTTCATTTTAAAAGACATCTGAAATTAGTGTTTTGATTCCAAAACATAAAGATAAAGCCTATGTGCAGAGAAATATGAGAACGAATAATAATAATAATAAACGAGCGTAACATATTAACCATTTTACTCTCCAAGTTCTCAGAGCGCATAGAGAGAAGTGGGCACACGCGCCAAGACGATCAAACCTGGCACAAATTTCGTAGGATTTCCCAAGTATGACCCCCGTATAGAACTTACATAGATACTTCAAATTGAAAGTGCTTTTGATGACACCAGTCTCAGGACTATGCGATCCAAAAAAAATAATCGAATCTTTGCAAAACGTGGTAGGAAACGATATTCGCTCCTAATTGTAATATCCAATTTTGTAGAGGTCTAATAAAAAAAACTTGTCGACTGGACTGTAACCACAGATAAAGAATTTATTATAATTTGCAGTGAGTTTTACTGAAATTATGAAATTAACGAATCCCAAACCTGCACAGCACAATATTATTTATTACGTGAGGAAGGTCGCGCGCATTTTTTTTGCTTATTTTTGCTTTTTGGGTTCACCAAATGTACGCACGTCAGAAAAATGAGTTCAAATACGGGACAAAATAAGACTCATAGCGAATTTGAGCGTGAAGAACGGTTTAGTGAAACAATGAGAACGTTTTTGAGCGAGCGGTATGATAAAGAAAAACCATTATGAACTTACGAGAGGCTATAAGAAACTATGACGGCGATTGAACAATTTAAATTAGAACCAATAAGGAGAAACGAATTAGTGTAGCTAGTTTATACAAACTACACAACAAGGTTACATGAAATATTTGTATATAATTATGTAGATGTATACAAAAGTAGGCTGAACAGCGTCGGAGAAGACAGTTATTAGTCAGACTGCTGCTTAAGAAAAACCAGTGATAAGGACCAGTGCGCTTATCGGGATGCAACTGTAGGTAGAAGAGTGAGAGTAAGTCAGTGGCTCTGGCTATTCCGGGGTAGGAACAGCCCTTTTATATGGAGGGCTGGTCTTTGGCGCAGGTCCGACTTTCGTAGATGGTAGTAGTGGTGGGTGGTAGGGCGAGCCAACCAGGCGACGGTGGCCCTAACGGAGAGCGTAAATGTGTAACAGGGGGGACTGTTACACTAGTAATATTTTACATGCGGATTTACCAAAAAGTTTTATTCTTATCTTGAATTGTCAGATTTTTGTGGTTTCGCTTGTGTAACAAAATTGTATACCTACCTCGGGAGAAAATGCCATTTTTCCCTAAATATAGTTGTCATTTTAACACCTCGATATATAAATTAAAACAAGTGTGTTTAGAAAGTTCTTGGGATATTTCTCTTTCAGTTAATTCACTTAATTACGATACATTCGTAATATCTCTTGAAAAAGATTTTGTGCTTCGACGGACATCATACATTAAAATGTGGATCGGTGATATTAATTTAGTATGCACCTTCGAATCTGCGGATCGCTAGAAGCCACTACGAGTTACTATGAACTTTGGCTTCGCCTGTGTGGGATAATCCACCTTCGCAACTTTAATGAAATACTTTCCATCTCCATATTATGTAATGTAATAATATTCTTTAATAACAAGGGTAGTGCATTTCAGACTCTAACCCTTCGTTTCAACATCCTGTACACAATGCTTGTGCGCAAATAGTCCAGTAAATTTGTAGCAAAATGAGGGGTTGCCTAATTTTTAATTTTTGGCATGATTGTTCGTAAATTCTAAGGTGATCTTTTCAAATGTTCATTGAAAATTCTTAGGTATAATATTAATATACAGGGTGAGTTATTAGTGTGGTCTCTTATGCCTTTACTATTAATTTTAAAAAAATGTGGTCAATGGAATGAAATTATATAGGAAAACTGCATTTCCTAAAAATATTTAGAGTTACCTAACTGGGACCAATTTTCCAAGACCGCATTCAACTTTTTTATTTAAATAGAACCCCTGTGTGTTTTTTTTATAGTATTGTTTGCCGTAGCAAGTGTTATGTTACAGTTGTTTTTTTATGTTTTGTTGAAGAACAATGCAGTTAATTGTTTTTCTTTTTATGGTTACAAACACAGATTTACACAAAAAAATTATAGGGGCTTTGCTATTAACCATAAAATTGTAATATTTTGTACATTTCTTAAAATTAATTGTAAAACTGGATATTATTTACCCACTGATAGTGGGCTGTGAAATTGAAAATGTCATGTTTTAATAACAAAATAAATTTTATGCCTCTTGTTATTATAGCTGCTGTAGCATTTCTCATTAATGAATGCTTCTAATGGCAAATTGATCAACGGCGGCAATAGTGGGTCTCCTTGACGAAGGCCATTTCTCACTTCAGATTCGTCTGCCAGATGACCATCTACTCCAAGCCGGCCTTTCCTAGCTTCAGGCGTCATTTTCGTCAGGTTTATTAGTTTTCTCTTCATCGCATGTTAGGACAGTGCTGAATCAGTTTATTTCTTTTGATTTGGTTATATGATGCTGAAACTGAAAATATTTGTTGTTTACCACAAGATGCCCACCCAAAAGATCTAGTGGGTTCCTTAACGGCCATTGGATGGCCGCGATCTCCGTCTGGAAGATATAGGCATATTCCCCTAGGTTTGCGCGCTGAAATTGCAGTTCAGTTCGGGAATGCTTCAGAGCCTGCTTTTCTTTTTGATTCATCCGTGAAGATTGAAATGTCAACCTAAGGATGCTCTCCTGTATCTGTATGGACTGCATAAGCTTTGTCAAAAGCATGTTGAGGACACATACGGTCCGACCCGCATTCAAGAGAGGTAGGCGTGTCGACGTTCTGTTATGCCAGCTCTCCAAGTTATCTCCACGAGGAGATCGATGGGAGGCAGACGCAGAATAGCCTCCAGAGCTGCGGTCGGGTTGGTTTTCATGGCACCCACCACAGCAACACATTGCGTTGGATGCGTCTGAGGCGTGCCTTCGTTGTTGTTTGTTTGACTCTTTGCTACCAGACAGACAATTGCACCATACCATAGCATCGACCTAATGAGGGCCATGTAGAGCCAGAGGGTAATCGTGGGTGTTAAACCCCAGGATTTTCACACCGCTCTCCCACATTGCCATAGCGCGACGCTCGCTTTGTCTATTTTGCTCCCCAAGTGCTTTTGCAAGATAGCTTATGATCCAACATAACGCCCAGGTACATACATCCTGTGAGAGTTTCAGCTTGACACCGATGAGGGACGGCAGCCTTAGCTGTCCCGTCTTCCTTCTGTTCGTGAAAAGGCCAGAAGCCGCCTTCTTACAGCCTTTTTGTACCAGTGCTGTCTGCATAAGGTTGCAGAGTACATTCTTATACTTGCCAGTAAGCATTATGCCTAAATCATCTGCGCATCCGATAGTGAAGAATGCCGTCTCGTTAAGTCCCGTAGCAATGGGGAGAGAGTTTCCCCCCTGAGGGCAGCCCTCCTTAACAACCTCTCGAGTGATTGTGTCCGCTATACTGACCTGTACAGTTCTGCACTCCAGAACCCGCTGTGCTCTCCCGACACTATCGAAGCTGATCTTATCAAATGCACCTTCGATGTCGATGTACTAATAAGGAGTATAGTTTGTGTTCAAGGGCTCCCGCGCTACCACCCCAGAACATATGTATGAGGATTGGGGAATAATCCCTTATAATATGGTAGTCACACAGTCTCTCCAAAGTTTTTAGGGGACGGAGGAATTTCGCGAAAGAGTAATTTCCTCGCCCTGGTTTGGGATTAAAGACAACTCTCACTTCCCTCCACATTTCTGATACGTATGCAAGTGCAGTACATGCCCGAAAAATCAAATTTGGTCTTAATGGTACTTTGATTTTTTAATTGATCTATGTGAGACACTCTCTATGCCATATATCTATTGATATTTTATTATTAACCTTGTAAATTGCAAATAAATAAAAACCTCGTAATCAAAATAATCAATATAAAATGTTGAGCAGGTTATTTATGAAGAGCATAGAACTTACAAAACATTTTTGTTATACAAAAAATGTAACATCTGCTTCTTTACAGTATATTTTATTATTAAATAAATTGTAAACTATCTCGTCATAAAAATGTATTGTGTCAACAAATTAATGTGTATCAATTCAGTCGATTCTAACCAGAGATAGAACGATAAAACCTTATTTTCACTTCGTGCTCGGTAAAGTTACACCAAATTTTACGGAAAACCTCAGTAAGTGCGTTTCCAAAGGGCTCTTTGATGTTATTCTGAATCACTCCGTATAAGCTGCAGTATTTTGTATTTTAGATTTGAATATTAATTTAAAAGCGCAATAAGAATAATAATTGGAAAAACTTATCTTATTATTAAAGCTCTTCAGGAATGCATGTCAGTATATGTGTATTTAAATATATAATTTCAAAGCATTTTTAGCACCCCATTCTTGCTTTTTCCCCATTTACTTGATTAAATTAAATTTATTAGAATCACTTTGAATAAGTCTAAAACAAAGTGAGCGCCGCTTAGGAGCATTTTTAATATGTGGAACTCATAAAAAAAATTTCTTCAAAGGTCAGAAAAACCTGACATTGTATATAAGTCAATAGAAAATGACAAATGGGCATTTTGTCTGCCGCTTAATTGAAAAAGGCATCTGCTTTGAAAAGTTTTCATGTCATTTAATTATGTAAACAAGAAAAGAATGTCGATGAATCAAAGTGGAGTAAAATTAAATTAAAATTTAAATATATTCAAGTCGAACTCCACAAACTTTAATAAACGTAAAATTACAATTGGAACATGTTTCGGGAGAAAACTACTCCCATCATCAGCCCTAATTTTGCAAGAGATTAATAATAACATTGATGAATTACAGAGGAGTTCTTAAATTAAAGAATGTTTAAAATTAATAAAAAATGTTCTTGTAGAGAGTTGTGCTCTTTTTCTGATCTCTTTAAAAACAGTTTGAAAAAAATCTTCAGTTTCATATTCTTTCTTGCATCGGTTATGGGTGCTTTGTACATGGAATTTTTAATATGTGGCCAAAGGAAGAAATCACAGGAACTAGGGAACCCATTATCAAAAGTATGTAAAAATCACAAACAGAAGTGGTACAGATTTACAGAAAGAACATAACCTCAATGTTATGTAAACAACGTAGCTAAGGGGGTGATTATTGACTATGTACTGACTGTTATCTCATTAATTTGCCTCATTTAACCGTTGCATAATATATGGAAATATTGACAATGTGGTTTTTGTAGATTTACACTGATATCTTGAGGTTTCAGTTTGGCAGGCTTTCTCTTCACTCTTGCACAAAATCATACGCGGGGATCTACGTCTGTGATTGTCTGTCTACCAGCATCAACACAAAATATTGGACTTGTTTGACATTGTCACGACGTGTTGGTGATCCAGCTGTTAATTCAAGGAGTAATTTCCTCTCTTCTGAGTCATATCCATAGGTTCACTAAATTACGTGCTGTCTACTGATGCTGACATTCTAGTTTCACTTGTTACTTTGCCATATTTCACACTCAAACTTGTTCTCTTAAATGCGCAAATCTGAAAAGTACGGTTAGGTAGAAGTTTTTAACTCTTCCGTTTCAGAAGCAAAAGACAAACCTTTTCTTTTGCAGCTGTTATTGGATCAGGGTGCGCCTCACTAGGTCCACTTTCATTAAGAAAATGTAGAGAGCATAATAATGTAGGTGTCTTTAGTGATATCTTTTATGCTCGGAAATTTTTTCTTTGATGACACCGTTTCACCCACCGATCAGCTTTGAGACAACTCACGCATTTTCGAATATGTTGGGGCCGTCTTAAATTCATGTTTTCGTACCATTCCGTACTTGCAAACAAGGTTTAGGAAACGGCAAAAAGTAAAACGTATTTTCCCTGCTGTAGCGACTGTTCATAACAGCAGCCCCTTTCGGCATTTTTTGATCACTTGTCACCTTGCTAGTTACAAATTAAATTTCAATAACAACAATAACACTTTGTCAGAATTTAGTGCCGGTTGCCTAACCTAAACTGAATTAAATGACAAGTTAATTGCAATGTACACTGTTATAAAAATGCCCAACCTCCTCTAACCAGGTTCATTTTGAACGCTTGTTAGTTTATCAACTAAGATTTGCAATTTTTTTCTTTTTTTTGGAATTTTATAACAAGCAAAACCAGTCAAGGCCAAAAATATTCTTCTCCAAACAACTTACTAGAAAAAAATCACCTCATGGGCACCCCATCCAGGGACACATTGTATATCGCTCTTACAGAGAATACATTCGATTTTAATAAACGGATGACCGTAAACAATACGATAGTTCTCGATCTACAATAGTGTATTAGTAATATAGCCATTTCGAGCAATTCGATCCTACCACCTAAATATCATTTGGAAATATACAGGGTGTCCCAACTAAAATTTGTACCCCTCAACAATTCCACGTTCGAAAGACTCAGAAGAAAACGCTCGAACAGGTCAATTTTGTTATCAAGGGGGACCAAATTATACCAAACTTTCATGTCTTAGATCTCACCCCTTTAGCCAGGGGAGCCACCCCCTTAAAAAAATTAAATAGCATGGGGGGTCGTGTAATACATCATTTTAAAGCTTATTCAATTCTCTATCCAAACCTACTTTTATCGATTCGTTTGTACAAAAAAGAGCATAAGAATTTGTTATTTTCCAAAACATGTTTAATCCAAACCTTACAACTGTTCTAGATTTTCTGGAAGCTCAATTTCAAACGGGTTGTTCATATTGTACTTTAAATACTTACAGGACCGCATTAAATTTAGTAAATGCATTGGAAGATAGACAACGGTTGGTTTCCCGTTTTCTTAGAGGCGGATCTCGTTTAAAGCCTAGTTTTCCGAAATATTCTACTTCTTGAAATCCTAAGTCGGTTTTAGATTACCTTGGTAGACTTTATCCACTCGAAAACCCTTCTCTGAAAGATCTAACGCTAAAGTTAGTAATGTTAGTGTATTAATTTGGCTCCTCTCAACGTAGCCAGACACTGTCAAAAATTAGAGTTAAAAATATTGTCACATTAGAGAACAGAATCGAAATTGCAATAACTGACATTGTTATGACATTGAGACTTTGGCTCCAAACAGGGAACAACCGAAGCTTATTTTCCCAGTGTTTAGTGATAAACCTCGTATCAACTCTGTCATATTATTTAGAGAAAACTTTTGACTCACGGGATTCTGTGGCTGAAATATCTTATGCAATTGAGTGGTATTGACACTAGCGTTTTCAAAGCACACGGTATTTGCCATGCTAGTACATTAGCAGCCTTTGACAGCGGTGTACCTATCGAATCAATAAGGTCTGCTGCGGGATGGTCCCATAATTCGACTGGCTTAATAATTTACATTTTACTAGTGCTTTTGTATATATCTATCAACTACACTTATGTAAAGTAATACAGTATATGATTATTATTTAACTATTGTTCTGTAATATCTATTGATTAATTTTGTTAAATTAATTGAGATTATGTACTATTGCCTTGTTGCAAAAATTAAATAGGTTTATAAATCTAAATCTAAATAAATAATACAAATCAGCCCACTGTTATATCTATTGAATTTTTGTACATTTGAATTACCCTTGTAATCGAAATAGCTGATTAGAAACTCCTTGGCATTTGTAGATCGGTGGTTCCGCTTTAAACATCTACAATTGTGATTTAGGCTGACGGGGTAAGGAAGTATAATTGAAGGTTAAACGTAATTATACGACTTACTTCGTCGGCCTAGATGACCCCTACCCCACCATCGAGTTCATGTGGTTCCTTCCCAAAAAATTACGATCTACAAATCACTAAGTGCAGAATAACACATCAGGTAGCAAGCTAACGACAGCAGACGGACCCCTTTTTTGCTTTGAATATAGTGTGCGACGAGTTGCCCCAATGCAAACTACATTATTCCTATAATTACGATTTAACTTCCTTACAGGTAAAAAAATTCTTTATTTTCTTCTGGTTTTACTGCTCTACTAAAGAACTAAAAATGGATTTAGGTAGTATTTTATTAAGGGCATTTCAAGCTACAGTTTCAGTTAACTAGTAACTAGTACTACTAACTAAAACTCATAACGGCTTCAGATGTTCAAAATTTTTACTCCTTAAATTTTCCAGCTGTCTCAACATGTTCTTATCTAGAAATGTCAAGCTTCTCAGTTTTAAAGCTTTTCCCCTTCCCTATTATGTTTGTTGAGTTTAGTTTTTATTTCTTGTTTGCAAATTACGGTATATTGTATACAACTATACCGATTCTAATAAGTAATTATCCTTAACTAATGTTCTAAAATAACGATTATACACACTATCGAAATATAGGTCAAACTTGTCCATTCTGGTGTCTTTCAAATCACACTGTAATCCCGACGGCAACGTCGTCCTGTTTTCCACGCCCTGTGAGGGTACTTTTTTGTTTTATCCTTGTGATGACACGTCCTTTAGGGCACTAAAACCTAATTGTTGTATAGTAAAACTTTCGAAAACGTCAACAAATGGCGTAGCTAACCCCACTTCTGTTTCGTGAGAAAGTAGTTGAATTATAACTAACAATATAATAATAGAAGATGATAATGATTATTACAATTAAGACACCATTATGCGATAGACCAGACACCAGTGCTGCCGTATGTCCCGAACGATATTGAGTCCGTTGTGGAGAACGAAAGGTGCCGAATCTATTGGAACTTCTCGTTCTCCACCGTCAGACAGATAACAGCGAACAAGCCTGACGTGGTTCTATTGGACCACTCCTCCAAGCAGATGTTTGTTATTGAATTTTCGGCTCCTGCTGAAAATAACATCTGCGTCAAGGAGGAGGAAAAGCGGACAAAATATCAAGACCTGCTCTTTAAACTTAGGAGGCTGTACTCAAGTTACTCAGTGAAGCTCGTCGTTTTGGTAATTGGGTGCATGGGAGGCATCAAGGACTCGCTCGTCTCCAATCTGAAAATCATTCCTGCCTGCCGTAAACCGGCAGAGACCCTTGCGGCTGGAATGCAGAAAGCGGTCATCTTGGGGTCGTTGCGTCTGCTCAGGGCACATGATTCACGGGATTCATAGCTACTTACCTCATGGTTTTGAGGAGTGGCTATGATGTACGAATAGGACCTGACCAGCAAGGAACCCCGTGAAGGTCGGAATCACGGGGAGCTCCTTCTGGTCAATACGCAAAAAAAAAAATTAACAACAACCTTGGCTTATCCAAAAGGCATACATTTGCTTTTCTCAGATCAAGTGGACTGAAGTCTGAGACTGAGGGATTCATTTGCGCCGGGCAAGATGGTGTAATTAACACCTTGGTCTATCGCAGCCGTGTGATGGGTATAGAGGTCCCGAATGTGAGCTGTCGAGCTTGCCAGAGAGCTCCAGAAACAACAATGCATATATTTGCGTCTTGTCCAGTATATGATCCTTTGGCCTATATCCATCGCCACAATGCTGCACTAAAAGTACTATACTTTCATTTGAGGCACCACTATGCGATAGACCAAACGCCAGTGTTGCCTTATGTCCCGAACGATATTGAGTCCGTTGTGGAGAATGAAAAATGCCGAATCTACTGGAACTATTCATTCTCCACCGTCAGGCAGATATCAGCAAAGAAGCCTGACGTGGTTCTGCTGGACCACTCCTCCAAGCAGATGTTCGTAATTGAGTTCTCGTCTCCTGCCGAGAATAACATCTGCATCAAGGAGGAGAAAAAATGGACGAAATATCAAGATCTGCTGTTCGAACTCCGCACGCTGTACACAACTTATACGGTGAAGCTGGTCGTTCTGGTAATTGGGTGCATGGGAGGCACCTGTCGAAAATCGGCAGAAGCTCTTGCGGCCGGACTGCAGAAGGCAGTAATTTTGGGGTCGTTGCGTTTGCTCAGGGCACATGATTCCCCGGATTCATTCCATGGCATTGGGGAGTGGCTACGATTTTCGATTGAAACATTGACCAGCAAGGAATCTCGTTAAGGTCGGAATTACGAGGATTTCATTCCATGGCATTGGGGAGTGGTTACGATTTTCGATTGAAACATTGATCAGCAAGGAATCTCGTTAAGGTCGGAATTACGAGGATTTCTTTCTGGTCAATAAAAAAAAATTAACAACGTAAGCCAACAGTATCTTGGCTAATACGTCCAAACTGGCTTGTCGCTACTTATTTGTGTAAAAAATCTTATGAGAAAGTTCTTAGTTAAATTAAATGTAACACTCTTTACTCTTTCCCATTGGCTCTAAATAGGTCTTTCTGTGTCAGATGATCGTCCATTCTGCTGCCCAATGCCCAACTGCAAACGAAGATTCGCCACGGCACCCGGGGTCAGGAAGCACATACACAACCACATGAACCTCCGCGCGGCCAAAACGCGCTGGGACTCCACAGGTGCTACAACCAGAGTTGTATTGCCCTCAATGTTACGCCCGGCGCTTCGACTCTTCGACCACCGTGGCCCAATTTCAGACTGGAAACCCAACGCGTTGGGTCCATGTATTGGGTGACCCTTTGCCAGTGTCTGGACTTGACCCGATGCTGTTACTTAAGTCCGCCCAATCCCCCCCCCCACTATACTCATCGACTGACTAAATGGATAAGAAGTAACAACCATATATTAAATATTTTTTCCTTTAAAAACTAGAACTCACTCTCCTGTTCAATCCGATTTCAAAATTTTTAAGTCAAAAAATGGTTGCCATTCCAATACCATTAGTCAATCAGTCCGTTGTAAATGCGGCGGTCCACCCGCCCACCGCATTCACATCTGGGGCCATGAACGAAATGGTTTTTAGTCACAAATAACAACTGTGAAACACAAGAAACGAAATTTGGATACAATATGAAAATGGTTGTCATTCCGAACCACTTTGTCAACCGTTGAGTCAAAAATGGAAATTTGAGTATATATTTTGGTGTAAAGCCCAATTTGGATTGACTGTTATCACTGGTAAGTGTAAGGTTTCTTTCTGACTAAAAAGCGTATGGTTCTGGCACCGTTTGTGAGTGCGGTGGGTGGGTGGTCCGCCCAATCCACTATACTCATCGACAGACTAAATGGATAAGAAGTAAACGGAGTGATCTTAATAGTTAAGTTATATATTTGGTGATTTCAATAAAATATCGTCGAGATATTTTGCTGAGTGATTATCACATGGTGCTAAGAACCACACAAGGTTTTGTCCACTGTAACATACGGAATGTAGCATATACACTAAGGCGATAAGTATACATGCAAAACTATAAATACATGTAATAGTATAATAATTATTAAAAGTACTGAAAAACGAATATTTCCAACAAGAGTAGCGAGTGGCTTAGTCACACGAGTTTGAAATATCCTTCAGCACGTGTTGTACACTATGGTTTTCCTTCGACCACCACTCAAAGGAAGAAGAAAAAGTACATGTAACTGTATTTTATTGTAATTACAACATATTCTAATATCTAAAAAATCACCGCTGGTGAATTATTTGATAAAAACCCACTTAATAATTCCGCGTTGCTATGCGCAATTTGTGGTTTTCGATAGCAAAAACTAGCGCGATTCTTTGGTATTTTACATGTAGGTCGTAGGAAATAGTATATTTCGATACAAGGAGCGAGGGAGAATTTTTGCAGAAGTTAAAAAACATACAATAGCAAGGGTGACATGGTGACATCTACCTTAACCTACGTGTTGGCACTTTGGCGTGGATGTCACTCCGACAGTACGATAGCCTAGCAATAGATTTATGTTATATCAACACCTGGACCTTCCTTTCTGGGATTGGTGAGTTGAAAAAGTGCAACAGCGCTGTTATGTAAGCCCAAAATTTGTCTTTGTTTGCATTTTCGGGATCCGTATACAAATTGCTTCTTTGCTACTCCCGTTCCGTAAGCCGGTTGTTGTTACACCGTATTAAAAGACCGATCTGCTTCATGGTGGATGAAGACGCATAAGAAAATACAAATGTGCCGACAAAAGTGACGCTTATATTTATACATATTTATTCTTTCCCATAATAATATCTATATTATGTAGGTATATCAATTATTTTCAAAAGAATAGAATAGGGAAGGGAAACGAAGATTAGTAATTGTGAACTTTTTACTACTAAGCTTGTATATAAGACTTGCGAGCAACAGGTGCCGTCTTTAACTCTACCTGTTGCTCGAACAATGATGTTTATTATAGCCATCTACTTTAAGTTGCTTTCATGGCGTCTCTTTAAGGGTTATTGACTCGTATTATATACGTGTCAGCAGTGTTATTCCCGTTTCCAAATAATAACATAAAAATTTTAAGGAAAGTAGTATATTAGAGCCCTTATTTTTCTTAATTTACTTAAATGATCTAATAGACGCTGGCAATGCTTTAGACAAAACTGTATGTAAAAAATACATCCTCAGTATACGCTCGTTCGCGTAGAAATAAATGGGAAAACGCATAACTTAGACAGAGATAATATATCATTTTTAGGTATTCATAATATAGACCACCACGCCTCTTGCTACCTGCAGGCTCGAGCATTCCAGATATTATGCTATCTAGCGACATTTCGAGCTGCCTTAAACTGGTCGTGCCATATTGAGAATATGTGTAATAAACTAAAAGTCGTTCACTATACTATTAGAATAATAGGAAAATAGTTTAGACTCAAGAACCATAAGAATCATATATTACTATAACTTTGTATCAGTGATGATCGGTCTTGGCCTGCATATTAATTCCTCCCCACACCATATGGGATCCTCCACCAAAATTTTCCCGATTGACCATTGTACATTCTAAATAACGCTCGCCTGGTCTTCTCCACACTCTCAAACGACCATCAGGTGAATTTAGAGCAAAACGTGACTCATCCGTAAACAATACTTTTCCCCAATCCTCTGGTTCTGCGTTTGTGTTCGTCAGTCTCCTGATACCTACTGGCAACTGGCAACTCTGGAAACCGTCGATTGATTTACCCGAAGAAATCTATCTACGCAGCGTTGCGTTCTGCCGTCACGCAGCAAAACTATTGCCATTGCGGCCTGTTCTGATGTTAAATGACGACTTTATCTGTTCATGTTTTTTTCAAAAGAACTAGTTACTGTATTTAGAATAAAAGTCATCAAAACTGAAAATCGACTGCTAACTTACATTGTTTGATGAAAAGGCTTCAACTTTATTTTTTATTTTCTCAAATAACGGTAACTAATTTTGGAAATTTCACGTTTAATTGTGAACCTATTGCACGTGAAGCCACCCCCCAAACAAATCCCGACAATAGTAATCCCAAATCACATTGAGAGCTGTTTACAGCCACTTGGACTTGACACAGCAAAGTATAGGATAGGATTGCCACGAATTGCCCAGATTGCCAATATTAAAAAAATACTATTTTCAGTATTAGTATATTATGATACGAGTTTTATAAGAAGCAAAATGCCTTATAAACGAGTTATCATACAGTATTTTTTCTACTTTGCCACTTTTTATACAAAACAATCAAATTTTACAATCTAGGGAATTAGGCTACATTTGCTAGGTGCATTAACGGAGGCTATGAAAAAGAATTAATTTCAAACGTCAATACTCGTATTTTTGTTTATCCTTTTCACATGTATAAAAGACGTGGTAGTGAATTTTAACCCATCCCGAACGACCTCCAAAAACGTCGGACTCTGTAACTGAAGCCCCTAACCTCACAATAACCTCCGTAACAAACGCCCTCATACCACAAACAACTCGCACAGGACCGTTTTTTTTCTTTGTGATCCGCGGTGTGGACATTGGCAAAGGACGAACGCGATAACCTGGCCCTGCAAAACTCTCAATCTCCCCATCCACAAAATGTCTAGAATCAAATCCCGTCGCACAAACAAGTGGAACCCCCTTATCCGCGTGATCACCGAAGACACCCTCAATATTTATCATGACCATGACCACAATGACCCATATGATAGTCTTCTTCAAGCGCCATCAGTGCTTTTATTTGAATGGCCCAAACCGCTGAAACCCAATTCGTATTGACAGCCGTTGAAATCGATTTGGACAGCGAAGTAAGGTTAGGATCATGTTAAGATTGCCAAGATTCCAATTTAAAAAAAAATTATACTGTTTTTAGTGTAATTATTATAACACCGCTGTTATAAAATTATAAATATTATATTACAATTATATTATACTATTATTACAAATTACAAAAGCGTATCGTAATAGCCTCAGTACGAACGCAAAGTAGAAAATCGTATACTATTATACAAGTTTCACAAGACGATTGATTGTAGCACGAGTAGTTTGCCAATTGCCAATTGCCAATTGGTATTTCCAATGGCACGAGTGCGACAATTTCGGCTTGTGAAACGCGTGTAATATACTATTTTTTCGAATTTGGCTTTATTTAATTATAAAAAACTGAAAAATTGTGTTAAATTAATAACTTTGTTACTTTTAAATAACACGAGTGGTATTTCAGTATAATTAGTATTTCTGCTAAATGTCGTTTCTGATTTGGAGGTTAGATTTGGAAACTTTTAATTATGCAGACACAAGCTGTACCTCACGTTTGATTGCCATTTTTTCAATTCTTGTTTTTACCAATGTTTACAACTAATCAAGGAACGAAAGTCATTTACTTCTCTTTGGTTTATTTTCGTTCACATCTGGTTCACATCATATGGCGCGATTAGTTGAGGTTTATAACGTCGTTGTCGCAGTCACATTGCAGTACAGTTGCAAAGTTGCAGGCAACATTAAGACAAGAAAAGTTACTAAAAACAGAATCATAACTAATTATTTAGATCATTATGATTCGGTATTTGGTGTTATAATTTGCAAATTGTGAAACCAAATTCGAAAAAAAATATTATAACACCGCTTTTATCTACTATGACACGCAAAAGCGTATCGTAATAGCATCAGTACGAACGAGTTGTCGAATTTTCCACAAGTTTTAGAAAATATTTTTTTATAATTTACATAATATGTAATGGAGTTATCGTTGTACTGTAGTCAAACCTTAAACCAGAGACAACCTTAAACACAGTACCAGCCAGCTGCTATAACGTCAATTTCCTTTTCGATCATTCATCATCGGTGTTTCGGCCAATTTTCGCCAGATCTTACCTTCGCCAGTTTCAGCAAATGGTCATTTTGGTTTTCCCATTTGGCGAATACATAAATAAGTTTTTCGGTGTTCTTTCTTTGACCATGTGAGAAACATGGACTTCCCAAATTGAGCCCAGGAACACTCAGTGACTGTCCTTGGGCGTTGTTCATGGTAATTGCGAAAGCAAAGCGTACTGGAAATTGAAGCCGTTTGAAACCGAAAAGCAAATCGAATTATTGGTATGCATAGGATGAGCATTATATTTGGATGGTCGTTTTAATGGACACTAAGTTGTTGAAATGTTTCAGCAGCTTTTGATCTGAAATCTCTTAACCGCATTTCCATGACTTTCACATTGGTCGGGTGTCTCACCTGTCCTATTGCCTTTCATTTGCCTAGATTTTTTGCTAGTTTTTCCAACAGATGATTTTCCTTTTTTGGCATTTTAAAGTATTTTCTGACGTAGTAAGCAAACATAAGACATCCAAAATACCCGCGCAAGTGGCTGCACCCCAAAAATGAAATAATAATGTTTTTAGTGAACAGCAAATTAGTGTTATAAAATTATTTGGTTAGCGTTACCTGCCGACTGCACGTCCTTTTCAAGAAGGACTTAAAGTTGCGCCCACTTCAAAAGCATTCCTGGACACATCCACAATCAATTTTGGCACTTTTCCCTCGATTTCACCACACTGTTCCTCCCTGATTTTGAAGAAAACTGATGTGACATTTTATATCTAAAACTGTCACTGTGACATTTTTATCTGACAGTTTTCAATTTCGCCTGGTTTGAATTTTAAATATTTTTTTTACCAAAAAGGGGTGACACATTGGGGTCGAAATTTCATGAGGATCTGTTTACCGGTTTAGGCGCCTATAACATACGAACAAACAAACAAATATTGATTTTTATATATTAGATATTATATATTTTCTAAGTATTCCCTAAAAATATTTCTTATACAATTTTCATTTATAAATGCGTAATAATTATATAATTACAAAATAAATTAATTTATATATTGTAATACCTAAGCTATTTTTGACACAAACGGCGCCTCATACATATTTCAGTGTCCACTGCTTCAATGAAATTATGCAACCCACACGATTGCGAAACGACGCTGAAAATTGCTTTTAAGGGAAGAATTTCATTTAACAGATTGTAGCTAATTGATAGTGTCATTTAAACGAGACCAGATTGAATTATATCTTTCCCCGTGTCAGTTTTGCAAAATGAAATGCAAAACGACTATTTCAAAAATGGCGCACCAATTAAATTATACCCATAATAATGATTTACTAATTTCTTGAGACTTAAAGATCGATTACTATGTACATTTCACTTACAAAATGTTGTAGCGCTAGAAAAATATGTTTCAACAAACGAATTAGAAAATAAAGGTCAAAACTTCATAAAAGTTCCGACCAAGCTGATTTTTTTATTCCATTCACCTGTTAGATATTTATAAAAAATGGACCAATAATAATTTTTTAACATTTATTACTATGGGTTCAAAAAATTTGACCGACTATTTCCCTCACAAAATTAAAGCCAATCAAATCGATCAATTTTTTTGAAATTAACCCAATCAACTTCGAATTACGCAATAATTTTCCTTAATCAAAATCTTTTCAAAAATATAAATAAATTTATTATTTTGAATAAAAAGTGGCAAAGTAGAAAAAATACTGTATAATAACTCGTTTATAAACTATCTTTTCTACTTTGCGAGAACCGATTTTGTTTTTTGTTGGGGGAGGTGTCCAACAAGCTGGTAACACTTGTCGCCTTCTTGGCGCATTGGTGTAGGACGGGGTCGGTGGGTTTTGCATGGCCTGGATGGCTCGCCCTGACTTTGTGTGTGGACGCCGTCAGGAAGGTTTTTAATAGTATAAGACAACATCGTGGCGTTGCAGCTCAAAATACATACGGTAGGAAAATGTTTTTGGAGATCGTAGAGAACGTGTTCTCCTTCTGCCAATTTTCAAATTGGGCGTATGTTTTTCCATATACCTCGCGCGACTTTGAAGGTAGCAAATTGCCTATCGTATGTTCGCCAATGCCCGTATTTCTGGGGGCGTACATTGAAGAACTTCAGAACTCATTTTCGGAAGGACAAAAATACGAGTGTTGACGTTTCAAATTAATTCTTTTTCATAGCCGCCGTTAATGCACCTCGCAAGCGTGCCAACCGCCGCGAAATTCCCTAGATTGTGAAATTAGAAGCCAATTAGGCTAATGTTATGTGTAGTGACGAATCCAGATTTTGTCTTCATAAAAGTGACACACGAATGCGTGTGTATAGACGACCAGGTGAGCGTTATGCCCCCTGCAACATTGTTTCCACGGTTATGTTTGGCAGAGGCTCTGTCTTAACTTAATTTTTAATCTTTTTTCACTTTTGCAGGATTAGCAAAGGCTCCGGGACCAGTCAAGGGACCCACGAGCAGGTATGGATCCGGAAACGGCGCCTCCCAGATCACAAACCCCATGCACACCTACCAATCCCAGATTCTGGACTCCTCCGCTGAAGAGGCAGAAGCCTATAACACCGGGCCGGCAGATTAATGTATGTAATTCTAACAACATCTTGAATTATATATAGTCAATCCAATATCACTGTTATGTTGCGACGGCACTATCGGCCTTCACAGTTTTTGGAAATACCTAAGGGTTCAGGTATCGGAGCAGGTAGACGAGGTGGTGGGTTTAACCATCCCCCCCGATTTAATTTTAGGGGAGACTTTGTACGATAAAGATGTGATCTCGACTTTTGTATCACGTGTTCACTGTGCTTGTAACATAACAAATCAGCGACAACCTTATGATGTAAATAAATGTATTTAGTTATTTACATCGCGTATTATTCAACGTAAACACAATACGCTACGAAACAACCACCTTGTGATTGTAAACTGTCGGCAATAAACCTTCTTGTCTGTCTGGCTGTCTGAGGCTCTCTTATGGTCTGGGGAGCTATCACTTTGGAGGCTCTCACAGAATTGGTGGTAATACCCACCGGCAGCATCAGCAAGACTTGATGGCCATCAGATCTCAACCTGTGTTAGCTAATAATGTAGCAGAAAATCGTCTCATGCTACGACCAATATATGTACAGGTGTCCCAGAACTCGCGCCCCAGAGGAAACTGACAAATGCCGACGACAATATGGATCCCTAAAATGCAAACAAACACAAATTTTGGGCTTACATAACAGCGCTGTTGCACTATTTCAACTCACCAATCCCAAAAAGGGAAGGTCCAGGTGTTGGTATAACGTAAATCTGTTGCTAGGCTATCGTACTGTCGGAGTGACATCCACATCATTACAATTTTTATCTTTTACCCAGCTAGCAGACTCACATAAATTTGACGTCATTTATTGGTGATATTACGATATTACGTCAATTAGACATACCAAGAACGCGTCTTTTTTAGTATACATATACAAATTTTTGAGTTTTATAAAACTGTTTTAATATTATATAACTAGCGTGAAGAAGATGTATCACACATTTATTAATTAAAAAATATATATTTTTTATTAAATGAATTATACCAAAATATATAGGAATATCTTACTTTTCGCAGTTTTCAGCCTTAGGACATGTGAACTTTATCGACATGTTCGGCAAACTTTTCACACTGACGTACAGTACTGACACATCTCTTCGAGGGTGAAGACAATTTTTATTTCAGTTCTTTGCCAAATTTGAATTAGACCGAATGAACTTTTGAATTTAAACTTCGCGCGTGATCGCATGCAATTTCATGGCTCCAGCATGGCTGGCCTTTGTTTGTTTGTACTGTCCTGGGTACAAAATGGCAACTCGATGGTGACTATTCTATTAGGATCTTTCAGATTTATAACTCTGGATCATCACATGATTTTACTGAAAGTCAATCAGTTGGTCAGGGAATTTTCTAAGAATTTTCCAGGGCCACGTCTTCACCGCCTTTTCCAAGTGTACAAACATCAATAAATTCTGGTAAGTTTTTAACTTCAATAAATTTTAGTGTTTGTCTTGTTTTTTATTCTGGTTCTATTGTCATGAAAATAAACGTCGGGAACAAGGTCTACTTGAAGACAATAATGACGTCTATTAGAGGTAAATATTAGGGCCATTATACCGATCTAGATACGTCAGATATTGGTCACTGATCACGTCATGAAAACGTCATTCAATAACGTCGTTGGGCTGTGTCATATTGTCGTCAGTTTTACGTAACTATCACCTCAAATCTTTTGGTCATATGACGTAATGACTGACTAAAAAGAGACGTGAATATCACGTCACTATGTTAGCTGGGTGTCACCATGTCACTCTTGCCATTGTATGTTTTTTAGTGTTATTTTTTTTTAATAAAGCAACAAATGGGGTTCTGAAAGAACCGTTTTTATTTAACGTACACGAACTTATCTACCACTACAAAAACAAGAAGAAAGGGTATGTACAAACTAATTACAACAGAAAAAGAATATTGTCAAAAAGGGACAACAAAGCAATCAGAGCAAGTGTTCAAAATGTCCACCGTTCATCTCTAAACATAACTGTGCTCGCCGCAAAAGGCTCAACTTTGTTTGTAATCATCTGACGGGTAATTGTGGCAAGAGCTTCTTGAACCTTGAGCTGTTCCTGTGTTCCAACGGGACGTCTGTAGACAACATTTTTTAAGTGGCCCTAAAGAAAAAAATCCAGAGGATTTCAATGTGGGGACCGTCTCGGACCTCCGCGTCCTATCCAACAGTCAGGGTATTGTTGATTTAAAACTTCTCGAGCTTCTCGGCTGAAGTGTGGTGTTGGGCCATCGTGTTGGAAGCAGTCATTAATGCGAAAAACAAGGGGCATGTCTTCCAGCAAATCGGGAAGTTCTTTGTTTAAGAAATTCGTATAAATTTGCCCAGTTAAACGGGCAGGAAATTCAAAAGGTCCTACCTAAAGAAGAAGGTTATAGTTAGGTGATGATTTCTCAATCAATCGATGACATACCACACGATTTCCTAATAAACCTGCCCACAAATTTATTGAAAATCGTTCGTGGAACGCTCTTTCAAAAAGAGCGTGGGGACTTTCCTCTGCCTAGATGTGCCAATCATGGGCATTGTAACATCCTTGCCTTCTGAAAATCGATTCGTCCGAAAACAAAATCCGAGAAACAAAATTAAGATACATTTCTTCTTGATTTAGAAGCCAGGTACAAAATGTCGTCTAGAAAGGTCATCTTCTGGTTGTAAATGCTGCAGAGCATCTTGCAAAAATTGTTGCATTTTTCCTTGTTCAAGTATTTTGGCCTTTTTTGCTAGTGTGTATAGGTACGGGATTGACCTTCCAAAAAAAAGCAATAAACTTACTATATCTTGAGATAATAGAAATTCCTATAATATGTCGTCTTTAGCATAAGTATTTTTTCCAATGATGATGCCTATAAATTTTTTATTAATATTAAGAATGTCTTCGTTTATTGTTGATGGTACACCTTTTTTGTTCTCCTTCTCGTACACTCTCTTTGGACTTATATATGGCTATATATCTAAAGATACTTTCTCAGCTCCTTCATTGATTTCTGCTGGAATCACCTCACTAATATTTGTTCCCATTTTTCTTAAATAAATTATTACAAATGGAGTCGATAAAAAATAAATAGCAACCCATAGAGCATCGTTAATAGTAATCGTTCCATGACCTACCAATTGACTATTTATCGAAGCTATATATCTTCTTGTTAATACAAGTAAATTATAAAAAGAATCAAGGCGGTTGTGAATAAAATTTTATATTGCATTTGTGTCTTATTGGCAGAAAACACTCAAGAAAAGCGTAAACAACTCGAGCTAACGCTCTCGTGTATACATTATCATAATGTTAAGTGCTCTCATAACGTCATAACAAACTAGTTAGATGTTCGTCCCTCTCATGTATGCATGAAAGGGGCTATTACAGAATTATATCACTGTCGCATATTATCTACATACAAAGACTTTATTGAACCGAACATCAGAGGTAGAAGCATTCCTTCCAAAGCAACACTTAATTGCAGCCTTCAATGCATCCCATTAATGCCCTTCAAAAGGACAATTTTAGATGTGTAATGTGATTACAACCCGTAAAAGGTTACGTAACAACCTATGCCCTATGAATGAACGTCTTGCTTCAAAATCATATTATAGCAATTTTATTTCATTTACTGTTGCCATACTGAAACAACATACATATTGTCTTACCTTACACATTTAGCAGCCAAATAAAGGGGCAACAGGTTATAAAAAAAATTGAAAATATTTTTAATTATTATTTTTAATTATTTTTGTTCTTTTGCAAAAACAATTAATACAATAATTAAAGAACATACATTTACAAACAATTAAGCCGTAACGGGACGCCCGGCAGATGTGAAACATCGAAATTGATGGTTATAGAAAGAATTTATAATTGTAGAAAACCATTAAATAAATAGGAAGTAATTAAAAACCTAGTTTCGTTAATAGAATAAATAATATATTTTTTCTTCAAACGTTAGAAAAACGACATTGTATACGTCAATAGAGGTACCTAATGACAAATGGCCATTTCTCTGCCATGGCAGCCAAAGTCGTCTACCGGCGCATAAAGTAACCTTGAAATTACTTTATGGACCCCTGGTGGTCAGCCAAGTTTTATCAAGTCAAAGAAATTGACAGATTTTAGCCGTTTATAGAAAAAATAAAAAAAAAATCACGAGAAAAAGGCAGAAAGGCTTCATTAGTGTTATAAAACTCATTATTGCTATGAAATTGTCGGACAACAGATTGGTGAGTACGTTCTAATTTACTTTTAACTGTTAACCAATTGAAACTTGATATTATCGTGAGAGTACTATAGTTATTTTGGAATATTGCTGGGATTGAAGTACTGGTTGATTCATTAATTGAGTCATTGTTGTGTTATGAGTTTCGTAGAAGAGATAAATATTATTGAGATTGAACCTTGACGTCAAGTTAATTAATCTGTAATTATTCTGCCGACCTCCTAATGTGAATCCAGAAGGACTACTGGGGGTGCTGGTGGGAGATTTTTATCATTCCACTTACCCATCAGCACTTTGGGGATATTTATGATATCTCCAGGATGAATTCTAGAGTTCTCCATTTGTATTGATTTTTTACTCTTTGAGTATGCTGGCAGTACGAGTCCGGATTAAGTTTAATCAATCCATTGCACGGATACTACCATATTGCCATCTCGTCATCATCATCTCTACCATCTTGCCAGCACCATCATCATCATCATCATCATCAGCATGTCACCACGTGCCATCGTTTGCAGGGGTATCGTTATGATGCTCAGGTACCGCCAATTGCACGACTCACTTCTAGTCGTTTCATAATAGTTTAGGCAGGATCTCTGGGTTTCCCCGGTCAAAGAACGACCGCGTTGTACGTTTGGGGTCTCTCATAGCTTCATTGCCCTGCTTGCTTACTTGAGTGTCTAAGGTCTCCTAACTACCTAGGCAGAGCTCAATCGAAATGTTAATAATTGAGATGTTTGATAAATGAGTTGATTTAATAATTGAAACAATTGATAATTGATATGATTAAGTATTCAGGTTCTAAAACAGACTAGTATCATTAGTTGATTAGTAAAACGAACTTAAAAGTATTAATTCTAATCTGTTGATTTGAAATACTCAGTAAAGGTTACAATTTAAGATTGACGAATCTAATTAGGATTAGTTGCTCATAAATCATTTTCCACACAGAACTGCAACATGACCTCTCGATACTCGATACCTCTCTTGACGAACATAACTGGCCATCCAAGGAATAATTTTGTAAAACAGGTAAAGCTCGTAATATTAAAATTTGAATGTGTTAAAGACGTTAGGCCATAAAGTCTACACGATGTAATGACTTTTGACAAATGGAAATTAACACTCAGTATAATTTAATTAACACTCGGTATAATTTCAAATAGAAAAACAACGTGTTACAATTTGTTGTATTTGTCTCCGTCCTGAATAGCAGAATAACTATTAAAAACATGGACAGGGGGACTCAGGCCCCTCCCATTGAGTTTATAACTTTGGCACTTTGTTGGCGGCCTGGCACCGACTTCAAACAGATCAGTAGGTAGCACATGTAATAATACAGGTACTGAGTTATTTCTCGCTTTTTGAAGTCGGTTTCCTTTTTTTCAAAAAACTAATTTTACAATTTTAAGTGATGGGTAGACCTTATTGTAAGACGCTGGTCGAATAAGGAAACGACGGCTGGATGAAAATGAAGATGAAAGACGCAAACGCTAAAAGAATAGAATCAGAAATACTGAAACAATGGTGAATTAGTATTACTACCTGAAAAATCTAAGGCAAGGTACAAGGCAATTGTGCCTTTAATGATGACTCTCATCAGACGCAAAGACCTGAATAATTATTATTAAATGACAACATTTGAGAGAGTTCATAATAATTATAAAATGTGAGGATTTCGCCCGATTCCCATGCGAACCCCTCATCAGGTCCGGACTTGCTGACAATGGGACTACCTCCGGAGTATACCCTTTAAAATAAAAGAAGATTTTTCAAAATGGATCCACGATTGACGAAGAAATCGGTGAACATAAATAATCGGAAAAATTTGAGAATTTTCCTCGATTTCCATGGGAGCCCCTTATCAGATCCGGACTTGGTGACAATGGGACTACCTCTAGAGTATACCCTTTCAAATAAAAAAAGAATTTTCAAAATCGGTCCACAATGAACGGAGATATAAGTGAACATACATAAAAGGAAAAAAAAACATACATACAGCCGAACATAGAACCTCCTCCTTTTTTGAAGTCGGTAAAAATGGAAACAGTAGTTTTTAGTGTGACCATATCTCTGACAATTTGCACATTGTGGTATTTCGGGTTTCCTATGGTAAGGCTCAAATTTTACAGGGCGATATAAGAGTGATTTGATATCATATATTGCCTTGTTATTTTCGTTTTGATTTATATCTACGAAGAATAAATGTAAAGCTTCTTGAGTTCCTTTTTTTCTGATATTGTATGTATCTGTTGTGCTACTTGCAGCATTATTGGTGCAATAATTATTATTAATTTTCTTTTGTTTAGGAGTTCATGTTTGTTTATTTTGATTCAAGTGGCTATCATTTTTTATTGCAACTTCATTCCATTCTTTTATGTCGTTTTTAATTACGGAGAGATTTGATGTTGAAGTTGCCGGTAGCAAGTGCCCGTTTTCTAGTCGAGCTGGACAAAATGGAACATATTGCTGCACATGTGTTCCTACTGGTAACATCATGTACTTACTGTATTTGCATGTTAGGATCAACAAACATATTTTGTGCGTAATTGTTTCCACTATACATTATATCAATTAATTTTTAAATTTATTGACGTTCTAATTATAAGTACACTCGTTTTGTTCAAAATAACGGAGCTCAACTTTCAACTGTAGCAGTCAATGTTCGAACATGAAATGCATTCGATAATGCAATTTTGGCCTCACTTTGTCAGGGCGCGCAGATGTATCTATAATGTATTACTTGTCCCCCCCCCCCCCCCCCCGTGTGTTGATTACATTATAACTATTGTGGTGAACCGAAGACCAAAGAAGAAGCACTTACCTTAGAAAGGAACATTTAAGTGCAGTCACGTAACAAGTTAATAAGCTTGATTTTAGATTCTTTAATTAATGACAATATTTATCTGGTACCTTATATCAACCGTCGGTGAATGTACAATAAAAAACTCCCTAAAGTTACGCTCCTATTATAATTAGTACCTGGCGACCGAGCTTCTCTCGGTACTTATTTTTTTGTAAAATTGTTTTTTTCTCGGAAAAAGTATTGAGATACAGAGATAGTTTACTCTCTGCATTGGGCTCCTCGTCCTTGTCGTCCTCATCCTTGAACAACTCGACACCAAACTTGAGAATAACCGTGAGGCCCTCCTTGTTGAAATGGTTGTTATTTGAAGAATCCCTTCTTGTCCAGGACGGTACACCCGCTGCTATCCATTCTCTGGATGACCAAATGGTCCAGTACCATTTTCTGTTTGGCACGTTCTACGATTTCCTCAGCTACCCACCTAGGAGTGACCTATCTGTAGATGTTCATTTAGTTCTTCTGTCCGATCCTGTGGGTTTTGGCTTGAGCTTGAAGGTCGTTTTGCGGCTTCCAATCCGAGTCGAATATGATCACAGTATCAGCTGTCGCTAAATTAGTTCTTTTCGTTCTAGCCAATAGTTTACAACTGAAGTCATGTAAATGGATAGTACATGTCATAATATACGATACGTCTCATGACTCGGAAGTTTAGGCAACCCTTGAAACCGAAGGTCCCGAGGTAGCTTCCTTGAAACAGGACGGCCCGAGGGGCGTCCTTTGAAACACTTCGTCCCGAAGGGCCCCCGTTGAAACATGGGGGCCCGAGGGCCCCACTTTGAAACACTTAAGCCCGAGGGAGCCCCCCGAAAAGGCAGCCCAAGGGGGGGGGCGAAATGGGAGCCCGAGGGGTCCCCGAAAAGGCAGCCCGAGGGGACCCCCCGAAAAGGCAGCCCGAGGGGGCCCCTTTGAAACACTTCGTCCCGAGGGGCCCCCGTTGAAACATGGGGGCCCGAGAAGCCGACTAGGAAACAGTTAAGCCCGAGGGCCCCCCCCGAAAAGAGAGCCCGAGGGGGCCCCCGAAAAGGAAGCCCGAGAGGGCTTTCCGAAAAGCGAGCCCGAGGGGGGCCTCCAAAAAGCGAGCTTGAAGCAGGCGAGCAAGAGGGGGCACTAAAGCAGGCAAGCCCGAGCGCGAGGGAGGGGGCACGAATCAGGCGGGGCCTCTTCGGTTATCAACATTTATAGAAGTCGAGAGTTGAATTTGTTAATAGGATTTATGTATGAGACAAATTTAAATGACTTGAAGTCTTCAGAAAGGCCCCCTTGAGACATCTTTGGGACAGGGGGGCGTAGCTACCATCTGAACTGCCGTAATACTTACTACGCTAGTCGCAGTCGTTTCATTCACACGCACTCCCGCTCTCATTCATCCCCACCACCAAAATGTTGAAATTGTCAGTATGACAGCGGATAAAGTATCTTTAAAAACCGTTTTTTTTTGTGTAAAATTGCGTTTCTACAAGAAATCCAACTACATAGGTCGACTTAAAAAGCAAAACTTTATCTACATACAAAATTTTGTCCAAATCGTTAGAGCCGTTTCCGACATCCGCAAAATATATATATATCTATATATATATTGTTGTCAACATTTTATATATATCTTAGTTTTTATTGCGAGCACGTGTATATTGTGTGACTCATGTATTTTATTCTTAGTAAGCTGACCGATATCGGCGCATGTTATTGTTCACACACTTATTCTCCAACGTTCGAAGAGTAAAGTCGTCCTGATTACATGTTTTGTTTTATTTTTAAAATAAAACCCTTTACATATAAATTATTTCTAATATCATAAGTGGGATCTTATCCAACCCGTGCAAGTGTAAATTACTTGCATAATGAAGAAAGTTAAAGCCGTCGCCAAAAATCAACATCAGACGATATTCTGTCAGATTCGTCCGCAACGTCAGGAGCACTGGATGAAGTCCTGGACTCCATGAAACGCTACATGAGTACCATGGAAGAAGTTGCATCATCCGTTGTGACAAGTTTAAAAACAGCGAGCGACTCCAGAGGTGAAAACTCCAGAAATGCTTCAGCCGCACAAAATCTTACCAGCGGAACCGAAATCCAGCTATTATGGTTCGATTCGAAAGAAGACGTAAGCGATTGAATTGCAGACGTCGAGAAGGCGAGAGAAAAGTATCGGTGGGACGAGTATGAGACTTTGCACCGGGTGACACCCTACCTTGTCGGAGAAGCCGTGGAATGGTTCAAGCAATGACAGGAAATGGTCGAATTTTGTGATTGATTTAAGATGCTCTTTGCGAGACAGATTGATTTTGGTATGCGTTTTGAGAAGACGGCTGAATGTAAGTCGAATAATTTTATTTCTTACGCTAATTACGCTAGGACAAAATTGGCCCTGTTGAATCGTCCAAGTAAAAAAATTTACTGATTTAGAGCTTGTAAGTATTATTTGTCAGAATATTGAATGCGATAAAATGCGAGATGAAATCAAGCAAACCCAGAAACAAACCGTTTCAGATTTAACAGCACTGTTTTTTGAATTTGATGACTCAGGAAACACTCCGGTTACCCGATCAGCTGCTAAGCAAGATTACAGTGTTAGTAATAAGAATTTCTACTTTAATACATCGTTGAAAAGGCCGAGACTGGAAAACAAAAAACGTTGTTATAGTGGTGGCCGTCGTGGTCATTTAAAAAGTCAATGCACTAATAATAATTCGAATATAAAAAAAAAGAGACGAACCACCCAAAAAAAGATATCCAAACAAGATAACTGCAGTTTCTGCAACAAATTTGGTCATACCGTTTAGCAAAACAACGCAGTCAAGGCCGGAACGAAAAATCTGTTAAATTCGGATTGTTTAATTGCCATTGTTTATGGAATACCAGTCAACACACTTATTGATACCGGAGCTCCAATATCGCAAATAAACTTTTACTGTAATTTATTTTTAGAATCTCACGGAGGCATTTTTAATTAACTTGAAAAGTTAAAAAACTGGTTTTTTTTAACAGCAGTTGTAGATTTACTTGTGAGACAATTGCAATTACAACCGCGAATTTGTTCGATTCCTGTAAAAACTTAATTCTGAAGTGAAGATAACTGAAAAAGTTACATTAATAGTTGAATTTCCAGAGTTAACACTTGAATCAGATTGTCATGTTATTCCTGAAATGATAGATCCACCCGTGCTAATTTGTACCGATATTCTTGATAAAGAATTAATTTCTTATGAACGTAAGCCCAACGGAGAAATCACATTATTCAGAAATCTTCTGTAACACTTTGTTTTTCTATTTGAAATTATACCGAGTGTTAATTCAATTATACTGAGTGTTAATTCTCATTTGTCAAAATTTGTTATTACATCGTGTGGACAAAAGGCCTAACGTTTTTAACACATTCAAATCTGAATATTAGGAGCTTTACCTGTTTTACAAAATTACTCCCTTTCCTTGGACAGCCAGTTATGTTGGTCAAGAGAGGTATCGAGTATCGAGAGGTATGTTGCAATTCTGTGTAGAAAATGATTTATGAGCAACTAATCCTAATTAGAGTCGTGGATCTTAACTTGTAACCTTTTCTGGGTATTTCAAGTCAATAGATTAGAATTAATACCTTTGAGTTCGTCACTTAATGATCAACTACTGATCATGGTTTGTTTTAAAACATGAATACCTAATCATATCAATTGTATCCATGACTAAATCAACTGAATTATCGAACATCTCAATTATTGACATTTCGATTGAGCTCTGCTTAGGTAGTTAGGAGACTGATGTGACAGACTCCAAATGCCCAGTACGGTACTTTGGATTCTCATTGGGAAAGTCAGCAGAATAATTACAGATTAATTAACTTGACGTCAAGACTCAATCTCAATAATATCTCTTGTCCAAAACTCATAAGTCAGCAATAACTCAAGAAATGAATCAACCAGTACTTCAATCTCAGCAATATTGCAAAATAACTATAGTACTCTCATGATAATATCAACTTGCAATGATTAACCATAATTAAAATGTAAATTAGAACTGACTCACCAATCTTTTGTCTGGCAATTTCACGACAATAAATCATTCAAAACACTTTAACTTAGACTCAGAAATGATTACAAATGCACCTGGATTATATGGTCAGTGAAAACCTCGCCTCAATCACTTTTAAATAATTCTTCTTAATAATAATTGCAAAACTCGATTTTAAACACTTGTTCGAACGAAGAACAAAGCACGACTCCTTCCAAGGTCTCAACGTGTGTTAATTTTTGGGGCGAGTTATCGAAATCGAACTCTCTTAAACATTTCATGACTAATTAAGACTGAGTCGGACTAGATGATGTTACACTTCTGTAGTGCCCTTAAATAAAAGTGGACAGGAACAAAATTAATAACCACAAAGAACACTATCAAAAATTGTCCGGAAGTGCTCAAACATTTAATTAAGGAATAGTCCGCACTTTTTATGTCAGGTATCGCCCTTATCGTTTTTCATACCCCGAGAACAAAACTTTCGCGCAATTCTTCATGATTTAAGCCAAAAGGATATAATTCGACCATCATATTTTCCGTATGATGCTAGTCTGATTTTATTAATAGTCACTAAAAAGGATGGATCTTACCGATTACCTTTATTGCAGTTGTATCATGATGAAAATTGTCAAGTGGGTCCTGAAAAGGTTTTCGAACTATACTTAGTCAAAATTTCTGGTTTCCAAAAATGCGAAATTTTGTAACAAAATATTGGAAAACATGTCTCACATGTTTGATTCAGAAACAGCCACGGCTGAGAACCGATGTTCCGTTGCATTCGATACCCAAAGGCGATACCCCATTCGAGACATTACATTGTGACTATTTTGGCCCTTTAAGATCTTCTGAAAATTACAAATATGTGTTTGTCATAATAGATGCCTTCACAAAGTATTGTTTGTTAATACTAAACTGAGAAATTACAGCTATCTTTGGAGAGGATTTGATCAAGACCATTTCACTGTTCGGAACACCAAAAGGGCTTGTAACTGATAATGGTTCCTTTATGAATGCTGCCGCCTAACAGCTGTTGGATGGAGCGCTGTATGTCAACATTTGCAGAGGTGTTCCGCAACGAGTGCCGAAAGGGTCCATGCACTTGGTCTGAGAAACTTTGGAAGATTCAACTTGTTCTAGACACCACTAAGCAAAAGTCTACTGGTTGCACTCCACTGCAATTGCTGCTGGGTCGCGCAAGGTCTGTCCCGGTCATTGCAGCAGTGTTAAACGATGTGGCGATGAAGGAAACATCAACAGGAGGATTATGCGAGGGAAGGCAGCACAATTCTTGGCGAGAAAGGCCGAAGGGCAAGAGAAGGCTACTTTTAAGGCTTTTTGTTCTACTTTTATGAATGAAGATTTGGTCGTTTTGAGGAGGGTGGTAAATCAACGACATAAGTTAGCGCCACCATGTAAGGATCCTTATGAATTTGTCCGAGACAAATCTCCAGGAAGGTACACCTCGGCTGCAGCACATATCAAAGTTGACAGTGTATTACATTTATACCTGATGCCTAAACGGAATGATAATTAAATGGAGGAGTCTTAAACGTCAAGGACCTCGAGGGCGAGTGTCCGTCAGGATTGGCCGTGTTGTCAACATTTTATATATATCTTAGTTTTTATTGCGAGCACGTGTATATTGTGTGACTCATGTATTTTATTCTTAGTAAGCTGACCGATATCGGCGCATGTTATTGTTCACACACTTATTCTCCAACGTTCGGAGAGTAAAGTCGTCCTGATTACATGTTTTGTTTTATTTTTAAAATAAAACCCTTTACATATAAATTATTTCTAATAATATAAAAGAGAGTCGTGTTAGTTACACTATTTATAACTCAAGAACGGCTGAACCGATTTGGCTGAAAATTGGTGGGGAGGTAGCTTAGAACCAGGAGCAGGACATAGGATACTTTTTATCGACATGGGGGCCCAGGGGGGGCCTTAGGCTCGACCGATTTTTTGGGTCGACCGATTCTTATGATTATTTTTTTTGTATATTTGGTAGGTATGAGAATAAGTGGTAAGCTATTTTCCACATGGACATGGGGTCCCGGGGGGGCCCTTAGGCTGGATATATTTTTTGGGTCGACCGATTCTTATGAATTTTTTTTTGTATATTTGGTAGGTATGAGAATAGATGGTAAGCTATTTTTCACATAGACATGGGGGCGCAGGGGGCCCCTTTGGGCTGGACCGATTTTTCGGGTCAACCGATTTTTATGAAATTTTTTTTGTATATTTGGTAGGTATGAGAATAGGTGGTAAGCTATTTTCCACATGGACATGGGGTCCCGGGGGGGCCCTTAGGCTGGATATATTTTTTGGGTCGACCGATTCTTATGAAATTTTTTTTGTATATTTGGTAGGTATGAGAATAGATGGTAAGCTATTTTTCACATAGACATAGGGGCGCAGGGGGCCCCTTTGGGCTGGACCGATTTTTCGGGTCAACCGATTTTTATGAATTTTTTTTTGTATATTTGGTAGGTATGAGAATAGGTGGTAAGCAATTTTTCACATAGACATGGTGGCCCAGAGGGCCCCCTTGGGCTGGACCGATTTGTCGGGTCGACTGATTTTTGTGTTTTTTTTTTTGTATATTTGGTAGGTATGAGAATTAGTAGTAAACTATTTTTCACATAGACATGGGGGCCCAGGGTGCCCCCTTGGGCTGAACCGATTTTTCGGGTCGACCGATTCTTATGATTTTTTTTTGTATATTTGATAGGTATGGGAACAGGTCGTAAATTATTTTTCACATGGACATGGGGGCCCAGTGGGACCCTTGGGTTGGACCGATTTTTTGGCTCGACCGACTTAATAAGGGCTTTTATGATATTTGATTTGTTGGATTTGTCTCCGCCCCCAATAGCAGAATAACTGTTGAACCATGGACAGGGGGCTCAGGGGGAACCCTTGGGTTTATATCTAAAAAACAGCTGGACCGATTTTTATGATCTTTGATTTGTTGGATTTTTCTCCGTCCCGAATGGCAAAATAACTATTAAAACATGGACAAGGGGGCTTACGGGGGCCCCTTGGCTTTATAACTCAAGAACGGCTGAACCGATTTTTATGATCTTTGATTTGTTGGATTTGTCTCCGCCCCGAATAGCAGAATAACTATTAAAACAGAGACATGGAGGCCCAGGGGGGCCCCTTCGGTTTATTACTCGAGAACGGCTGGACCAATTTTCATGGTTTTTGATTTGTTGGATTTGTCTCCGCCTCGAATAGCAGAATAACTATTAAAACATGGACATAGGGCCCAGGGGGGGCCCTTGGTTATATTACTCGAGAACGGCTGGACCAATTTTCATGGTTTTTGATTTGTTGGATTTGTCTCCGCCCCGAATAGCAGAATAACTATTAAAACTTCAACGGGGGGCTTAGGGCCCCCCTTGGCTTTATAACTCAAGAACGGCTGTACCAATTTTTATGATCTTTGATTTATTGGATTTGTCTCCGCCCCAATAACTATTAAAAACTTGGATATGGGAGCGCAGGGGGGGGGCCCTTGGATTTATTACTCAAGAACGGCTGTACTGATTTTTATGATCTTTGATTTGTTGGATTTTTCTCCGTCCCGAATAGCAAAATAACTATTAAAACATGGACAAGGGGGCTTACGGGGGCCCCTTGGCTTTATAACTTAAGAACGGCTGAACCGATTTTTATGATCTCTGATTTGTTGGATTTGTCTCCGCCCCGAATAGCAGAATAACTATTAAAACAGAGACATGGGGGCCCAGGGGGGCCCCTTCGGTTTATTACTCGAGAACGGCTGGACCAATTTTCATGGTTTTTGATTTGTTGGATTTGTCTCCGCCCCGAATAGCAGCGTAACTATTAACACAGGGACATGGGGGCCCAAGGGAAGCCCTTGGGTTTATTACTCGAGAACGGCTGGACCAATTTTCATGGTTTTTGATTTGTTGGATTTGTCTCCGCCTCGAATAGCAGAATAACTATTAAAACATGGACATAGGGCCCAGGGGGGGCCCTTGGTTATATTGCTCGAGAACGGCTGGACCAATTTTCATGGTTTTTGATTTATTGGATTTGTCTCCGCCCCAATAACTATTAAAAACTTGGATATGGGAGCGCAGGGGGGGGGGGCCTTGGATTTATTACTCAAGAACGGCTGTACTGATTTTTATGATCTTTGATTTGTTGGATTTTTCTCCGTCCCGAATAGCAAAATAACTATTAAAACATGGACAAGGGGGCTTACGGGGGCCCCTTGGCTTTATAACTTAAGAACGGCTGAACCGATTTTTATGATCTCTGATTTGTTGGATTTGTCTCCGCCCCGAATAGCAGAATAACTATTAAAACAGAGACATGGGGGCCCAGGGGGGCCCCTTCGGTTTATTACTCGAGAACGGCTGGACCAATTTTCATGGTTTTTGATTTGTTGGATTTGTCTCCGCCCCGAATAGCAGCGTAACTATTAACACAGGGACATGGGGGCCCAAGGGAAGCCCTTGGGTTTATTACTCGAGAACGGCTGGACCAATTTTCATGGTTTTTGATTTGTTGGATTTGTCTCCGCCTCGAATAGCAGAATAACTATTAAAACATGGACATAGGGCCCAGGGGGGGCCCTTGGTTATATTGCTCGAGAACGGCTGGACCAATTTTCATGGTTTTTGATTTGTTGGATTTGTCTCCGCCCCGAATAGCAGAATAACTATTAAAACTTCAACGGGGGGCTCAGGGCCCCCCTTGACTTTATAACTCAAGAACGGCTGTACCGATTTTTATGATCTTTGATTTATTGGATTTGTCTCCGCCCCAATAACTATTAAAAACTTGGATATGGGAGCGCAGGGGGGGGCCCTTGGGTTTATTACTCAAGAACGGCTGTACTGATTTTTATGATCTTTGATTTGTTGGATTTTTCTCCGTCCCGAATAGCAGAATAACTATTAAAACATGGACAAGGGGGCTTACGGGGGCCCCTTGGCTTTATAACTCAAGAACGGCTGAACCGATTTTTTAGATCTTTGATTTGTTGGATTTGTCTCCGCCCCGAATAGCAGAATAACTATTAAAACAGAGACATGGGGGCCCAGGGTGGCCCCTTCGGTTTATTACTCGAGAACGGCTGGACCAATTTTCATGGTTTTTGATTTGTTGGATTTGTCTCCGCCCCGAATAGCAGAATAACTATTAAAACTTCAACGGGGGGCTCAGGGCCCCCCTTGGCTTTATAACTCAAGAACAGCTGTACCGATTTTTATGATCTTTGATTTATTGGATTTGTCTCCGCCCCAATAACTATTAAAAACTTGGATATGGGAGCGCAGGGGGGGCCCTTGGGTTTATTACTCAAGAACGGCTGTACTGATTTTTATTATCTTTGATTTGTTGAATTTTTCTCCGACCCGAATAGCAGAATAACTATTAAAACATAGACAAGGGGGCTTAGGGGGCCCCCTTGGCTTTATAACTCAAGAACGGTAGGACCGATTTTTATGATCTTCGATTTGTTAGATTTGTCTCCGCCCCGAATAGCAAAAAACTATTAAAACTTAGACAGGGGGCTCAGGGGCCCCCCTTGGCTTTATAACTCAAGAACGGCTGTACCGATTTTTATCATCTTTGATTTATTGGATTTGTCTCCGCCCCGAATAGCAGAATAACTATTAAAACATCGGAAAAATTACAAGGGGAGGCATAGAAAGAGAACCAGAAGAAGAAGGAAAAGTAGAAAGAAAATTAGTAGAAGGAGAAAGATGAGGAAATAACACAACATTTATTGATTCTGAGGCGGTACAAAGTTCGCCGGGGCAGCTAGTAAATAAATAAATAAATTTACAAGAATTGCTCGTTTAAATATATTAGATAGATAGATAGATACTGAGTGAAATTGCAATGCTTTGAATTAATAAAAAAATGATTTTTTTTATGTATTATGTTCCTGGGGTGTAAGTCGACCAACGATAAAAGTTTCAAAATTATTGAAGTAAAGGGGGTACTGGTTATTGGAATATTCAATATGATGACAATTATTATATTTATTGAAGTGAAAAATTGGTACAGTTTTTGTAACTAACAACAAAAAACCTAACTGCACATATTCAAACGGCAAATTTCAATTTCAACGCTCATATTAGCTAAATTTTTACTGATTTTTTTACCCGAAATTGTTTTGAGGTTTGAGTGAGATATTTACTGCATTTTCGTCTATTTATTTAAACTTTTTAACGATACCCCTACTGCATAAACGATTTGAAGATCACCAATTGGGCGAGTTTGATAGGGGTTGGATTATTGGTCTTCGGGAGTATGGATTTTCCTTTTGCGCAATTGCTTACAAATTATGGCTATGAGGGACAATTTTTGACCACAAGACAAATCGCAAATCAGTGGTATAAAGAGCTGGAAAGGCGACCAGTGTCCATGAGAAAAGTTTATCACCATATCAAGTCTTTCGGTCCATTCTCCTCCCGTCACTTCTTGTGCTACGACTTACTGCGAATCATCACCACCAAACAGTTCAGAAAGGAATAATGGGAAAAATTCCAAGAAAAAAAAACCAGGGTATACTGAGTATACAATGGGCATATACAGGGCATGTTAGGAAAAGACCCCCACGACCGGTCCCATTCGGATAGGGGCCAAGGTGAAGGTGGTGGGGTCACCGAAGCAGTTGGGGGAGGTCCACCCGGACGAGCCGATCCACCACGCTGCTCCGGTAGATTTAGAAGTGCCTTCGAACAGAAAGTCTCTCCACAAAATTCCGCCACCCACGGACGAATCACGCGATAGGAACCTCCTTGAGGATGCAATCATCCTGCTCCTGAACGAGATGGTCTATCGAGAGGCGACGAGGCTTTCTTCTTCGGTCCCACGTGCTGAGAGCACTGAGGCTGAGAGGAAATTCGAATGAATGTGATGGAATTCATCAAAGAGATGAAATCCTTCACGCCAAAAATCCGGCACATCGCGCGTCATTTTCGTCGGAACCATCATACACTGAATGGTGGTTGATTCATCAACATTCTTCCCGTTTTTAAAAAATTATATCCTTTTAATTTGATTCCGATGCTCCAACCTACTGTCTTCAATGAATAAATCTAATTAATGTTCAAAGAGAGATGCACACAATCCTTTTATCATTCCATTGGAGTACCTATACCGTGGTCGGCCAAGAGATATAGTAATAAAAACGCCCACATTGCCCGCGTTTTTCAAATAACACATTGCGATTGGTTGATTCAAAAAGAGCGCATATTTGCGAAAGCCAAATGCACACAGGAGAGGTTTTATGGATTTGTGGTTGCGTTATGACTTATTCCGACCACGCCGTTTACTATCCTACCGTGTTTCGAAGTGTATTTTTCTTTCCGTTTTTCATGTTTTTCCTGCTTATCTTGATATCGTTATCACAAAACAGGTTCGCCACAAGCAGCTGATCCCAGTTTATGCAACCCATATTGTGCCCGTGCTCTATTTTACATTTCGTGGATGTAAATCGGGCTTCGGCGTACATCGTTTTGCGCCGGCATTCCACACCTCTTACTTTTATTACTATATCTCTTGGCCGACCACGGTATAGTTGCTAATTCTTTGATGCATGACCAACTTGAAAGTAGCAATCATGAAATTTATGCCACAATCGTTGTGTACATGTTGATCTTGATGGATCGGCTTTTCGAAGGACCATTTAATAAAATTGAAAACAACTAGTTTTCTCTTAGAAGTATATATTTCAAGTAATTTACAAACTATGTTCATTTTTACAGGGTAGTCGGCTCCTAGTGGTGGGAGAAGTGTCCACGGCCATCGCACAGCTGATTTGACATCTGTTACGTTTGGCCACTTATCCATGCTATATATTTGCCACATTTATTCTGTTGTACTATCACCACTGAAAATAATATTAAATATGAAACAATTCGCTAAATGTGTTGAGGTTTAAATACAATCTATCCCCAGTTTTAATTTTCTCTCTATGACGTCAATTATTATTATTTTTTATATATAATCTGAACGTAAGATCATTCAAATGGTAAATTAATTAATTTTAAATATGCAGGTGTCCCCACTAAACTTTGTACCCCCCAACAATTCCAATTTCGAAGAAAACGGTCGAACAGGTCAATTTTGTTATCAAGGGGGACCAAATTGTACCAAACTTTCAAGACTTAGATCTCACCCCTTTAGCCAGGAGAGCCACCCCCTTAAAAAAATTAAATGGCATGGGGGGTCGTGTGATACATCATTTTAAAGCAGCTTATTCAGTTCTCTCGACAGACCTACATTTATCGATTCGTTTCTACAAAAAAAGCATGAATTCGTTATTTTCCAAATCTACATAAAATTCTGTTGAGCTACGCAGAGCAGTAATTTTTTAATTCCTCCGTGAGCGTTGGAAGCAGCAAATGCCGCGCCGCGCCGCACTGGTCTGCTTCTAGTCTAGTCAAGAAGTTGAAAACCTGCGAAAAATAGTTACAAGGATCCGAAAAACATGAGCGATACCTCATTCGATTCGGGATTTTATTCTGAGAAATACTTTTTTTTTGTTTTTTTTTTTGTTGTTAATAATTTTAGATTTATTTAAATTTTAATTTAATAAAAAACTTTTGCAAAAAAAACTGGTTATTTAATTCCTTTAAAAAAGTAGCCATGTTTTGAGCTCATGTTTGGGTCAATTCAAAGGTTACTGGGCCAGAAGTTACATTATAATTTCAAGGCCAAAAGTTACTTTAACTCAAGTCTGAACGGCAAGTCAAGACTGGGTCATAAAACTGGAGCAGAAGCGGCACTACATTCTCAAGACCAAAGGTCATTTGAGGTCAAAGTGGGCAAGAAGCGGCACTACTTAACATTATTAGGTCCATGGAACAGTTCCTGGTTACAAAATTTGTTGATTTTAGCTACAGAAGTGAATTAATTGTTAATTCGTTAATTCACCTTTGTCTTTTTCAGTTTTTGACAAATTTAAAATTGTTTTTTAAGTACTCGTTATACATCATCAAATTCAGAAAAATATTCTCTATCAGGAAATGTAAAAAAAATGATGGTTCTATTTAAAATTCTAAAGTTGATATACACGCAGAAGAGAGAGTTGAGTTCAAAAAAAATCATCGTTTAGGTTATTTAGTAGTCTGAACAATATCATTTTAAATAGTTTTTGGTTCATCACAATCCGTTAAAAAATAAGTTATAGCTTGGGCCGTTTTTTCGAGACAGCCTATATACGTACCTTACAAACAAATTTCATGTAGTAGTAGTAGTATGTGTATTTATTACCTTTACAGGTTTATAAAGTATCCGATACATTTCCCATAACTCAAATAAAATAAAATATAATATAATAAATAAAACTAAATAAACCAATAAGTCAACACAATAACTAGCAGCTTTTATCCCTTCCCACTAAACTTATTGTCCCTCTTATCCACTCAACCTTCCTCATCCATTCGATCCCTCTTCCGTCCTCATTCAAAATTTCTTCTCTACTCTCATCTCTCATCTCAACAAATTTTATGTAGTTCTAAAGGAAAAGTTGAGGCGTTCAGGAGTTGAATTTGATGAAAAAATGGGTCCGAAAAGGCAATTTCCGGAATGTACCGATTTTTATCAGCACATATCTCGAGAACGATTCAACTTAGAAACCCTTTAGTTAGTTACAATGATTCTTGAAGGTTCTTTAATTAGCGTTTATTTTTGTTCCTATTATTTTTTTCCTTGGACGCATAGTTTTCGAGTTATAAGCGAAAAACCGACAAGAGTAAGAATTTTTCACCTTTGAAGCCCCCTCCCACCGTTGCTTTCCACCCTAAGGGTGGAGACTTTTAGTATGTTTATCTTCTAACTACCCCAAATGCATCCCTGAAGCAAAAAGTTCTCGTACCTGCACGCTAGACCCTATTTTGAGCATTCGTTGACTAGACTAATATAAATTCTCGATAATTTGGTGTGATTTGTACGTTATAGTTCTGTGGAATATTATCGTAACAGCACGATTTTGAACGGCCTTTGTTCAAGGAAACTGACGCCGAAGTTCCGCCCCCGTGCGACTCAGCCGCCCAAAACAACATAGGACCCGTCCGTTCCGCCCCCGGCCGCTCCAGGATCACCGAATTTGGTTGCGGCCGTCCTATCCTAGCGGTCTTCTTCCAAACCACCCCCACGGTCTTTGTGAATGCAGCCATAAGGTAGTTTAGTGTTCCAAGTGTTTAGAGTTAAGTTTACATCCTGAACCCACTATTCAAAATTGTTTTGTCTTTTATTTATAAATACAAGTTAGTCTGATTGTTACAAGTGTTTAATAGATATTTATATTGTTAGTGGGATAGAAGCATCATTACACAACGAGTGTGAAGATTGCATCTGTAACACACGAGTTAATGTAATATGCTCTAAATTTGTTTGAAAGGAATAAAATTTTTATCAAAATTAAAAATCAAGGAAACTTTGACATGTTTATGACAACTACTCAAATTTGGCTGGAAACGTGTAAACAACGATTTACTAATTTTATTATTTGCAACAAACTGTGCAAGTTAACGTGTAATGAGCGATTCAGAAGAGGAAAATCGGCCCTCAGATATTGAAGAAGCTGCTGCAAAGGCTGTGTCTTCACTTTTACGAGATAAGTCGAAATCAAAGTACGATAAATTTTATAATAATCGGTTCACTGATTGGTATACATCCAAGAAAATAAACAATGAAGTAAAAGAGAAAGTATTACTGGCATTTTTTGAAGATTTATCGAAGACTTATAGGTGCTCCAGCATTTGGGCATTTTATTCTATGCTGCGAGCTACAATCTCTTTGAAGCAGAATGTTACATATTCGTGTTATTTGTAATTTAAGAAAATTTGATTTGATTAAAGTGTGCCTTCAATTATTCCACTAGTGGTGTAATGACCTTCATTATTCAACTCAAATAGTGTCGAATGAGTGGTGTAATGACGCTAATACAAGGCAGTTGTAGATAATAGCTATTTATGGTATAAGTGAATAAAGACAAATTTTATCCACGAAAAAACAGTTTAGCACACGAGGCGTAGCCGAGTGTGATAATGTTTTTGAGTGGATAAAATGTCTTTATTCACGTGTATCATACAATATTTTTCAAACTTTCGCCGTTCGCCAGAGGACAATTGTATTGCAGTCAGTCGCCCAGAACGTCGCGCATGCGCCGTAGCTACAAGCAATGGCGAAGCGCCGGCGACGCGCTGGAGATAGCTAGCGGCATCTCCAGCGACTGGCAGACGTGAATTGTATTGCAATGGATCGTGACTTAGAAATATTGCACAATGCAAATCGAGATATAATACTTTGCATAACTTTTTTTTTAATTACGTTTTACATCAAAAATAAAAAAATATTCCTTGAAAACAATTGAACAATAACTGTAAATTTGGAAAGCAAACAATGGAAAAATGAAAAACCATTTAATAAAATTTAACGCAAGTGCTCAAATTGCCACCTGCCAAGTTCGGGACTAATCTGCGCCATTTCACCACGGATTCCTAGTGAAATAGTATTTTTTAAGGAATAAAAATTTAATTTTTTGAAGTTAAACGTAATTTTTTCAAGAAAAAATTATGTAAGGTATCACTTTTTTACTCTTGTTGAATAGAGAATTGAAAAGTGCATCTAAAACACAAAAAATGTTGGGGGTTTCTATTTAAAAAAATTTATGATGGTGTTATAGTTAAAAAACATATTTATCAATTTTTATCGAAAAATGTAAGCAGGCAGACGAATTAAATACTATGTGAATAATTTGTTGCGTTTGAATACTATTGTAGGTACATACGAGACATGGACAATCGATTAACAATGGAAAGGTACAATACGGCTGAAATGCCAAACTATAATTTTGATATGTCTAGAAACTGTTTGAAAGTAAATCATGGTCCCAATGCTAGTCCTCGAGATGTTTTTGACAATCTGTTTGAACGATCCTTTCCGCCCTTGAGGCACTTAGGGTAGGGGGTACTACACACTCCCACCTTACCTTTTCTCTTGGGGTGGCTCCAGCCGCACCACGTCACTAAAAAACTAATTCTTTACTAAGACGGGGCTTGCTCCTAACGATATGTTTCTTGTATGTATGTACATAGTGTAATTGTATTGTTATGCGTGTTAAATAAACGGGTCATCACCCAATAGCGGATCTTACGAGTATTTTGTGTCCACAAAAAAAACACTATTTTTAGGGAAGATATACTTTACTTTATACTTTATATATTTTTTACTTGTCGAATTAAGCTAATTGAAAAATAAATAGTTCTGAAACTCTAATGCTGTTCCGTACATTTTATTTCAGTATCTTACAGACGACTTTTTACAATTTATAGTGGATTGCATAAATAATTATCGAATTATCAGGTGATTCATTTTAAAATTTTATCAATTTTATTTTATTCACAATTAATTAAAAAAAAAACAAAGTTTTTTGGACTGCTCGATGGTTCAATCACTCCTTCTTCCTCCATTTCCCGAATGATCTTGTCGGCCTCTTCCTTCTTGGCAAGAGGTAGTCTTCTAGCAGGCTGTCTAACCGGGCACGCATCCTCAGTGTTGATCTGATGCTTAATGACGTCGGTTCTGCCTCTTTTACCCTTCCCGATATCGAAGATGTCCTGATAACGGCTTACGAGTACTTTGAGCTGCTTCCTTTGGTTGTCATTAAGTTCCCTCGACGATGTCTTGACCAGGTTGACTAGTTCGGGTGCAATCCTCTTCTGTGGCTCTTCAGTGATTCTTATTTGGCGGATGATGGATGAAATAGGAGAACAATACCCTAATACAGTGCCTTTCTTCAGGGTCAGAGCGTAGAAGTTTACATTCATCACTCTTATTGGTACTACACCAGACGTATGCAACAAACTTTTGCCCAGTACCAATCCTCGTCCTATCTCATTGTAACTACATCTGGGTTCAAACATCATGATGTTTCTCTCTCCATCTTTGTGATCCACCCGAGCTCCCAGAATCATTTCACTCCGTTCTGGTATTGAAGTGTCTTCATCAAAATCACACGAATGGCTTCCTCATTAGTTCGGTGTAATACGACCTCTTCTCCATTTATTTTCAACGTGCCACGTTCGAAGTCTAGTCCACAGCCCTTACTCCCCAGAATGTCCATTCCAAGTATTACCTCATCCTGTATATTCGCTACCAGTACCTTGTGGTGGAAAGCGGTACTCCCAATTGTGATAATGACGTTGACTTCTCCGTGGGTGGTAGCCGAATCCCCAGTAGCGGTACAAAGTCTCCAATTTGTGGGTAGTATGTCCTTGTCGGTGTGTAAAACGTTGGGCCTTACAATCGTCTTCGTCGCTCCTGTATCCACCAGCAGCGAACATGGCTTTCCGTCCAGAAATCCATCCACAAACGCGCTGTTAAGTTGGCGTTTGATGCATGCAACGCTTGCTTCCAGGGTATTCTGACGTTGCCTCCTTATGCTGACTCCGTTGGACTTTTTAACGTTGACGGTGCATCGTTTATTCTTGTGACTCTCTTTTCCACACTTCCAACACTTGATATTCGTCTTCTTTTCTTTTGGGACAATATCCTTTAGCACCCTCCTAAGTGTTGCTTCAATTTTTTCTTCGATTCCATTCGTAGCTTCTTTTTCAATGGTTCGAACTCGGGCTTGACTTCTCGAACCGGCTTTACTTGTTTCGAACTCCAAAGCCCGAGCTAGAGCACCAGCTAATTTTGCTGGGCGAGCTAATATCAATGCCTGCCTAGTGTCACCATCTCGAATGCCGTCTGTAAAATTTTGCACAGCGATTCTTTCCATCATATCCTCTGGAGTGTCCGGAAAAGTTAACCGAACCAAGCGTGCTATGTCTGCTTCAAACTCTTGTAGAGACTCCTTTGGCTTTTGGCAACGATTTCGAAACTGAGAAGTATATACATGCAGAAGGTGTGTCTGTCCATAGCGCATCTCCAAACACTTCACAAGCTGTTCATAGTCTGCCCTTTGTTCTGATGGGATTGTCTGTAGCACGTCGGTTGCGTCACCCCGTAGTGCCAATATCAAGGCCATGGCTTTCTCGGCATTACTCCAAGTGTTGGCTGCGGCTGCTGCTTCGAACTGCAGAATGTAGTTGGACCACTGAGATTTACCATCAAAGCTTGGTGGTTGCATCCGTATTCTGGAAACTTCCATCAAACCACTTGTCGTCTGTTGTTCACGACCTTCAATGTGCCCTAAATTCGCAAACTTAGTCTCAAGTTCTCTTTGCTTCTCTTCAATCGCTATTAGTTTATCGTCGAATTTATTTTCGATGTATTGAAGACTTTCCTTGAATTCATTCCTCAGACCGTCCGATTGTTCTAGAAGTTTTTCTTCGATCGAACCAATTTTCACTTCCAGCTTTCCAGAATTTTCTAGAGTTCTTGTTTTAGACTGATAGAATTTTCGAGAAGCTTTTGCTCTAGAATTGTAGAATTTTCCAGAAGTTCTTGTTTTAAACTGGTAGAATTTTCTCGAAGTTCTTGTCTACTTTCTTGAAGTTTCTGCTCTAAATTTGTAGAATTATCCAGGAGCTTCTGTAGCATAATGTTTACGTCGCAGGAAACTTCAAACAAATATATTTCAGGATTTTCGCCCGCCTTTTCAAGATCCTAAATCAGCCTGTTCTGTAACACCGATTTTGTTCGAGATGTTTCCAACTCACGTTCCTCCAGCTCCCTCTTCAGCTCTGCGACCTTCAGTTCTTTCAACGTAACTTTCTTCGTTGCCATCTTCGTATTTATTTAATTAATTCCACTCCTGACACCAATGTAGCGTTTATGGGTTCACAAAAACTATTTATTTGAACAAACTATGTACAATTTATTTCAACACTAGACTATTTACAGTTATAACAGCACAATTATTTATTTTAACAGTCACACGGATTACGTAGCTTATTCGCACTTCTTCATCGACGCGATTCGACTATACTGATCATGCCGCAGTCGTTCTCCCGTCCTATTTAAAGCGGGAAGCCGCTTTCTGGTCTCTTCGAGAATAGAATATTCGCGATCCTACGGATTTACGATTAAATCATCACTCCGCGATTCTTCGAGAACGTCACACTATTATTCGTTTATATTATGTTTAATATATGTGAAGCGTTATATGGTTTACTATAAACGTAGATTAATAATATACTAAACCATTTATTATATTAATAAGAAATATAAAACCCGTTTATTACATCAATCAGTGTTACTTGGCTAATCACCAAGATTGGACCACGTTTAGTTACTAACCGTAGGCCATGTTTAATTGCCAAAACTAACCTCAGTAATTACAAAAAATACTGGTCAAGTATTAGCTATATTATAATTGATTTAATAATAATCAATTGAATAATAAAACTAAAGTAGAAACGAATATGATATGAGATGAGATTTAACTAATTAACTAATAGGGAGTAATAACTTATTGAATAATTAAATGACAGCCAGAAATAATTAAATTAAAATTTAAATATATCTATGTCGAACTCCACAAACTTTAATAACTGTAAGATTACTAATGGTACATGTTTCGGCAGAACACTTCTGCCATCATCAGCCCTAATTTAACAAGAGATTAATGATACAATTGATGAATTACAAGAGGGGTTCTTACCTTAAAGAATATAAAAAACAATGTTCTGCCGAAACATGTACCATTAGTAATCTTACAGTTATTAAAGTTTGTGGAGTTCGACATAGATATATTTAAATTTTAATTTAAATTTACTCCACTTGGATTTAAGAACATTCTTCTTGTTTAGAAATAATTAAGTTGAATAAATAATTATATCATAATATAGGAATGGCCGAGGCTCAGTAACCCAGTCTTGGACCAAGCCTGGGTGGCCATAGAATGTCCAAAGCTCGTTTTCCCAGTCTTTATACAAGGATGGGTAATAGTAGGAATGGCCGAGGCTCAGTAACCCAGTCTTGGACCAAGCCTGGGCGCCATAGAATGCCCAAAGCTCGGTTTCCCAGTCTTGATACAATGATGGGTAATAGTAGGAATGGCCGAGGCTTAATAACCCAGTCTTGGACCAAGATTGGGTAAACATAGGAATGGCCAAGCTTAGGTTACCCAGCTTTGGGCCAACCTTGGTGCACCAAAGTTTGGTTTTCCAGTACTGAGCCACGCTTGGCCCCGTTGTTTAACTCTGGGGACTCCTGTATGGGTTCGTTCAGAACATGTGGTGGTATGCTTTCTGGCTGTTTACTTGCCATTTCAAACACACTTTCAGAGTCTAAATTGGAGATTTTGAGAAATTTGCGTGAACTGTCATGTTTTATAAACAAGCCATCGATAGCAACGAAAATTTCAAAGGTAGTGCGAATTTTAATTTTTTTACTTTATTCGTGTTGTCAATAACAATGTGAATAAAGTGCTGCTATAAACATTTTGTTCATCCTTTTGATTAAACTACTATTTTAATAATGAGATTTGATATATAAAATTAGCATTTTATTAGTAGGAATTGGAAAAAGATTATTATTGTTTATTAAATTAACTAGCAGAATGCCCGGCGTTGTCCGGGTTAGACCACCGATAATAATAATTGCTGCAAATCTTAGACAATACCAGCATTTAGAATGGGTAATAATAATTATTAGGTGCATCTTAATGTCGTCTCCTCGTCATTGTATTCTATCAAATAAAGTTGTAGAAAATTTGGATCACCAGATTCAGAAAGAAGTGAACCAGGTAAATGATAGACTTGAAGTTGGACTTTAAATGTTGGTATCTAGTCACCTTCAGATACAATTTTTGTTGCCCCAAATGATATCATTTAAAAATCATTGTAATTTCTAACTGATGAAAGAAACATATTTGATCTAATATCTGTGCCGAGGAGAAGACCTCTGAGTAGTTCTGGTGGATCTCTCATAATAGGTTCCAGCTTTACTTTGTTTTTTGTTCCAGCTTTCCATTATTGCAGCACATGCCTGGGCCTTGTTGTTCCATCAAAAGGATTTACAATAACAACAAATTTTAGACATAGACCCAATAATTACGTCAGAATAGCGTTATAAATTGATTAACGGTACTTGCCGATTGCACATCCTATCCTAGAAGAATTTAAAGTTGCATCCACATCGAAAGTAATCCTGGACACATCCACAATAGATTTTAGCACTTCTCAATCGACTTCACCCCCCTGATTTTGACGAAAACTGATGAGTGACTTTTTTTGTCTAAAACTGTCATTGTGACATCTTTATCTGACAGTTTTCAATTTCGCCTGGTTTGAACTTTAAATATTTTTTTTACCAAAAAGGGGTGACACATTGGAGTCGTTGTATATGTTACTCCCCATTGCGAATATTATTTGTGGTGAAAATTTTATGAGGATCTGTTCACCGGTTTAGGCGTCCATAACATACGAAAGAACAAACAAACAAACAAATATTGATTTTTATATTTTAGATTATAAATCGGCGAAGTAGATACCTACCCTCAAGTTATCACATAAAGTAGGTACTTACATTCAAACACAATTTTATTGTTGGGGCTTACAAAAAATAAAAAAACTTTTAAATTAGCAAGGACAATTTCACGTATAATTTTCTCCAGTTTAGAAACTTTTTGCGTCCTTTTTTCCAGCACTTTATACATACATACCTGTTACCGCGGTTGATATATCGCGCATGCCTGAGGTGGTCAAGAATGGGGAAGTACTGAGCGGTATTCCCCCGGGCAGACCGAGACGAGCTGCCTTGAGTGTTATTCAGGTTATATTGTTGTCTATTCATAGTTTGTTAATGGTGTTTAAGATAAATTAGTATTATGAAGTCTTAGAAGCTGTTATCAGAAGTGCTATTGTGAACCCTAAGAGGCTCAGGTGTAGATGCGTCAGTGGCAAAATCGGCGGCGTACCCATGGTACTTGAAATCTAAATAAAATTGTGCAAGCGATAAGTAGAGTGTTGACTATCAGGAAAGCCGAGACGGGCTTCGAAGGATGGATATAATGATGCAAGCTGAATTGAGGTGTGAAAAAGGAAAGGGTTGAATTCAAGGGTTTGTGGTAAAACAGATTGGCGAATGGGTAAGTGTCTTATTCCAGTACAGTAATTTGATCGGTGACAAATCCCGGAATGGACAGATTTTAAAGAAACAATGTGAGAAAGAAAAATGTTGGTCTTTTCGAAGAATCGTAAAATGTTTTGAAATATGTATCGGAAGCTTGACGCTTACAGCTAAAGTGTTGATTGAATTTTCAAGCGGTTCTAGTCAGCAGTTCGGTAACAAATCTAATGTAGGGGAGTCTGAGAGCAAATGGTAATCTGCAATACCAGGACAAAAAAATGCTGTCAGTTTGTGTTGGCTGCTTGAATGTAGTCTGATAATAACTATTACTACTAATAGCGAGAAGTGCCCCAATAGAACGAATGTCACAATGCCTCGTTAAACGAGTGTAATATACTATTTTTTCTACTTTGGAGCTCTTCGTTTTATGAAAATGTTAAAATTTTGCTTTTGAAATATTCTAAGGATTTTTTGAATTAGGTGGCCCTGGTTTTGTTGCTGCTTATGTTTTTTATCTGAAAAGTTGTCACTTGGCTTGACTTCGGCAGGAGTTGGTTAGAATTGCTCAATACCAACGTAATACGCATCAAATAAAAAAACCAAAAGCAGTTGCGTAATAAGTTCCATTGTGCAACTACTTTTAGTGTCACAATGAACACTTTGTGACACCAAAGTAGAAAAAGAGTATTGTCAGCTTGTTTGTGTTTATTGTTGGAAGTAGAGTTTTGTTGGTTCATTTGAATTAATTGTAAAGTGATGTTGAACAAATTGTAAACTGATGTTCAAACAATTATAAAGTAATGTTGAAAGACTGCCCGAGATCCACTTGGTGTTAAGTTCTGTAACTACGCGATGGCAGGTGGTGAGCTTAACACGACAGGTGTGTTGATGAGTTTGCTATGATTTTGTTTACTGCCCGAGATTCCTTCTGGTAATTTGCTCTGGAACCACGTGATGACAAGTGGTGAGCTTATTGCGACAGTTGGTTTGAAAATGCTGATTATTATGACAATTGTTTTGAAAATGTTGCACGGATATTGTGGAGATCCGAACGTTGAACAAATAATGTTGAGCAGTTTGTTAGGGTTGAGCCCTGGTTGTTGAAAATTGAGTTAGATTGTTTTATTGATATGAAAGTTGAGAATGAAACAGTTTTGCGTTGAGAATGTGATGAGTGGATCGCTATCTCGAGAGCGAGATACTCGTCAGTCTGGCCGTGTTAGTCTTAGAAGATGTTATGTCTTATGAAGTCTTAGAAGCTGTTATACTTATTACTGTGCGCAGGCTTAACAGCTTGTTATTGAAATTTTCGGATGACATCGAATCAGATGTATTTTAGTGTGCGTCTGAATAAAAACGATCGCTAATCGAGTGTGATTTCATGTATCAGTAGCGTCGATACGTGACATGGTGCAGTTGTAAAACATAATATAAAAATTTAATTGAGTATTGTTGTCCCTTTTAGAGAAGAAAATTCTGACAGGGATAATAATGATCCTAACACAGAGTTCAAATTAAAGAGAACACATTTAATAAAAAGTTTAAGGAACAATTTAATGAATTCCAAATTACACTTTATGTAAATGACAATAAATTATTATGTTCGTGAAAACTTAATCAATATTGACAAAGCAAGTAGAACTACAAGAGCTATGATTAAAATAACTGATACACATGTCAATCCCAACACTTTTCAAAAAACGCGGGTGAAATATGCCACTCAAGTATTTAGTCACACCGTTTCGGCTGCGATTGCGTCGTGTTATGAAACAGGGCAATTAAAATCTGAAACTGCAGTAGCAACTTCATAGTTTTTTGCAAAAATTAATAATTTATTTAATTCATTAAATAGCAGAACAGTAAATGATGCCAATGCTCATAAATGTGCCCTATCCGTAATCCGTTTACTATACCACAGAAAAATGTGAAAGAAGGTTTAGTTTAATAGTTTAAAATTTTTCTCAGAAGGTACACCAAGAACCAACATATTTTATACTGTATTGAAGGTTTCAAATGGACTATTCGCGCGATATTGAAACTGTGGCAACATTTAGAAAATGAGGGGAATAAATTTCTTTTAAGAAGCAGAATACAGCAGGATCCTTTAGAAAATTGCTTCTCCGTGATACGAAACCGAGGTGGCTACAAGCCAACACCAACAGTGAAACAGTTCAGAATAGCCCTTCAGCATAACATGCATATTAGGTTGCAAACTCCGGTTGAAATTGCGAATTGCGAAGTAGATGATGATGATGCATTAGATATTCCGAAAGAGGAAACTCAAAATTTACAGCTGCCACAGCCATCATCGATTGATCAATTTTCTACTGGTTCATGCAGTGCTGAAACAACCTCAGAACTGCATCAACCAATATCATCATCTTCTTCATCATCATTATCTACTTCGACAACACTAGAAACTTGCACAAATGTTTACGTTGCTGGATATTAAAGTAAAACTTCTTTATGGACACTTGACTTGGGGAGTAAGCTGGTGAATGCGTGACGAGAGCGTTACGAAAAGTGTGATCGGGCGAAGCGAATGCAAGTTTTCTTTAATGCACGATTTTACAATAATTAATTTATAGATTTTTTTTGCCTTAACGGGATTCGAACCCGCGTCTTATCCGTTGTGAATCCGCACTTCTCACAATACACCTATTTGCGTGTGTCAGTTTTGTATGCAATTGCGCTACTTATCTTAAAAATAGACAGTCGCAATATGTTAAACCCCATAGATAGATAGATAGATTAGGTGTTGAGGGGTGTGAGGAAATTTCATCCCCTCACCGACACTTAGACCACACCGCGGGCCCATTGTGTCACCCCTTCGTGTTCCATAAAAAAGTCACTATACTATAATAGTATTCCATTTCGTACTTGTTTTTAGCTTAGGTTTTTAATTTTTCATATTCCATAATTTTATTGTATTGTAATTTAGGTTCAGATCTGTTTACATTGTAATACATTATACTCCTGCTTTCGTAAGCTTAATTTTTATGTAGGTATTGTTACAATTTGATTTTTGCCGCGCATTCACCATCCAAGTTCAGGGACGAATCAGCATTTAGAGATAACCGGCATATACAAAAAACATCATAAGTTCTTGCAGTGCCGCGCGACAAAACCTACAGCCTTCTCTTTTTCGTTCGACATCTGACGAAGTAACATCTCAGCGTAATGCGGGGAACACATTTCTCTGACGTGTCGTGATGTGTCGTGATGTGTCGTGATGTGTCGTCAGAACGCCATGAACACATTTGTCTGACGCCTTGTGTTGTGTTGTGTCGTTGTGTGTTGTGATGCGCCGTCAGAACGCTATGAACACACTTGTCTGACGCGATGTGTCGTGTCCTCGAATGTTAATCTCGTTCTTGTTGCCAGTCTTAGCGTTTTTCTTGTGTGTTAAGTGACGTATTATTTTATTTATTATATTCATCCAACTATGTAGTGATTTTGTTAATTATTTTGTAAATTAAAATATTTATTTTTTATATAGATTTAGAAGCGAAATTAGTGAATATCAAGATGTTTCGTCCCTGGGAACATGTGCCGAGTACAAGCAAACAAGCTGAAGAGATTAATGATTCCGATGACGTTAATTCTCCTCCTGTCAAAAGAAAAACACTACATTTTAATGAACAGGCAAAACAATTAATGTACTTAAATGTGTACAATAATTTATTGCTGAAATCGAGAGATCCTAACATATCGCATAAATGCTGGTTTCGATAATATTCGAATTTGATATTAAATAGACTCATTCATGCTCTCTAATTTTTTCGATTAAAGTAGCTTCATCCATTGTAAATGTGTCGCAACCTGCAATGGCACTGTTTCGGGGGTAACTGACGCTATTTGATGCAGTGTTATGACGTTCTGCCCCGTGCACACTTCTCTGATGCGTTCTGACGCTTTGTGTTGCAATGTGATGTGATGTGTTGCGATCTGACGAAAATCCGGAATCGAGGGATTGCATAGCGTCACGACACAACACATCGCAACGCGTCAGAAGCCATCAGAACAGTGTGCACGGGCCTCATTTGATTACATGCTAAAACTTCTGTCTGATCCATGCAACGATGCGTTGCATCACAACACAACACAACACATCAGAGAAGTCTGTTTCTAGCTTAAATTTTGCTCCTGGACAAGAGATAGCTCCAGAGAATCACGTAAATACGGATTATAATACGACTGGGTGTTCAGTTATTTCAATAATAAATCGCGTTAGCGGATAAAATCGTTAGGTGTCGATTCGGGGAAAAGAGGCAGATTCACCAGCACTTTACCGAGGATCTTTCTTGTAACACCTTATTGGAATAATAGCTGTAATATTCTTTCCTGGACGCACGAAGTTTTCACGTGGAATCAGGCTTAATTTCCCAGGAAATCACAAACCCGCAGGATTCGCAAGAAAGCAGTATAGTAAATTGTCAGGACACCTCCAAAACCGGCAGGAAAGCGTAATACTGTTCAGAAGATAAGTAATAGATAATATTTTTTCATTATATTTTTTTATGTTATCAATTCATCTAGTTTTTTTATTATCGTGCATTTAAAAATTGTAAACTTCAGTAATCATCATTTTAATGTAATTTAAACTTTAAGTATAGTGCAATAGTCATAATTTTAACTATTTTTATTTCATCGTTCGTTTAGTTATTTATGTCACCAACTTGTTACCAGTCATTATAATTTCAATCTTCACCACGTTATTTTATTATTGTTTAACTGTAGAAAGTTCTTGTATTTAATTTAATTGCTCATTATATGATTTTTGGGGACATAGCTGTATTTTTGTGTCACCATCCACACTTCACAATTTTGTCAGGGCGTTACAACAATTTGGGTTGTAATATGTAGTATGTTTGGATACAAATACAAATTTTGAACAAGAAGACGAACAATTATTGATGAAATATAAAATAAAATTGTTAATTGTGTACATTTCCTACCATTCTCCTAATATTTTGTATTTTCCCCGATACATATTCGCCTGATCACATTTTATTTTTGGGTCTTGGGATAATATATTGAAAACCACCCTTACAAGTTTTTATTGATGTTGAGACTGATGATGTGAACGATAATGGGTTTATGTACTTACATAAAAATGGAATGGTTGTCTTTTACAAAGTAGCATGATGGCATGAGATGAGAATGAGTGAGGATGAATATGTAAACTAAATTAAATGTTACACAATATTACTTATTTCTAATATCTAAAGAAGCACACGTATTAACAGCCGCATTATATTAAGTACACAACATCCACCACCGGCACCGCTCGCGCATAGACTAACACACCGGATCGTTGAATAATCCAAATCGCGCATGGCTGCGCAAGTTGCTGACAGCTATTTAGCCGGCCATACATAGACGTTCTTTCGTTTGAAAAATTTGCTTTTAAAAAAAGAGAACCGACTTCAAAAAGTGAAAAATAATTGAATACATGTATTATTACATGTACTACCCAATGATCCGTCTGAAGTCGGTGTCAAGCCAAATAGGTTACAAATTTGTAACATATTGTAATTATACAAAAATATCAACAACGTTATAACGCATACAAAATTCGATATTATCCGAGACGACCGTCAACGACGTCTGCCGTTTGGGAGCAGGCAGCCTATCTATCTACTACCTATTTGGCTTAGCACTGACTTCAGAGAGATCATTGGGTAGTACATGTAATAATATATGTATTCAATTATTTTTCACTTTTTGAAGTCGGTTCTCTTTTTTTAAAAGCAAAATTTTTTACAATTTTAAGTGATAAGTTAGTGATACCTAGTAAAGACGCTTCTCCAATAATGAGGTCCTCAATAAAGTTGACGAAGAAATCGGTGAACATAATTATATACATAAAATGAAGAAAAAATTTGAGGATTTTTCTCGATTTCCCTGTGATTCCCTGATCAGATCATGATTTTTTGACAATGGAACCACCTCAAGAGTATACCCTTTCAAATAAAAGAAGAATTTTGTAAATCGGTCCACAATTGACAAAGAAATCGGTGAACATACATGATAAGTCGGTTAAAAAGGGAGCGAAAATTTGAGGATTTTTCTCGATTTCCATGGGATGCCCTAATCAGATCCTGGATTTTTTAACAATGTAATCACCTTTAGAGTATACCCTTTCAAATAAAAGAAGAATTTTGTAAATCGGTCCACAATTGACGAAGAAATCGGTGAACATACATGATAAGTCGGTTAAAGAGGGAGCGAAAATTTGAGGATTTTTCTCGATTTCCATGGGATTCCCTGATCAGAGCTTGATTTTTTTAACAATGTAACCACCTTTAGAGTATACCTTTTCAAATAAAAGAAGGATTTTGTAAATCGGTCCACAATGGACGAAGAAATCGGTGTACATACATGAAGTCGGTTAATAAAATGGAGCGAAAATTTGACGATTTTTCTCGATTTCCATGGGATTCCTTGATCAGCTCCAGATTTTTTAACAATGTAACCATTTTTAGGATATACTGTTTCAAATAAAAGAAGAATTTTGTAAATCGGTCCACAATTGACGAAGAAATCGGTGAACATACATGAAGTCGGTTAATTAAAGGGAGCGAAAATTTGAGGATTTTTCTCGATTTCTATGAGATCCCCTCGTCAGATCCTGAAATGGTGACAATGGGACCAATCTGTAAGTATACTCTTTCAAATAAAAGAAGAATTTTACAAATGGGTTTATAAATGACGGAGTTCTGCGGTAACAAACATTAAAAAAAAAAAACTTACAACCGAATTGATAACCTCCTCCTTTTTTGAAGTCGGTTAAAAAGTGTGGCGTGTTGGGATGTGGGGGTTAGTATGCGCGAAAGAACGGCATAGCAAAAAAAGTGTCATATACACGGTGTAAGATAAATAGGTGATGCGACGGGCCAGCCGACTTGTCTCAAATTTGCGAACGCGGTGGGTTAGAGAGAGAGGGTAGACTGGGGCCATGGGCGCTCGAGATTTGCGGAGACAATGAGGTTGTGATGGAAGTATAATTGAATCCACATATTTTGTGAACCAATTATATTGAATCAACTTACTTCAGTAATGATAAATAAGTGTCTTTATACTACATATATCTACAGAATAGAATGCGATGTGATCATGCATTTATAGATAAATAGGGTAGGTGCGTGATTGAAAAACAGAAAATAAGCGCTTCTGTTTGTGCGCGCGATTTTTCTCTGTAAGATAAACTGACAGTTCGTTGGAAACACTATATTTAAAGTAACAAACAAATAGCAAATTACATATTAAGGGAGAACTTATGAGCTACTGGTTACTGCAATATTAGCAAGCGGTACAATGACTTATTAATATCATTTCAACAAACTATGTACTGATTTTCAGGTTAACTGTTATAGCTAATAACTAATAGCTAGTTTCTTTTTTTATTTGGGCCCCCATGAGTTTTATAGTCTTTACATTTAAAGTAACGCACTGCCTCACCTGTATCTCATCGAAAATCAGTATACCACGTCTTTGAAATTCAGTTTTAATTTCTATTTTCAGTTTAAATGCTTCAAAAATCGATCATCTAAGTAAGCCACATTTTAAATTTACTCGCAAAATTTCCTGATTACGTAGAAATGTATATACGTTGTCGGATTTTTTATATTATGCAGTATCAAACAAGTGAGTAACCAGTCGTGATGTTTTTTTTATATATGCACATTTTGACACATTCGGTGATTAAAGTCTACGTTCACTTTTTGTGTCTTTTGCCATCCTCTGCGATGTATCACCTTTATGGGTGTGTCATACGAATATTATTTTAAAAGAACCTTAAAGCTATACTAATTTTTTACAATCATTTTTTTTTTGATGATTCATGTTCTAAGTTGGCATTCTCATTCATAACAAAATCACATTTAGAATGTCTCCAACTTTGACAATAGAATATCCTTGTAATATACTACTATATTTATCCGGCACTTCCAGAAAACTGTCGTGGCAAATCAAATTTTATTAAGAATTCTTTTAATCGCTCAATATTGCTTGTTTCTATATGTTTTGTCAAATTTCTAACATGTTCAAATATGTAACAATCGACTTGAAGATTCTTATTGACAACTTTCTTTTCTAAAAGAACATTATTTTTCAAGGGTGCTCATTTTGTCAAGGCGATTAAATTATTGTCAGTGTTTGGAATTAAGTCTATACTCCACAAACTAGATAGTAATGGTAAAACGTCATGATTTCTCCAAATTGTGAACCGAAAATTTTCCGATATCAATGTTACCACTTCTTTCTCCTAGTTGTGGGCAAAGAAAATATACTCATTACATAATTGTTTTTCTTTCAATAAATATAAATTGAAGTCAGATATTTTTATCTAATTATTACCTGTATCTGAATTTCCATCTTCTTTTATTTCGGCGTTATTTCTATACACCGTGGACCGTGCTTCGGTATTATTTATTATTTATTATTCAGTTTTTTGTATTTAGGTAGTACCGACCCCGGCTGCGCTGTATAAATAACCAAAAACAGCTTTGAAACATATTATAACAGTTTATAACAGTTTAAATTGCAAATTGGTAAAATTTAAAACAATTAACAGAGCTGTCTAATTCTAATTTCTAATCACATGATCTTTTTCTGTCAAGACGCGATTCTTTCGGGGAATTGCACGGTTATATTCTTTTAGATTGTTTTTAGGAATACCAAGTAAGGACACTTTTTTCTCATTTTTATGGTACCCGCTTTTACAATAATTTGGCATACTGCACTTTCTTCCCATTGTTTACTTCGTAAGCATATATCGCACAAACTTCGACTCACGCACTGTCACTGTCAATTTGGATTATTAATTCATTACATATTAAGTTTTAGGCGCAATTATCGCATTCACCTGCACACCATGACATGCACCAACGACAATGCTCGAGTCACGGTGTGGCCAAAGTCACGGTGTGGCCCGAGTCGAACATCCTTGTCTTACAATTCCGTCTCTGTCGCGTTAGCAGTTGGGCGACACGGAACCCATATAGCTGAGTGGCGCGTGCAATCACCTATTTATCTTACACCGTGGTCATATACCATACACTTGGTGATGTATCCAAATGATTTAGCACGTGATTGCGCGTGGTACATCAGTTTCGAGGGAAAAATCGTATGTATGTGGGCAAAAAGTTTCATTTATCGTGTCGTTTGAAACAATTCGAAAATGTTCGTTGCGCCTTTAACAATTTTTTAACAGAAACCGTGGCGTGACACGGTATCCCAAGTTATTACTCTACACAACTAACTATTACGCCGCCCGAAAATTAAATAATACTAAAAATTGTAGAATTCGTTTCGTAATAAATTAACTTACCAGGATGTAATGATCATTAGAATTAAGAAAAACAAAATTTAGCTTCAAGCATACAACATTTTTTCTGTAGGCACAAATTAGTGGAATATCAAAAGTACATATTATTCAAAACAAGACTTTCTTGTACGCGCTCCCCGTGTCTGCCTTACGGTTTGCAAACGTAAAGGCATCATTGAATTGTAAATTTAATTTTGGCGTAAGTTTTCCCATTCCTCTACTAACGCATTTTCTAACTGATCTAGCTGCCCCAATGGTATTTAGCGTTGCCGAACTTGGGACCCTTTTGCGGTTCCAAACATGCTCGATCGAATTTAAGTCAGGGATCCCTGCTGGGCATTTTAAGGTTTCAATATTCACTTCCCTTAGATAAGACTACACTATACTATGCTGACCGTGTGCATAGTAAGTAAAATGTTCTCCAACACATGGGCCGCAAAGTCATACGTGAAGTACTAAGATGTCAATATTCTATCAAAAAGATCTTAAACGAACTCCTGGAAGTCCAAACCGCAACGGAGCCCCCACTAAAATGTCCTTGAGGGGCCAAAATTACACTGAATAGACTTTTCAGTTGGTCGCCTATAAATAACCAGGGGCACTTCGATTTGACGAGTATAAAATAAATCTGGACTCGTCAGATGAACTCGATGTTCCCTGGTAAGAAGAGAGGCAGGAGCATTTATTTTGATGCGGATATTATCTCCTCGAAGGAAATTTCTAATTTCTTGTACAGAAATTCTGACGTTACAGGTATATAGGACTTCATCTGTCCGGATTGCAATCAAACAGAAAACACTTTTCTACGACCTTCTACGGCCAGGTCTAGCATATAGTCTATCAAATGTCTTCTCAACCTTGGTGTATAATTACTACTATTATTGAAGATTGGTGTACCATTAATAAATTTGCGAAGTCTTGTTGGAGTTGGATATGACCTTCTTGGAGTATTATTATCGCCCTGGCGGCTTCATCGTGAAATACATTGCCAGATAAACAATTTCCAGCTTCCATTTTGTTAATCAAAGAAAAAGCAACAAAACTTTTTTTATAGGTAAAGGTAGAATTCCGTCTTAGAAGAAGAGTTTTTTCAAACAAGCCAGTTTGGACGTATTAGCCAAGATACTGTTGGCTTACGTTGTTAATTTTTTTTTATTGACTAGAAGGAAATCCTCGTTACTCCGGCCTTCACGAGGTTCCTTGCTGGTCAGTGTTTCAATCGCACTTCGTAGCCACACCCCAATGCCATGGGGTGAGTAACTATACAAATACCGGGAATCATGTGCTCTGAGCAAACGCAACGACCCCAAGATAACTGCTTTCTGCAGCCCGCAAGAACTTCTGCCGATTTTCGGCAGGTGGGTATGATCCTGAGATTGGAGACGAACGAACCCTTCACCGTATAAGTAGTGTATAGCGTGCGGAGTTCGAACAACAGGTCTTGATATTTCGTCCATTTTTCCTCCTCCTTGTTGCAGATGTTATACTCGGCAGGAGCCGAGAACTCAATTACAAACCTCTGCTTGGAGGAGTGGTCCAGCAGATCCACGTCAGGCGTGTTTGCTGATATCTGCCGGATGGTAGAGAACGAATAGTTCCAGTAGATCCAGCACCTTGCATTCTCCACAACGGACCCAATATCGTTCGGGACATAGCGCAACACTGGCGTCTGGTCTATCGCATAGTGGTGCTTCAAATGAAAGTATAGTACCCTCAGTGCCGCATTGTGGCGATGAATATAGGCCGAATGTGCATATACTAGACAAGCCGCAAGTATGCATTGAGTTATCCATGTGCTTTCTCATGAGCATGTCTTGCTCAGAGATTCTGGAGTGGGCTGTAAGACGGAGCAAGTCGAGCTCGGTAATAGAATGTGGCCGAGCTCGCTCAACGTCAAAGTCAAGACCGAGTTCATTTGCTGCTCGTTGTGCTGCCTTAAACAAAAAAGCCCAAAGAGGAACAAAGATTCCGAACTCCTAATGGTTTTGCAGGATGTACTAAACATTATACGGTTATGAAGACACTCCAAACTCAAAAGTCCTCGGCCTCCCTGATTTCGTGGGAGATATGCCTTGGAACGAACGACTTTGGATGCAGACTTGGCTGTAAATGCATCATACCAACCATTTAACTGCTCCAAACGAATAGAACAGGATCGGAACGGCAAGCATGTTTGTCGCAAAAATCTTGTTCTTCCCCGACAGTTCCGAAGACCAAATCCGTCGGAGTAGATTTTTTTACTTGCCGCGGAGAGACTCTTTTACTTTGTGTGACGCTTGAATGTGATGACAGCGGTCGGCCAGACATCGCACAGCTCCATCCGAGGCTCCATCAGCTGTTCCGATTCCGGGGTTTTTGGAGTGGCGTTTCCAGGTGTAGTGACGGCTGCTGCTGCTGGTGGTACAGCGGCCGTGGTGACTTCAGTTGCTTGGTACTTGCGCGGGACGACAGGTGAGGAAAGATCTCCGTCTGCGACGAAGTTTCTGCTTCTTATTCCGCATTTTGCGGGTGCCGCGGCCGATCTCTGACTCGACCACCATCATGGCATAGCAGAATTCTTTCCGATGGTTCATACTGCCTTGACGCAGATCCCGGTCGAAAACTTCGTTTAGTGACCCATCCTCGTTGTAGTAGGTACATCGTTCATGACAGCGGATATCGAAAGGACGAGTGGAGATTGCGTAGCATTAAATACTTCCATCAAAATGATACTCATAATAACAAAAATTTGACGTTGTTTTAGGATTAGTTCGTTGCACTGCTTGAAACCATTTGTTTCAACGTTTAACATCTTGTGGTACAATTAAAAACATTTTTTGGGGAGTTGTTTTTGTAGTATTCGACATTTTTGATAAATTTATCAATATATTAACCATATTAACGATAAAAACGGGCTTTGATTTTTATTTTTTTTTTTGTTAACGAAAAACAAAACAAAATATAGTTTGTTATAAAACAATATTATATTCTACGATATGTCCATCTTTTTTTTTCAAAAACCTAATTACGCGCGTCACGCGCAGTCTTAAATTAGATGTCAGTGAATGGATCAATTTTTCTATTATAATCCCTGAAATATAAACTCAACCGCAAAATTAACCGGACACGAGGTTTTTCAGAAAAATATCGATAACAAAAATTTAAATCAAAATAATTTCAATTCATAATCTTTCATTATAACCATTTTTTTCAAAATAAACTAAAATTTTATTTGTTACTGTCAAAAATCATCTTTGATTAAAAAGTTAAAAAAAAAAACGAAAAAGAATATTGAGAAAACTGCGAAATAAAAAGCCTCAATATCGAGTATTTCCTCCTCGAGCTTGAATTACAGCTCTTCTTCGTCGTGGCATACTTGTTATCAAAGCGGCAATCTCATCCTGCGGCATCATCTCCCATTCATTCAGTAGCGCCTGTTCCAGCTGAACTACTGTATGAAACTCGCCATAGTTCTGTCTAATGCTTCTACCTAGACTGTCCCATACATGCTCTATGGGGTTTAAGTCAGAGTTCCTGGGTGGCCACCTCAGCACCTGAATACCAACATCATGAAGATACTGACGCGTGATCTGGGCTGTGTGCGGTCGCGCATTGTCATGCATTAGGAGAAAATCTAATCCTACAAATGGCGCAAAAGGTACCACATGCTCTTCTAAACAGTCCCTGATGTACCTGTCAGCGTTGATGCTACCTCTCTGCAACGTTACAAGAGCCGTACAAGCTTTCAAAGAAATTGCCGCCCATATCATCACACCTCCATCACTAAAGGGTACTCTAGACGAAAAGCAACACTGTGAATATCGTTCTTCCTGTCGTCTAAACACTCTCTGACGATGATTGGGTGATACCGGGTGAAACACGACTCATCCGTAAAGAGAACCGGGCGCCATTTGGGCATACCCCAGTCGGCATGTATTCGCGCAAATTCCATCCGCTGCCTGCGATGCTCTGCGTTCATCTTAGGGCCAGTAGCAGATGGATGAGATGTTAAATTGTGTTCCTTCAACCTTCTTAATACAGTATCGGATGAAATCACGATACCATGAACATCTGCCAGTCTCATATTCAAAGGTGTTGCAGGAAGTGTCCGTCCTCACAAAATTTGTAGTTGAAGAAATCGGTCTTCCACTTCATCTGTTACTAGTCATCTGCCTTGTCCAGGTCTTCTTGAGTAAGAGCCAGTTTCCCTGAATCTTTGTATTGCATCAGATATCGTGCTTCAAGGGATACCAAGCAAGTTAGCGATATATCGGATGCTGCGTCCATCATTATGTAAAGCAACAGCTTCAGCGGCTTCTTTGGGCTAAATACACAATAAAACCCCTTCACAACAATTCTTTCTTTCGAACAACCAAAGAAAGACACCAGAAACAGCAGTCAAAACGAATTTGAGGGTTTTTTTAAAACAAATAAAAACTTGCCGATTGGGAGCCTCCTAAAGCATTGGTACAAAAATTAATCCTCGTGATAAGAGAAATCCCAAAAAACTTGAACATTTCTTTCTTTCAATTGTTTGCGTATGTGTATCTATATAAAATCAATATACAGACCGTTTTTGCAAATTCGCGGGACGAAAATCAAATGTCCGGTTAATTTTGCGGTTGAGTGTATTTTCTGAAGAATCTTTTCGACAAAAATCAACAATGTAATAGTAATTTACAAACCAAGTGCGTGAACACATTTTTCCGGGAAGATTGTTCACGCATGAGGATTGTACAATATTTTTTGAAACGAACATTACCACGATTTTAGACTTAGACTTAAACAAAATATGAAACAAAGCAAGCCATGGCTTCTATAACAATTAACCAATTAATTGTAAGTCATTAAGCGTTGTCAATAAAGGTTACGTAGACGATTCTCTACAAAGTAGAATTAATGTAGCAGAAAAATTAATGCAACCAAGACTTGTCCCATCCACATCAAAGCAAGTTGGAAAGTGCACATTCGTCACCGTTAGCACAGTCCATAACTGAGCCCATTACTGTGGGGGGGAGGGGGTTTGTTCACAAATCACCCCTACCAATTGCACTGTAAATGTTTACAGCAACAGTGGTTGAATATTCAAAGAGTTGAAAACATTGAATTGTAGCATAACCTAAAAAAATATGTTATTTTTTTTTCGTTGAAATAGTGAAATTATGTACCTTTCCATCATATTGAAACCAATGTTACGTATACCAAATTTTGTTTTCAAAAATGTTGCCAATATGTTTAATTCCATTAATTAATAGCTTCTGATTTAATTCGAGTTGACATAACCTAAAAAATGTGACTATTGACTACCACTAACTCCGTACGTCCTCCCAAATTAAGGTTAGATTCAATTTGGCTAATCTTCGTCTAATCGTATTTTGACTAATATGAAAATTGTACCATTCGAAAAATTGATTTTGGAGGAAAGTTGTGGTAACAAACCGTTGTCGCAGTGTATTCATTAAAAAAAAAACGGTCTTTGTGTTGATTTATTACCCGATTTCTGCCTTGCCCTGGTCTCCTTCTCTTATTGCCACTTCTGCAAATTTTCTCAGAACCCGGGAAATTCCAAAACCCAACCAACCAGCCAGCATAGTCAAGTTCAGCACGTTTTTTTTTTCTAAGTTAAGTACAAGTTTCCTTTTTTTTGTAGTCAACGTTTTTTATCCTGCCTTGATCGCATATTTTCGGTCAATACATTAAATTTAGTCAATATTTTCATTTATTATTAGTTCGTTCTAATTGTCATCTTAGCTGATCCTTTAATTAGATTAATTATTTGTACAATTTATTGTCATTGTTAATATCAGTCAACTTTACAGTTAACAATTTAGTTCAACTATCAACTTTATTTTGTTGCCTTATATATATTTATATATTGTTAATATTGTTAATTAATTTATTATTATAGGAATTTGTGGGACACAACGATCGTAACAGTACCTAATGCAAAATTTTGTAAATAGTGTTAATTGTTAAAACAATTATTTTTTTAAAGGTTGCTTTAATTATGGGAATACTGGGTGCTTGCCCTGTTGGGGAACTCTGCCGTGAATATCGAAGATGTTCAAGATCTTGGCTCAACTGCATTAGTCACCATCCCTATAACACTAAAACCAAAATCGTTAGAAAATTTGTAATTCTTATCTTATCAGATAATAATAATACAAAATTGAAATTTATTAAATTAAAATAATTGGTTGTCGTAGAATACCTAATCTTTACATGTTCGTGAATACTTCAGAGGGATGGTTTCAAGCGCAGACTCGATAGTTTGTTTGATAGCCAGATTGCGTTAGGCATTGTCAGACCTGTTCCAAAACTCCTGGTGTGTATGTTGTTAATTTATGGGTTTTTAAAAGGATGAACAAGTAGTGATGTGAGTAAAGTGTGTTAAATTTAATTAATCTAAACAATTATTATGCTGTACAAAACATTTTACCTAGTGTTGTAAATAAAACTTACTTTTGCTTTTTCAAAAATAATGAATTATTAAATTTTTTAATACAATTCAAACTGTGCTACTCAAAAATATTCCAACACACCTGTAGCGTTCAACTATAAGCGCGGTTTATTTTGTACACCATCATAATAATATAACACCCCGCTCAAATAAAACCGCTTATAATTCAGTCTTAAAACTTAAACTGAGTACTTAAAGTTCTTGTGTACCTAAGTCCGCGATGGTTTCCAATTTTTAGATATTATTTAAAAACTATTTCTTAAAGTTTCTTTGGAGAAATTGAATTTTATTTGTTAAAATAAATCATGTAATAATAAATTTATGTCGAAATGAATTAATAATATCGCATACCGCTTGGTTCACTTAGTGGTTTTAAGATATAAAAATACTTTACAACCAACTTGTCAAGTGATGGTGAGGATTACAGACATAGATTAAAGGTTAAAGCCCACTTTGTCACTGTTACCGATTGGGAAAATATATCTGCAATCTTGTGCGCGTGATTGTGTACAAAATACACCAGCGCGTGTAGTTAAAAGTTGGCAAATGTAACGGATCTTTACAACTGGTCAAATTGATTGAATAGACGGAAGGTATTTCTGGATATCTAAATTTTTGTGCTAATAATACATCTTAATACAGTTCGTTTTTATTTATGACTAGCAGTTACCCGCGGCTTTGTCCGCGTAAGTTGGGGTCGGCTTTACTGGCGCTTACATTTGGAATTGGTACAACCGCTTAAAGCAGTTTTTAATAAAAAAATAACAATCACGTATGTAACACTGTTTGTTTTCGAGTTATGAGAATTCTCAGTAAAACTATTTGTCCCATTTACGCCCTTTTCGCGGTTTCGGTTTTTTGCGAAATGGTCAAACACGGGTATAGTTATTTTTAAAGGAGAGTCCAAGTGTCAATTCTCCTGCCTACAACATAGTCGATCTCCAAGTTATAAGAATTTTGAGAAAAATAACTCCAAAATCCACCCTCCCCTGTTTCGCAGTTGGTAATTTGTTTTTGCAAAATCGTCAAACATGGGTCCGGTCTTCTTTAAAGGAGAATCTAGATCCCAGTTTTCACGTATGTCACACTATTTGTTATCCAGTTATGAAAATTGTCAGGAAAACTACACTCTCCATTTACACCACCCCTTTTTCGAGGTTTCTAAATACTTTTTTGCAAAATCGTCAACCACGGATCTAGTTATTTTAAGATCTCTCATCTTGTACTCTTCAAGGGCCGGTTTTTCAGTCGTTAGTTAAAGTTAAACCTCTAGTTAAACTAAAAATGCAGCATTTTGATTGGTTAAATTGGAAACATTTCCATAGAAACCTACTAGATTAGATTAGATTCGATTTAGGAGGCGGTCTTCTGCGCCTGTCTCCACCGCGACCATTGAGGTCTATTGTGGATCCTCGATGTCTTCAGAGAACGCCGTCAAGTTTGGTCTTTTTGATTAGACTCCAGAGCCTTGACAGCGATCCCCGCATGTATTCCTCTGCGCTTGGTTTTTCCTCGCCGAGTATTTGAAACCGTACCCTACAGAGGTCCTCACAATGACAGAGCACATGTTGGGCTGTTTCCTCCTCTTCCTGGCAAAATCTGCACAAGTCTTCTTCTGCCAAGCCTAGTTGGCTCAAATGCCTATTGAGTCGGCAGTGCCCTGTGAGCAATCCAGCTATTATTCTCATTGTCCTACGGTCGTGACTTAGGAGGTCTGCTGTTAGTTCAGGTTTTCTCCCTTTAAGGCAGCATTTTGCCTGTCTCTGTTCTGGGGTGTTCTCCCACCATTCCTGAGATTTTGTACAGATCCACCTGTTTATGGTAGTACTGACCTTACTTCTGTTTATGCCACAAAAGGGTTCCGGGCCAATTAGGGGGTTTATCGAGCCTGCCCTAGCGAGCTTGTCCGCCGTTCCATTACCCTTGAAACCCGCGTGTCCAGGTACCCAGGCAAAGAATAATCTATTTCTACTGCCCACTTCTTTTAGAGAGCGTATGCAATCCCATACCAGCCGCGAATTTATCTGAAAGGAATGGATTGCTTTTAATGCCGCTTGGCTGTCAGAGTATATGGCGATCGTTTTGCCTTGCACGGCATTCCTTGATAACTCCTTCACACAGTGGTCAATTGCCACTATCTCCGCTTGGAAAATCGTTGCGAATTGACCTATGGATATCTGGATCTTTTCCTTAGATTTTTCCCCGTAGATACCGGCTCTAGTCCCCTTTTCGGTCTTCGAGCCATCGGTGTACCAAACCAATTCAGCCTTGGGGGATCTTTGTCCCAGTCTGCTCTTTCTGGTATAATGACTTTGAAATTTCTTTCGAAGTTGAAACGTGGAGTCATTGCATCACTGGGCATCCCGAGAACGGTATCCTTCTCTTGCTCCTCCCAGAGTTTTAGGTGTGCCCCACCGTGCCTCTGACTGATGGGTTTTTGCCCCTGCTTTAGTCTGTACATGACGACCTTAGCTTCTCCCTGAATGTGGATGTGTAGTGGTGGCAGGTCCATCAGGACTTCTAGTGCTGCTGAAGGAGCGTTTCTCATGGCTCCCGTGGCGCTCAGACATACAAGCTTTTGCACGCCACTTAATAGCCTACTTGCAGCGTCTTTGTCCACCACACCACTGATCCATAGGTTAACATGTGTATAGCCACAGAAACGTTTTTGGACAATCAATCCCCAGATCTTTCCGCATATTTTGCATCCGTGGCAAGTGGAATCTGCACATTTCCTAGTTCTAGTGGCCCAAGGGTATCTAGTGCCCTTTTTCTTGTAAATGGTACAACTGTGGTTTTATTGGGGTTGACCAACAGTCCTTTCTCCTTGCACCACCTGTCCACCATATTAAGCGCCTTTTGTGTTCGCTCTGTTATAACCCCTGGAAACTTTCCTCGGACTACCAGTGCCAGGTTGTCTGCGTACCCGAGACATTGATAGCCCTCTTGGACTAGTTTGCAGATTAGATTGTCAACCAAGACTGACTCATAATAGCGGCGATAACACTCCTCCCTGCGGGCAGCCTCTCCCCGTTTGTGCCGCTATGGTGCCGCTTGATCTCTTAGATCGGCATTTATCCATCTACACACTAGTTCGGGAATTCCTCTTTCTTTAAGAGCATTCCCTATGGACACAGTTTGAGACGTTGTTAAATGCTCCCTCTATATCCAGGAAAGTTGCTAAGGCAATTTCCTTATCTTCCAATGATTTGGATAATAGCCTGTTGCCTTCTGATCAGTACGTTGTCTCTTATGTACCTATCCACGACTCTTTCCAATGTCTTCAGTTGAAAAGAGGATAGTCTAATGGGTCTGAATGACTTTGGTGTATGTTCTACTAATCTACCTGCCTTTGGCAAGTATACAACTTTCACCATTAGACACTCTTTTGGCACATAACCCCAGGCTGTACTAACCCTGTAGATTTTGCACATATGTGGGATTAAAACGTCCTTGCCCCTTTGAAGGAGTACTGGACAGATCCCGTTCACCCCTGGGGATTTGAATTGCTTAAATTTATCCAGAGCCCATCTGATTATGTCTGGTTTTACAACTTCGGTGGCAAGTTTCCAGTCTGTTTTCTTGGGCCTTTTCAGTTCCTAATCAGACTGGATAGGTTTTTCCGTAGTTGACAAAATCCATGAGCCCGGAAAGTGGGCTTCGGTTAGTTCTCTTAGACTTTCTTCTGCCGTCTGTAGGTTCCATCAGCTTTCTTTAGGAAGCCTACCCTGCTCGCAGCGCCCTCCTTAGCCAGAACTTTGTGGATTCTGGAAACTGCAGGAGTTTCTTCTAACTCCTGACAAAACCTCCTCCACGAGACCCTTTTGGCTTTTCGGATCTCTTTGTTATACTGCCAGTGTTATTTTGTATGTATTCCAGTCGTGGTTGACCTTGGCTTTATTGAATAGCCTTCTCACCTGGAGTCTTAGTCGTTCTAGATGATTATTCCACCAGACTGTATTTTCCCTATGCTTCTTTACCCGTTCCGAACAGTTGTCCGCTGTTTATGACCTCGTTCATCTGCTCCACCGCAAGATCAAGGCCTTCCGAATCCTTGATGGCAATTTCTGAGATATTTAACATATCCTTGCCATATGTGCCTATGATCCGAACATGTTGGCTCTTCTGATACATGCCATTTGGTTATGTTGCTGTGTGCTTTGTTACTACACAGGGTTACGTCTAGTACTTCCTGTCTTAGGGCAGTAACAAAAGTGGGTTTCTTACCTATATTGGCAATTTGTAACCCTTCCCCTATAAAGACTCTATTGTTGACGTCCTTGCTTCCCCACACTGTGTGGTGAGCGTTTGCATCGCACCCAATCACCAGCCGGAGATTCCTTATTCCGCAGTAGGTGATAACTTCCCTCAGGAACTGCGGCGGACATTCTTTTGATTCGCCGGAAAAGTAGGCGGAGCAGACCACCCAGGTCCTTGCTCCTTTCTCCGTAGTTGCCATTAGGACAGCTGTAACACAGTCATCGGAGCAGAGCTCCTGAATTATCGTGCAGCTAACCTTATTACTATATACTATACATGCTCGTGGTCTTAAGGCCTTGGTGTAGTATAGCAGCTTACCTCGTTGAGGCCGTAAGCCGCTAGATTGATGTCAAATGGCTGATGCAGCCTTTGTGTGGTGGAGGTTTGCCTGTAGAACGCTGATCTCCTCCACTATGATTGAGGGGATTCTGGAGGACTCATTGGCCCTTCCTTTTGTTTTTCCTCTTCCGTTTCCATTGAAACAGAGTCCTGCTGCGGAGCTTTCGAGAGCCTAAGCAGTGGACTTGTGTCTTCTACCGAAGAGGTTGGCGTAGGAGTGGCCACTGGTTCCTTTTTCGGACTGGCTTTCCTCCGTTGTCGTGGTAAAGGAGGAGGCCGTTGGGATGACTTCACCCTTCCTCGTCTCTTCCTCCCCAGACTTTTTGTCTTCCCTAACACAGAACTCAATCCGTCCCATCCCAAAATAAGGAGCCATTTCAACCTTCCTTAGATGTTGAAGAGATTCTTCATCCATGGCGAATGTCCAAACCTGGCCTTTTAACATGGGACGCCGTTGCGTTGGTAGAATTATTTTTTTTTTTTTTAAATTGTCAAACACGGGTCCGGTCTTTTTTAAAGAAGAGTCTAAATTCCAATTTTCACGTTTTTAGCATGCTGAGTTTTCGAGTTATGAAAATTTTGAGAAAAACCGTTAGTTATTTTCAAAAGCGATTACCTACTAGCACGAATTTTCACGTCTCTACCATTTTCGGTTTTCCAGTTATGTGAAGTCTAGAGAAACCAATTAACCCCATTTTCACTCCCTTATTTTCAAAAAGCCTTTCTTAGTGTGCCTATACGCCCTAAAAACTATGTAGCTACCAAATTTCACCTTTCAAGACTCAACGGTCTGGACTATGCCTGTGCGTTGATCAGTGAGAAATCAGTTTCGCATTTATACGTATAGACAAATTTCTCCAACTGATAAGAACAAACTTTTGCTATTTTTTATAATCTACAAGAGTTTGTTATATCGTATTGGTAGTTCTAATACCACACAAAACAAAAAAAAAAACTACAAGCGAATGGAAAAAAACAATAACGGGAAATATATTGTGTTTATATTAATATTTAATTTAATATTAGTAGTTTGATGTATACCTACTGTTTATTTTACAACAGAAATATCCTATTGCTTTTTACAGTTTTTGAGCTAAAGTCGCTTGCGTATTTTCGGCAGAAACAAGCCGCGGCTTCGCCTTGTCATCATGTATTATTTATAGTTTGTTGAATAATTTATTGGAAAATAGGTGATGAAGTAAGCAACAGCAGAGTCTAAATTCAATAGATGATACATTTATTATCATATAACATTTATATATTATTTACATATCATTTATATAGATAACTTTTAAAATTGCAAATAAATAAAAACTTCGAAATCAATTCAAAAACTTTATATGTATATCCGCATAAGAAGTTTCACTTCTGGTGTGAGCCGCAGCACACACTCTACATCCCCTTCTCTTCAGCCGAGTACGTTTTGAATCATAAAATATACTCTCCAGAAGAGGATATAGTATTGACCAATTTCACGTGGCACGTGCTCCGGGTGAGTGGAAAAAACCTTTTCATCCATGGTTGATCCAAATCAAAGTATTTTATGTAGATTTGGAAAATAACAAATTTATGCTTTTTATCTATAGAAACGAATCGATAATAGTACATTATATTATAAGTGATTATTATATGAAATGCATCATTATTAGCGAGTGAGAATTTTGACCCACGAGTGCGCTTGCCCACGAGTGGGGCACTTCTCACGAGCTTTATAATGACATTTCGATCACGTGTGATATACGACGTTTTATCTTACAGGTGCATTGTATAAAAATCCAAGAAATATTTATTCAAGTAAATATCCGCTTGTAACATTAGCATGGTTCTAATATCAGTTTCCGTAGTAACCTGTGATTGTTATAGTTATGAAATAAACAGTCTCGTTGTTTTTCACAATTCTCACTAAAGTAATAAAAATTGACTTTCTACCAAAACATATTCAACTAGACGTGGAAGCCGCTGTTTCCAGTTTGCTCCCGGTAAGGTCGAGACACATGTACGAGAAAGAGTATGATCTGTTCGTGAAGTGGAAGGCAGAGAATTACATTACATCGCATGTAATTACATTACAATTTTTAATTACAACTGACAGCTGTCAGATTTACTCACTTGTGAGACAAGTAGAACTGACAGATTTATCTCTCTTGTGATTAAAATTTGATTTCTGTCACCGAAAACCATGGTATAAGGTACCTAAAAAACTACACCTGTAAGATAAAAGTAGTTCTGGATAGATAATTGAATAAGCTTTAAAATGATGTATCACACGAAATACCCTTGCCATTTAAATTCTTTAAGGGGGCGGCTTCCCTGGCTAAAGGGGTGAGATCTAAGACTTCAAAGTTTCATACAATTTAGTCCCCCTTGATAACAAAATTGAATTGTTTGAGTGTTTTCTTCTGAAACATTTGTCTTATTTGAAACCCGCGCTTTTCTGTGACCAACACGGGAAAAAAATCACCAAACAAAATTCAAATTTACTAGATGGGCCGACAATTAAAAAGCGCACGAACCAATGAGAAGGCTCCCCCGAAATGACGTCACAAGAGGCGGCAAATTTTAATACGCTCTGTTATCTAACAAATCAACTTTATTAAACAACAGAACATGTTTTAGGGCTTTATGTTATGTATTCCACGAGATTCTATAGGCGAAATCGTCAAATTCAATTGAGGGGGACGACCCCATTCATACACGCATTATTTAAAAATAATTTTCAAAACCCTGATGAGGCAATTTCAACAAATTACTTTTACGATCTGGCAACATTGGTTATTCCTCCGTTCGGTTAAATGGCTTCAAAAGAAACACGCCAATGTAGTTTCCCCTTCTATTTTGGTCTATGGTCACACCGCTGTAACTTTATTTTGAAAGTGAAAAAAAAAATGTACATAAAACGAAAAATATGGACAAGGTTAATCTGCAATTCCATAGGTGTATTAATAGTTATGTGTTATCATTTTGTGGATATAGTACATATTTTTTGCAGTGATAATTGAAAAAAGACTGCTATGTTCATTTTATAATCATGAAAAACGACGTCTATGGTGAAATTCTGCACAACCACAATCACTCTAGATAGTACATTGCCAAATACAAAAATGCAACCGCTGTAAACACTAATCCATCCTTCACCACTGCCGATACAAAGAAAATTATTACGATTGCCAAAATTTTTTTTATTGATTAGTTTGTTTTTTAAAACAACGCTCTCTCTAGTAAAGTGTATTATTTTTCACTATTGTTTCGACATGGACTATTGGTTTCGACCATAGCCGCAAGGACTGAAGAAGGCTCCGGCCGAAACCGGTACCCAATAGTGAAATAATAAATTTTACTATAGAGTGAGCGTTGTTTTCAGAAACAAACCAATCAAAATTTGAGCTTCTAGTGAGGGAAGGCTTTTTCTTTTATTCTATTGATCAATATTACTCGCGTTTCATACTTTATATTATTTATTCATGACTTGTTTAACGCCTGTTTCAACTTTCACTTTGCAACAGGTCCAACTCATAGCACCACCTGTTGAACAAATTAATTCGTTTTTTGTTAGTGTTTGCTTTAGGTTTAGATTAATTGATTGATATTGTGATATATAGCGCAAATAAATAACTTGTTATAAAAAACTACTTATCGAGAATAATGTCAGCACTCTTTGATTCACATTCAGCGAACCTTTGTATAGCACGTGTCCATGTCGGAAAGCAGTTTTTTTTTTGACAACTCGTTTCTTTGCTTTAAGTTACTATAGAGGTGACGTTTACTATACTTAGTAATATGTAAAATTACCCAATAAATCTAAACTGTAGAACCCAACGTATACATACCTACAATTTTTAATATTAATTTATTTTTTGCAGCTACTCACAAGTTGTGACATAACCATGAAAATATAATTTAAAATGTAAGTTGTTATTGACACCGTATCTGTTTACACCTATAGTGTCACTATCAATCATTTAATTAAATTAACTTTATGTTCCAGCTGTTTTTAATGGAAGAAAGCGACCTTTTCCGTATGATCCGGATGGGTGTTATAACCATGTCTTTTTTTATTTTCTTTATTATATTGTTCTATTGCATAACTGCGTGGCCATTTCGTCAACGTAGGATAGGTAAAAACTTGTTCTATCTCCATTTTTGCAATTTATTTACTCTTCTTATTACTATTTCACCATTGTAGGAACGTTACCACCATCGCCCAACAATCACAGACTAAGGAGGCTGATCCACACAAATCCAGAAGAAACAAGGGAAAATGAGTTAATGACAAATTGTTGGGTTTAGCAATTATTATTTAACACAATTGTTATTTAAGCCACAAGAAACGTACGGATGTCTTACATTTTAGGAAGATTTAACGGATGCAGACGATGAACCTAAGATGTCTTGTACGTTTCATGTGGCTTATACATTTCGCAATACCAAACAAATATGACCAATATAATATATACTTAATATGTAAAATTGAAGGTTCCTAGAAAAAGGACATAATAGCAGATTATATTACAAGTGACAGAAATGCTTCATTGTCAGCGAGTGAGATCTTTGAATCACGAGTGCGATAGCACGAGTGATACACATCTCACGAGCTTACAATGTCATTTCGGTCACGTGTAAGATACGACGTTTTATGCCCGATGTGTAATTTCTTGTAAAAGTTAAAAATCAAAAAATTAATGAAAGTGTCAAAATGACGTTTCAAAAAATTCTTCATGTCTTACCATTGTGTAACCGTAGTAATTCATCCCTTTTTATCATTATATCACTTGTGAGAGAAATACTCCATTATACTTTCCTTTTGCGTCGCAACATAGTCATCTAGATGTTAGTCGGGTATAAATGTTTTTTTTTTTTATAAAACTAGATTATTTTATTATAGACGTTACAGTCTGAGGCCCACACCTAATTATTACAAACAAAAACTAAATTTAAAATTAATACAGGTAAAATGGTGTAAGCCACGATTTCTTCAACATGCAAAAAAGCTGAAGTAGGGGCTAAATAAAACTGACTGGTCCAAGAATCTTGCAAAATTGAATGGAAATTTTGAAGAAATAGTAAAAATAAAATTACCTCAAGGACGAAAACATATTAGCTACGTCACCAATATGGCTTTACTCATTGGCTCAGCTCGGTAAGTGAGCAATTGCAATTGTGTGTCTAAGATGACAACAACAAAATTTTTACATTTCTTAAAAATTTCTATTACAAAATAATGCATAATTATTTAATATGAAGATTATTTACGTCTATAATGAAATTACAATTTTAGCAATCTTGATTAACGTAAAAATACAAAATTTAAAAGCATTTTTGTAAGGCGTCACCTCAACCACTTTGAAAGCGTTTTTCATGTTTTGTGTTCTTGGACGTGAAAATATTATTTGTAGTAAAATAAGCCCAAAGGTGCTTCTCGCACCCCATGTTTGCAGTGTACATTTATAAAAATCGCTGTATTGTTAATTACTGATCAATAATCTTCAAATTTTGGATAGTTGTAGAAAAAGGATTGCTTTAGAACCTAGGCATTTTTTTTTTCAAAACTGTTTTGTTAAATATGCAAAAATGTCGAACTGAACATACGTAACTTTTGTCACCATTTTATTGACACTTACGAATTTAAAACCTACGAAGAAACATGCGTATCGCCTTGCCTATAGTTTTTTCTTATTGTTTGCTACATTACTGATAACAGTCCGAGTAAAATCTTAGACCTATACTAATAAACAAAATTATGCGGGACGGAAGCCCCTGTTATCTTAGAACTTCGCGGCTGTTAGCTTTTTTGGACGCATCTGCTGTTTGTGGCCGAGGCGTGAGTCGAGGACACAATGCAGATAAGGCCAAAAAAGTACTTTTGGCCGAGGTGCACACGACGTTTTTTAGGCACATCACATGATGATCACAAAATACACTCAATATACGAATTTGGACAGTGTCCGAATAAAATGCTCAAAACTAGAAATAAGCATTGAAAATGTCCCAAACCCGAAATATTCATTCCTACCTATTTTTACGCTTTCAATTACACCCATTTGTGAGGAGTCTATTCTTTTTCCTTTAATTAACATAGATAATTACATCACTAATAACACAGCAGCAACGTCGCTGGCAAAAGAAGCAGCAGTGTTAAAAAAAACTTTGCATCGCAAAGCCCTACGACCATAAATTCCCTATAATAAAGATAAAGTGCGTAAACCATTTACTACGTAACTACTGTAGTAAATTGAGAGGCTATTTTTGGACAGGACGAATATCTGAGAGCGATGTCCATACTCACGCTTTGTCTCGGGTTGTCTCGGCAATAGTGTAAAAGGCTCTTTATAATCTAACTTTCAAACACATTGAAGAAAGATATAGAGAGATCTAAAACTAAATAATTCAAAGGTGGCCATGTATGATGCAAAACCGCAAACTCTTCATAAATGAATGACTGTTACATTTTTCTCAAACACTATTAATTTCGGAAAAACATAAAGGTAAGGGGTGTAGGATGAGACCTCTCCTCCAGACATCTGGAACAGGAATACGTGCCCCCACTCCCAAAAAAATTTTTCGGACACTTTTCTTCCACTACACACTTTTATTTTCACACGGTTCCGCACACTTGATAGAAAACTGACACATCTCAGAACACAACAGTTTTTCAGGAGAGCTGGTTTAAAATAATTGTATCAATTGAAAGTATATAAAATTACCTGTTAGGTATAACATTTTTCAATATCTTTCAGACTTCTACCAGCCCGATTTCATGTTGACTGGTCGTAAGTGCCGGTTGCTATGGAAACGTCTTAACTAAAGACCAGACAGTAAGGCTCAATTTCATGTTTCATTTCATATGATTGATTAATTAGGTGTTGAGGGGTTTGAGGGAATTTGCTCCCCTCACCGACACTTAGACCACACGGCAGGGGAATGATATAATATTTTATCTTATCTTTATCTATTATACTTAATAAGAATAATAAGCAACAAGTTTCATTTCTGTTGCGCGTGGACTTCATAAGGTGAACAATTGTTATTAAAATAAATAAAAACTCTTACCAAATCTAGCATAATTATACTAATCTAGCAAAGCGAGCATCATATCCTTGTTCACTGCTGCTGTCACTTGTTTGCCACTTTCCAGTCTTCAAATATCTTGAGTGGTATTAATTTACAAGTCGCATCAGCAGATTTTTGCAAAATCTGTGCAGAAACGTCTTCTTTAGAACTCAAATAATAGATAAACAATTATTGTTACTAACCATTACCTACTTACTATAAAAATTTAAATCAAATAACTTCAACTTTTTAAATTGTTAAATATCTTTGAAACTTGGTTAAGTTATAGTAAGAAATAAAATAATTGAAAAAGGACATACGTCCGGAACCCCTTAACCCCTTTTACAGTATCTACACGTTTCGATATTCTGGACTCGGCTCCTAATAAAGTCGCCTCGTCGATGAACTAGTAGAGTCTGAATTCTGTAACTTCCGCATGTCTAACCGCCATTTTCTGCGCGACCGAGTGGGTTTGAAATGCACCATTGGCGTACCACACAATAATAATAGACACAGCAGAGGCATGCGAGCAGAACGATGCGAGCCACTGGCCAAGCGCCGACCTCCCCCCTCAAGAGCCGAAATTCAAAATTGGACCCGTCCGGTCCCGAATTTTACTTTTGCGCCGGTTTATGGGTGTGTTGAAGTTACTCTACTATAAAAATTGGGTTCCCGGATTTATGGACTTATGACGTTAATGATTTTTATTTAATAGTTGCAAAATCTCTACACTGCAAGCTAAAAGAGGGACCGGAAAAATAAGTAATTGTTTTACCAAAGATTTAGATAGGGGTGAAATTATTGATATTAAATAACATAACTGAGTATCCGTTCTGCCAGAAAACAAAACATATCTACTGATCTTCTTTGTCAGATTTATTTATCGTCAAATATTTTTTTCTACAGAACCTCCAACGCACACTGAATCAAGAGGTTTTTCCGATTGTACGGAAAAACTAGTACCTACAGCCAAGTAATTATACCGGCTGTCCTAACTGAAATTTGTCCCCCCAACAATTCCAATTTCGAAAGACAAAAGAAAACTGGCTGAAGGGGTGAGATCTAGGACTTGAAATATTGGTAAAATTTGGTCCCCCTTGATAACAAAATTGACCTGTTCGGGCGTGTTCTTCTGAGTCTTTCGAAATTGGAATTGTTGGGGGGTACAAATTTTAGTTGGGACACCCAGTATGATTTACTGTTAACAATACACTTAAAATTTAAAAAAAAATCGTCTATGGGAAGATACTCTATTTTAATGTTTAGTGTATGAGCATAGCTGACTGAGTTTAGGTGTGACTGTGATAATGTCATCCATTCTTCACACCAACCAGAGGTGGAGGGAGGACTGTCTATTTTAGCCTATCGGCAGTGTTAACTCATCTTGGGTGTCACTTTCTTGATATTAGCCGAAGTATTCAACCAATGAGAAATCGGCGATTGTTTATTCTATAGACTATCAAGACAGCTGCTCCATTTTAAGTCCTTTGCCTGAAATGTTTAACAATTGTTTGAAAAGCAACTTCAATAAGCATAAAGTTCTGGATTTCCCTTCATAAAAAATACCTAATGGATGAGTTGAAATAATAACCATTCTTAATAGAGGCTATTATAATTTACGAAAAATTTTAATTGACGATACCTAAACATTTTTAGTTGAAAAACCAAACGCATTGTGGTCTGAAAAGAACAAAAAGGTGGGCAGAAATCAAATTATAAATGCTATATGTTGAAAATCGGCATCTACCTATGATTTTGAGATCAACAAATCCGAATTTGAGGTCAAAAAGTCCGAAATTAAAATGGCCGATTCAGAACAGCTGCTTGATTTTGTAAAAAATAACATTAGTAGGGGTTTTGGGGTCAACAATTTGATGGTCTGAATTTTCAAAAACAAAATGGCGGACCGACTTACAAACAAAACAAATCTCGCTGCTATGCAAAATCCATTACCTAATTAAACCACTAAATCCGATACTTACAGCAGGTAAGGAAGATAGGGGAGAGCGCTATATTTCGCAGGTACATAGTGGACGGCCAAAAAGCACCCCTAAAAGGAAACCAGTAGAATTGCTATCAGAATCACAGAAAAATATTATACCTACTGGGTTATTCACGAAACGGTACGACCCTGACGAAATTTTCGATGCAACCAACATTGCATTTACACAGGGTACATGGATTGAAAAAACAATTTCTTTTAAAACTAAAACATAGTCTGCACATTAATTTATTAGATGACATTAGATACTGTCAGTATCAACCAGTGTCAACTATTTTGACCTTATTGTTGTTTTGGTAATAATGTGTTCCAATGACGAGAAAACCGACATGCTTTTAATTTATGGCGAATGCAGAAAAAACGCTTCTCTTGCTGCTAGGGTTTATGCAGAGCGTTGCCCTCAAGGAAGAGAACCAACAGATAAAATTTTCAAAAAATTAGAGGCACAGTTGAGACTGAATTGGCCTCCAGTTACTACGCCTAGGGAAAGAACTGCAACTGGGGAACATAATAAAGTAGCCGTTTTAGAAATGGTGACACAAGAACCACATATTGACCAGAAGGAAGTGCCACGAATGGTTGAGATAAGCCAAGCATCAGTATGAATTTTGAGGGCCAATAAATTCCATCCTCATCTTTGTTCAAGAACTAAAAGTGACCGATTTTCCCAAAAGGTTAGAGTTATGCCGTTTCTTCAGAGAAAGAATCCAATTTAATAAAAACTTTTTGAAAAATGTCGTGTTTAGCGATGAAGCTACTTTTAACAATAACGGGGGTGTAAATTAGCATAATTGTTACTACTACGCTTAAGACAATCCACATTGGATTCGGGAAGGACACTTCCAAAATATTATTTCCGTTAACGTCTGGTGTGGAATTTTAGAGGTGAAATGTCCTTACAAGTGGAGAAACGCCACGCCCCTGAGCGAGGATCTCAAAAAATAAAAAAGTACATTAACGAATTTCATGATGAAGACATCAAGATCATGATAACGATCTGTTTTCGGACTTGTTTAATAATTTCTTTCTGGAAAGTGGATAAACATAAATTTTTTAAATATTTTTTCCCAATATTGCCGTTACATTAGTTAATCGATGAGAAGTGAAAAATTTCATAAAAAATAAGGTAAATTTATGGGGAATAAAAGCTAACCAACCAACCTACCTACCTAGGTACTTCATAACTATGTATAAGTATGTTGTTGGTTAGGACCCATCACCATTCCTAAGAACAAAAAATATCTTCGCACTCACAAAAATCAGTAGGTACTATTACAACCTAAATTGTTGTAATGCCCTGACAAAAATTTAGAAGTGTGGATGGTGACACAAGAAATACAACAAATACAGTCCCCAAAATCATATAATGAACAAATAAAAATAATACAGATACTTCCTACAATTATATAATATTAAATAATGTGGTAAAAATTGAAATTAGAATGACTGATAATAACAAGTTGTTGCAAAAAATTACGAAATGAACGATGAAATTAAATGAAAATATGACAAGTTAAATAGTGACTTTTGCTCTTTACATATATTTAAAATTTACATTAAGGAGATTACTGAACTTACAAATTTTAAATAAACGCTAATATAACAAAAAAACTAGATGAATTGATATCACATAAAAAAAATATAATAAAAAATTGTCTACTACTTATCTTCTTAACTATACGCTTCCTGCTGGTTTTGGAGCTGTCCTGACACCTTACTTTTTACTTTCTGGCGTATCCTGCAAGTCTGTGAATTCTGCAACTCCTGCGGATCCTGGGAATTTACACCAGTTTCCACGTGAATTAAACTCCGTGCATCCAGGAAAGAATTTTCACAGCTATTATCCCTTTGAGGTGGTACAAATGATCCTAGTAATAAGTGCTGGTGAATTTGCCTCTCTGATTGAAAGAGAATAGTCAAGGTCTGCACGCAATAAAGTAGTTTCTCTTACCTCTCTCCGAAATCTCAACATTTAACGATTTATCCGCTAAGCGATTAGTTATCGAAATAACCCACATTCAACGATGCTTATCCGCAAACGCGTTTTCTCTGGCACAATCCCTTTTACCAGGAGCAACTTTACGTTGAACGTGAACTCGTCAAAATCTCAAACGAAAAAGAGCGAATCTCGGTTTAGTCGCGCGCGGCACTGCAAAACCTATTGTTTTTTGTATATGCCGGTTATCTCTAATGCAGATGCGTTCCTGAACCCGGTGGTGAATGCGCAAAATGCAAAATCAAATTGTAACAGTACCTAATACTGTTACAATTTGATTTTGCCGCGGTTGGCTGTCGAGGGTGCAGGAACGAATCAGCAAACTCACTAAAACTAAAAAGACAGGTGAAAATTTCTTGCATTCAACGCGACGAACTTGCGTCTTCCTTTTCGAGTCGAGACCTTATTGAGGTAACATCTCTACCATATTGTTGGTCCTAATCAAGGGTTAAGGGTTTAGGAAAAATCGTCATTGAACGGAGTAAATGGTAGAAATTCCCAATAAATTATTTTAATTGAATCGTTTAGCGGATTTATCGAATAAGTGTTGAAACTCGGGGTGAAAGAGGAAACAGCAGCATTCACCTAGGAGTTGTGTTTCGTGGTTGATTTGAGATTGTTTCACGTTTGTTTCCACATGGTATTACGTTGAATCGTGTTGTTAGCACATTAAATGTAACGTCTTCCACACGTCGACTCCCAGGAAAATCCACAGAATAGGTTCGCTGAAGTGGAAGACAAGGTGTCGAGTTGTCCACGTACCAAGGATCTCATTTTTTTGTCAAACATTCCAGTGTAGTTTTCTTTTGCGACAAACGTTAATTGTAAATTTCAACTTAACCTGGCTAAAACTTGTTTAACGTAAATAACCTCTTAAGATTGTGTACGCTAGTCGCATTAAAAATTGTCACATTTCCTTCGCCAAACATATATTTTTATTTTACAACTTTGTTAGATTATCTAGTTAATTTCAATCAACTTTAATTTACTGTTGTTCATTTGTATATTTTCTTTGTTAACTTACAGCCCGATTACATGTTCTGGGTCGTAATTTGCGATTAGGTCCAATGGATTAGGCAGTAAGGCTCAATTTCATGTTTCATTTCACTTGAAATCGATCCTTACTGACTGGTATTTACTTACGACGTTTCCATAGCAACCGGCACTTGCAACCTATCGCAAGCCAACATGAAATCGGGCTGTTAGTCATTATATGCATTTTGAGACAAACTGTAGGTATTTCACTGTGACCTAACCATACCTCAATTATTTGGCAGGAAATTACGCCTTTTTAGGTTTGTAATACTACCCACTCAGGGTGTTTTGCGGTCCAAGACCAAATTGGTGATCAAATTGTCACAAAGGAAATGGCGGACTCACACAACAGATTGATGACTTTGAAAGAAATTACACTCCCGCTGGCGAAAATTAGTGCACCTATACCTACTGTGTGGTTTTGGCGATAAAGAAATTTTAAATTTCGGGAAACAAAATTGCAGACTTAAAATGTTTAAAGCCGCTGTAGAAACAATGTGATTTTTGGGACATATACAGGACGAGTCATTAGTGCGGGATCGGTCTTTTATGCCTTTACTATTAATTTTTAACAAAATTGGTCAAAGGAATAAAATTATACATGAAAAACTGCATTTTCTAAACATATTTAGAGTTACCTAACCGGGCCCAATTTTCCAGGATCGTATTATTTTTTTAATAGAACATCCTGTATTTTTTGCGCGATTATGTTACTTTTATTCACCTCTTTCTTTTTATTACCTAGTATAATATTTAAACCTACACTAATTTGAAGTTATTAAAACTTTTCTTAAAATTAATTGTAAAATTAGGTAGGTATTATCATCATTTACCCATTAATAATATACCTAATTGATGGGAATTGGGATAGACACACCAAAAGAAAAGTATTTTATTTAGAACAACAGGATACACAACTTGTATTTTAGACATAAGATGCTATAGGCGCACACTATGCTATTAATTCTAGAGCTCAAGCAACTGTTGTTCGGATCTATTATAACGGTTTAAATAATTTTTAATATAAAATGACAAGAAAAATAACAATCAACAATAAAATTAAACCATAAATTGACAATATTAAACAAGATGTTCGATGTATCCTCCATGCTCTTTGATACATTTGTCGATCCTGATTACAAATAATAATCAATTAACATTTCGGAGTATGTTAGGACCGACCGACTGAAAAGCTTTTCTTATTCTGATGTGGCAGGATCTTGGTATATACTTATGGCCTTTTACATAACCCCATAGAAAAAAGTCTAATTTCGTGAGGTCTGGTGATATTGGTGGCCCTCTAGTTGCCCCTCCCCCCTACATTTAGTAGCACTTGGGATTTCATTATCTTCATTAATTACAGGTTTTTGTCGCTCGGTCTTCTGATAGTCAACACGTCCTATTCCCTCAAATCTTGCTTTTTCTTTCTCCTCCCCCAAACAGTAGATCAAGTCAACTAATTCATCCCGTGAATAAAGAGTATTATGCATTTTAATGACAAATTTTGTAACAAACAAACGACCACTTCTCTTAAATATTACTTGACACCAATGTTCTAGTGCACAGAAAAAAAAACTGTTCGTAATATTAATAAACAACGTTTATTAAAAAGTTTTCATTGGTTCAACGAATTTTTTTATGATTACAACGTACAGTTGTTCATTAAATAATAACGAAGTACACTGTCATAATGAACTCATGTTCATAGTAACAACGAATTTTTTTACATTGGTTAATGTAGATTTTTCTTTGGGACAATGAATGCGTTTATTAAAAACTATGAATAACTTTAATAAAATCCAATCATTGTGAGAATGTATAAAATGATCGACTAATAAATTGTCCTTTGAATTAATGTATTGCGATTCATTGGCTCAACGAACAGGTAAGCATTAACTAACGAAAACCGTACATTGTCCCAATATATGCATTTATTAAAATTGTTTATTTGGTTTTAACGAACAACATTCGTTATATTAATGTACATCGTACATTGTGTTAGCGTATATAAGAACATCGCAAACATTGAGCCAACAAACTTATACATCAGCCCAATGTACTTCTACTCAATGTATGATTCTAATGTACGCGTACATTGAGATAAAGTACTGTACATCGGTCCAATGTATGCGTACATTAGGCCGATGTACGGAATCTTTCCGGCTTTCGGAATTCGTAGAAACGGCCTTTCCGCGTAAAGAAACGTTTATTTAGACACTATTTTGTTTCCACGGCTGAAGTGAACAGTCTTGTGAAGAGAAGAGTGTTGTGAAGAACTAAAATTGAGCAGTTCGAAAAGGTAAGAAAACTGTGTGATATTCTAAATTATTTTTTTTGTATTATAACAGGTTCCTACTGACTTACATAAAAACTAAATTTATTTTGAAGATAATGGATAATATTTGGTGCTTTTGGCAACGGTGAACAACTACTAGAGAAATGGAATGGATGAGTGTCTCGTTTTTCCTGAGCATTCCTGATATTGATATTCTTGGATATCCTTAAAAGCAGTCAAAATATTTCTGAAAGTAAGTACATAGCTAATAGATTTATTACGTTATATCATTGCATTTTTTTCTTGAAACGGCTAAAACGAGATTACTATCTATAAAATTCTTTAAAAATTGTATGTATATTGTAGCAATAATATAAATTGCATCGGAATTTGACTTTGTTCAGAAGAAAGGAAGAACACAAATACTGGGTGTTCGAATTATTGGGAGTTCGGATTAACGTGTCTTTGGGTTAGGGAGGCTCTAATGTAATCGCTTACTTCTAAACTTTATTAATATAGCTGATTTATTATTAAATACTGCTGACTTTTTTTCTATTTTACAGATTCACGAAATAATGTGCTTCTATTTTGGGCATTGCACGAGTATACTTTCCACAAACAAGGTAGTGAAGAAAGATGGAGATGGGAAAAATAAAACAACGAAATTTGCCATCAAAGACTCGCAATAGTCTTTTGTGTTTATGGGTTTTGCCAAGCAAGAGGTAGAAGACTACATTATTCACCTGAAATCCAAAAAAATTATGCTTGTCTATTTCCTATAACTTTTTAAAATTTTTAAGGTCAGTAGACTTTTGTTTTAAAATTATATCTCTTTTTGATTTAGATTTTCCTGTAGAATGCAGTTTTATAATTTCATCGAACATTTTTTTTAATTAAAATTACAAAAAAAAAATCCAAAAGCTTTCATAAGTCAGAATGTATTTCCCAGAACTCCTAAAAATATTTTTTTTATTTATCATTAATGTCAAAATGTCAAACGTATATTATATCATATATTTTATGTAAAATTGTTAGTTTTTTATTTATGTAGGTTGTTGGAAACAGAAACGAAAAGTAATAAATTGTGTGATTTACGATGGGAACTACCCTCAGCGTTCAGTCTAGAGTGCTCTGTTATTCAACAGTTCCATTTCACGGATTAACCACACAGCTGCTTTAAATGTTTGTTCCTTTTTTTATGTTATAGTTTTAGGATATATACCTGATTATACATTTGACCAAAAACAGTTGTTCACAAGCTCTTGTATGAGAAGCATGTCTGTTTGTCTTACTTCATTAAATCTTTATTATTAATATAAACTTGACCGTAATTTATCAACAGGTTATGAGCCCAGTTTGCGTAACACTGTAAGGTCAAAGTTTATTTGAATTGTTATCCGTGTCGTACGAGTTTAAAAAGTGTAGTTGGTTCGGTAAACGCGACGCGATGTCTTCTGTGAAAATAGATGTGAGTCAAATCACAAAATTCGATGGTTCCAACTTCCAGCTGTGGAAGTTCAGCATTTCTATAATATTAAAAGCGGAAAACTTGACGAATGTCGTCGAAGGAAGAGAAGTAAGACCTGTTCCAACAGATGAAAATGAAGCAGCAATCAATACATGGGAAAAGAAAAACTCAAAAGCGCAAGTTCTTCTCCTCGGCTCCATCACACAAGATCAGCTGCAGTACTTAGTAAACTGCAAGAATGCTGCGGAAATGTGGGCAAAACTAATTTCAATCCACGAGCAGAAAACGGAAATATCTCGGGAACTACTGTGGCAGCAATTTTACGACTATCGAATGGCCGATAATGACAAAATTGCGAATCACCTGTCTAAAATAGAATCACTACGAGCACAGTTAACAAATGTCAGTGAAACGTTGAGTGATACCGCAGTTTGTTCGAAAATAATAAATAGTCTTCCTGGAAAGTACAATGCTTTCCGTACCGCTTGGGATTCCGTCGCAACACCTCAACAAACAATCGACAATTTGACTGCTCGATTGCTAAAAGAAGAATCGCGAATGACGAACGACGAGAATGAAAGCTCAAAACTAGCTCTACAAGTCCAAGCACTCGAAGCGAAGTTAGAAAAAGCTCAGATTAGGAAGAAATTTGTCCAAGATTCTGGATTGAGAGAAATAAAGAAGCAGACGAACTGTAACTACTGCAAGAAAAAAGGTCACTGGGCTAGAGAATGCAGAAAGCGCTTAAAAGCAGAAGAATATAGGAAGAGAGAAAAGAGTCACGCAGAAAACTCCAGTTCGGCCTCCGCTTATTTTTGTGACGTTTCAGCAATGTATGCGACCAGCAAAGATGAAGACCAATTTCAGTGGATCTGTGATTCCGGAGCAAGCGTCCACATGACAAATCAATTAAATTGGTTCGATCATCTAAACCCGCTTGAAACACCCCAACACGTCAAAATCGCTGATGACAAAATAATTCCAGCAACAGCAATTGGGATGATCAAAATCCAGGCCGAAGTAAATGGAAATTGGATCGACAGGACTCTCAACAACGTACTGTATGTACCAGCTTTGAAGAGAAGTTTGTTTTCGGTCGGTGTTATGGTGAACCGCGGTTTCTCGCACCACGCGTTTAAAAATCACTGTGAATTTCGAGAAGAATCCGGTAAAATCTCATGTGTCGGTGATCGCCAAAATAATCTGTGGGTGATGAAATTTAAAGTTCCTGCCCAGATTGAGTGTAATTTAACAAAAACTGAATCGCTACAGCTGTGGCATGATCGCCTGGGTCACGTGAGTTTTAAATCTATCATCAATACAGCCAAAAATAAGGCAGCCATCGGTTTAGAAGTCAGCGACACTGAAGAATTCTTTTGCGAAAGTTGCAGATTCGGCAAACAAGCGCGAAGTTCACATAAAAGTTCAAACCACGAAAAAGCTTTTGCACCTGGCGAGAAAATTCACACAGATGTCTGCGGGCCAATCAGCGTTGAATCACCAAGAGGCTCAAGATACTTTGTTTTGTTTAAAGACGACAAAACCGGATACAAAAGTGTGTATTTCATGCGTCATAAATCTGAAGTGACTAATAAATTCAAAGAGTTCAAAGCCTTAACTGAAAAACAAACCGGAAATAAAGTAAAAATTGTGAGAAGTGATCAAGGAAAGGGAGAGTATATGAATCGCGAATTTCAAGAAATTATGAAGAAAGAAGGTATTGTGCACGAATGCTCCGCTCCCTACACACCGCAACAGAACGGCAGATCTGAACGCGAAATGCGTACTATTGTGGAAAGTGCTCGATCAATGATGATAAATAAAAATGTATCCAACGAACTTTGGGCAGAAGCTGTATAAGTACAGCAGTTTACGTACTAAACAGAACTGTATCAACCCTTTGTGGATCGATTACACCGTTTGAAGGTTGGTTTGGAAGAAAACCAGAATTAAATCACTTAAAAATATTTGGATGCACTGCTTACATGTCCATTCCATCACAATTCAGAAAGAAGTTCGATAAAAAGGCAAAGAAATTAATATTTGTTGGCTACGATGGATATTCGACAAACTACAGACTTTGGGATCCAGAAAAGAAGAAAATAGAAACCAGCTGTAATGTTGTCTTCAACGAAAAAGATGTACGTGAAACAACAACAACTGATGAAGTTAAATTGACTTTAACTTTTGGCAATTATGAAGAAATCCTAGATGTCGAAAACAACGCTGAAGAAAATCAGGAAGTTGCACCTGAAATACCGGTCGAAGTCGAAGCACAACCCGAAATTGAAAGAAGAAATTTGAGAAATCGAGAAACACTCGCGCGTCCCGATTTTTACGGACCGTATGTTTCATACTGTGTCACATTGGAACCACAAACGTATGAACTTGCATTAAAAAGTAGTGAATCTAACCAGTGGAAAGCGGCAATGCAAAGTGAAATGAATGCCTTACAAGAAAACCACACCTGGAACTTAGTGCCTTTACCGCGTAATGCAAAACTTGTAGATAATAAGTGGGTGTACCGTTTAAAAACCGATTCTGATGGAAAAATAATTCGTTATAAGGCGCGTCTAGTTGCTCGGGGGTTCACACAAGAAAAAGACATTGACTACAGAGAAACATTTGCCCCGGTAGTGCGATACGATTCGGTTCGTGTGCTTTTAGCTTTAGCTGCTAAAGATCAGTTAAAAATCGCACAATTCGACGTACAAACGGCGTTCCTGTATGGCGAGTTATCGGAGGATATATATATGAACCAACCCCTTGGATTTATTGATGACGAACATCCAGACTTTGTATGTAAGTTAAACAAAAGCATCTATGGTTTAAAACAGGCACCACGGTGTTGGAACTTAAAATTCGTGAAATTTTTAAATGAATTCAACTTCAAGAGTCTCAAAAGTGATCCCTGTGTGTTTATTGGAGTAATAGGACATTGTAAAGTTTATTTAGCTCTCTATGTCGACGATGGCCTTGTCCTTTCGAAATCAGATACGGCCATAAACAGTCTGATGAAGTCTTTAATGCAACATTTTAAAGTCACCGTTGAGGAAAAGAAAAGCGGCTTAAAACATTTTGTCGGCATGCAAATTGAACAAAATGTACCGGGGGTTGTAACATTACACCAAAAGCCGTACATTTTAAAAATCCTCGAAAGGTTCAATATGAAGGATGCAAATCCAGTGGGAGTTCCAGCTCAACCAGGAGTCTACCTGAGAAAACCGGAAGAAAATAATCAGAAAAATGAGAATCAACCCTATCGAGAGGCGGTCGGCTCCCTAATTTTTCTAAGTACCGTGAGTCGTCCCGACATCACGTTCGCCGTCAACCAGGTCAGCCGTCTTCTCAACAATTGGACTGACGAACATTGGTTAGCTGTGAAGCGGATTCTTCGATACCTGAAGGGCACCATGGACTACCGAATTACCTACAGCGCCAGTGATGTGGGTGTGTGCGGTTTTACCGATTCCGATTATGCGGGATGTGTTGATAGCAGAAAGTCGACAAGTGGATATGTGTTTATGTGCAGTGGCGGTCCTATTACGTGGGCTAGTCAACGTCAAAGTGTCGTAGCTCAGTCAACAACTGAGGCTGAATTTATTGCTCTAGCTTTAGGTACGAAAGAAGCTTTGTGGGTTAAATTTTTTGTAAACGAACTAGGCTTATCACAAAAAACTGTAGAAATCAATGTGGATAATCAATCCACAATTAAGCTTTCGAAAAATTCGGAATTTCACAAGAAAACGAAACACATAGATGTACGGTTTCATTTTGTGCGAGATGAATGTAACAGAGGTAACATTTTTGTCAAATATGTATCGTCAGAATATCAAGTTGCTGATATTTTGACTAAACCTTTGGTAAAACCAATTTTTACGAAAGTAGTTAAGCTCCTTAATATAGATAATTAGATAATAATTACGTATTGTTAAGATTTATTCCTTTTAGTGGGAGTGTTGGAAACAGAAACGAAAAGTAATAAATTGTGATTTACGATGGGAACTACCCTCAGCGTTCAGTCTAGAGTGCTCTGTTATTCAACAGTTCCATTTCACGGATTAACCACACAGCTGCTTTAAATGTTTGTTCCTTTTTTTATGTTATAGTTTTAGGATATATACCTGATTATACATTTGACCAAAAACAGTTGTTCACAAGCTCTTGTATGAGAAGCATGTCTGTTTGTCTTACTTCATTAAATCTTTATTATTAATATAAACTTGACCATAATTTATCAACATAGGTACTTATTATAAATATGTTTCTGATAATTTTAATTTTTTTAGAAATGACAAACGGTTTTTTTTTGCTTATCATGCACTTTGCATACATGATATTTATTTTTTTAAATTCCTTATGTATAGTTGCTTAATTTTCGTTATTCCATTTTTTAAGGAAAAGCTTAAATTAGTAAACATGTATTATTGTTTTTTATTCCTTATTATAAATACATTTAACTTTTACTTTTTAGCTATTTATGTACACTTTTTAGATTTAAATAATACAATTTTAAAATAGTATTAATATTTTTTTTACCTATCCATTAAAAAACAATCAACACGTTCATTATTACAATGAATAAATATTATTATGACAATAAATCAAATTCATTGAGACAACGTTCAGCGTTCGTTGAGACAACAAACCGCGTTCATTGCGACAACAAATGCGTTCATTGGGACAACAAACCGCATTCATTGAGACAACGAATGGTGTCCATTGAGACAATAAACGGCGTACATTGAGACAATAAACCACGTTCATTGAGGTTATAAAACTATTTCGTTGATTCAACGAAATCGGGAAATCATTTTTAATAAACAAAGATTTGTTAATACAATGTACTGTACATTGAAGGATGAATTCGTTTATTGGTTAATGTAGAAGTGTACATTGAGACAATGTATAAGTTCGTTGACCAAATATTAATGTTCATATTCATTGGGAGAAAGAACTATTTTATTGTATTTACGTACTTTTTTCGTTCAGTGTGTCTAGTTGTCATTTTCAAGAGGTAAATAAAAGTAACATAATAGCGCAAGAAAGTACAGGATGTTTCATTTGAAGAAAAAAGTTATAGCGATGGAAAGATATCAAAACTTATTTTTGTACTACATTGAATTCAAAAAGTACGGGCCACACATGATGCCACTATCCTTTTTTTACCTACGTACAAAATATTATAATTTTATGGTTTACTTATATAGCAAAGTTCCTATAATTTCAATTAAAAAAAAAATTACACAGCACAGCTGTGTAGAATTTACTACGGCCAACGATAATATAGAAAAATATACAGAGGGTTCCTAAAGGGCACCAAAGGTATAATAAGAGACCGATCCCACACTAACATGACTTCCTGTATAGGTAGGTATAGGCACTCACAATAAATAAATATATAGTACATAATAGGTAAGATACACGTAAGAAAACTCAGTCACCCGTCAAAACTTTTAGATGAATACCATCATTCCTTATTCTAAGGGTCAATTTTTAGCACGGTAAAACTGATCTTTTTTCTGACGTCAAATTCTGATCAAGCCAACAGAATATGGAGTACTGTGTTTTTTGATCTAGGAACACATCTAATCCCTGCGGGCGTCAATTACTTGAACCATATATTAAGCCAATCCGCAGATGAGAACTGTTTATTTTAACCTATCAGCACAGCCGGTTCCTTTGGGGAGTGACTATTTCAGCCATTATGCACGCCAACAGGGGCGGAGGATTGTTTAGTTTAGCTTCCCCACAGTTATAACGAAGACAAATGTTCAAAGTAGAGGCACACCTTCAAGGAGCTTCAATTTTGTTCTCAGAGGGAATTGAAAAACTACACTTACGTAGCAAATTCATAAGGAAATAACACTTACGTAATCCAACAATTTCCAACAAAAAATTTCATAAACAAATTGATTTTTGAAAAACATTGATCGAGTTGGTTAGGGCTGCTTTCTCGAAGGACCAAGAATTAGTGAGAATAATCTGGGCTTTATATATGTATTTTATTATGTACAAATACAAATGCTTCTTGCTAAGCAGCTTAGTCTAAACTGAAAATCTAAAACTAGTTCAAAAAGGCAACGAAATTCCAGAAACCGAGGGACAAAGCATAGCGCGTAAACAGTTGTAGTACGGCGGCCGGTGGGTCAAATTCGTTCAACCACCCACTACTTTGGTATAACTCAATGAGACATATATAGATTTGTTCGTTAAGAAATTCTGCATTTAGAATGGAAATTGACGACAGTGTGGGTTAGTCACGAGACAAGTTATTCCAAGAAAACCGTGAAAATTGGCAAAAATTATTCCAATAAAATAAATGCTCATATCTTTGGCTCAATAAAAGGTAAAAATATGCGGTTTATTTCATTATGAAGCCCAGAATATTTACTTTAAAATGGCTAATTGGAAAATTGCGCGAACTTAAGCTTTTCGACCCAATTCTATTATTTAATGCGACGGCGCATGATTTATTCATAAATTTTCTAAATAAATTCAAGTTGCTATAACTCGTATAGTGTAGTCTTTGTAGTAAAAATTTTCACATCAAAAACTGCAGAATTTTGTTGTCTGTAATTCACCTCAACTAATAACGTATCTATCTACAATAATAAATTCGCTACAATCGTGTTTCTGGGAAAATGTAACTTGCTCAGGCTACACCAAAGCCTACTAGAGTATCAAGCCAGAGTCAAGCGACGAGTGGAGCGTGTGACGTCACACTAGTAGTCATACACGCGAGAGATGTCTGTCTGCATTATTGCAGTTTATTATGCATTTTACCGCCTCTTTTGGCGGTACGGGTGCACAAGCACGTGTCATGTGAATCAAAATAAATAATAGTAATAGTAATCTTCGACAGATTCTGAAAAACAATAACAGATTGTATTGTGGAGTATGTATTTATAGAGACAATTTTACACCTACTTACAATTCTGTTGTCTGCATTGCTCATTTTGATTAACGTTTTTTAATTTATTTCGGGACAAAGTGAATTGTGATGACGGCAGTTTTCTAATAGTTTCTAGAAAAAGACCGAAACTAACAGATGATGCTTTTCCCACAATTTTCAAAAATCAACCAGAGTATATGATAAAGTTCTAAATAAAAAACGAAAAGCTCCAGAAGAAAGGTTACATAAAATTGAAAAGCGACAACAACTACTTATGGAAGAGGAACGAACTATTAGAAATTTTTACGATTTTAGTTTCCAAAGATTTCGAAGAATTATTTTTAAACGTCAAGACACAGAGGCGCGTCTTTTGTGATATTTGTGAAATTTCAGTCCATGAAATACTAGCTGAAGATAAATGTGACTGTGGGACAACGTTGATTTCTAATTTTATTGTTCATTTCGATATTTTGGCAACATTGTATTAAACAACTATTCTAAAGCTATAAACATTAAGGAATGCAGCACAGTAGCCAATAAAAGAAAACAAAAAAAAAACTAAGTCGATCAAAGCGTAGTTAATAATAATTATAAAATAAAATTTAGACCATGTGTTCAGGATATTATCGAATTGTATCCCTCTATGTGCTTTTTGTTACCTTTTTATATGTTTAGTAACTATGAGCCCTATTTTGTTAATATTGTTTTTTTTTAATATTTGAGCTACAGTTACTTTTATAATGTTGATGTTTTCAAGAATTTTTATTTATCTGATCTTTTTTATTTGTTTATAACTATATATTCTTAAATGTTATGTTCATTTCGATAAATGTATGAACACATTCAAATAAAACAGGACTGAATACATTAGATAAGTACATTAATCTCATTCCTGTGTATATTTGTGCTAAAATAAATATCTCATCTACCTACTAAAACTCATACTGCACAAATCATACTGATGAATAGGTCATTCAAGGTAATTGTTGAATGTAAAAACATAGTGTTTTCAATTTACAACAATAATTATAGGTTGTTTCCTAAAAAAACGACACTTTTAGCAGGAGCGCGCTATGCCTACACAGGCGCGAGCCGGACCACTTGATACTGTAGTAGGCTACACTCTCGATCACCCGCCCGCGCCCGTCTATATGCTATACGCTATACTACCACCGAGCGCAATGAATTAAACTAAAATTTATTTTTATTTTTAACCAAATACATAAAGTTTTTAAAATTAACAATAATTCTGTCATTTCGAGTTGTTCGCCTCCGAAGTTATCGCTCGCCTAAGACTCTTAGGGATTTTGGAAATTTAAAAGAATTACAAAAAATATAACCCGGAAAGACTTTTTTATGAAACTACTACCAAAAAATCACATTCAAAATCTAGTTTCCCTCCATATGCGTAACTCACAATTCGTTTCTAGTACCCTTCTGCACAGGACGATTTTTGACGGCTTTCGGATTTTGAGTCACAAGGGCACAAACTTGCATACTGGCTAATTCGTTGCTTTTAACCTCGCGGGTCACACGAAACTGATTTCTAGAAGACTTTTCAAGCGTTGAGCACTCTACTAATAACAGCAGTTATAATAAATTCCACAGTTACTCTGCTGAATTTTATTTGTTTCAGTGGCAATTCGTATGACGTACACATCACTTCTATACCTTCTCCATACATAATATACCTAGACGGGAAGCATCATTATAATTACTTTGTTGACGGAGCACTTAATTTTCCAATAATACGATTAAGACAGCACCATCGATCAATATCCACAATCTAATTTTAGTTGCGTCTTTGATTAATAATCAATAGGTAATAGCAAACGCAAATTGCTTTTTAAATTTTTGGGAATATCTTAGGTCTTCGTGCGCAAGTGTAGACAATGAGGGTAGCTATAAACGACTATATGGGCAAGATGATGATGCAGTCACCAACTACCTACTCCTGCTTTTGCACGTGTAGATGTAAGTACATTTTTTCAATATAAATGTAATTTATATTAAGTATTTATAGATAATAGTTCTCCCGATTTTGTGAAGACACTTTTCTTCCAGATGGAATTGGACCCTGATTTTTTGCTTTTAAAAGTTTTTCCTATAGTTTTACTGGTATATGGGATATTTTATTTGACTGTTTATCTCATCCTGAAATTTTGTTTCCAAAGGTGACGACAACATATTGAAGGTAAGATGCTTTACATTTGTTTTACAATAATGTGTTTCAGTAGTAGAAATTGGCATATTAATTTATGTTACACCATCTATTCTGTCTTCTATACTTCATCATAGTATTGGAACTATAAATTAACTATAAATTTATGATAAAACAGCCATCTACAAATGTGTTTAATTTGTTTCAATTATTATATGTGAAGGTCCGTTGTCAAGAACATTGCAAGAGGAACTGCAAATGGTAGAAGTACCAATTGGGACTGTGGCACCTCCAACTACGCCCCAAGTAAGACCTATTGTAATAATAATTAGTTTAAACATTTTTCGTTATAGTTACGTTAAAACAAAGTGCCAAAATATTGAATTAAAGCGCGCTCATCATGATGAGCTGTCGACCAATCACCTTCTGTGCTATCACCATCAAGTTAACAATCTTTAATATTGTCTAACTGTCTATTTCCTTTTGTATATTTTATTAACTTAACACTTTATTTATAAATTACAATTTATACAATTTGATATAACCTTTTCTAATTACCTAATTAATTTACTACAATAATTTATTTATCCAACAATTGTTTATTATGTAGTCATAATAACGCCGGTTTTGAGTGGATTATGAGGTCTATTATAAGACACATGTGACTTATGAAAAAATAATTCAACGGTTTTCTAATTTGTCATAGCAACTAGTTCATAAACCAACAGTTTTGAACGTCAAATGAACGTCAAATTTTTTTTAAGTTTTGATGAAGGTTCAAGAACTGTTACAGGAGGGGGTGTTGGATAAACCTATGTATGTATTAAACACGTGTCTTAACAGCCAATAAGTCACTCAAGAAAAATCAGCCACTCGAGCAAGCTCTCGTGGCTAAACATTTCTTTCGTGACTTATTTGCCTTATAAGACACTAGTATAATAAATAGCTATTATTCGTCACTAGGAATTCACCAAGTCAGACTTCAAAATCTCTTTAGTAGGTTTCTTCACATTGGATGTTTAGAATCTGCACCTTTTTGGTTGTGTTATCAGATTACTTCCCAATTTGTTACAGTCGTTTGCTACACAAGTAATAATAATGGTTTATTAACGCCAAGTAGCATTTACATGAATATAAATATGAAAATAATACAACAGTACAATACAATGATATAAATGTTACAACATAAACAGAAACACATTACGCTTACATTCAGATTTGAACTTTATATATGACACTCCAGTGAAATTTAGAGTTTTACAAAATTGATTGGAGTCTAACAGCATTTGATTCACCGGCGAGTGATATGAGTAATTATATTTGCTGAAACGAGCATAAAATATTTCAAAATTACGAGTGTTACATGCTGGAACGTTAATGTTGACTCTAGCTAGTATTTCAGGGATGCTTAACAATCCATTAATCAATTTATACATAAAGCATAAACTGTAAAAAATTCTACGCTTTTGTAGGGGTGGTATAGACGCATATTTGGCGACAAGCTCAAGATCATTAAATACAACATTTTGTAGCGATAGCTTATACCTAAGATACTTTAGAAAACTGGTCTGTACAGCTTCAAAACGATTGACATGTGTAACATAAAAAGGTGACCATATGATGCTACCATATTCTAAGATGGAACGAACTAGAGAACTATATAAAGTAATGATCGTTCTAATGTTGTAAAAATCATATGTCCACCTTTTTACGCATCCCAACATCTTCCTGCTCTTCGAGATTACATAATCGTAATGATTTTGAAAGGAGAGCTTTGAATCCAGATATACACCAAGATCTTTAACTACATTTATTACTGCAAGTGCAATGTTTTCTAAGGTATATCTGGGTTCAGAAGGTACCACTTTTCTGCTAAAGCAAATTGTTTGACACTTCTGGGCATTAAATTTCATGATATTGTATTCACACCAACATGCAAGCGTTTGAATGTCGTTTTGGAGAATAATTGTATCCTTAGTGGACTTGATAACGCGGTATATCTTCAGATCATCTGCATATAGTAAAGATTTCGATTGAATGTCTCTTGTTATATCGTTTACAAATATATTGAATAACAAGGGACCAATAACAGAACCTTGAGGCACACCGGAAAGAGCATCATACGGTTTGGATTTGATATCTTTTAAGATTACGCTCTGTGAGCGATTGGTAATGTAACTATTCACCCAAGATAATAAAGGATCACGTAAACCATATAAATGTAACTTTTTCATAAGAACTGAGTGATTAACTGTGTCGAAAGCTTTACTAAAGTCCGTGTAGATGCAATGCACTTCAAATCCTTGCTCAAAAGCGTTGAAAATATCATCAGTTAAAGTACAGAGATTTGTCAATGTTGATCTGCCAGAATAAAATCCATGTTGGGATACACTAATTATATTTTTGAAAGACTCAAATAATTGTCTAGATACAATGCTTTCAAACACCTTGGCTGGTACAGATAACATACTTATCGGCCTATAATTCTCAATTCTGTTTTTGGAACCTGATTTAAAAATTGGCACAACCTGCGCCAATTTCCAGTGTTGGGGGAAAATCCCCATTTTAACAGACAATAAATAAATTCGTGTTAATGGCGCAGAGAGTGACATCACACAACTTTTATAAAATGAAGGGGGTAAGCCATCAGGACCGGCTCCTTTGTTGAGGTCAAGTTTACCAAGCTCAGAAGCTACACTATCTTCCGTAATACAGACGTTATTTAAATCAACACTAGATTCAATATTGTAATTAGAGGGCGGCAGACCAGCGTTAACATTATTATTATAAACAGATGAAAAATATTTTGCAAAAGTATTGGCTATATTATTTCTCCCACAAATCTCACGATCTTCAAAAGTCATTATACTAGGCAAACTATTGGATTTTTTTAAGCGCTCAATAAATTTCCAGAATATCTTAGGATTGCGATTAATTTGATTTTCAGTATTATAAACATACATTCTATACGAATTATTAACAGCTATTTTACATTGTTCTCTGACACGTGTAAATTTAACATAGTCATCAATATTACGACTAATTTTGAAACGACGATGTAAAATCTTTTTTGTTTTTACTAAGTTGCGTGTGTAAGAATTAAACCATATTGGAAATTTGTTACCGCATTTTTTCTTTATCGGAACAAAAGTATCACAGACAAATTGCATATAATTATAAAACATATCCACAGCTGCATTGATATCACAAAGATCTTCTACAAAATTCCAATTGATGCTTAACAAGAAGTTGTTAATAAGATCATAATTACAGTTTTTAAAATCATAAGTATCACAGTAAGTATCAACAAAATTATCACAATCAGATATTATAAAATTGAAAGGCGGGTGATAAGAATCTTTTTTTATGATCTCATTACACCTTTTAATGACTAAGTTCTCACTATTAGAAAAACATAAATCTAATACATTCCCATTAGAGTTGGTAATACAGTTAAATTGACTTAAATCGCAAGAAGCAAAAGAATCGCATAATAAAGTGCCTTTATCAGATCTAACATTAATAGGAACAACACCTACCACTTCATCATCAGTAGTCCAGTTAATGTTGGGCAAGTTGTAATCACCCAAAATATACACTGTACTGGACGAGTTAGTATAAATAACATTTTTCACAGTATTTACGTGTTGGCTGTAATTATCCAGCAAAGCATCGGGAGGCAGATAAACCGCACAAAAAAGTAACTTTTATTTTTAAATTTCACAGACACCCACAGTTCATCGATAGTGGATGTGATGTTCAATTTATAAGAAACAAATTCCCTTTTAACAGCGATAAGGACACCACCACCTAGAGTCTTGGCACTATTGCTGGGACCCCTGTCAGTTCTGTACGTCACATAACGCTCATCCAAAATTTCAGTGTCGTGTATGCCTTCGTGTAACCAAGTTTCAACAAAAATAATTAAATCATAATCTTCATTAGCAAACGACAAAAAGCATGCAAAAAGTAAGTAGTGCCCAATGTGTTTTTCAAATTTACTACAATCAGCTTTGGTTTGAGAATCTTATAATATGAACAGACTTTGTACTGTTGCTTTGAAAACGCCATCTCTAGTTGTTGAGTTATGAATTTGAAGAACTACAACTTTAGCAGTATTATCATTATAAGATCTTTAATTAATTGAAATACGCTACGTTTCAAGTGGAGCATCCAGTCTTCTTCAACAGCTTACAACCATGTTAAAAAAAATTTAAAATTAAAACCTCGAGGGCGAGGTCGGACATATTGAAGAAAAATACATTCTAATAATTTTATTACTATGATATATGAAGGGTACAGGGGAAAAACGACCTCAGTCCACTTTTTAAAAAAATTAGATTGAGGTGCCATCTTGTAGCATTTTGAGAGTACTATCAGATAGTCGAGACGGGAAAGTCAAATGCGACTTCAGTCCAGAGAAATAGTATATTAAAGTATGAGTGGATAACAAGGTCTTTAAAACACGCGCGAGTTTTCGAGCACGACGGCGTAGCCGGGAGTGGTCGAAATAGAGCAAGTGTTTTAAAGACCAGTTATCCACGAATACTTTACGCTATTTTTTATTATACCAGCAATACTGGAAACAAATTAAGCACTAAAAACTTAGAAATATTTTTTGGCGTGATAAATCGAAATGGCGTAATAATATTGCCATTAGTTACGACAATTATTGTTTACGTTTTCCTCGCGTCCACGTCTGTCATTGCATTTAGTCGTGTCAGCAAAAATCGAGGAAAAATGAGTTAAAACGAGATTTCACCCGATATAGAAGCATTGGCCGAACAAGCGGAATCCAAAATACTACCATCGACGTCAAAAGACCCATACCCGAAGGAATATGAAAAGTTTTCAAATTTGATGAAGTTATAATGATACCTATATTTCCTTGCCAACCTTTAAAGCTCGCCGTGCTTTAATCGCCTGTATTCGCACGCTCAGGCGTGCTTTAAACGGCGATTCTGATGCAGGTATAATAAAAAATGTGTTAAAAGATTCATTATACTAGGGAAAAATGACATGAGTCCAAGCGCGCAAATGGAAGAACGCCTTCAGTCCATTATTTAGTTTTTTCATTGCATCATCGAGTTTGATTCGAGTGCAATCTTGTCTTGCTGTTCATCTTCAGCTTTTCACTAATTCCTTATGTTTGTGAACATTATTACCTCGAATGTGATCGAAACATGAGTCTAATTAATCAAAAAGTATGTATAGAGACTCCGGATGACTGGAAGGAGGAATTTACATGTCGAATTAAACCCAGCCCGTTTCAACTAATCGACTGTGGAAATGATTTTGATTTTCTGAACTGAGGTACTTTCTTTTTTCCATATTATACTCGGGTCAAATGCTCCTTTCCTACCCGGCCTATAAGGATGTTAAAATTTGAAAATGAGAACCCTAACAAAGTGTTCCACAAGATAACATTCAAGGGCATGTACCAGCAATCTCAATTTGCGAAAAAAAAAAACACTTTAAGAAAGAAGAACTAAAAAGTAGTGGTGCCGTTGGAAAAGTTGTGCACTGGCCGTCTACCTATTAAGAACCTAAAATGGGACGATTTACAAGCACTAACAATATTTCTTGAACGACCAGAGGCTCAAGAATTTTACAAAAAGTTGCACTAATTGATGCCTGATTCCGGGGAAAAATGACTTTAGTCCATGTGATTTTGTAAAAAAATTTAAATTACTATTTCAAATTTCATAAAAAAAATAATTTTACTTGTTCTACTTTATAATAAACATATTTTCTTAACACAAAATATTTTTTTCATATTTTTTTCTGTGAATCTAAAATTGTTATCAGTTAGGAAACTTTAAAATTGATTTTTCTCGATTTCAGTTTAGACGGACTGAGGTCGTTTTTCCCCTGTACCCTTCATATATCATACGTATTTTACGTACGGTAACTTTAAGAATTTTTTAACATAGTTGTACATGTTGAAGAAGATTGGGTGCTCCAGTTGAAACGTAGCGTAGCCATTGATTAAAGATTTTTCAAGAATCTGAGTCCCTGTTACTCGTAAAATCTTCTTACCTATAAATTAACATAAACGTTAACCTAAATAACTGTACCTATTTCTAAATGTAAGTGTGACTATTCCATTCACCTGTCATTTGCAAAAAATGCACCAATAAAAATCCACATTTACACATGGTTGTAAGCCATGGTTTCAAACAATTCAACCGAATATTTCCACTCGGATTGCATCGGATATATCACTAGTGATTCCAGCGAATATTTTTAACATTTATGAATGTTTTTAAACTAAACAAAAATGATCTATTTATTAAGCACTAAAAAAAGAATTTGAACTAACTACAAAAAAAAAAAAACTAAGGCATTTGTATGCTCGATACCTACATCAATATCAAATCAAAATTATAATATTTTGACAATTGTGAGTCAACTTCTTTCACGAAGATCTGAAGATAATAATAATCAATGAAGGTTTTCAGAGGAACATTACCGCTTATACACCTGACGCATACTATTATAGTAGATGCTACACATTTAGTGGTCGTTGTAATTTTGCTTCTCATTTGCTCTACCATTTTTTCAAGTGAACTGCTATTCGTTCAGCTGATTTTTTTCAGCCATTTGTTGATTTCGTTAATGCTTACCGGAGAATTCTTATTAATCATAACGGCTTATTAGATACATTTTATCGTTTTGATGTTGCTTCCTCTTTTGGATAAGAATTTGTGATATCATCTAAAAAAATATGACATGTTATGTATTATCCGCGTTCATTTTATTTGAGCCATCTTTGAGAATATTGGATTATATTTTAACCTTCTCCACCCCTCCAAGCTAGTTCGTAAGAGACTATGAAAAAGAACTTTTTTTGTAACCCTTCGGTATCATCATCAAAAATTTTACAACATCGAGAAATTCAGTTTCTGAGCTGCTGATGCCCTATTCGTTCGTTTTTCTGGACATGCTTGTAATTTTTTCCTCATTGCATCCCGAGCCCCTTTCGCTGATTTAAATATCAGATCACTAAACGGGTTTATTGAATGATCCACAGTTGTTAAAATACATTTCTTGTACAACTTTCCTGTTACGTTCCAATGTGCCTTACGACTGCTTTCTTGTAATCACTACCATCATGCTCCTTCAGCTTTTTAATATTACCTACGTGTAATTTAGGCGAAGAAGTTTTTTTTCCAATTTATATTCTTTTTCTTCTTTCGATTTGCAGCCAAATCGTTTTAGTTCACTTGTCATAATTAAACTTTGGAAAACTTCACAATAACAGCAAAAAAAAACAGTTTTCTGTTTCTATTTTTATTTTTTTTTCCAAACTAACATTTGTTTGTTGACAATTGGTTGACATAGAAATCGAATCATGTGTAACTTTATTTTCAGTTTGTTTTGAGTCAGGTCAGGATTAAACCAAAGAGTTGGTTCATGGAATACAGTACTCCGAATAGTCCAAATTAAGTACACTATTTTTCAAACCGGTTTCAGTAATTCGTGGCGCTTGATTTTACAAACTTGCAAAAACTTTCGGCGCATAGAAAAATAACACAACTGAAGAGAACGATTCAAAAATTTTTATTGCAAAATTCTCATTAGGACATGCTGGATCAACATCGGACAAATCCGAGAAATATCTAAATTCCTCCCCTAACACATCAGACAATTTGTCCGCTTGTATATAGATAAGCGATTATACCCTTGACTTGGTATTTCGGCTGAATCAAACAATGTGAACTTGTCATAGTAACATAGTTTTTTCTTTTTTATTAATAGAAAAAAAGTGCCTTAAAAATTTCGCATTTTTTTGGATAGCTTTGATTAATCGTAACGAATACCACTCGAGCAAACGAAAATAATCCGATTATACTAACCTCCTCATTCGACGTATAATCGATCGTTTTCTATGTTCTAGTGATATTAAAACTGAATTTAAAATCATCAAATTAAATAAAATAATCATTTCAATAAAAGGTGAAAAATCATTTTTTACCTTAGAAACCACTTCACTTACATGGTAAGAAAGCTACATGAAAATTGCCAGATTATTTATCACTACACATATAGTATCAAAAATGGAGCTCTGATATTGGTCGAAACGCCCATGAATAAATTCATCAAGGCTGTATTGAAATTCATATGTCAGAAAATATCTTTGGAGCATAGTTTGTGGCCACTAAAGAACTGTCATTTGGTTTTTGTTTCGTTAAACAAACAAACAATAAATAAGAAAGATACAGCTCTGTCCGTTTTTTTAAACACCCTGTCTAAAGTATTATGAGTTTTTTTAGAGTCCTTTGAAGCAAGCTTACGACATTTATTATACACTGTAGGTAATAAATGGACCCTTCGGAGTTGCGAAAAGAGTTAATGCCACTTCACAGGTGAGTATACATAGGAACACATTTGTATGTCTGATGATACTTAAAAAATGTAGATAATATGTATGTATGTATATTAAAAATAAAATTAAAGTTAAGATAGGAATATCTTAATCTAAGCTGAAGATTTGTAGAAAATATTGATTCAAAAATTTTTAGATAATGGGAGGCTTGGAAAAGCAAAAGTTTTGTAAACGTATGGCGTTTTTGTAATCCAATTGGGACACCTGCATGGGAACCACATCCAACACAAACTGACTCTCCTTTTAGACGACTTTTGTCTGCTGTTGGACGATAAAGCTCTCTTTTTACGGATTAGCAGCCCCCAGACGTGTGCCCCAACCAAAAAAGATGAAACTAACTAGAAACTTCGCGCCAATTAAATGACAGTTGCATTTACACTGACGTTTGATGTAATAATTAATTCGATGTTTTTCCAAACCCCACATTATCTGAAACAGTGAAACCTGGCTAAGTGGGTACTATAACTTGCAAAGAATTTTATATCTTTGTTTATATCATATACATGTGTGTAAATAAAGCTATTTAGGTGACAATTCAACTCATTATTAAATCACCAATAAAGAAAAGCTGTTTTCTTTTCTTTTCACTACAATCACTTGCTCTTGCTCTTGACTTGCTCACCGCATTCACTCGCTACTATGATAAAAAAAATAATAAAAAATAGAAAATAAAAAATATCGAAGAATAAAAAAAAATTAATAAACCAGAAGAATGTCGATAAGTCCAAGTGGAGTAAATTTAAATTAAAATTTAAATATATCTAAGTCGAACTCCACAAACTTTAATAAGTGTAAAATTACAATTTTACATTTTATAAAATGTTGTTTTTACAAAATCTTTTAAAAAATTATGTAACCCTTGGAAAACGTCAAATTTAATTCAAAATTACGTCAACGTCATAATTTTTTATATTCTTTAAGGTAAAAACCCCTCTGTAATTCAATTGTATCATTAATCTCTTGTTAAATTAGGGCTGATGATGGCAGTAGTGTTCTGTCGAAACATGTTCCATTTGTAATTTTACACTTACTAGTGATCGCCCGTCACTCGAAATTCGAGTGATACTTACGTAAATAGTGTTGAATAAAGACTGGTTACCATATTACATATTACAATTTTTGATTTGCATTGTCTGAATAATTAAAAAAAAATTAAGACGGAATAATTTCTTATATACAATGTTTAGCGTAAACACTTGTTCATTGTGCGGTATAAGATGCTCCTGACTGAATTGTTCGCTAATGTAGAAACGGAGACCATTGAATATACGAAACAGAAGACATTACTACTACATTTGATTAAACAATAGAATTTAGTAGAAACTAAATAATATATGCTTTCAGTTGGCCAGTTTCTGGCTGGTTCAAGTGGTGTTGGTGGGTTGGTTTATGGTTAGTCCCCGTAAAGTTTTCAGTAATTATTTTTTATGATAATTTATTACTGTATTTTTCGGTAATTTATTTTTATGGTAATTTATTGCGGGTCCCTTTCTTTAGAGTTTGCCCCGATGGTATATCAAGTTACTATCACCCCCACACGCAAACGTCCATCGGGCACCGCGTCTATCCATCCATTCCCTAGACCATTTGCTCAGGGGTGGGGCTAAGATATCTATATTTAGCTACAGACGTCGAACTTCTCACTTAAAACCATTCACGCTTATTTAAATCGATAACTGTAATGGACCGCTTTTCCCTTAAAATGATTTGCAAATAATTAATAAACCTGTGAAATTCTTGAAAATGGAAAGTAATCTTCGCATAGAACTTGTCAAAAGTTTGTGGAGTTCGACTTAAATATATTTAAATTTTAATTTAAATTTACTCCACTTGGACTTACAAACATTCTTCTGGTTTATAAATATGGCTAGTCGGCCTAATAATGTTTGTAATTATGAGAAATTAATGATAAAGAGAAGATTCACCCTTTTAAAAATCTGGTTCCTTCAAAATTGCCTCAAGCTTCAAATCACCCCAAAATTCATCTCTATAAGGACTGGAATCAAAAACCGCATATCTTGGAAGATTAAACGACAGGCGGAGAGAAACTGGATCAAAGAATGCATCAGAGAACATTATCGCCACCTCAACATCGTGAATAGAGACCTCAAATGGCTTTACTTTGAAATCAATTCCTCCCTGGACCACCTACACTTCGATCATCTGGACAGACTTATTAGAGATAGATTACAAGACTTAGCACATAGGAAATACGAGAATCTAGTAAGAAAGTTAGATCACCTTTGCTTTGAACAATTAAACATACCATTTAAAGATAAGAGTTCCATCTTAGACCATCATGTAGAATCCTTACCTATTCAAAGTAGTCAGCTATAGATCATAAATTTCACAATAGAGTTTTAAATGACAGCAATACCTTATTTTCAGAGTCTGAAATTAATTTTCTTTCCAAAGGCCTTAAATACAATGTCCAACCATTAAATATCCAACACGTAAAAGAAACACTTGCAGTTGAAACAGAAATCATTATAAATCACCATTGATACCTATACCATCACTAGTAACTACATTCACTACCTTATCTAAAGACCACCACAATATCACAAAGAACATTTCATATTCAAACATGATTAAAAGCTTAAAAACAAAAATTAAAGAAAACAACATTTGTATTAGTAAAGCTGACAAGGGTAATTGCTTGGTAATACTTAACAAACAAGATTACTTAAACAAAGTAGAGAATTTCTTAAAATCTGGTGACTTTACAAAACTCAAAAAAGATCCTACTTCAAAATTAGTTTCCAAGCTTACATCTACGCTCAAAGACCTTTCAGAAACTGTTAAATATTTCGACCCAGAAGCTTTCACACTAATACCCATGAATCCTTGCATACCTAGACTATACGGTCTACCTAAAATATAAAACTTAACCTTTTCCCATTAGACCAGTAGTTTCTTTTGTCAATTCACCTGTATCAATACTTTCAAAATGGCTTAATACAATTCTTAGACAACATTTAGATTTCAATAACAAATTTGCAATAAGACAGACACTAGACTTGTTTCATTTGACGTAGTTAATTTATTCCCCAGCATCCCACCCAAATCTTGCTTATTAATTTTAAAAAACCTACTATTTAATTCGAATAATATGCCAACCATACATGCACTAAATGTACATTCACTTTGTGAGACTGTCCTAGATCAAAATTTCTTTCAATTTAATAATAATTTTTATTCACAAGACTCAGGCTTAGCAATGGGTTCTAATTTGTCACCTCTTTTAGCAGAAATATTCATAAATATAACTTAGAAGATCAGTTTTTAAGTTCTTCTCCCTTTAAAGATCATTTTCTCTTTTTGTACAGATATGTAGATGACATAATTGTTTTATTCAAAGGATCTGATTCTGAACTGGATAACGCAGTAGGCAACTTAAATTCTTTAAACCAATCCATTAAATTCACCGTTGAAATTGAAATCAATTCCCAAATTCCCTTTTTAGACTTGTTAATGACTAGAAAGAATAATACTTTTAAATTTGACATTTATAGAAAACCTAGTATCACAGATTGCGTAATACCTTTTGACGCTTGTCACCCTGTTTCCCATAAATTTGCAGCTTTTCATTCCTTTTTCCACCGATTATTTTCTATACCACTATCAGATTCATCTTTTCAAACAGAACTTAATAACATTAAACAAATTGCTTCAAATAATAGATATTCTTTAAAAACTATAAATAAATTATACTATAGATACTATAACAAATTCAAATACACACACCACTTGGTTAAAAATCCTTCAGAAACAATTTCCTTTTCAAATTCATTAACATACTTTGGTGTCGTCTCAGAGAAATTAATATTTTTTATTAAAAATAAAGATCCATTAGATTACAAATCATCATCAGGTGTATACAAATTAAACTGCTCTTCTTGTGAGTCATTCTACATAGGTCAGACAGGTCGCAAAATATCAGACCGTATTAAAGAAAATTTCAGGCACATCTATAACAACACAGATCTTGATCCTCCACCATCAACACCTTCTTCTTTCGCCAATCATATATTAATAACGAAACATAGTTTTTCACCATCAAATTCCAAATTGATTCATAAATGCAATAAAGGCCGGAAATTAAATTTTCTTGAGACTTTGGAAATAAGGAAAGCCTTGAAACTGAAAAACAGATCTTGTTTAAATGAACAGAATAACTTCAATAATCCCATTATTAATTCACTATTATAATTTTTCACCACTCAAACAGACTTACCAGATTCTCTTTGATCCATTTTTAATTTTTACATTTTATAAAATGTTGTTTTTACGAAATCTTTTAAAAAATTATGTAACCCTTTGAAAACGTCAAATTTAATTCAAAATTACGTCAACGTCATAATTTTTTATATTCTTTAAGGTAAGAACCCTTCTGTAATTCAATTGTATCATTAATCTCTTGTTAAATTAGGGCTGATGATGGCAGTAGTGTTCTGCCGAAACATGTTCCATTTGTAATTTTACACTTATTAAAGTTTGTGGAGTTCGACTTAGATATATTTAAATTTTAATAATTTTAATGGTAATGATAAATTTGGCAGTTACTGTACCCAATTTATTCCTTTGCAATATTCGAAGAAATTTACTCCTCTGTGACGGTGCAAGTAGCTAGGGATGCCGCCAAAGCAGTGTTCGAAGTCGAAAAAGTATTGGTGGGTCCTTCTGTTCTTTGATTCCGTAGCTTATTAATTATATTTGCGTGATGTTGATGGTCTAGATGCAAATATAGACGAATCGATGCGGCGTTGCTGTTGCCAGTTATGTTACCATTTAATTGAATTTAACGGGTTTAGTTTTGATTATTTGACTATGCGGTTATGAAAAATCGATAAAGGACATCTTAATTCAGGGTAAGACGGTATTACCAAAGCTCATATTAGCATTTGTTTACTCGCCAACTTTTAAAACTTTTACAAGTTAGCTGTCACTTTTACAAGTTAGTAGCATTATTTACATTTATAACAACCAAAAATCCCGAATATTAGAATTTTCGCAAGCAACCAATGTGAAGGAGCTCTTCTTTAGTTAAAACCTTGGTCCTTTTTGGACTGTAACGCTCATTTTTTCGTTTAGGAAATGAAATGATGTTTTGAAATATACAAATGTCAACCAAACGTCACATTTTTTCATACAAATTTTAATAAAAATTACCTTTAGACCACACGACTGAAGTAAAACTTCAGCTCGCCATTGTGAAAGTGCTCTTAATTTATGTAAGTTTATAAATGGACCTAGAGAATCTTGAATTAATACCGTCTGCAGTATTGGATAATGCATGTTTCAGTTTGTGGTCAGCGAAATGTCGGCAATCATGTGTAGCGATTAAGATAAGTAACGCAATTGCAGGCAAAATTGACACAGGCCAATTGCTCTGTCGTTATCGCTTCGCCCGATCACACTTTTCGTAACGCTCTCGTCAGGCATTCACCAGCTTACTCCCCAAGTCAAGTGTCCGTAAAGAAGTTTTACTTCAAAAACAAACCTTGCGGTTGGTGGGGATGTGAAATTTTGGGGTTAGATGTGATATGCAAAAAATAAAAAAAATGGTCAAAAAATAATTTAAAAAAAAATCCTAGAACTCTATTGCAGCGCCACCTACCGGCTCCAATTGTGAATCTAAACCATCCCTGGACCTACCAAAATTGATTGGTTTACCTATAAAAAAAATTTGTAATCGAAATTCGAATATGGCACAGTGGTCGCAAATCGCTGAGAAGCTGGTCAAAATTCAAAAAATCGACTTTTTATTTTAAATTTTATTTTTATCTAGTTTCAAACAAAAGGCCTTGGTGCATTCTGCTGCAGAGGAGGTAGCGCTAAATACCAAGTACAGTCAGTTTTTTTTAACCATTGTGGTGTAAATGGTAACCCCCTAAATTTAATTCCCCATAATTATCAAAATTAAAGCATTACGTTGTTATGGAAACGAGAATAGGGTGTGAATTATTTTCACCACAATGGTTTAAAAAAAAACGGACTTTTCAAAAGTCGCCTGCTTATAGCTTTTTAACCGACTTCAAAAAAGGAGGAGGTTATCAATTCGGTTGTGTTTTTTTTTTAATGTTTGTTACCGCAGAACTCCGTCATTTATAAACCGATTTGTAAAATTCTTCTTTTATTTAAAAGAGTATACTTACAGATTGGTCCCATTGTCGCCATTTCAGGATCTGATGAGGGGATCTCATGGAAATCGAGAAAAATCCTCAAATTTTCGCTCCCTTTAATTAACCGACTTCATGTATGTTCACCGATTTCTTCGTCAATTGTGGACCGATTTACAAAATTCTTCTTTTATTTGAAAGGGTATACTCTTGAGGTGGTTCCATTGTCGAAAAATCAGGATGTGATCAGGGAATCCCATGGAAATCGACCTCAATTTTTTTCTTCATTTTATGTATTTATATGTTCACCGATTTCTTCGTCAACTTTATTGAGGACCTCATTATTGGAGAAGCGTCTTTACTAGGTATCACTAACTTATCACTTAAAATTAAAAAAAAATTGCTTTAAAAAAAAAAGAGAACCGACTTCAAAAAGTTAAAAATTATTGAATACATATATTATTACATGTACTACCCAATGATCTGTCTGAAGTCGGTGCTAAGCCAAATAGGTAGTAGATAGATAGGCTGCCTGCTCCAGCCACATCGAAGGTCTCCCGGCGAACGCACCGGAATGCGCGAGCGTGGGTGGGGGGCTCGAGCTGAGCAAAACATCCCAAACGGCAGATTGACGGTCGTCTCGAATGATATCAAATTTTATATGCGTTATAACGTTGTTGATATTTTTGTATAATTACAATATGTTACAAATTTGTAACCTATTTGGCTTGGCACCGACTTCAGACAGATCATTAGGTAGTACATGTAATAATACATGTAGTCAATTATTTTTCACTTTTTGAAGTCGGTTCTCTTTTTTTAAAGCAATTTTTTTTATTTCGCTTTTCACCTGCGCTTGCACAGTGAGCAACGACTTTACAAATCTACTTTTTAACATTTCAGCCGTGTTGTTTTTAAAAAAAATTATTTAAAATTTTGACTTCAGTGTTTTCATTTTTTATCTTTGAATTTAAATTTGTGCAAAAGTGCTCTTATTTTTAACAGTGTCGGTACGCCATTTTTGGTTAACCATTTTGTCTTTGAAATTTTACTTCATACATACTTTCTTAACCCCGAAGATCTAAAAAAAAATGAATACTGATTTTTGCAAAAGTGACGTTATTTTGACAAAATCGGTCCGCCATTTTGTTTTTGAAAATTTTAATTTCGAATTTGAAATTCTTTGATTTCAAGGACATAAGAATATAAATTTTCAGAGATTTTCCCCCAAATTTAGATTTTTGGCCAGATTTCCGACCGTTTGGTACCGCTGTGTATGGACCACTATTATGGACCCAATATTTTTACAAACGAATAACAAATAAAATATATAACAATACATGCAAGGAAATGGGTTTGACTGGCTCCAGAAAGTCTATATCCTTTTGTCCGCCAGTAACAACCCTTTTACCATGCTAGTAATGTTAAATATGTACTAAAAATAATAATTATATGCCCCTCGATGACAGGCAACCAGCAATACACACACATCCAAAGGACGTCGCTGTCCGAAGTAACAAAAGACAGCTGTCAAAATGTTCAAAATGTTAACCTCAAATCAATAACAACACAGTGCTGTGATATTTTAATTCCTCATATTATATGTATATAATGATAATTTAGTCCTAAAAAGATGAAGATTTGAGTTTTACGTTTCAACAACATGATGAACGACACATTTGATAATTTGACTTTTAGCAACCTCACATCACAATTACACCCCTGTTTGACTGCCCAGGATAGTCCTTTGTACCCTACAGAAGAACTGAACAAAAACATTTCATTCGACGACACACTGTTTTTAAACTCACAGGAGGTCAGTGTTTGGAACAGAATTGAAAATGCTTTGATTGATAATGTAAAAGAAAACAATGTAAGTCTTGAAGTTCCAAAGGTCTCATCTACTCAAGCATTTTATAATGAAGAAGGGGTTATAGGAGTAGATGACAGTAATGTAGACGTGAATGTTTCTGTTTCCAAACAAACTCATGAAGAAGAACTTGATACAAGCAGTCCATTAGCAGATGAACTCTTTGAACCATCACTAACAAACACTTCTAACAATGACTTATTTAATGAAACTGGCCAATCAGTAAAAGGAGAACAACCTGACAGTTCAGATATTTTAAAATTGTCGTCATGGGGGCTTCCAGACGCAATTTTAACAAAGTACGCATCTCGCAACGTCACCACAATGTTCCCATGGCAAGTTGAGTGTCTCAACAACCCAAAAATTTTAAAGGAGTGTGCCAATTTAGTATATTCAGCCCCCACATCAGCTGGTAAGACTTTGGTTGCTGAAATATTAGCAATAAAGACAGTCCTGGAGCGCTCCAAGAAAGTCATTTTTATCCTCCCTTTTGTATCAGTGGTTAGAGAGAAGATGTTCTACTTCCAAGATGTTTTTAGTGGAAGTGGAGTCAGAGTGGAAGGATTCATGGGCTCCTACAACCCCCCAGGTGGCTTTCAAGGAGTACAGTTTGCAGTTTGTACGATTGAGAAGGCAAATAGTTTGATTAACCACTTCCTACAGGATGGGTCATTAGGAGACATTGGGGGTGTTATTATAGACGAAATGCATTTGTTAGGAGAACCAAACCGAGGGTATATTCTTGAGTTATTACTTACGAAATTAAGATACATTGCCATGAAAGACAGTAGCGTCCAGGTGCAGATAATTGGGATGTCTGCAACGCTTCCAAATTTAGCCACACTCGCAAAGTGGCTGGATGCTGAACTGTACGTCACTAGCTTCAGACCGATACCCCTATATGAGCAGGCTTGTCTGGGGGGTGTTATTTTTGATACCGATTTTAACTTAGTCCGAAGCATTAAGGCACTCCCTGGACTAGAAACTGACAAAGACAATATACTACAGTTGTGCTTAGAAACTATAACTGCAGGCTGTTCAGTTCTTATATTTTGTCCTACAAAAAACTGGTGTGAAAACCTTGCCCAACAAATAGCCACCGCTTTTCATAAGTTGGGGTGTGCTCAGAGTGAAATCAGTATGGAGTTAAGGCAACAACTCAAAACAGAACTCATCTGTGAGGTTCTGGAGCAGCTGAAGAGGTGTCCAGTTGGTCTGGATGATGTTCTTCGCAAGACGGTTTCTTTTGGCGTGGCTTTCCATCACGCAGGGTTAACATTGGATGAAAGAGATATCATTGAAGGATCGTTTAGGAACTGTATAGTTAGGGTTTTAGTAGCCACATCTACGTTATCGTCCGGGGTGAATCTTCCAGCTAGACGTGTTATTATAAGAACACCAGTGTTCCACGGCAAACCGTTAGATGCTCTAACGTATAGACAAATGATAGGGAGGGCTGGTCGCATGGGGAAGGACACTAGTGGAGAGAGCATCCTTGTTTGCCAAAAAAATGAGGAGAAAATTGCTCGCAGTCTTATGTCCCAGCGACTGGAACCAATAGAAAGTTGCCTTGAAGGGGATGGAAAACTAAAGAGGGCGATCCTGGAGATTGTGGCCAGTGGAGTTGCATCAACACCTGAGGACGTCCAGCTTTTTACACAGTGCACACTGTTGGCAACCACTGAAAAGGACAGTCCTATAGAAAAAGCCCTGGAGTTTCTTGTAACGCACGAGTTCATTAAATTGATAGAAGGGAAGAAATATGTCGCTACAGCTTTAGGAAAAGCTTGTCTAGCCTCCTCCATACCGCCAGAAGATGGTTTGTCACTGTTCACTGAATTAGAGAAGGCTAGACAATGTTTCGTTCTCGAAACTGAGCTACATCTTATTTATTTGGTCACTCCATACAGTGCATGTCACCAATGGGGCAACATTGACTGGATGTTCTATCTCAACTTGTGGGAAAAACTTCCCGCGACGATGAAAAAAGTTGGCGAGTTAGTCGGAGTACGGGAGGGCTATATTGTGGCTGCTACAAGAGGCAAATTGCAAACAAACACCTCTAAGTTGTACCACAAACTGTTAATTCATAAACGCTTCTTTGTGTCGTTGGCACTGCAAGACCTGGTCAATGAGAAGCCGCTTGCTGACGTCTGTGCGAAGTTCAATTGCAACAGGGGAATGTTGCAAACATTGCAACTCACGGCCTCGACTTTCGCAGGGATGGTCACTTCTTTTAGCAAGCAGTTGGGGTGGTCTACTGTGGAGATCCTGATATCTCAGTTCCAAGATCGTCTTCATTTCGGAGTAAGTCGCGACTTGTTGGATTTGATGAGATTACCGGTACTCAATGGGAAGTGTGCAAGGGCCCTCTTTGATGGGGGATTAGAAACTCTGATACATATTGCTAATTCTGATGTTGACACTATTGAAAGTATCCTTAATAAGGTTACGCCTTTTGAAAGCGGCAAGAAGAGGGAGGGCGAATCTGAGTTCGGGTTACAAGAACGGAACAAATTGAAGAACATTTGGATCACTGGAAAGGAAGGGTTGACCGAACGAGAAGCGGCAGAGTTGCTATTGGTGAGTGCAAGAGACTACTTGAGGATAGAAATGGGGCTCAAAGAGGCCAAATGGGACTCGAGAAACACGAGTCAAACTAAGGAGAGTCCAGAAAAAGTAACCCCTTTTAAGCAAAGGAAAGAAAACTCCTTCAGCGTCTCTTCCGATTGCAGCTTGTTTGAAACCAGCACCGCTGACATCACTCCCTTGAAACCCAACACCTCAGTTGCTAGTCTCAACTCTTCAGGCGACTTCATTGCTACTTCCCAAGATGAAAGCTACCTGTCTTTTAAAGTACCAACGCCTGCGAAGAAGCGTCCCAGAAGAGGGAAGGAAAATTCTGGACTCGTTTTGGCTGAAGAGAGTCCTAGAAAGAAATCTAAAATTTGTTTGAACACCAATATTGAAATAGTGGATGTTTGCGGTAGTAACGATGTGTTCACTGCTTTTACCAAAGAAGCAAATCTTCAAACAGTAATTTCGTTGACCGTTGTGTGCAGCGAAGTTCCAGAAGTTAAGCGTATCATCGGTCTCACTCCTCAGATTAAGGCACAAACGGATGGTTTTGTCCACAAAAATAGAAGAGTTGATGGGTTCGCGGCTTGTTGGGACGGACGCACCTCTTACTATCTAGATATCCTTAAGAATCCTAAAACGGTTGATTGTATTCGCAATTTGGTTAGTAGTGATGGTATCACAGTTACCATGTTTGACTCCAAGGAGCAGATAAAAGCCATGAATAGATGTTGTGGAGTGGATTGGTGCGCAAAAATAGAAGACCCAAAAATAGCTGATTGGTTGCTGCAACCAGATGGTAGAGAGAAGTCCTTCCAGTCAATGGTACCATTACAGATGTCATTATTACTTAGTGAGGTGAATACAGTTTTTTAGGTACAAACTTATTGTCCGATGCTAAGAACACTGGCCCAGCAATGCGGATTCATCAAGGGTGTAGGAAGTCCATCTCTGCATCTACGCAGCAACGTGGGGTCAAAGACACGCGGGTCGATAGAGGCGATGGTAGTGTGGCACTTAGCCAATATGATTAAAGAAGAACTTGCAAATCATAACGTAAAGTTACTTGAAATATATGGTAAGTCTCTTATTGGTTTTCTCAAAACGTTGAGGCTTGTTTGTTAATTTAGCCACCGAAATGAATTGCGTCCGCATCCTATCCCAAATGGAGCTTTTGGGAGTTCCCATATCGAAGCCAACCCTTACCAAGCTGGTACAGACTTTGGACAACCACCAACAAATTTTAGAAAAAAAGGCTTACTCCTTAGCGGGCCGCCGTTTCTCTCTTGCCTCTTCCAAGGACGTGGCAAAAATTTTGGGTCTCTCCAACGGCCGTAAAGTGAGCACTAAGAAGCAAGTCCTGGAAAAAAGCAATAATCCCATTGCCGAGGTAGTGATGCACTGGCGTAAACTCAACTGTACAGTAACAACAATGATCCAACCACTAATCCGATCAGTTGAAAATGCTCGAATTCATGGCTGTTGCATCATGCACACCTCTACAGGTCGCATTACAATGCACGAACCGAATTTGCAGAACGTGACCAAGAACTTCGAAGTTGCAGGTGTCGAGATTAGTTGTCGAGATGCCTTTAGGGCCACAACGGGCAATGTTTTTATTTCGGCGGATTATTGCCAGTTGGAGTTGAGAATTTTGGCTCATCTGTCGCAGGATGACGTGTTGTGTAGGATTATGCGGGGTCAACGGGATGTGTTCAAGTCAGTAGCGGCAAAGTGGAGCAGAATTAAAGAGGAAGAGGTCACTGACAGTTTACGGCAGAACGCGAAACAAATCTGCTATGGAATTATTTATGGCATGGGAAGTAAAGCATTGGGGGAACAGTTGGGTATTGACGAGGAAGAGGCGGGTGTCTTCATGGAGACATTTCGGAGTGCCTACCCAGGGGTTCGGAACTACATTAAAAAGGTCGTCGAAAGCTGTAAAGAGAAGGGGTTTGTAGAAACTGTAAGTGGAAGAAGAAGGTATTTACCGCATATCGGCCACAGGAACCCTATAATGAGAAGTAAGTTTTCTTAACTTATATTTGAATACAACAGCAAGAATTTACAGGTCAGGCCGAACGCCAAGCCGTGAATACTACTATCCAAGGTTCGGCAGCAGACATAGTCAAAGGTACAATGTGGACTTTACATCAACTATGTTCGGGAATGAAGCCGCAACCCAAACTAGTTTTACATCTACATGATGAGCTTCTTTATGAAGTTGATAAAAAGCGCCTACGCTCTTTTGCGGATCTTCTGAAGAAAACCATGGAAGCATCTGTTAAATTATCCATACCGTTTCCGGTGAAACTGAAGGCTGGTCCATCATGGGGTCGCTTGACTGAGTACAACATGTGAAATTTTGGAACCTATTTTATTTTTTTATCGATTTTTTATCTTTATATTTATGTAGTCTGATTAGTTTGTATATAGTTGAATGTTTTAATTTTGAAACTCTTATTTATAAATACAACAATGAAATAATTTAAATTTACATTTCTGTTGCTTCTCCTCCTTCAATTTCGTTCGTTTCATCATTATTTGTGTTCTCTGGTTCTACCCCTTGCAAAGCTTGTTGTGCCTGTAGCTGCTTTATCTGCTGCTGTAGCTCTCCGTATTTATTCTGTAGTGCCTTCTCCCTCTCCATTTGGCGGTTGACGTCCTCAGTGAGAGACTACAAGACAAAAATTTACAACAATCAAATCAATAACAGTAACTCACCTGAATCCTCCTAGGTAACGCTGCTTTCTCCTGCTCTTGTAGAAATTTGAAAGTGTTCAACTCCAAGTTTGCCTGTTCTATCTGTTCAAAGCAGTCCTGGAGTTGCTTTATCAAAGCTTGAGCCCTGGATTGGTAGCCTCCAGTGAGAATTTTCAGTTTCTTTTCCATCTTGGCCGCTTTCTTGGCTTCTCGGGCCATATGTGATCTATTCTGTTCAAGTCTCTTCTCTGCCGATTCTAATCTTTCCTTCTTGCTAACTAGATTGGCCCTGGTGTATTTGTTCAGGTTCGGAACAAAAAGGACCTGACCAAGACATTCTTCCCAAACTTGGGTATAGGCTTCAATAGGAAGCTCCCCATGACCCATTGCATATTTAACCATGTCCATCTCGCGTTTCAACATCTGTTTCGCCAGGTTCAGTTCTTCAGCTTTAAAGTCTTGGTAAGGATGCTGTTCCAAGAACGCCAATTGTTGAGCTTGGGAGATGGCAGAACGTTTCGTTTGTATTGGATTAGGATTCTTCAAGTTGTCAAACTGCAGCATAGTAACCATCTCGCACTTGATGAGTTCTTCAGCTCGTTGCAAATCGGACAAAGAATGTCCTTCATTAGGTGGCCTTAAAACGGCCAAGTTCACATCTTGGGGTCTCGGCAAGCTTCTCTGAATGACTTGGGAGCGCATAGCAAGCTCTCTTGCGGCTCTAGCTTTTAGTTCTTCTTGAAGACGAGCGTCTACGTCGGCTTGATCTTCCACAGTTTCTTCATTGGATTCTTCTGTTTTTTCTTCTTCTTCTTGTTCGGGGACGACGATCTCGTAGTCGTTCTTCGGAGCGGGCAGAGTACTCAGACTGAGTCTTAGCTGCTCCTTTACGGAGTTCTGGTAGGACCTCTGTGCGGCTGGGGTGTCACCTACGTCCAGACTTTCTTCTGGGTTGATGTTCAACTTGTCTCTAACTGATGGAGTAAAATTGCCTTGAGGACCAGCGGCTCCACTCTTGGGGGTCAGGAATCCTAAGATAGGTTACTTATTATTTCTAAGGAAGGAAAATATTTTTCAAGGAATTTCTTTAGATTTATTTCTTAATTACTAATTTTCAATTTTAAAAGCCAATATCAGAGATCGTCGCCTCCGTTGATTTTGATTTTAAAGTATGAAGGCCATAGAGAATAACGAAGAAATAAGGACCGAAAAGAGGTAAAATAAAAAAATGTGGAGCATAGTATAGCTAATAATACAGAATTTTTCATCCAACACCTGAGAAAGGATTCCAAAAATAATTGCGAAACTGAAATCACCGCATATGATGGTTGACTTTACATAATATATAAAATTATAAATCACATAATTGTTACTGTTATTTTATCTACTAAAACCCCACCCTGCTCAATTTTTACACTTTGGAAGTGTATCTGAACTGTTTCCAGTCTTAAATAGATTTAGTGTTGTTACCTATACTTCCAGGAGTGCCAGAGCCATCATTTCTACTGGACCTGAAGGGCGTTGCCAGCACAGTATTGGGGGTGGCAACGGTCAAAGCCTGCGGCAAAACACCGCTGAAGTCCGAATTGTGTAACGGCGTATTCAACCCCCCTTTCAACGGGGTATCCACATGTGTCAACGCCATGACGTTCTGTGCCTCCTGAAGAATCCGATCGCTCTGTGGAGCTGGAGTCCTAGGTGTAACGGCCGCCTGTGGCGTTATCGTGTAGTCATTAAATAATGCATCTGTGCTCTCGACCCCACTTTCTGAAGCGACCTCTCTGGCAACTTCGCTGGCTTTGCCCAGCTTCACCACCTGCTGCAACTCCTGGTCTGAGATCTGCGGCTCTGGCAGCACCAACTTGGAACGCTTCTTTGCAGGTTCCTGGTTCTGTAGCATCGCCTGCGGGATGTCATTTTCTTTGCGCTGTTTTAACTTTTGCTTGTCTTTTCTGCGCTCCCGTTCTTCTTGCTCGCTCCTCAATTCACCATCTAGGTGCTGTTGGCGCATTTTGTGAAAGTCTGGCGCCATGGGGTCGACCAACTCGGTGGAGGTGTCGTAGAAACCGATCGCTGGACGTTTTTCAAATGGGATTTCTTCATTGTAGTCAACACCGCGCTTCTTTTTGCGGCGAGAGTTAACCTCGATGCCAGCGGCGCGCAGCTCTCGCCGCTTCTGAAGAGCGGCGAGACGGCGGGCTTCTTCCAACTGTTTCTCACGGGCCTTCCTTTTGGCTTTTTTGCCCTGGGTGTTGGCCAGACGGGCTCTGGCTTCAGACAACATCTCCAGTTCTGAAAACAATTTCAGCAAAAAATTATAAATCATGAAAATAAGTATGTAGATATTTGTGTAGACTTACCATCCTCATCCATGTCTTTTGGATCTGGCCGCGCAGGCTTTGTCTCAGGATTGGGATCAATCTCGCCAGGTTTGAGCTTTCTCGGATCATCCGCAGCATCCTCACCTTCTTCCTTCCGCTGGGCTTGATCCAACAAGTACTCATACCTCTCAAGACACTGTGCTGCAGTCCTACCGATGATGGGAGCAATAGTTCTCCACTGTGTGGGCATGAGTTTTGCCAAATGTAGAAGTTTCTCATCCTCCTCTCTTGACCACTCTGTTTTCTTGATGCTAGGATCCAACCATTCAAACCATCGAGCTTTACACTGTTTGGCCGATTTTCTGTGGAGTAGGGAGGCAATTCGAGACCACTGGTTTTTGCCATATTTCATTACAGCGGCTTTGAGGATTTCATCCTAGAAGGGTTATGATAAAAAATCGAATTGGGTAAAGACATAAACGTACCTCGGTGTTGCGCCAAACGCCTCCCTTTATCATTATACGTGGCATCTTGGAGAGATTTAACACTTTTTTCTGGCACAAAACGCAAAAATTAAAATAGTTTTATTAACCTCAAAAATCTGTAACACTCCAAAGCGTCAAAACTTCTGTCAACAAGGTGTTTTCTATTTAGGGATGTTTTGTGGTGTTTGGCATCTAGTGAAATCAAACAAGAAATATCCCTAGAAATAGAAATCCAGATTTGAATTTTTATTATTATTTTCACGATTTACTATGGATTTAACAATGAAATACCTAATTATAAGTAAAATTAGATGTTAAGAATGGAATTAAGAAAACATAAATGTCTGCGCCTGTCTATGAAATGGAATATAGTAGCTTGGGTATGGATCAACTACGACAGAAAATATCTAGTTACTTTATAATAATAATAATACAAAAAAACTTTCGAAGGTATGGAGAATCATCCCTGGTATGGAGTTAGTCATTTAAGGCTGCCAATCTCTAAGAGCAAAGAAACTAAATGGAAAGGATATTGCCAATCTAACTTTTTATTCAGTGGTGGGCGCTAAGAAATGAATCCAATTATTTTTTATATCATGTGTCTAAATAAAAATCTGGTCCGCTTTGGTAATAATTACAAGTATTGAACGTGTGTCCTAGAGATAACAAACAAAACATCAAAAATGAAACACAAATGAAGAACTTTTTATTAAATAAGTGAGGTCACTAGATGAAAAATTCTCTTTCTAAAAAGAGATTTTTTCATCTAGTGACCTTATGCATAAGGTTTTCAAAACGCCCTCCCTCTGCTTCTTGACACCGGACTAAATGGCAATTTAATTTGTTTCATGGCAATCTTGACCAGATTTTTATTTAAAGTGAGGTTCATTACTTAGCGCCCACTGAATAAAAAGTCAGGTTGGCAGTGTCCCTTTTAGTTTCTTTGCTCTTAGAGATTGGCAGCCTTAAATGACTAACTCCATACCAGGGATGATTCTCCATACCTTCGAAAGTTTTTTTGTATTATTATTATAAAGTAACTATTTTCTGTCGTAGTTGATCCAACCCAAGCTACTATTCCATTTGACAGACAGGCGCACAAGTGCAAAGAACGTAGAGAAGTTTGAAATTTGTTTTTAAAATGAGTTCACAACAAAGTCTTTACCACTCGTTACAGCTACAAATATTTTCCAATTCAATTGCTTTGACAGCTTCTTAACCTAAAAACTTGGTGACTATCTTCGACCATAATTTTGCAACCAGGTTGCAAAACTTACACTAGAGCGTGGGCGCTAAGTAATGAATCTCACTTTAGACACCCGTTAGGAGGCTTTGGACGAAGAAGAAAGTCAAATTCATTTAATGATTTAATCTCAAATGTGACGTCGCACATTTTTGGTCAATAGACGTATCTTTTTTTACCTGAGTGCGCGCGTCATTTGTGGTCAAAAGGTGAAAATTTGACAAATCGCAATAGAAAGAATTGACTGAAGTGTCAATCCTTTTGTCATCTTTTCATTTCCCGAAAATGAGGTTACAGTATTTATCGTTGAATTTATTTCTCCCCATTTATGTTAAAAGATCATGATACAAATATGTTGGGTGCGTTATTTTCTGACTAGGGGATATTTTCATTGATCAATGCATAGTTGGTAACAAGAGTCCACAGGCGTCGCGCGCAAGTTATCTTTTTTTGCACTTTGTTGCATTGTATAATAGAATACATCGTTCTTTCTTTCTTTCACGAGACACGTCTATTATGGAAGCGTGTGTTATTCGGTCGGGCCTCGAAGATCTATATACTGCTTGTCGGTTGTATACAATTTCCACAAATGGCACAATGGTATTAAATCACCACCCACAAACAGAAGTAAAAGTGGCAGGACTAGCGTCGAATAATTTATTTTATCGTTCGACAGTCACAATTTTCAAATTTTCGCTTGTGTAAACACTCTCTGTCATGAAATAATGAAAATGACAGATAAACGTCACACAATTTTTATGGATTTTAAGCAATTTAAGAGGGTTCTCCAGTGGCAGGTACATTTCTGCCGGTCGAAGTACATTTTTCCGCAATATCTTTTTTTTAATCTAAAAATTTCAAAAAATCGCTTTGTAGCTGCAAAGATCTATATTTTATCAACACGCCCACAAAATTTTAACAAAAAATCTTCAAAAATAAAAAAGTTACATTCAATGCCGCACATTTTTGTACATTTTTGCGCGCCGTTGAATATAACTTTTTTATTTTTGAAGATTTTTCGTTGAAATTTTGTGGGCGTGTTGATAAAATATAGATCTTTGCAGCTACAGAGCGATTTTTTTGAAAATTGTAAATTAAAAAAAGATATTGCGGGAAAATGTACTTCGACCGGCAGAAATCTACCTGTCACTGGAGAACCCTCTTAAGGGCTTTCCGGGGTTGTGTCGAACGATAAAATGTTGTATTACACTCGTTCCTGTGTAGATTGAACGCTTTACTCCACTCGGGGCTCACAAAAGCACTCGTTTCACTCGTGCTTTTATAAACTCCTTGTGGCGTAAAGCGTCAAATTTACACAGGAACTCGTATAATAAACTACTATTAAAAACTCTTTAACGTAATTATTATCTTAAGGTGGCACATCTATATTTTTTAAAACGTTTGTATGATGCTGGTCAATGGTCCTGCTCAATGTTAGTGTAGATCTGATTTTAGGTGGTCATTACCATTTTTGAGAAAGATTAAATAAATGTAAAGTTGAAAATAATTTATTACTTAATAAATAAAGCTATTCGTTTGCCGCCTTTTGTCAATAGCATTTACAAAAACCTGAATATTATCTAACTAGTCAACGTCATTTCAAAATTACAAAACAACTGGTCCCTGCTAAACTTCTCCAAAATTGGTATGTCCAGTGCTTTGGGCATGTTCACGCGCCTGTACCTGTCCACTTAAATGAACATTACAATTCAAACATTTCAGTGTAAACTTATTAACGTCGGTAAACTGACGACTTGATTTTGCCTCTAGCGCCAGTTCTTCAGCTTGTTTCAACACTTTCTCATCTGTTGTTGGAAAAATCGTCTGGACGCTGGTGCCCTGCAACAATGTGATAACTAAAACACCATCTACATGGCTGAAACTTACGTCTGCCGATTCAAGGAATAAGGGATCATAGTGAATGCCGTCAAACAACAAAAAAATTCGTAACGAGTACTTTTTATCCTCTCCAAACCTATTAATAATTGCATTAATAGTGTCTACAACGGCGATTTCGAAGCCATAATAATTTGAGAGGATGGCGAGCTCAATGGCGCCGCCCCAGGAACTGTTGTCTTGTATCCAAGTGCAGTATTCTGCATTTGGTTTCCCTAAAATTGCTTCTGAATAGTCATTTGGATTGCTGGACACTTCTTGTGCTATTAGTTGTCTCATGAACCCCACCGCGGTCCGACTTTCGTCCATTTTTCCGTTCAGCGCAAAATAAACACTGCTGAAGAGACAAGAGTTGTCTGCAGGAACTACTTTTTTCATCAAAATACCCGTACATTCCTCTTCGGTTGTATGTCTGTATGCTACATTGCTTGTGGGTTCCTTTGGAACAGGGAGTGGTGCCTTTTCCTCTAGAATAAGCGTATCACCTGATTTTAGGCCACTTTTATTTAACACTAGAGCGTCTTCAGTTATGTCGAAAGATTTAGGAGGGAATCCTGATAGCACATGCAGTCGATCCTGTGGGATATTTGATATCGTTGAAAGCTGTAGTTTTAAGTCTTTGATGGTGTGTTCCGGGGTTAGATTCTTGAGCACTTCATGGCCGGTTTTGGTTTTCACTCTCAGGGCGAAAGACATGATTCTCGAATTTTTAGGTTGTGAGACTGTCAAACTGACAAGTGACAGTTTCCAGTAAAGTTCTGGAGTTGTAATGCAAATGAAATTGAATAGGTTTTAGCAAGTGGTGGCTTCACACTGATAACTTTTTATTTTAGGTTTTTGAATATCATGCCAAGGTCAATGACCAATAACATACATTTCTCGATCTAGGGATTTTGTTCCTTTCAAATGAGTCATCTGGGATCTGGGGAATAATGACCACACAGCTGAGTACACTACTGTGCAAAAGTTATGTCCTACTACCCTTACTGAGACTAGGTTAAATTTAATATCAGTTACAAAATTCAGGACCCACATATGGATATTTATTTTAACTTGACTTACTGAGAATCAATTGTTTTTGTCCCGGCCTGCTTATCAACATTTAAGTGTCAGTTTATCGACACCGAGGGTGGCCGCCGGTATTTTGTTATCGTGTTTCACTTTCGTTGCATTGTATTAACGGACATTGTTTGTTTATTAACGGATTTGTCTTTGTGTTTTACAAAATTGTGAAAACCGCCCGCCGAATCAGTTTGGAATATCGCATTTGAGAATTTTGAAAGAGCAACAATTGTATCCCTAATAATTTAATAAACCAGCAGCCAAATTTAAGCACGAGAAAAGGTATTTTCAACTTAAATAATACGCACGTGTGGGCAGACGAAAATCCGCATGCTATTAGGCCCCATCAATAATATAGTATGTATTGGATGTTGAAGTAAAGACGTTTAGTAGGTCAGTTTTCAGTTCTTTCGTTTATTTACGTCGGACGGTTTATATTGTTTCCTATGCTTTTTGTAGTGTGTTATCAGCATCCGACCGGTTTAGTGGCGTGTAACGAAATTAACGTCAAAGCTTACACTAATTTTAACTCGAAAACTACGGGATTTCGTACAAAATTTTATTAAGAAAAATTGTTAATTAAATTTATTGCACTTATTTCTGAAACAGCCTATATAGGCCAACAAAAAATTGTTTGTATATTATGTTCATTATTAATATGTACTAGTAATCGCCTGTCACTCGAAATTGGATTGGTAATCGAATCAATGTAAAATTAAAACTGAATATTTAGGTAAATAATGTTAAATAAAAATATTACAAAGCAATCGAAAAAAAAGAAATTAAAACGTTTACTAACGTTCCTCCAAGAACCGTCAAAACAAACTAAATAATATGTCTCCAGTTCGCCAGTTTCTTACTCAGACCACCAACGCTGGTTCAAGTTGGTGACTTTAATGGACTGGTTTGCGACGAAAAGAAAATATCAAATAATCAGTGAACCTGTGAAATTTTTGAAATTGAAAAATAATCCACTCATTAAAAAAAAACATATACAAATCTGTGTAATCAATCGAGCATCTTTTACAATGCGGGCTTTCGCAGACCATCATTGGTTTCGTCGCTCCAAGTTTTTTTCTGTAACTTTCATCCATGTAGACAATTGTCTGATTTTGTTGACGATACTTTTTAATCTGCCGCAAACAGTTTACAGGAAGCTGACGTATATCATGATGTTTTTCACACATTTTTTGATTTGTTTTAATTTCTCGCCATCTAATCCAATTTTCCGTAAAGTTTTCCGACACCCCGTATATCCTATATCTTCTGTGAATTCGCTGCAAAATTGGATTTTTTTTTTCGGTAATATGATAATTTATTACTGTTCGGCGCAGTACCCGTTGATCTAGATAATCTAACTGTTTAGTGGGCGTTTTGTGTTTTTTTATTTGGTGCCGAAACGAATTTTTTGTCCGGTATTTATCTTTCTTTGGCAATTGTTTTTAATGAAGTCAGGCTAACTCCTGCGGCAGTAGCAACTTGTTCACGCACATAATTTTAATAATAATTTTAATTATCGGAACATCCCTGCCGAGCTTCTTTCTCCATGAATGTTTATATTTTACTTTATTTGTCCCGATAGTTTTTATGCGATATGTATACGACTCACCCAGGTTCAAGTCGGTGATTGTAAAGTACAGCTGTCCGCCGAAAAGAAAATGCAAATATCAATGAACTTCTGAAATCTTTGAAAATAAAACGTAATCTATATAGCCCTGTATTTTATCAATGTCTTTCATTAAAAAGAAATTATAAAAATCGGTGCAGTACATACTGTATTATTTATTACCAGTCAATTTAAGTTCAATAATTAAATTAATATAGATGTATCGCGGACCGAGTTGGAATATTGAAATTATGTTGGTATAAATTACTTACTGTATTTGGTATCAATTTTTTTTATCACCCACAACTATCTCACAATATGACATCGATTATATGTATATTTCAAAATAGGAAAAATTTTATACATAAAAATTTAAAAAATCATAGTTTTTTTATTAGGTTACAATTTTTACTGGATAATTTTAAATTGGTACAATGCGAATATTTTAGGCGGTTATTTTTTTGTATTTCCTTTCCCTTTATTACGACGATTACTGCCTAGGACGACCACGTTGCCGAACCACGCGGTTCGGGTGGTAGCTACGGCCGCCTGTCGCAAGGGGGCCCATTTGTATCAGAAAATAATGAAATAAACTCGATTCCTACAATCGTCTTATCAAGTTTCACTTTAGTCGTGTGCTTATAAAGGTGAGGCACACATAGGCATTTTTTTCATCGTTGGCCTGTGTAATCCAACTATAACTATGTATCTGCATAATGTTCGCAGTCGTCTAAAAATGGTGTTTATAACTTGCACCAAAGTGGAAATATCATTGCTTCTGTGATTTTCCCGGATTTTCCGCACTCGGCTTCGATTCGTTCTTCAAACTTCACACTCGTATGATATGTCTTACTTTCGAGACGAAAACTATATACTCTTTTTACTAACTCTCTATAATACATCACAAACGTTACATAAAGCAACTTACAATTAGGATAATTACCTTATCGCAATTTAATAATTATAACTATGTACATTATTAATAATAACATAAATTTTAATATTGTATCTTTAGACTGAAAATTACAAACATATTGTGTAATCTAAGAAAACAATAAACCATAGATGAAAAGTAATCCACTGTAAATATAGTAATGTAAATTGTAAACAAAAACATGTTTGTATTAAAAATACAATCTAACTAAAACAAAATCTTATGTTTGTAAGCTGATATAGGTACAGTGTACAACTGATTTGAACAAATGATACCATGAAAAAAGATTTTGTGAGAAATCCTTAGTATTTCACAGATTTGATACCAAATATTTTATTGAACGTAACGATGGCTGCTTCTAGTGTCGAAAAGACGCTTTTGGAAATATCTAGAAGGAAACAATTTTTATGTAAACATCAGGAAGCATCAAGACAAATCTGATAAGACAAGTTTTTTAAGTATAAATAAAAATAGATATTATAAGTAAGTACAAAATAAATAAAAACACAAAAATTAATGAACAGAACACCACGATTAGAAAAATAATTTAGTTAATTAAGTTTCCAATAAGTGGTATAGTAAGAATAAGAACAGGCGGTACCCTAAATAAGTATATTATTACTGTTTTTCATTTTGTAGGAAACAATGGATTTGAAGAAGTATTGTTCTAAAACTGGTATTTTAGCAATAGTTCTAGAGATGTTCTTAAACACTCACATTCCCAAACAATATTAAATATGTAGTTGCAGACTTGGTACCTATGAGAAGATTATTTAAGGGGTTGACGGTCCAATAATTGAGTTGCGACGGTCTTATACGCCGGATGCTATGGAGACGTTTTATCTAACGACCAGACAGTAAGGAACAATGTTATGTTTAATTTCACATGAAATTGAGCCAATAGCCTGATTTCATGTTGAGTTGTGACGGGTCTTACGTTTTATCTAAAGACCAGGCTGTAGGGATTAATTTCATGTTTTATTTTACATGAAATTGAGCCTCACTGCCTGGTCTTTAGTTAAGACGTTTCCATAGCATAGCAAGACTTGTCGCAACTCAACATGAGGCGGTTTCAGACCATCAAACGATCTTAGTCTAGGAGTCGAGGGTGTAGATTTCCTATACATAAAATTTACGTATCATTTTCTACGTGTGACTAAGCACAATCATAGAATTAAACTAGTTTTGTTGTTTTCTGGTCCGTCCGCGAAATTCGGACAAAACTTTTGAATGGTAGCGTACACCGTACTCGGTCGATTTCGCCATCATCCGATTTGACCTTTCCATTCCAGCGCCCCCTTGACGTCAATATAAAAACATTCTGCGTTCTGTCAAGTGTCAAAAGTGTCTTTGGTTGCCCCTCTTGGTAGATCGCGCCACTGCCGCCCTCAGTCCCCGTTCCGTTTCCCCGTGCGTGAGAGAGCAGGACAAGGACTGTAGCACTACGGCGAGCACTGAGCACTCGCAGCCAGCCAGGGGCCAGTGGACCGCAATCTGCTCGCCATATTTGTTGTTGTCGTTGATGGGGGAGGTCGCGAGACGGCTGGCGGCGTCATTAATGTCATAGATGTCATAGTTGTGAGTGCTGGGTCCAAGTGGTGGTGTCTGTGCGCTTCGGGAGCCTCAGTGTGTCGTGTTTTGTGTGATGTTTTGAGCTGTGTCTTTGTCCCGACTTCGACTTCTTTGTTCGAAGCTGGCGGCGGCCGGAAACCTCCCCGGCGGCGGTGGCGGCGATGTCGCGGCCGCGATGCTCGAGTGGGAGGAAGGGGACAGGTTCAGTTTCGAGGATTCGGACCGTTTCGAGGAGGATTCCCTCTGCAGTTGGAGCTCGGAGCCGGAGAGTTTGTGCAACAACTGGAGAGGATGGAAGAAGCCCGCGCCGGGGGCCGGCAACCTCTGGGGCGGCAGCAGGAGGTCCAATGACGGTGAGTTCCAGTCATGATCAGGTTGCCTTTGTTTCGAGGGCTTTGTTTCTGGAACGTCTGGGAAACAACAGACTGTGAATGTCAAAAACTGCAAACCGAAATGCACAAAATGTGACAGAACAATTTATTTTTTATGCCAAGTGTCATTTTAACATATCTGGCCTGTTTGATTGTAGACCCCTTTTAAGGTCTAACATCTTCAAACTTGGCCACAATGTAAGTAATTGTAATCAAAGTACCTAATATTAACTCATCCGTATGTGGAAACGGTATTTGTTTTCGGAAAGAAGCTATGTAATGTCAAACAGTCCACTTGGAAAGAATATATTATGTACTTAGTGATCAGGATTTAAAATTTCAGTCGGTAACTACGATTTACAAAAAAATTGGTATATCTGTGATTCGCTCGTGAGCCGATGACAGATCGTTGACAGCTACATTTAAACTTACACCAAATAAACAATATTTTACAAATGCCATTCCGACAACTTGAAAGACAAAAATCTCCACTTTTCATTGTTGATCACTCTGTAGTAGTTATAATTCATCATACCTCTATGCGTGATGGATAATAATCTGTTTTATACAGTCTGACTTTTAACAATTTATTCCTTGAAATCCCAAATAGTTCATAAGAAATAGAGACGAATCGCAAAAACTTGCATTAATTAGTTTTCGAGATAATTATGTATGTATAATTTATTGAAAATTTGGAAAGAAAATAACGCACGCCAATGAAGCTGACATTGAAACCGAACCAACCGTTTTTCCTACGACACAGCCTGCTGCATCGCTTAAAAACAATTGAGGTAAACGTACCCTGTTAGTTTTCTCTAAATGTTGGCATCGACGAGTCCGACTTGGATATTAATAGTATTTATATACACCAAGGTTGAGAAGACATTTTTCTTGGCCAAGCTATTCTATTGCCCAAGATACGAGGCTAAGGAAAGGCTTCTCAACCGTGGTTTATATACTTTTTTTTTTCACTACTAGCACATTAATTTTAATTAACTTTTCTTCAAATGATAATCATGATACATAATGCGAAAAGCCGGAACGAATTTAACTAAGATATCCATGAAAAGCAAGTAGCAAATGAAATTAATTCAATACCTGTCATTTCTGTTTTTTTGTTGCGATGTTGCGAGTGTGGTCCAGGCGGCAAATTTAACAGTTCGTAACAAATTCCAGCTCTCCAGTTCTACGTTGTTAATACTGTATAAAAAAAGACAGTCAAGTCAACACATCAACTACGGCAGCCTAGATTAACCATGCCCAACATTGTCAATTGTTTTTATTATCTACTACTAGGAGAGAAAAATCCATTATTGGATAACGAGTTGGGTAAGCAGGGCTTCCAGCGATTCACTTAATTCACTTCAATTCACTTAATGAAAAAGTATCACACTTAATTCACTTAATTGGAGATTCATTCACTTAATTCACTTTAAACTCGCAAAACAAAATGTTAAACCAAAGATATATTTTAGGAATTAATAAGAATAAATCTGAGTCCAACCCTGCCTGAGTCTAACAAACAGCAAAAAAAATTCTGGGAATAATACGGCGGACCAATGCAGCATTGTAAGCTAAATCATTTGACGCCTGAGTTTATATGCACAATCGCTGGGCTGGTCTTCTGCATCACTGCACGTGCTAGCGCCCCGAACACAGTCACAAAAAATGATTTTGTTTTGCCTTCACTATAAACATCAGAATTTCCAACAGTTTGTTTTCGACCGTCGTTCTTACTTCTTGCTCAAGTTTTCAATGGTGGTGAAAATTATCTTCGTTGTAAAACATAAAAAATTCTAATTGCCGCATTGTAATATATTACAATTATATTAATAATAGTTGATAATAAATACTAATATTATGTCGCGGAAGTGTTGTGTGCGCCCGGAGTGGTTTTCGAGAAAAGATGCCACTGGACATTTAATTTCCGAATGGTGCACAAAAAGTGATGAGTCTGCTGTATTTTGCAGACTATGTCATCTAACGTTGTCATGTAAATCGAACGGTACGTTAAAATTCGACTTTAAATGTGGTAAGTTGACAATAGGTGATTTTCAGGATACCAATCTTTGTACCAACACACTCAAACCAAATCTCATGTCAATAAAGTAAAAGTAGCACTAAGTTCGTTACAATTAAAATTGGAACAACGGGCGAGCGGGGATGTTATACAGCCTAAGACCGACATCGCTCTCGGAAGTAATTTATTGGATGATGCCACTAAAGCTGAATTATTATGGACCATGAAAGTGATACAATCAAATTATGCAGCCGCTTCGTGTGATCATATCGGAGACCTTTTCAAAACCATGTTTCCCAATAACAACTCGTCAGAAAATTTTCGTTTGGGACGTACAAAATGTGGTTACTTAATGACTCAAGCATTAGGGCCTTATTTTAGAAAAATACTCCTAGATGACATTGGTAACTCCTTTTTTACATTGATGTTTGACGAAACTGTTAATAATGAGAAAGTCAAAGAATTGCAAATTCAAGTCCGGTATTTTTCGGAAAGTCAACGAAAAATTGTAACTAATCATTTAGAAACGTTTTTCATTAGCTATGCTACAAGTGATGTTTTAAAGACAATGCTAAAAAGTGCTATGAATAATGCAAATTTAGCTTTTATAAAATTATTATCTTTGGGAAGTGATGGACCTAATGTAAACAAAAGTGTGTTTAAATCATTACATGAAGAAATGAAAACTATGAGAGACTGGGGCTTAATAGATATTGGGACTTGTAATGTTCACATAATGCACAATGCATTCCTAAAGGGCCTCTCCCAGTTTGGAGAAGATGTAAATGATTTAATCATTACTATTTATTACTATTTTGATGGATGGCCTACAAGGTGTGATGATTATAAAAAAATACAAATGAAAGAAAAAGTCCCCGAAAATAAATTTATTAAACATATAAGAACAAGGTGGCTTACCATACTGCCAGCTTCCAAGAGAATTCTTGAACAATGGCCAGCACTAGTGCATTATTTTTTACGTTACATACCTACAAAAAAAACTTCTAGTATGACGACAAATAAATATAAAAGGATTTGCAACTATCTAAAGCAGCACGATATGAAGGTCCAAATTCTTTTCGTTATTGAAAGCTCTAGCCTGTTTACCGAATTTACGTCAATTTTTCAAAGCGATAAGACGATGATCCACCTGTTACATGACCAGTTGGAAAAAATTGTACTTACTATTGGAAATCGCATTTGTAAATCGTGTGAATCTGCGAAGATGGACGTCTTTCATCAAAATAATCTGAAATCTGTTGACACAGTGGTTGTAAGTGATGACATTGCAGAAGAATTAAAAAGATTGCCTGAGAGGAATAAATTATTATGTTTTAAAAATATTCAGGATCATTACAAGTTAGCTGCAGAACATCTTATTTTAAAATCGGCTTTAAAAAATTCTGTTGTCAAATACTTAAGATTCTTAAAGCCGGATAAAATAAAAACCAAAACATCGAAAAAAATGATCAAATATTTATTGCATGAGCACATAAAAGTAGAAGCACTACCGATTTTAGATGAGTGGAGACTGTTACAATTAGAAGATCTTCCAAAATATGATGAGCATAATATGAATATTGACGCATATTGGGATCAATTATTTCAAAATTGTCAACGAGGCCCTTTTAAAAATTTGGAGCAGTTTGTTAAAATGTGTTTGAGTATTTCTCACGGCAATGCAGAGGTGGAGAGAGGATTTAGTAAATCCAAATTACTTTTGGATGAAAACCAAGCCGCTATGTCAGTAAGAACATTAAATGCCAAATTAAATGTCAGTAGTGGGTTAAAGTTATATAATAATCGTCCTGAACGTGTGCCCATTACACGAGATTTATTAAAAATGAGCAGGCTAGCTTACCAGAGTTACAATAACTACTTGCAAGAGCAGAAGGAGTTGGAAGAACACAAGAAAAAACAGCAAGAAGAATGTGAATTACAAGAGGAAATAAAAAAACAAAGAGAGGTAAAGTACCTACTACTCCTATTATAATAATATGTTGTTATTAAAGGTGTTTAATTTCATAGATGGAAATGCAACAAAAAACTCGAGAGTTTGCCACCATTAAGACATTAATGGAAAAACAAATTAAGGAGAAGAATGAAACCCAAACTTCCACTAATGAGCTGTTAGAGCAAGTGTCGCAAAAACTAGATTTGGCTCTAAAAAAAGAAAATGTTCATGGATTACAAGTTGCCCAAGGCCTTTTACATGGTGCTCTTAGCTTAAGAAAAAAGGAGCAAACGTTGGACAAGAACATTAGAGTGGCTGAAAAGCGGAAGAATTCGTTAATTTCGGAGTATTTCTGTAAAAAACCGAAGAATAATTAGTGTTAATTTGATTGTATTAATTTTTAAAATATTATAATGTTTTTTATTTGCAATTATTGATTTCAATGACAATTCACTTAATTCACTTAAAAATTTATTTTATTCACTTAATTCACCTAAAACAAGGAGGAATTCTGCTGGAAGCCCTGGGTAAGGTACAGAAAATCAATTTCTCAAACATCAAACACGGTATACAGTGTGGAAATTAAGTAACGCATAAATTCCGAGATAAATTCAGTATAATTCCGTTGATATTAATTTTTTGGAAAAAATCTTGAAGGGGTATAGCGATTTTAACTTCAGCAAATATTTTCAGCCTATTGTCAGTTTCTTATGTCATTTGTTTTTTTATGTTATGACGTCATCGACTTTTTTTTTTAAATGACAACCTATATTTTTTATTATTGATTTTGGTAGTACTTTTTATTCCGTTTCCAACCGTATAAAATTTTCAATATGTTATATTTGAAAAAAATCGAGAAAAACAGTCTTAAAGTTCAAATATTAAAAATTCAGTAAAGTGGGAAAATTAATGTATCCACCAAAGTTTGACAGAAAGTTGTCGTCGACACATTCGTTTTTATTTTGAAATTATAAAAATAGTTGAAAAATCGAACTAGAAATTTATTATCTGCTCAATTCAAAGTTAGTAACAACGATAACTTCGTGAGACAAACATTATAATAAAAAGAAACTAAATTGATTAACCAAAAAAAAAAAAAAAACAAAAAAAAACAATACCATAAAACACAAAAATAAGCACAGCAATAACAGTTGTTAAATTACATTTACACTAAATGTTCAAATTGACGACCCTGTACCATCTGACAATACCCAAGACGATTATAAAATTCATTTCTCACATTCTGGATAGTTGAGGCGATATTAACCTAATCTCATGTTGAAATCTTTGCCTGAGATCATCTAAATTATTGGGTAGATTGTTGTACACTTTACTTTTTAAGTACCCCCATAAAAATAAGTCTAATGGCGTTAGATCAGGAGACCTAGCCGGCCATTCCATCGGACCTCTTCTCCCAATCCATCTTCCTGGGAGAACTTGATCCAAGTAGCGTCGCACATCAATTGCGTAATCAGACGGAGCGCCATCTTGTTGTAACCAAATGGTATTACAGTGTAACCTTAATATAACGAACCTCAGTATAACGATTTCCTCGATTTAACGAATTCTTCGAAATCCCCTAGAACTGCCCGTAAGAGTTAATGAAAAATATACCTTTACATTACGAATACTTCTTGTCAAAAACCTCTTTATAACGAATTTTCCATCACCGCAGAATATAAATAAAAAGTATAATTTACCTCTATTTAACGATTTTTGTCAACTTATAACCTTTACACAGTATGTCCCCGGATTGAGTTTACAAGAGGAAAATATTTTTTATTTTTGACTTTACGCCAAAACCTTAAAGGAATAAGATTTTTTGCTTGTCCTGAAACCAGCAAATCTGTAATTAAAACTTCATTATTCTGACCGAGTTGAAAGAAACGTATATTTTTCTCTTGATTTTGGACTTGGTAATGATTAATTTTAATCTTAAAGTTTTCTTATCACGAGGCAAGCTATCGTTTTGGAGTAGAATTGTGCGCAGAAATGGATGGGGGGTTAATTGAATAAAGATTGTTCTTGTTAAAAATTAGTTTTTTATGTTAAAGGTGTTTCTTTGAGTTGCCATTTTTTTATTAAATTAATTTTAATTTATTTAAAATAATTTTTTTCACAAACATTTTTGTTATTTTAACTTGCTTAAACTCATTTGTGAACGTGACATCGTTGTCAAAAAAATAAAATCGCCAATATGGTGGGATTTAAAGAGCAGAGAAAAAAATTTATAAGTCCAAAATTAAGAGAAAAATTAAGTTTTCTTTCCATTGAGTCAAAATAATGAAGTTTTAATTACAGATTTGCTGGTTTCAGGACAAGCAAAAAATCTTATTCCTTTGAGGTTTTGGCATAAAATCAAAAATAAAAAAAATTTTCCTCTTGTAAACTCAATCCGGGGACATACTGTATATCGTATCCTACGAATCAAGCACACACAATTTTACAATCCAAATTCATGTCTCGACAGGTTCAGACCAGTTAAATTTATCGTAAGACAATCATTGTGGCAATCGGAGGCCTTCAGGAAAAGACTGAGCAGTTCGGGACATGCAGAGTTCCGTGCTAGCAACGGAACCTTGTTAAAACGAATCTTAGACCAATCGAACCTCTATATAACAAACCTCATTGTAACAAATTACTTGATATAACGAATATTTTCTATTTCCCTTCAGTTTTGTTATATCGAGGTTGCACTGTATTTGGTAGGTCAGGGTTATTTGCATTGGGGAATAATGGAGCTAATGTAAAAATTGCAGGTATCTATCTCCAGTCAAATTGTTTTCAAAAAAGAATTGACCTAGAATTCTATCGCCAATAATTCCTGCCCAAACATTAATTTTCTGAGGATATTGGGTATGGACTTCCCGCATCCAATGGGGATTCCCCTAGCCTAATATCTACAATTCTGTCTGTTGACCGTTCCATTTAAACAAAATGTTGCTTCATCCGAAAACAAAACACGCTGGGAAAACATTGGATCGCGAACGCAAATTTCCATCATCTGCTCACAAAATTCTTGCCTACGATCAAAGTCATCTTCTGCCAACTCATGCACCAATTGCAGCTTACGAGGCTGGTTTGATAAATCAGTGACTTTTCGAAGAAAAAAACATTTTTTTCAATATAGCTATATTTATTTTTCAATGTAGTCTCCTTTAAGCTCTATACACTTAGCCCACCGTTTTTCTAACTTTTTTATCCCTTCCAAAAAATAGCTTTTCTCGAAGTCTGCAAAATAGCGATTAGTTTCGGTAATGATCTCTTCATCTGAGTCGATTTTTTTTCACTGAGCCATTTCTTCATGTTTCCAAAAAGAAAAAAGTCGCAAGGAGCTAAATCCGGCGAATAGGTCGTCCAGTTTTCGGAAGATTTTTTACAACGCCATGTTCCCGAAATTTTTTCTCAATCCTACTAATTGTTGATTGATTTATGGACTGATCCGGGTATTTTTCTCTAAAAAGTTGACACACTTCTCACTAGCTCTGTCGCCATAACCAATCATGATTAACACTTCAATTTCCCGTTTTTCGCACCTCAAATTCAGAAAAACGGACAAATAAGGTAAACTAGTGATCGCCCGTCACTCGAAATTCGAGTGGTATGTATTAAATTGGTAATCAAATCAATGTAAAAATAAATAAAAAAAAAGTGAATACTTATGTAAATAGTGTTGAATAAAGACTGGTTACCATATTACATATTACAATTTTTTATTTGCCTTGTCTGAATAATAAGACGGAATAATTTCTTTATATACAGTGTTTTGCGTAAACACTTGTTCATTGTGCAGTATAAGATGCTCCTGATTGAATTGTTCGCTGATGTAGAAACGGAGACCATCGAATGTACGAAACAGAAGACATTACTACCAGTATTGTGTTCAAAAACCTCTTGAAGTATATGATCAATAACGGCCGTTTCATATATTTGATTAAACAATAAATCTTCCGCTTCTCGATTGATTTGTTGAGAAAGTCGCAGGTCAGTTAAACGAAAATATTGTGGAATTGGTAAACCAATATTTCGGCAAGAAAAATTATGCGATAAAAGAATTGTATTTTGCACAGCTTCATTCGTCCTCTATTTCACAGTTTTCACACCCCGCACCCAAACATCCATCCAGAGGTATAAATGTCTTAATAAGCATGTCTTAAGTTCCCTACACAACTTGCTCACCGAACTTCAGGGGAGGGGCTAAGATACCTATATTTAGCTACAGTTGTCCAACTTCTCATTTAAAATGATTCACGCTCATTTAAATCGATGACTGTAATGGACCGCTTTTCCCCTAAAATGATTTGCAAATAATTAATGAACCTGTGAAAATTTTCAAAATGCTAAGTAATCTTCACATAGAACTTGTCAATGTCTTTTATCTAAAAAAAACAATAATCAAAATCGGTGCAGTACAGACTGTTTTATTTGGTTCAAATTGATTCATGTTCAACGATTAAATATATAGATAATTCATTTTTATTGGTAACCGAATAAGTGGGTAACAGTATTGCAAATAAGACACAATTATTTTACATTTAAAAGATATGGTTTCAATTTATTAATTAATTGACAGGCGGAGGTAAATAAGCGAATTTAATTTTGTCAATAACCGTTATAGGCCGGTATTATCTCATAGCGCAAATAGGTAAGGCATTATCCTAATCGTTTTTCGTAACATTTAATTTAATATTAAGTAGTGCACTGATATTAAGTAAGATTGCTGTTCAAATCGATTCAACTACTTTTTATTGCCAGTAGAATTATGTCAACGTCCCATGGGCGCCGAGAAGCGCCGAATTTCATTTTTAATAGCCGTGTAGATTACGTAGGTTAAAGGAATGACACACGATCAAAATAACCCTCTATGTATACATATTACCAAATTTATTAGAACAAGTTTATATGGAGACCTATCTAAGTTGCTTAGATCTACCGATATAAACGCAACCGCTTTATTGAATCCAAAAAAAATCAGAAGACAAAAAATTGGTGAGATAGAAAAAGAAATATGAAAAGAAGAGAAGATAGAAGAACAGCTGAAGAGAGAAGAAAGAAACATAAATAAGTCAATCTGAAACAAAACATTCGAAAGAAACGAACCTAAACGAAAGTACAACAAATAAGAGTAAAAGTTATAACGGTCACGGGATCAGAGATGACAACACAGAGAGCCTCAGAGAGTATACATGAGTAAAGAAAGATAGGCAACGACAAAATAAATCAAGAAACGAAAACATAACAGTGTAATAAAAATAAAAAAATTAAAAGGAAACTTCTCTGAATAATCCCATTTTCACGGGAACGAATAACATAACAAAAGGGATGGTCCCTAGGACCCTAGGGACTAATTATTGACCCTACTAACATAGTTGTGTTTCTATAGCACCCTACGGTACTAACCCTTTTTTTCACAAATGGCGTATAATTATGAGGATTATGTCCACAAATATGATAATTTTGGGAGATTTCTAAGTAAAAAATTACTCGAATATGTTTTGCTTTCTCGCAATCATATTGTAGGTAGTTTACAGGTGAATTACTTTCTACACCTAATCCCCTTTCCGGAAGGACCATTGACGAATTTAACCAGGGCACCCTACGGCGAAAACGATTATAATTTTGACAGCTGCCCTTTCCTATAGTGGCGGTCAATATTAAAAATTGACGTAACATTTTTTACAGAACTACAACACCAAAGCACTTTTGTTTGAGTAGAAGATGTTATTTGTTTGATTTTTATAAAACTATTAAATGTATTGAGACGACGGCGCGACGGCCCGGAAGCGGATGATGTCATGATGATCTCACCACGTATGGTAACGTAATTAATCTGGAATAGTCTACATGAGAACGTCTGGGAATAATTATTCACATGGGATGCTCTAGAAGACTCTGTGGCGGTGATCTCATGCTATACCACGCTCGTACAAGAGACTGATCTCATTCTTCTGGAATAATTCTTTGCGTTGGAAACATGATCTCATGATTCCGGGAATAGAAGAATTCGGGAACGAAGGGAGCGGTATAAGAAGGGATCAAACAACGGAGCAAGTCAGTCTATTGGAAGCATCGTGAGCAAGTGATCAGCGCGTGATATTGTGAAAGTCTGTACATTGTGAAAAGTTAGTCTTAGTAGTCTTTTTAATAAAAGTTTGTAAATACGGTGTGTGCCAGAAAATTTTTTTAAATCCTCGAACCCGCCCGGCTCATTACGTTACATTGGTGTCAGAAGTGGGATTTAAAGAAGCGGACGTAAAAAAAAAGGAAGAAAGGAAGGAACAAATGGCCGCTCTTCTAAAACAATTAGAAAAGAGTCGACAAGAAGAAAGAGAAGAACACGAAAAAAGACGTGGAAGAAAAGGTTCAAGTTGTAAAAGAAGAAGTTCTGGAAATGAAAGAAGACGTAAAAGGGATAAAAGAAGATTTGGAAAAGAAAGTCAAGGAAATAGAAACAAAGCTGAAAAGAATGACAACGGGACAGTCAGCCGTGACAGAGACGTCATCACAAAGGCTAAGACCCCCGACTTTTGATGGCCAGACCTCGTGGTTTATGTACAGGAGGCAATTTGAGGCAGCGGCCGAAATGAACAACTGGGGTGAAGAAGAGAAAGCCACTGCACTGGTATTATCCTTGCGAGGACAAGCTCTTCAGCTGCTGCAAACCGTCCCGGAGAGGGAACAGAAGAGCTACGTCGCCGTGGTCAACGCTCTCGAGCTGCGATATGGAGACCTCCACTTGAACCAAGTGTACCAGTCGCAGCTGAAGTCACGAGTACAGAAGAATGGCGAAAGCTTGCAGGAGTTTGCGGCGGACGTTGAGAGACTGGTACATCTGGCCTACCCAAGCGCCCCTAGCGAGTTTCACCACCAACTTGGAACAAGCGCGTTTATTGATGGGGTCCGTGACGGTGAGTTGCAGCAAATGTTGAGACTAGGTAGACATCAAAAATGCGCCGATGCCCTCGTGCACGCCCTGGAGTTCGAGGCGGCTAAAAACGCTTGTCGTCCGGCGGCTCAACGTCTGCGAGCAGTAACTATGGAGGAAGCCCCGAAAGACGGAAACGACCTGCTGCGAGAAATAAAGACGTTGCTTGAGGAAATGCGGCGCGGAAGCATGACAGGCAGACCCAGATGCTTTAATTGTGGGAGAGTGGGTCATCTGAGGAGGGACTGCCGTTCAAGAAGATCGCCGGAGCAGACCCATAGAAATCCGGAGTCCGGCCCTTCAAGTTCAAGGCAGTCGGAAAACTAAGTTCAGCTAGCGCTTTGGGGCGTGTGCTAGCTGGCCCTACAAAAGCCCCTAGGGTCATCTCCGTCTCGCAGCTACGAAGAAGGAACGACAGTCTGTTACTGGAGGGTCGAATCAACGGAGCTGGCTGTTCTATGACCGTCGACACCGGAGCGACCGTCTCGATCGGAAGACCAGACATCTTCAAACCGCTGGGAGATTTCCAATTGGCAGATAGCGACCTAGTGTTAAAAACAGCAACGGGAGAAGCAGCACGAGTATTCGGGGAAGTTGAGGCAAGACCCGAGTTGGGGAGGTTCGAGTTCGTTCACAAGGTTATTGTAGCTGATATAGTAGACGATTTCATCTCGGGTCTTGACATCATGAAGAAGTTCGGATTCGTGCTGGACATCAAGAATCGCATGCTGCTAGTTGGCAACGAAGAAATCTCCCTGCACTCTGCGATACCATCCGCCGACGAAGTGAAAGTGATAGTCTCCGAAACGGTCCGTGTACAGAAGAACTCGGAACAGATCGTGCTGGCAGAGTTGGAAGAAGACCCTGGGGGATACCGGACTGGAATAATAGAACCGAACGTGACCACCATCCCGGACGTGACACAAAAAACACAAATCATGGTAGCAAGAACACTCGTTGAGGCTAACGGACGAATTCCTATCCGTGTAGCGAATTTAGGTGAAAGTCGTGTTACACTACGGAAAGGGCAGACGATCGGACTATACCATCCTGTACTACGGGTCGTCCGTTGCGAAGAACAACCTGTTGAGTGTAACAGAAAAGAGGCTCAGCGGACGAGTGTGGAGAAGCTCTTCCTAGAAGACTGGAAACACCTTACGAACCATCAATTAGAGAAGGCCATGGCATTTATCCGCAAGGAGAATGACATCTTTGCTACCGAAGACCGAAGCACCGGCAGAACCAACATGGTGCAGCACAGAATCAACACAGGAGATGTTGCTCCGGTCCGACAACCACCAAGAAGACTTCCGTTCGCAAAACACCAAGAGGTGGCTCAGATGGTGGACAAAATGAAAGCAGACGGAATAATTGAAGATTCCTCAAGCCCGTGGTCGTCACCAGTTGTATTGGTAACGAAGAAAGATGGTTCCACTCGCTTTTGCGTTGACTACAGACGGCTGAACGATGTAACTAAGAAGGACAGCTATCCGTTGCCACGTATCGATGACACCCTAAGCTTGTTGTCGGGATCACAGTGGTTTTCAACCCTCGACTTGAAAAGCGGCTACTGGCAAGTTGAGATCCATCCCGATGACAAAGAGAAGACGGCGTTCTCGACTGGAAGCGGTCTCTACCAGTTTAACGTCATGCCATTTGGACTCTGCAACGCTCCAGCCACTTTCGAGAGGTTGATGGAACTGGTTCTGCGAGGGCTGACATGGAAAACCTGCTTGGTGTACCTCGATGACGTCATGGTAGTTGGAAGAACCTTCGAAGAACATTTGAAAAATTTGGAAGAGATCTTCAGCCGCCTGCGGAATGCCAACCTTCAGCTCAACCCCAAGAAATGCCGATTGTTCCAGACAGAAGTGAAGTTCTTGGGCCATGTGGTTTCGCCCAGCGGAGTACAAACAGATCCAGACAAGATCGCGGCCGTCCGCGAGTGGCCACGACCAAGGGACAAGCACCAGCTGAGAAGCTTCTTGGGCCTCTGTACCTACTATCGCAGATTTGTCAAAGGGTTTGCTGACATTGCCAAGCCTCTGCACAGACTCACGGAAGACAAAACCCCATTTATCTGGAATAACGAGAGCGAAGCAGCGTTTAGAACTTTGAAGATCTCGCTGTGCACGGGTCCTATTCTGTCTTACCCGAGAGTAAAAGGGCGGTATGTCCTGCATACAGACGCCAGTAACAACGGCATCGGGGCAGTCCTTTCGCAGGTACAGGAAGGCGAAGAAAAAGTCATCGAATACTATAGCAAGGTGCTTTCTAAGCCGGAAAGAAACTACTGCGTTACGAGGAAGGAGTTATTGGCAATCGTAAATGCAGTAGGACATTTTCATAAGTACCTGTACGGTCAACACTTCAAAATTCGAACGGATCATGCTGCGTTGAGGTGGCTGTTAAGCCTTAAGGATCCAGAAGGTCAGACAGCCAGATGGTTGGAGAGGCTCCAGCAGTATGATTTTCAAATCGAACACCGACCAGGCAGATCACACCAGAATGCGGACGCACTTTCTAGGAGGCCGTGCCGAAGTGACTGCAAACATTGCAGTCGGAGAGAGGCATCCAAGGAATTCGAGGTCGTGAAGAGATTGGTTCTGCAACCTCAAGATGGGTGGACAACGGCGGAGATGAGGGCAGAACAACTTGGAGATAGCGAGATTAGTGCAATTTTGGAAAGCAAAGAGAACGGAAATCAGAGACCACAATGGCAAGACATTTCGGACAAGAGTCCTGCTCTCAAAGCACTATGGGCCCAATGGGATTCACTGAAAGTGGAAAATGGCCTGCTGAAGCGAGCATGGGAGAGTACAGACGGGAAGTCGGTGACGATGCAACTGGTTTTGCCCAAGTGTCGCGTGAAGGAGGTCTTGCAAGAAATCCACGGTGGAGTGTCCGGCGCACATCTCGGCGTGAATAAGACCATGGGTAAAGTCCGTGAACGCTTCTATTGGGTGAACGTTCGAAACGATGTCGAGAGCTGGTGTCGAAAATGTGACACTTGTGCGGCGAGCAACGGTCCACAGACGCGTAGTCGAGGAGCCATGAAGCAGTACAACGTTGGGGCACCATTCGAGAGAATAGCCTTCGACGTAGCAGGTCCGTTTCCTACCACTGATTCGGGGAACAAGTACATCATGGTGGTCATCGACTACTTTAGCAAGTGGCCGGAAGCCTATGCCCTACCCAATCAAGAAGCTGTGACGGTTGCCAGGGCGTTGGTAGAAAATTGGATTTGCCGCTACGGACTTCCACTGGAAATGCACTCGGACCAAGGGCGGAACTTTGAATCTGGAGTGTTCCAGGGCGTCTGCGAACTATTGGGTGTACGGAAGACAAGGACGACACCCCTGCATCCTCAGTCAGATGGAATGGTCGAGCGTTTCAACAAGACCATGGAGCAGCACTTGTCCAAGGTGGTCGATCAACATCAGCGGGACTGGGATCGGCGTCTACCTTTGTTTTTGCTTGCGTACAGAGCGGCAATTCACGAGACGACCCACCAGACACCGGCGAAGATCCTGTTTGGACGGGAAATGCGTCTACCATGCGATCTGGCTTTCGGATCACCGGGACAAGAGCGGAAGGACGTGGGAAACTACGTAGACGAACTACAGGAAGCCATGTCCAGTATACATGAACTAACGCGCAGTCACATTCGCGTGGCGAGCGACCGGATGAAGACGCGTTACGATGTGAGGGTGAATTCGGCAGGATTCAGTGATGGAGACTTGGTATGGTTGTTCAACCCTCGGCGAAATAAAGGTCGCTGCCCAAAGTTACAACCCAGTTGGGAAGGCCCGTACACGGTTGTAAAGAGGATCAACGACGTAGTGTACCGGATTCAACGCAATCCCCGAGCCAAGATGAAGGTGGTTCACCTGGATCGTTTGGCACCCTACTCCGGAACAAATCAACAGGGTTAAAGTAGATTGTTCGGGACGAACAATCTTTAAAAGGGGGGCAGTGAGACGACGGCGCGACGGCCCGGAAGCGGATGATGTCATGATGATCTCACCACGTATGGTAACGTAATTAATCTGGAATAGTCTACATGAGAACGTCTGGGAATAATTATTCACATGGGATGCTCTAGAAGACTCTGTGGCGGTGATCTCATGCTATACCACGCTCGTACAAGAGACTGATCTCATTCTTCTGGAATAATTCTTTGCGTTGGAAACATGATCTCATGATTCCGGGAATAGAAGAATTCGGGAACGAAGGGAGCGGTATAAGAAGGGATCAAACAACGGAGCAAGTCAGTCTATTGGAAGCATCGTGAGCAAGTGATCAGCGCGTGATATTGTGAAAGTCTGTACATTGTGAAAAGTTAGTCTTAGTAGTCTTTTTAATAAAAGTTTGTAAATACGGTGTGTGCCAGAAAATTTCTTTAAATCCTCGAACCCGCCCGGCTCATTACGTTACAGTATTGTATGTATGTATGTACTAAAAGGTTCGGAATTGCGTCGAAGAAGGACCGAATTGCGGATTAACGGATTATCTCTAGGCTACACATACCGAACGAACATACCGATGTTTAAATAGACTTAAGAATAATAAAGAAATACGACTACCATTCTTCACAGCATTGAAACCATTTAGTGACCGATTAGACCAACTAGTGATCGATTAGATTGGTAATCAAATCAATGTAAAAAAAATAAGCCGTCACGGTACGAAAGAATTTATAATTAAAGAAAACCAACCAATAAATAAATATGCAGTCAAATAAATAAAAACAGATTCATTAATAAAATACATATTTTTTCTTCAAACGTCAGAAGAACGTGACATTGTCAAGAGGTAATTACAAATAGCCATTTGTCTGTCATGGCATGGCAAAGAAAGTTGTCTAGCAGCGCATTTTCATTTTCAAGTTTTATCAAATCAAAGAAATTGTCAAATTTTCGGCGTTTAAAGAAAAAATAGCATGTTTTATTCGGAGAAAAGTGGCTCGTGTGTATTTGTCAAACCTACAGATTTGCCACGAAAAGCCTCAATTTTGCTCCTCACAAAACAATCTACTATTTTAGAGGATTTCGCTTTTCACGCAGGATATTCGTTTTCACTTCACGTACGTACGTTTTAAGGTTCCGCCCTTATCATTTTTTTTCAATTCCTCCAGTTCAAACTTTCTCTTAGTATTGTTGTCACTCATTATTGCATTATTACTAGTCTGTGCCAGCTTCGAATTACACGGAACCTCGAACTTCCGGGGCTCGGAATTACCGAGACTCAACTATAGTCATATTTGATCAATTTGTGTATTAACCTTAACATATAGATATACGTCTTCGCGGATTTTTTGTATAGACCTTTCTAAGCTCTACATTCGTTTATCGTTAATGCAGCGTTCGTAAAATACGGATTCGCACAACCGTTTTTTTTGTGAAATTTTTCCTGCATCAATTACTTTGTTTCCGTACAAAGAAATAATGCTTATCTCTAATTCCAAAATAAAGTTAGAAAACAACAATCTGTGGTTATGTATTTCAACCACAAACGGTTATTACCGGAATAAAAACAGAAGTATGTATTTCATTTAATTTAATTCTGTGTGCAGTTCAATGAAAGATTTTGATCGCTATACGATCTTATTGCTATCATCAAATCACTCAATAGAATTGACGTCATGGTGAGATAGGTTCGTTGCGTTGTTCAGTTTGTGTATTTTTATTTTTCTAAATTTATATACATATTTTTTCATTCAAGCTGAAAATATATTTTCTTTTTACCAGTGCAAACGTTTCATTAATGTAATGTCACAGCACATAAATTCTCCCGTTTGACCTTTACACCTATATACAATTTTATTCAATTTCTATTTACATACCTATACATGACTTGACTATTTAAATATATACATTACAGTAATTACAGTATGGATAATCCGATCAGAAATTGTTAAGACTCGGATTAGTGGTTCGTTCGAATTACCCATGCCTTGTATACTCCGAACGAATTTGGATTATAAAATATACAAAATCCTAGAATTACTGCATAACGTATTTAAAAAAAAACAGCAGGTAATTAATACACAAAGGGGTTGTTCGGATTATGAAAGGCTTTAATCGTGTAGAAACAATGATGGCAACCTTGCCAAGGGCGGCAAAATCGACGAATTTAGTTCGTAGTTTCTTGTCTGGATTGTCATTGAGTGCCATGACTTGAAGTTTACTAATGTTTCTGTTTAAGTGGACGGTGGATCCCTTATTAATTCTTAACAACTAATCGAGAAGTATGTAATATAAATAATTCTCGCTATGTGCCTCTGAACCAAAGTTCATTCTGCGTTTTATTCCATTGTTCTTAAATTAGATATTTCTTTGCATGGAGAGAGTTCTGTGACTGGTTCTGTTAATTTTAACCTATAGCGTCGATGATCATTCGATCCGGTGTGGTTTGTGCAACTTATGATAGTGTGTATAGAATTTACTGTTACTTTATATTTTGCAACGGCTCTGGTCCTATAGTCGTCATTTATTGACATTAATATTAGATCTCTAAAAATTTGGGTAGATACTTAGGAAATGGGGGACAAACCAAATACGCTCTTCATGGAATATTTATCCGAAAATTAATGCCAAATGATCTCCTCGGTTCTTACAGTTAATAGATGCAGTAATGAGGCTCACCTAATGGACTCGCGGTAACAAAATTACCCACTTAATGTAAAAAGAACTGTGACTTTCTTCTTTATCGATATAATCATTAATGCATTATTAATACTGATGAGATCAAAAAGAATAAAGCACTCGCTTGTTCCTTTTTTATTAAATTGGAGGACGCCACTGACTTTTAATCTCACCATACGAAAGAAGGAAAAAAGTCCCAAACCACTTACTTGCATCCCAAGATTAGATAGCGTGTCCAACAGCTGTTGGATAATTTATGGCAGTGAGGTGAATGGTTTACGGCCGGATTTTACAGTTTGAATAGAAAAGTCTTTTTGGGGGATAAAAGTGGAAACGTGGTTGTTTGGCAGGTGTATTTAATTGTTATTGCAACATAATGTTTAAAACGGTACATCCCAAAGTGGAAAATTGCAGGTTCGCGTCGTTTGGCAAATTCTTGTTTCGCACAAAAAGTAGAGGGTCACTGCTCTACAAGTGGCACAACGACACCAAGCTAAATATACAAAGCCTACGTAAACAAAAATCGTGTAAATTGGATAAGCCATCGATTCCTAACGACTAAAAAGACAATTTCGCCCTCAAAGAGATCAAAGACTCCATCTCCGACATCTCCGGTTTCCAATAATTCTCTGCTTTCTCGACAAACGACGAAATTGGCAGCTTGTATTTACCGAAAGTGGAACACAAATACATAATTAATCAATATAATGGCACATATCCCCCCTTCATTACTACACTAATTTCCAAGTTGTTTACTCCAAGTTCCAATTTAATTAGACGACTATAAATAACTGCATCTGCTGACACAACGAGTGAAATGTGAAAAGTTTCATCGCACGCCCGATTTAAATACAAACTTGACCGGAAATTACGGTCGTTTTCTTATTTTTTCGAAATGTTTCCGGTGCTTTATCGAACGGAAGTGAAAAGCAACCGCGACTCTTGTCCGTCATTCGTCAGAATTTAATCAGACGTTCTCAGTAATGTGGGCTTACATAGGGGTGTACAAGTCGTAATGATATAGAGTGAGGTTGGACAAACGGTTTGATGTAGTTTAATAACTGGAGGCCACTCTTTTAATTCTATAATTCGTGATTGAATAGTGGATTTGTTATCAATTCGTTATCGGGAGCAATATCATCTCAATGTCATATCGACACTTGCAAGTTTTCTCAAAGATAGGAGAAATAATGTATGATTTACTGTGAATAATAATTACCTTCTAGTATAATGTTCGAAATTAATTAAATAAGAACACGAACTAGGTGCCGAATACAAAAAAACTTCTAACATTTACTAGTCTTGAATTAGACCTTTGTTATTCATCGATCATAAACGGTCCGAACATTCCAGATTTCGTTAGTTTAAATTATATACTTCAGAAACTCTTAAAACCAAATTTGGATAAAAGCTCTCGGGACGAAGGTCAAAAAACACCCCAAACTGTGACATTTGGTTTATGTAGGTGCAGTAAAATTGTATTTGGTTTGTAGAAGTAAAAATCGATTTGGACAGTCGTGGAATAACTTCATTGTACTTTGAATAAAAGATTGTCACAAACTTTTTTGAACGGGTATTCACCTCAACCGCCGAAACGCGACGAGAAATTTCTTGAAAGCGCTCCAATTTTTCTTGCCAGCTGTACAGAATATATGGAATAATGTGCAGATGCACAGATTGGACGCACATGAAATGCAATCAGGATTTTAATGGACAGAGTGCGCTGTTGTCCGATGGAAAAAACGTTGTCCGAGCTGAACATGGAACGGACCTAATTGTTGCGTTGTTGTATTGATTTTAGTCGAGAGTCGACATCAGCGGACGGAATTTGGACTTTTTTCTTTGTCTCTGATTGTTTTCTTCTCGACACGTTGTTTTTATTGCGTGATCAGTGTCGTACGTCGTCTTGTTGTCTTTGTGGTTATATCGGATTTATTGGGAGGCGATTGAGAGGATATTTTTTATAATAATTGTGTTTTGATGGTGTGCTGGTCTTTTTTTCTGAAGAAGTTCTTATTAAAAGCGGGCAAGATTGCTTTGTTTAAGTAACCGGTCCAAACCCGACCCGAGCATTTTTTGTGGTAGCATCCGTACCTAATCAGTATACAGGCTGTTTCCTAAAAAACGCCTCACTCTATGACTCTTTTATTTATTGTTCGATTTCAACGAATAAAAAAGCAAACGGAATGGATATATAAGTATGTACTATTAGAGTGTCAGAGTTTAGATCTTTTTTAATGTCATCTTCAGTTTCAATCGATAGTGAACTTTTTTTTAATGGCCGCCTTTATTTTTTTTTGTTTCACAATGATGAAGATTTATTTTCTTAATCCATAGATGTATTTAACATTATTATTCGATGTATAATTATTACAAAAGTAACGACATATTTATTACAATCATCCCGAGTTTCATACGAAATTTTCAAGTGTGCCATGACAAACAATCAAATCAAACGTTTCTATTTATTTTAAACAAGATGGACTCTAATCAGTTGACTGATATGTTTGAAGTTTATGTCCAGTGAAATAAAAACAGCTACCAGGCTGTCCAGCTTTACATGAACCGAAATTTTAAAGACATACATATGCATAGAGTTGAGCTCAATAAAGTATCCTGTAATATTGATTGTACCATATTAAATAATTTTTTTTTTATTAATATACCTCTAGCTCAATTTGCATTAGCAAATTAATTAGAATATTGAGGAGAAGCAACAAAACAAATGTATACACTAATAGCATCCAGAAAATCGAGCTGTCCTCCCACACTTCCAATCCCGATAAAATTATTTTGTGTTTAAAATTCGGGGGCTTTTCCTATTAAATATTCCTGAAGATTGCTTATGACCTCTGTATAAAAAACAATAACAACGTAAAAAAATATAAAAAAAAACAGGCGAAAATGTCAACAACAGTTGAGTGACATTTGTCAGGTTGCGTGCTTCTGTTTGTTTCCCCACAGCCCTCTTTTTTCTATTTTTTTTAATTGTGCACGAAATTATGTCTTCTGTTACATCATTAGATTAAGAAAAAAGGCCCTTCCAGATTAAATAAAAAAATACATGTTGAATGTTGAATACAACATAAAAAAAACAATAGCAGTTTGATTTTGTAGTACATATTTCTAAAATAATTTCTTCTGCTTTTTTTGTCCATTAATATCGGACAAGAAATGAGGTACAGTTGACTTGCGGCGTTTTTTAGGAAATAGCCTGTATTATGTCGTAGTCATGTACTAAAACTAGGCTTTTCAAAATGGCTGGGCCAATTTGTAAAACAATAATAGCTTTGTAATTAGACTAGATATTTAAGGCGTTTTATAAAACCCCCTTATAACTTTAGGCTTATTATAAAAACAATGATTTTACAATATGCCTAGCTTAAGTCAGACGTATTATAAAACGCCTTGTTGTTTTGAAAAAGCCTAGGCGTTTTACAAGAAAGCCTGGTCCTTATTTAAAGGAAATATGGAAGTTCATGAAATTATCCTTAATTAGTAATTATAGGGGAATAACAAAATAGAAGACCGTTAACTATGTTGTCAAATGTTATTGATTTATAAAGCATCTTCTCATATGTGTAGTAGAATTATGTAGATGAATTCAGTCAATTATTGATTTTATTATTAATAGCATAGTTAACGAGTTAACAATAGATGAGCGCGAGATTCACTAGAAAAAAAACTTGAGTAATAAGATTATGCAGGTATGCGTTTTTAGGCATTCTAGTAAACTAATAATAAAAATACATATTGTAGAGGTAATAAAATATTGAAAGCAGAAATGTAGGAGAAGATTTCTAAAGAATTAGAAGTGGAGGAATAATTTAATTTAATAAACAAAAATGTTTTAGTTACGGACTGAAGTTACTTCTAGATAAATTTGGCAGCGTCTCTACGTATTAGCAAAATTTTTGCAATGCCTATCCTGCTGTTTACACTGGCCATTGCCTAAGCAGGTCCTCAGTGACGATTTTGGTGGACTCAGGTGCGGACATCACAGCTATTGGAGGATGACGACCAACAGCTGTTGCAGAGTGTTATATTGACCACTTGTTACACAATAAAATCGAGACAGCTACTTAAATCATGAATACTGTTCAAGATAATGCTATGCAAAAGAATGCTGAGAATAAGAGAAAAAGTATATTTTAAAAAGTTATAAAGTTAGCTATTACTCGCGTTTTCAGTTAATCTAAATTAGTAGAAGTAACTTTTACTGAACAGTAATAGAGGCCTCTGTCTCCACTCTATCGCATCACTATGGTTACATTCAAAATTACCACTTGACATTACCTATACTGTTAATGTGATTTAATTTCACATAATTTTTAAAGTCAAATGGTCAAATTGTCAGATCTCTTACCGCTTTTTAGTAATTTCATTCTGTTGGTTATTATTTATTTAATTTGCTGAAAACTAAGTATAGTTTCTTTATGGGCACTGCAGATGAACTTGTCTTTTCTATGTGAAAATTTCCAAATCAGACGCTTGTAAAATTAATCCTTACACACACCTTGTAAATTTTTCTTTTAGGACCTTCTTGTATCAGAGTAAATGTACGTTTATGTCGAAAAAAAAAACACATCTAAATCGATGTTAAATTTTTTGACGCTATGCTCGTAGCTCCAACATAAACGTACCCTAAAACACAACTCGAATATTGCTTTCTTTATTGCCGCAGTTACGTAAATGCCTTCTATTTCACGTCCCATAAATAGCACGAGTCATTAACGAAGAAAATTCGAAAATTTACGCTAATTAAATATTAATCCTAATGACGATATACCCTCTCAAAATGGCGGCCGGTAAGAAAAATCGACCAATCCGATTTCCACAGATCCTTCCGAGAACCTTCTCTCGTTTTGTATTTACGAAGATTATGGTTGTAATAATAGTAATAATGTGCGTTTCACAGTCGTTGATGGTTGGTTGGTTCATTGACCCGGAGAGATGATGAAGGTTTAATTTATTACGGAGGAGGTTGCTATATTTCTTCGTTTGGTAGTCATAAAAGAGCAATAATTTTTTGAAGATGCTGTGTGCGGTTATTAAGCATGAAAAAGTGTGGTCGGGTTTGCAAAAAACTGTGATTATAGCTTTTGGCTATCAAATCACTAATGATATTGGATTTCCATCTATGTATAAGGCCGAGTGATTCAGAGTAGCGTTTATCAAGTATGCTTTGCTTATTAAGACCTACAACGGTTGGCAATAGTGTGGGTGCAATATTTTCAATAAGTACTGGAACCCCATTCATTTGAAACATTACAGAAGTTCTTCCTTTATCTTCTAGTTTCGCTAGTGGAAATGAGTTATGCCCATATGGATACATGAGGTGTATCTCAATATAACACAGTTTTTTCTCTATAGCATTATAAAGGTCCGCCTAGCTTAGATTAGAATTTATGCCAGTCTACAGTTTAAAACCGCTCTCCTGAAAACTTGGAACAACGACGAATTATTTCAGTTTCCAAACTGCTCTTTCATTAAAGTTCATCCGAACCACTAGGTATTGAGCGATCAAGATAATTTGTAATCGAGTCATCCATGAAACTGAAAACGTATGTCGTGCACTTAAACTGCATTTATAAATGTCAAATAATGTGTCAATTGAAAGATAAAATGGTGGAAATTCTCAAACAGGATTTTATTGTCAAAAATACGTGAAATTTTAAGGAAAATACATTTATTTCATTCAACTGTTATAATAAATGCTGAAAATGTTCTCCATTTTGGTCTAAGTACAAATGAGCCCTTCGTCTAACACCTTGAATAACATTTCGTAACATATCTGGATTATTATTTATTTCATTAAGTTTTTCGGTGATCCTGAGCCTTAATTCTTCTAAATTATGAAGAGGCGTTCAGTAAATGGAATTTTTTAAATAAGGTCACAAAAAAGGCCGCAGGTGTAAGAGCACAAGATCTCGGAGGCCAGATATTTTCTGTGTTCCTACTAATCAGTCTGTTATGAGAGAACTCTCGTAACATAGCTATTGTGGTCTTTGCTGAATGTGCTGTAGCCCCATCTTGTTGAAAATAGCCAAGTACCAATTCGTCATCATGAAGTCCGTTAATAAAAGTTTCCAAAATCACTTGTTGATATGCAAGTGTAGTTAGGTTACCTGAAGGAGGATTACAAATTTATAGGTTTAAATAACTAATAATGAATGATTTACCTTCAAAAAATATTGGTCCTATTATACGTCGTCGGCTAATGGCTGCCCAAATACCAATTTTTTGTGGATGTAATGGAGCCTCTACATAAACATGAGGCTTTTCACTGCTCCAAATTCTCATATTTTGTGCATTAACGTATCCACTTAGATGAAACCATGCGTTTTCTCCAACAAATCATCGTCAAACGTGTTCAAGAACCATTGACAATATGCAGCCCTTAATGGAAAATCATCTTGATGCAGTTTTTGTACATAATATGTTAATCGATATGGATATAAAACTAAATCTTTTTTAAGTATTGCTTCACATGTGCCATATGATAAGTCCACCTGCTGTGCCAATTGGCGAATGGATGTTCTAGGGGCTTCTTCCATTACGTGTTGGACAATCTCAATGTTTTCTGGTGTTCTTTTATCGTTTGATCGACTATTTCCTGCTTTTCTTTCTAAAGTGGATGTTTCTCGAATCTGGGTAACACAACGCTTTAATGTATTGGAGAAATGAGCAAATCGACGATATTATCTTGAAACTGCTCACTAAATTCTGTCCATGCATCTTGAACAGAATATTGCCACACGCCGTCTACTTTCTGCCCATTTTGAAAATACGACTCAACCGTAAACGCTTTGTGTTCTAATGAAAATGCCTTTTTTAAGCAGTGAACGAATGAAGTTCTTAAAAGAACTGATTTTGTGGAGTAGAGAGACTGTTTCACTAGACAAAAATAACACAACAACCAACATCAACAACCCAAGCGGCAAGATACTGAGATTTGAGGTTAGGTTAATTTTTCAAATTCATTTCACATTTGATGGCAGTGGTACAGGTTACACCGAACTGGGATTTCATTTATATACAAGATCTGGCGAAAAACACATCTGTTTAACAATTTATTTCCTAAATTTTTTGAAACCTCAAAATAATTTTTTAAACTTCTTGAATGACGTAACTTTAGATGCCACAATTAAGCATATCAATTGCGAAAGACACACGGATTCGAATTCATGGATGACTTGATTACAAATTATCTTGATCGCGCGATATAAACAACCCAATTTCTAATATAATTCAATCAAGATCTAATATAATTATTAAGAATTAGTTTGCTAGCGGTTAAATTGTATTGGCTTCCATATTTATTATTGTAATTCTGAACGAATTTTTCTCTTTATTTGTTCAATTCCTAGTTGGGGGTATCTTTAATCTTTAATATTTAATATTGTAGCTTAGATGCATCTGTGTCTTTCTTGCCAATTCATTTAAGTTCATGGAACTGTATGTAGGAACTTATTGTACCGTTTTGACATTCTGACTAATTTACCTGTTCTACAAAATGGGTTCCGATTCAGGATAATCACAGTGCCAACCGTATTACAACGCTATCTATTTACGCATCTTCCTCCCCTACATCTCTGTCGCACATGCTCTTTCTGATGTCATTCCAAGATCTGTGGGGGCGGCCTCTTTTTCGTCTGTATGGCGGTAACCACTGGTATATTTTCTTTGACCATCTACACGCAATACGTGACAAACCAGTTTAGACTTAATATGTAATTTCTATGTTATTTCTGATACACAAGTGGCACTTTTATATTTTACTTCATCAACCTGTGGAAGGGTAGTATTATTCCCATCCATCCATGTTTTTGAGGTATTAATTACCTAGTTCAAACGGCTTATCTACATTTAAACTGAACATACGATGGAGCCTTCATTTAAAAGCGAATTTTTATTCAAGCCCTCCGGCCGGGACAGCAACTTTACTCCTTCAATTTTTAATCGTTCCTATGGCGACGAAAATGCAGAAAATACCTACCGTCTATCGCCGTGCACGTCCAAGCACTGTGTCGTTTCTCGAGACTTGTTTTTTTCTCTTTTGATACACCTCTCTGAACACAACAGTTTCTCTTTCTCGCCGCAGACAGCATGCATCGCACGATTTCTTTTCTCTTTGTATGGAATACATATACCTGTTTTTAGGTGATTGGACGACCTCCAGATTGTTGACTTCCATACATCAGCTGTTGTCTGTGTATATTTTTTTGTTGTCGGGTAACGTTCCACGGACGGTTTCTGAAAGGAGGAATTTTTTATACAGGGACGGATTGATGGAGCTGGAAGATGGAAAAGTCCCATTCGAAATTCTTTTTTGAATTGAAATGTCTTGGTGTTGTTATTTATTAGTAAAATCATGATGTGACTACCACGGTAAATGCTTTCGTTCGTAGCAATCTACAAGTGCGACAGAATGAAACAGATTTTTGGTAAAATGGGTAGATGAGATTTCAACAAAATTTGTAGAATTGTCTTATGTTTGTGGAATGCATGGGAATGTAACTTCCAGTGAAATCAGTTGGTGTCTGACATCACATATTAAAACAGTACAAAATGATTAACGATTGCCGCAGGAGTTATATTTGCTTTTCTCAGCGCTGTACATGACTTAAGCTCAAAACTGTCAAAACAATTGAACTAACTTCGATGGAACATTAAAGGGCTCCCGCCATTATACTGGAACATTGCTAAATCCTGTTTTACTTCAAAAATAAAAATTTTATTCCTTTGAAAAAAATAAAAAAATAACAATAAATTTGGAAAGCAAACAACGAAAAATGATAGATAAACCATTTAATAAAATTGCTTAAATTGCCGCCCGCCAACTATATTTGACACACTCCCAGACGTGTATTAACACTTCGTTGAATCACTTCGGGACTAATCTGCGCCATTTCACTTCGGATTCATAGTCGTAATCGTTTAAATTATATGGTGTTTTAAAATAGACCTTCGATTTTAAGTAACCTCATAAAAAAATCTAGGGGAGATAAGTCAGGGGAACGTGGTGGCCACTTCATACGTCCCCGACGTTCAATCCATCGATTTGGAAATACCTCATCAGGATATTCACGAACTCCAACGCCGAAGTGAGGAGGTACCCCATCTTGTTGAAACCAAGGTACGAAGAAGATCATCATTTTCATTATTTGGAAAAATAACTACCATCAATGCTGGTATCATTTCAAAGCTTAAAAAGTCTAAATAGCGGCGCCGCCGAATGATGCCAACCCACACATTTATTTTCCCGTCTGCTTCTTAAGCCGGGAATCCATCTGACGAATGTTACCATTCGTTCGCACTCGTTCGAATTCTCGAGCACAATAGTTTCGGTTCTTCGCTACCATTCGTCGCAAAAGGTTGCATACTGCTCCTTATCTCTGCAGACTGCATTGTTAATTTATGACAACCCCTGAATAACGTAGGTAGCAAACTGTGGTCAAGGACATGATTAGCTGCCGATAACATCATAAATACGGTGAATAAATGATTTATTGTGTGTTAAAGGAAACCGAAATATAATTTCTTTGTTTATGAACCGATTTCAAATCTCGAATCCTCGAATATCGAATCTTGAATCTCAAATATCCAATATTAAATTTGTATTGATGGTCTCGATCTTTTTGACATTAATTTTTTAATTTATTTAACACTTATGCGCTTATATACCCGACATTCTGTTTTCACGCTCCTGTGAACTTTCATTTATTGTTTTAAAATTTCTGGTTCTATTTTTTAGCGTTTCCGTCTTTCATCTTCCTTTTAAACCAACTGACGTTTCCAACAACGTTTCCTCATCCGACAAACGTCCTTACTAGGTCTACCCATCACTTAAAATTGTAAAATATGTAATTAACTTAAAAAAAAAGAAACCGACTTCAAAAAACACAAAAGTAACATAATAACTATAAAGTAAAAAATTATGTTTTTCCATTTCATACTTATTCAACCTTATTCTTCGAAGGGCTGAAAATGGGCTGACCACGTCATTGGACTTGCATAATTTATTCTTTCATGCAGCGTACCGCTGATGGCACCGGATGGATTGCTGGATACAGTCGAGAATAGGTGGAAATACTACGAATGGTGCAAACGCGGACGATTCGTTCAAATGTGTCATGCCACCGGGAAACAACCTCTGCGAGCAGTAGCAATGGTTGAAATGGGTGCGTATGCGAACGAACGGTAACATTCGTCAGATGTATTCCCGGCTTTAGGTCCAATGGGGTTTTTCGACAGTTGTGACGGTTAACCACACTATTTAGATAAAATTCATCAGAAAAAATGATGTACTAAGTTAAGTACTAAGTTGTTCACAAAACTGTAGGCGCCGATGCGGATCGTCTTCATTTAACTTTTAAATTAAAAAAAAAATGATATACCTACTCACATTAAGGCCTGACTGAAGAGTGTTTTTCCGCAAACCGCATTCCATTTTCTCAAATATTTTGAGCGCAATTCCTTTTTGAAAAATACATTGTATTTCCCTATGTTGAAATTCGGTCGACAGACCGTTATCAGAAGTTTGAAGATCATTGAATCATTAGGTAATACATACCTGAAAGGAGAAAACTTAACTTAAACAACAATGAACAATAGGAATTCCATAGTTAATTTGATTTGATTTAATTTGATTTAACTGCCATTTTCATTTAAGGAAATTCTTACAAAATCCATGACCAGAGTTTTCTCAGTTCCTCTTCAATTATTCTTCTCGTTGGCCTAACAGTGTAGGCGTAAAAAAAAAGAATTTTATACGAAACGCAGACCCATAATCGGTCGAAAAACAGATATTTTAACTAGGAAGTTATTCGACAACACCAAACTCAATAGATTGCGCGCCTCAAACGTCAAAAATGGCAAGGAAAACAAAAATCAGCTGTTCCTGTCACTGTCATTTTCGACTTGTGTTTGTGTAAATTTACGGACTTTGGAAAAAAATATGAAAGAGATGCCCTTCAGTCTTACATGAACTTGAGAATGAAGTATATACTCCAGGCTTGGTAGTTAGCTCCAAATTCTCGTGGTTTGCATATTCGCCAGATGGAATTGTTTTTGAAAATGGCCAGCCATCAAGACTATTAGAGATAAAGTGTCCTTTTGCAGGTACTTTTATAAATTAAGAAATGTATCGTTTCTATTCTCATGACTTACATTTCAGGCAAAGAGCAACCCTCTTACACTTGTAATTATTTACAAGTGACAGACGATGGTGTAAAATTGAAAGAGCACCATCAATATTACGGTCAAGTACAGCTTGGAATGGCCATTTTAAATTTACCTGAAACAGATTTAATTTTATACTCCCCATTTTCTACAACCCATTTAAAAGTTATTGTCAAATTTGACGAAAATACATATACATATAGGTATGTACTTACGGGGCAAGTAATCTGATGGCAAGAAATGTTCCCTGCACACAGACATATAATATGCACTAATCGTTTTCCCTATTTTTAAGGCAATTTGCCAGTTTTTCTTCAATTTTTCGTCTGGGGTAAATCGGTGTATGCTTATACTTTCACTAAAGTAATTACTACACTGGAGCACCGAACAATAAGATTTTGATTTGCTTGACATCTTAAAATCCTGGAGAATTAATTAACACCATTCAAATACTTTTGAACACGCTTCTTAATATATTTATTTATCAAAATAACACTATACGGTTAAATGAGAATTAATTTGATTTCCTTGAGACTTTAGTTCATAAATGTAGCGATAGATGTCGCACCCTTTGTGACGTTGCCGAATAGCAATAAAAAGCGTATTGAGTTACCAAAAGAAAAGATATGTCTACTGTAAAGATACTGGAAAATACTGGCAGAAATTAGTCTTTGGGTTTTGGTGATAAAATTGTTTGTAGTGGTACTCCACAATACACTCACTATATTTAATTATTATAGTTACTACACTATATTTAACTTGTCTATCGTTTTTAGTGAAGGGTCGGTTTCCTTAGCTGGGATCTAGACCAAGGTAGATCGTTTTCCAGTGCCGTTCAGTGCTAGATCTCGAGCTGCCTTTCTTCCTTTGGGGCAGCAAGTCATATAGAGCTGCTGGACCCATGGGGTTGGTGTCCAATGGGACGAGAGTGGGTGGACACGGTGGGGGTGATGTCGCTTGATCTTCACTGGCGATGTTAGCTCTCGCAAAGGGCTACTGCGGGGTATATTGGTACTACTCCAAATGTATATTCGCTACAAGTTTATCAATATATTTAATTGTTCAACAAAAAACCTGATTAGAGCAAGCTTTGAAATTGCAGTTTTTGTTTTATTTTTTACAGAGTAGAGCTTGATTGATTAACTGTCCATGACTTGTAAACAAATAACATATAACAAATAATAATAACAAATAACATCAGCGTAAGTCAATATTTGTTTAATTATAATTATTTACTGTAAGTCATAGTCTAATGTTCAAAGTTTCGGTTGACAAAGCTCCCAAGTAATAATGATAGAAGCAAGATAGAAAAGTTGAAGAGTATGATTTGCAGTAAATAATTCAATTTCAACAAATATTGACTTACGCTGATTGGCTTCTGAAGCCTCCAATTATTATTATGTATCTTAAAGAAGTGTTGATAGTTATTTTAGGGTATTACATAGTTGGCGCTTTTATATAGACCGACACGATTTGGGGGTTTGGGCTGCAATATGTCGTGCGGGTATCTCCAGGATTCCTACAACAGTTTTTGACAGACGCATGTTATGTTTACCGAAATTAATTAAAGGAAAATGATTTACTTGATTGTGATTACATATTCTCAGTTCTGTCTCCATAGTTGTTATTTAACTGATAACAGCAACGGCTGTGGACGATATTTTTAACAGTAGTGTAGTTAAAAAACAAAGTGAAACACTTACGGCGGTTCAGATGGTAGCTACGCCCCCCTGTCCCAAGGGGGCTTTTGTCCTAAGGGACCCTCATTGTTTTAGTTATCATAAGCCACTTGTAACATTGTATCAGAAAATAAACTCGATTTCTACCATCGTCTTAGGAAGTTTCACTACAGTCGTGTGCTTATAAAAGGTGAGGCACACAACTTTTTTTTTTTATTATATTATTATCGCCTTATACCGTTATATACTATGTATTAGATATCGGACACTTTATGATTTGGTTTTACACCTTTATTTCTATAAAATGTGGAAATTAAAACACTCTTCCAAAGGATATGACCAACTGACAGTCTCTAACCAAATTTCTACAAATGTTTATTGAGAATTTTACAATTCCTTAGAAGGGCACAAAACATTTACAGCAAATGGTGAAAATGTTTTCGATGTTTACATTATGCAAAAAATCTTTAGTTTCATATTATTTTTTGTATCGGCTACGGTTGCTTTGTACATGAATTTTTTAATATGTGGCCAAAGGAAGAAATCGCAAGAACTAGGGAGGCTACAAGGAACCATAACCTAAAATACGAATTCTTTAAAATTGAAGGTTGGGACACCAAAAAGCAGTTAAAACCTGATGCCGTTCCAACACAGAACCTACCACAATCATCATTTAGATGCAGTAATCTCAAAATGGAAACTCGTCAAGAACTGCCAAGTGTTGAAGCTTCAACTTTAATTCAAGGGGGTTCACATAGCCATGCTGCTGTTGAAGGCTTGAAAACCGTCCGCGGGCCATATTTAATTTTATTGTATTATTATAGTCAAAAATTAGAAAATAATGTACTTTAATAGGTAACTCGACCATTTCATTTATCTAAATAAAACAAAATACAATAACAATAATATAAGGCTTGACATTTATTGATATCGTGATATAGTGTCAAATATGAAATATTTGAATTTCCTTCCAGTTATTTCTAAATACATACAACGTTGCCGCTTTGCTAACCTAACCGTATTAGAAAAAAACATTAAAGTTATCGGGAAATATTGTCTAACATAGTTAATTGGTAGGGGGGGGGGGGGAATGCTAAAAAATGAGATTTCGAAAAAGTGGTAGATAAAAATTTCGGCAAGTTAAAATTAATGTAGTCATTTCTGAGACACGTTGTATATACGTATACGTTTTACGATTCTACTTAATTTTTCTCTAAATAAAAAAAAGCTTTTATTTCATACTGTGTCATATTTATTAGTTTTACGTCAGAGTTTTGAGTCCGGAAAATGCGACTTTACAGTACAAGTCCTGTAAAAAAATACAACCCACAAATCAAGCTGTTGTCATAGATACTCAATTCATGGATGTTTAAATTCTGAATTCCAATTTAATTTTTTAAAATGAAAACAATGATTTAGTATCTGTAGCATGAAATAAAACGCATTACGACATACGTCCGGAAACTTTTACAGTAACTTGTCTCAAAATTCGTAAACATTTCGACTCGTTACTGTAAAAATGAATTTTCCGGACTTATAACGTAAATTACTATTACAAATCCAATTGAGTGTTTCTTGAATAGTTTGCCCACAATTGCAAGAGAAAAAACGTTACTCATTTACTCATTAGACCCTCTGCTTTGAGAGAATCCTCCTAAGAACTTCAGTTGTCAATTCAAAATTGACGAAGCATGGAAGAAATAACGAGCTCAAAAGTTGAGCTCCACCTGTTAGGATAATCGACTTTTTCCACCCTTAAATTTCGGATTAAAAGACCTTGACACGTTTTCCTTTCTTCTCATTGTCACTGCAACCAACCTCCGCCACCATTCCAATCGATTACAGATTTCTGTGTTGCTAAACATCATCCACACCACAACTGTTTGCTTAATTTATACCAAAATATTTTGCGTCGATAATAATTAATCCGTCTTTTAATCTCCTGTTTACACTAGATAAAATCCGGGAAAGTTTTACTTTACATCAACATTATGTGCACGCTCATTTTCACGTCCCTTTCACTGACAGAAAAACAACAATTACATCATACGAACGAATCCTCGATAATGTTTATGGTCCTCAAATAATATACCATTCCATCCGTTTATTGTTGGCGCGTTTAATGCCTTTCCCAAAGTGAAATCGTAACGTCACGGAAACATTAATGTTATTTATGGGAATTTTCACCGAATAATTCGCTGGCAAAAATTTAAATGTGTGGTGATTTTTATTGGGGGAATTTTAAACGAACGTCGAGTTTGTGTAATTTATCATTCTGCACCTCTTCATTTTGCGGTTCTGTATCATAATGGATTTAGGACATTGACGACATTCTGATGGTTATGGTTTTGATAACGCATTAACTAGTTTGGAATTGCGTGGTTTTTGGAACTGGTGGTTAGATCCAAAATGTCGAGGTTGTAACAAGTAAATGTATGCAGGAGTGATACATGTATTCCAGTGATTTTTTTAGTTTGTCTCCTACACAATGGAGTCGACAGAAAAATGCCTAACAACAAATAAAATACTCAAAGTCCAAAGATGTCATCCTCGTAATGTCCACTCACTGCCTGAAACTGATTCACTTACTAAGTTGAAATTTTCTTTACTTCTTTATGCATAAAAATGCAAAAAAGGTCGTTTGCCCCGTTCTGTTTGCCGATCGGTTCGTTGTTCGCGAGGTTGTTCGGTTTGTTGTTCGGTGTAATGTTCAGGTCTGTACGAAGCTTGAGGTTCCTTTATTTTTGCTCATCGTGATTTCATCGGTTATGTTTTCTGTTTGTGTGATGCACATTTTCTGGCGTACTTTTAGTCCTACATACAGATACATCCCGGCCCGAGTTTTAAAAATGGTAATCAAATACATACTGGGTGTTTCAGAGTAACTTTAATCACGTCAAATTGGACGTTGTGCGTTGCGCGATAATTTTCTTGTTTATTTCAGAATTGACGTACAGTGGCGTAGGCATAACTGTGGGTATCAATATTGGCAATTACTACGGGTGTCGCATTAATTTGAGGCATTACACAAGTTTCGTTTAATTCTTATTTTCATTATGTGATCAATGAATCAATAATAAATGCCGGATTTTACGAAATTTGCTCGTTTTAATATCGTCGTTGTCTAGATTACGCATGTTATGTGTTGTTGCTCTAAGAGCACAATAAAATTACTGCTGATAGGTCCACCAACATCCATATTCCCTAATCTTCTCCTGATTTCTTTTTATTTATTTATCTTGAATCCTATATTCAAATATTACTTGATTAACAAAATTAACGATAATTATTCCAGGAATAATTAAAACACATCTGTCTCTACTCAAGCCAATTCTGCGTCAATACAGAAATTAAGTGGACTGAATAATATATGGATTAGAAATAAATTTCACTAAAAAAGGATTCACACCTGCTCTCTTGTGTTGTAAGAATTATGAATAAATAGAATCGGCTTCTTTGACCAATTACGCTGCGATTGATGACTTTCTCCTTTTCTTATTGTTGCCTCTAGCCGTTTTTCGAAGAATTTCTGTTGTCATTGTTCCTATACAACCCTTTTTTGTAATTTTGCCACCACAAGGCACGTAGAACTTCAGCAACATTTGTTGTATTGATAATAATACATACACAATCCGCTACGCCAGAGGTGTAACGAATGCATTTAGGTACCTATAAATATTTCTGTTAAAATTCTAGTAATTTTCTCATACACATTACATAGTTCTTTAGCGTTCTGTATCGAATCAAATGTTAATATAGAAAGCTATTCATCATAATAATATGTACTCACTTATTCTATGAATTATAGGCTGTGCCGAAACTCTTTCAGATACATAATACTGGTTTACATAATTTTTACTCATAATTATTTTCCGCTGGCTACTAAGATTCCCCCATTTTTCATTTGGCGTTACATATTTGTAATTTAACACTTGACAATAGATGAAGATTTATGGTCGTTTAAGCGTCCATGTCCCATCAACGCAATTCAAAGCAACCTTCCAGCGCAGACGACTTTTTCGTCGCATGAGTCACTCATTCCTTGCAACACTTTGAAACAAAACCGGTTTTTGGGTTTATTCTGACAATTAACCGGTTTATTACGTTTTGTTGTCGACGATGGAAGAGTGCGCAAACACCATCGATGGACATAAAGTGGGCCACCACGAAGGATACTGCATTATCAAATTACGATTAGTTGTACTACCTACACAGCATTAGCTCCTCTTATCTGTGTAATGAAAGTAGCTTTCCCAAGGTACCGTTTAATTAACTTTACAGTAGTTATTACTTAATCTGTGTTGTTGTTATTGCATTATCTTGTAATTTTGTACTACGTGCTGACATAAAACTAGAGTGTTTATTATACTTGGGGAATAAGCATAACAAGGAAAATAAACACGAGGTGGTGTTTTACATAATGGCAGAGGAGCCGACGAGGACACGACCATTTTGTATTTGAGTTTCAACTGAATCGTTTTGTGGATTGCAAGCCCCTCGCCGTCGGTGTTGAACTGCAGAGAAGGAAAATAAAGAGATATGAAAAAGGGCTGTTTTATGGTGCTGCGGGGAAAGTTTAAAAATTATTACATAGTGTTGCGACAATATAGGTTTTGGACTTATAGTTTATGTCGCTGTAAATTTGGCTAATACGCAAATTTTTTTGGCGGTCAACAACTTGTTTCCGTATGTTATGGTAAATCAATCACTTTACACTGATCTACTATCCCCATAATTTTTTAGTGTAACTTCATCCTTCTTAACTGAAGTCTCAACTTTTCAAAAAACCTTTCGTTGCCACACTCAGTGAACGTAGGTAACTGCCCGATTTCATGTTGGTCTTAAACGCTGGTTGCTATGGAGATGGCTTAACTAAAGACCAAGCCTCTCCGTTTTATTGCCCATACCGGGGTTGTATTCAGAACACCTGTTTAATTATTCGGGTGTTCTACGAGATTTATGTTTTACGTTATCAGTTACTGAAGATAAAGCAAAGTGTGATGCTATACCCTATAGCAGCCCTATAGGGCCGAAAGAAATGAAGTGGACGAACATCTGCTAACAAATCTAGAATTTTTGGATTCCCATACAGTATTTCACCAATTTAGAGTTTATTTAAGGGCAAATCCTATAACACGTAATATGATTCAAAATCAAGATGGCGGGCCAAACAGGCCAAAAGTTTTCGTGTTTCAGAAGGGTTTCCCTTGACGGTTTTTCAATTTGTAAAAAGTAAACATTAATTTTTGGAGCTCTACAAAATATATACCTTGATTTTTTTCAATTTTTAGAAGTGCTTTTCTTGCAGTATTTTTTCTTCTTTTATTAATAACCAAAATATGAAAAACTAGCTCCTTGTAGATTACCCTTCTCTATTCAACTATTAAAAATTGTACTAGGATTAACCATTTCCTCCAAAATTGAGGAAAACTTTTCCACAATGTGATCCCTGATAAGAAGCAACAGGGGATCTGAACTTTGAATGCTCTTACAGGCTATACCCAAGATTACCCTGTTATGAAGACACTCCAAACTCAAAAGTCCTCGGCCTCCCTGGTTTCGTGGATATCCTCGGAACGGACGATTTTGGATGCAAACTGATGCGCTGTAGATGCATCATTTTTTGAGGATCTCGATTAATGTGCTTCAACTCATCTACTAACCACGGCAAGCACATTATTTTGTGGCAAAAATCTTGTTCTTTCCTGAAAGCTCTGATTTTTGTAACGTGCGTTCAACGAAACAAGCCTTGGAATCTTCAAGTCATGTATGCATTCAGATCACACGCATGCAATGCTTATTAAGCTCTAGCTAGTCTGGCCGCGTGGATGAGACACCACCATAAAAACCTTCCCAATCTAATAATAATCTGACATGTCATATTTGTCACCGTCTATGCCATACGTTTTTTAATTCATGGCCCAGTTCACGTCGTTTTTTGATGAACGCACGATACTTGCCGCAGAGAGACTTTTTTACCTGGTGTGACGCTTGGATGTGTCATTGGTACTTGTAAGTCTCTCCGGCGCGGCGTTCAGATGTGTCAGAACGCTTCCGTCGATGAGTTGAGCATATTCGTCGAAATACTCGCATCGTCCTCTTTTGAGATGAACCTGAGTGGATTTGTCGTGATCCGATTACCGGGTGTACCACAGCTATAACCCCTTGTGCCGCGCAAGGCTACGGACAACGGCAACAGGAAGATGCAAAACAGAAGAGTACTCCTTGGAATACTCCTCTTCTAAATGATATCAACTCTGTCCGAACTCGGTCCTGTCGGGATGTTATCGAGAACCGAGTCTTCCAGAGTGACATCAGTTGTTTGATGCATCTCACCAGTGTATCCTTACGATGCCTTATGATAATAATAATCGATCCAAGCCATATATAGGTTGCGCTTATATTGGACGGTATCCTGCGTGACATCGATCAGCAGGTTTCCTTGCAGCCGTCCACGCCCCTTTTACAGCCTCGCTGTTCGAAAATTTTTGAATAAGCAGGGTTAGTAGCGTGGAATATTCGGTAGAACAGAGTCGGGTGAAAATATTATAGCACGCATTTAGGCATGTTATTGGTCGGTAGTTTTGAGGCTGACAATGAGACAAATGACCCATTTTAGGTAGTAAAACGGTTCGCCCCTCGAGAACCCACTCCGGAATGGGCCGCTCACCATTAAGCCAGGAATTAAGTACCCTGGCCAAACTTTATGCGTGCTTTGGAATTTAGTCCAGTAAAAGTGTCTTCACTCAACGGTTTCGTCCTCTCGTATATTTCTAGAAGATTTCGACATCCTGTACCGCCGGCAAGTTCTCTGGGATAGAGTTTGCCCGCTGGAAGAGCCTCGAAGGATTGGTCTTGAACTTGTTCTTCTCGACAAACCTTCTCGTACTCCGTACCAGGGTCGTTCTTGCAGCCTCAAGGCTGCGAACTCTATCCATGTAGTGCTGCTTCTCAACAGCAAGTACCTCAAGGAGGTTCCTATCGAGTGATTCGTCCGCTGCAACTACATCGCTGGCTTTGGGTGGTGGAATTTTGTGGAGAGACTTTCTGTTCCGTTAAGTGCCGGTGCACACGAGTGTATTTTGACGGTGCGGTAACGCAGCGTAAAAATACGCACGTCCAATAAATACATTCGTTTCGACGTTGCGGTAACGCAGCGGCGAAATATCCACCGCATGTGACTGCTTCAAGGCAGCGGCGTTTCACCGTTCGGACGGTGTAGCAGTACATTAAAGTATATGGGCCTGTGCACACGAGCGACAAACAACCGCATGCGTTGGTCGGCCGGATATCCTGGCCAACGCTTCAAAGACAGGTGCTTTGGTTTAATGCGCTTTTAAGAAATGGCCGGATTTTTAATTTGTCGGTAATTCCGACATATTTTCCACCACCGGAGTACTTGCCGTTGTTCCGGGTGGTATATAAGATATCATATTAGTTTTAGAAACCAGTATTGTAATATAATTTGTAAGAGTACCAGAAAGTACGTACGACGGCCAACGTGTAAAGCCCCTTCGTATAGATTTGTTTAATTCTGTAAAAAGTTTGCCGAGAATAATCTATTTCACGCAAACCCCGCTGTGTCAATTGTACGCTCGTGTGAACTGTCTTTCAAAAACAGTCTTTGCGGCACCGCAACGTCGACGTTGCGTTAACGCACCGTCAAAATACGCTCGTGTGCACCGGCACTAAATCTACCGGAGCAGCGTGGCGGATCTCGAGCTCGTTCGGAATAATAATAATTAAAATAAAATCTCATACATTTTTGGGTCATTGCAAAAGCTAATCAAAATAGAAATGACAAAAGCTACAGTTTGAGATATTGTGGCAAGCAATTGCAGTATTCTCTATTTTATTTCAATATATGTAATTATGGAACTAACAAAGTTTTCATTTGACAGTACTCACTGTTTAACCTGTTTATTAAAAATTTTTAATGGCCGATAATAATTATTTACGGGAAAACGCTTGTAAATTAGTCGTTACGGGTGAGCCGGGAGATTGTGAGCCCAGTAAAGACTAATTGCAAGGCCAATCCCGTACAAACTTTTATTTCCACATTCAAACGACCTTTTTTCAGTCACTTTTTATTTTTATAAATATAAAATTCTGTAATCAAAGACGGCAGGACAGTTTGTGACTAGGCGTTGTCATGGTGTTTTAGTGTCAGGTCTCTTCACAAGCCCGTAAAACTTTACAGGTCTGTTTCTGTAATTAAACATTTACTTAGTTACATAAATAGTACCTGTAATGTGTCATTTACTTAGAAGGGGGAAATAAAACTATTAAAACGACCTAATTCTTGGTTGACAATACATATTATGAAACAAGGTATTCACCGTTGATTTCAAACATCTTGGCAAAATTGTGGTAAGAGGCTCTAATAACTTTGTGTACCCCAAACTTTTGGATAAACAACATTCAGCATTGTGAAGAGCTTATACGGAAGACCAACCCAAATATGTATTGGGATGTTCAGATGTAAATAGCATTCCTCCTGTCATGTCATTGTGAATCCTGGACAAACAGATTCTTCGAAAATGGAATCTGAATGTAATAGTCATAATTGAGGGATTCTATTCAGTAATTTTTTGTTTAATATCTGTTGTTATTAGGTGGCCATACACACAGAGGTTGATCCGCCGGTTTGGAACGGCACAGTTTAAACTGGCACATTTATCTTTTAGTTAGTGGATATTGCCACGCCCCAAATCTAGCCGGCATAGATTTGTCTGTCAGTCCAGGCCGCCGTGGAAAACTGCCAAAAAACGGAGAGTAATCGCTTCTCTCATTGGAGTATCTTGTTTTGTAAAGGCCTCTCTTACTAAACTTAATAACAGTTCGTATGTCTGTCCATCCATACTCAAATAATTCTTAACATCGTCAAGGTCACTTTCTTTAATAGTGGAATATGACTAAATTGTTGTTTCTTAAGTAAATAACTATTAACCCATTTAGAGCGCCGCTTTCTCACAGTAGTATTTGCCATCATCTGCATATAAATCATTGCACACGCGAGAGCCCGCTTTTTTCTATGGCTGAACATTTTTATGTCACTTTACTGTTGCACAAAACTTTCGTCATGTTGAAATTCCACGGATACAGTAAGACCTCTGGGTCAATCTGCAGTTTTGCGGACACTAACACGCTGTATTGCAGTGGCGGATCAATCTGTAAGATTTAACCGCGGGTTTTTATTCTGCGTTAGTGTATGACAACAGTTTAAATAACACGGCAGATAAAACGGATCCGTGGCCCGGGATCAACCTCTGTGTATATGGCCAGCTATTGATTTTCTAGATATTTTCTAAAACACTTGATTGTTCTACGCGAAAATACATTGTTTGGTCAAAGGCGCATTTATTCTTTCACCGAAATTTCCACTTGGTTTTAACTATTTTTGAGACATGAACGATATCACTTTGTTTTTTGATAGATGCCATTTTGTCATAATCACTGAGAGCCTGATTTATACGATGTTACACTTCTTGAGGTTACGCATGCGCAGTGGAAAAATTGCGTTCGCGGTTCGCCAAATTCTGAATTTGTAATTTGTAACAGTTCGGCGTTCGCGGATAATATCGAACGGTTAATTATTGACTCAGAATCGATGCCGGCAGTTCTAGGTCTGTAGTAGGGACTAATAATTATAATTATTTATTAGGTGTCCATACCGAATTATAATTTGGTTCGGCTGTTCATGCACAATTTCGATCTAAGTTGTTTTCGATAAACGTCAGTTTACAGTTGTAGGTGCAACGATCTCTAGTAAAGAGGGCCTTTTCCAATTGGGCTCCCTGAGGCCCCCCTGTCTGAGGGGTGCCCCAACGGCGTCCCAAGGGGGCAACCTGTCCCAGGTGTGTCCCAAGGGTGTCCCAAGCCCCCCACCTGTCATAAGGGGGTCCCCTGTCCCAAGGGTGTCCCAAGGATGTCCCAAGAGGGCCCCCCTAACAACGCTAGTTTGAAATTGAACAGTAGCACTTAAGTGCATTTACTTTTGCTTATAATTTTATGAAAAGGTGGATGATATTAATAATTTAATGTAAGATAATAAGGAAGGACTAAGCGAAAAAATGTTAGAATTTAAAAGGGTTAATGTGAATGATAAAGAAAATGAATTGAATTGTAAAGATGTCCATCAATAGAATGTTTTGGAACAGATACAGTTGAATCGTGAAAGAGAAAGAATATATTCGTAAGAAATATCATATCCAGCAGGAGAAAATTACCAATAAATCAGGAGAAAAATGAAAAATAAAAATTTAATAGGAAATTAAAACGTGACCATCAATAACTACGGTGTTGTGAGCTCAAAGCAACAAGAAACTCGGGAACTCAACTGGAAATAGAAATGCAAAAGCAATGCTATTGTAGAACTGAAATTGAGATTTTGATTGAATAGTAAAGTTGTTGTATACATCGAGTTATACACACGTATCAAAAATCAATCAATTGCACACTTTCAAAGCTTCGATCTTTGTTTTAAAAGCTCGTACAAAACCTAATTGGACCTAGTAGTATACCGATTAACCCATTTAAATTAACTGAGACAAAAAACGCTAACGAAACGCTACTGCTACTACATGCAATAACTCTCCGGCCACCTCCACTTTCGATTCAGTTACAATTTTAAACGAGGCTTCACGACTCCGAAGATTGTGTGCGTGGTGGGCGATTAACCTCTCTCGTCTCGTCTGTTATTGTCGGGGACGTTACCCTCGGCCCGAGCCTGGGGGCTCGTCTGCCCGACCGCGACCTTGAAAAGGAGGTACCCAACGCAACAACGCTGGTGTTGGTGTTCCACATCGCACCCCGCACACCCCTACATGCATGCACCAGCTTTATCCCGACTCCATATTGTAAACACACTGCCCCCACACTGAGCAAGTACACGCGCGACCGGTTAAAAATAGCCATCGCAGTATCGTTTCATTACTAGGACATCCACGCATGGAAAGGGAAAAGAACAAAGCGGACGTGATGCAGTTTGACTTCCAAAATCAAAATGACAAAATAAGCTTGGAATGAAATTAATAGAAATAATTGATTGATTGAATGCATGAGCTTGCGTCACCTTCGATTCTCTAGATGTTGTAAAGAATATTGACAATGAGATCGTGGCTGACATTCTAATCACGTCTTATACATCTACTGGTTCGGTTTAATGAGATGGATTAATTGTTGTAAACTTGCAGGTTAATGACACTCTATAGTCATTTCACTTGAATCCATTCAAAATGAACGTCAAAGAGAGTCTGGAATATACGATACTTCAATACGTAGCAGAAATTCTTTGAAATAAGCACCACTACAATAAAACATATAAACTTTATATTATAAAGGATTGTCTTTGTATTGTCCCCTTTTTCCTTCTGGATAGAGCCTTCTACCTGCCTGCTGTTTTGACAATGATTGACAAAAATGTATGTTACTTTATGCAACCAACAACACATCGCATTTCCCTTTTTTAAATAAATCAGTCGCAGTGTAGCCCTAATTTTGGTCTTCTTATTCAGACACTGTTTTGATAATCAAATTGAACCAGTTTTCAAAACTTTACCATCAATGTTCGACTGTGCATTGTGACGCTTTAAATGATTCCAAACATATTGTTGGATATAACATAATTTTTTTGATTAAACAAATAATGAACATGATAAGACACCGTGGCTAGTGAAAATCCAAGCTTTGGGAAACGCACTCGTCAACTTGACACCCTGACCAAGAATGTTCTGCCCCGAACTGCCAAGCGGCTGTAGTATGTTTTTTTTGTCACTTGGGATTCATCAACCACTTCTAGCATCCTTTTTATTGCTTTTAATGAACAAACAGAACAGTCCACAAGTGCGGCGTTTCAAACAATATGTATTTATTTTGCTTCGTTATAATTGATAGATCAAGTCTCAGGAAAGTTGATCGAAATTATATGAGTATTGCCGTTCGAAGAATTACAATGACAACTTGTAGTCGCAATTTCTTGCGCTCACCACGAATTGTTTAAAATAAATAAAATCCACTTATCACCACTACCCAATACGCTGACTCCAAGCTCCTGTCTCGCACGTATTATATTCTCATTGCAAATTTGAGGGTAGTTCTAGAGCGTTAAGGACCCGACGGGAGGGAGATGTTTGGGGGGGATTGTAATTCTTCGAACGGCAATACTCATATTCATATCAATTTCGATCAACTTTCCTTACAGGTAAGTCACTTGATCTATCAATTATATTACGTATTGCCGTTCTCGAATTACAATGACAACTTGTAGACGTTCAAAGTTAACGCTCTAGGGGTTGTAACAGGGAAGATGAAACTCCCAAATTTAATGAACGTTTGATTTCCATGGTACATAAAACAGAACATTAAAGAATGGCTTTAGCCTACTATGCCTCTAGCAAAACTGCTTGCAGTTAACGACAAAGGTGTGTTAAGAAAAAGAATTGGTAGAACATTTGAAAGTTAGTGATCCAGCCAGCCGGTCTTTCGATTTTTTCAATTGGAGCTTCGGTTCTTCATGCGGCTAAAGTAGCGGCATGTTTAATGCTGTAGCTTGAAAAACAAGTAGTATCAACGCCCGCCGAGGAGAGAGCAAATTTAAAGCATTTACTAATGGCGTTCTTTGGGGAGAGGCTGGAGAAATCGGTTTCCTGTAGTAGGTTAATATTAAGACGTATAGTTCTGGGTTCGCAAGGCCTGAGCCTGAGGATGGAGGATTCAATTAATGATACGAGGCATAAATGTGGTTTTTTAGGGAAAAACAAAATAATTACTACTGATTAAGAGTTCTTAACCGAAGAGGTTTTAATTCTATCAGGTATGGTTATCTCTAGACTCTATCATCACACCTTATGATATTGTGTAGTCTAATCTTGGACAGAGTCTGTGGTCGATGTGATATCAGAGCTAATAAGGTCCTAATTTGATTATAAGATTACATATAGAGATTGAGACTGTCTCTAGAGGATAGAACTATGATAAATAGGAGAGAACTGATGAGGTATCCCAGATTGTTTGGTATTTTGGTTTTGATGGTCTAAGATTTCGAAACCTTTTAAGAAAATTCTGATGTTCTTCAGGAATTGCAAAAACGAAGGAAAGTGCTGACTGCGCTGAATTCACAGTTGAATACAGTGCGTCAGATGTAATTGATTATTATTGAAGAATGTGGTAACTGTGTCTATGCAATCTGAATACGAGTTACAGTGTAGATGTTTAGAAAATATTCACCATTTGTGAAGGTATACCCTGTATTGGTTCATTGTCTGTGCGAAGACTGACGATTTTATGGTGGTTAAGCCTGATTTTGCATATGCCCTTTCAATAATTGAGGTCCTGATAAAATTGTAACCTTCAGGATAATCTTTCTGCATAGGGGATGACTGTTCCTAAAAGGAATGAAAAGTGGATTCTTAGTTGGTTTGAAGATTAAGAGATTGCTGAGTAATAGCTTTCGATAAACCGGGTACAAGGTTTGTGTAAGTTGGTACAACTAGTATGCCCGTCGTCCTTTAATCTATATTTTTCCTCAAACAATTTTAAATTAAGGAAAATGGTGAGAAGGCATAAAAAAAAATTTGGTTTGCAAAAGATACCGTAAATGCGTTATTTGCGATAGAGTCTGGGTCCGGTTTTCACGAAATATATTAAACGCATTTGGCTTTTAATTTGGTTGCAAATAGTTCAATCGAAGTGGTATCAAAATGTCTACAAACTTGTTGAAATGCAGAATTATATAATATATATTTTTTTAATGGAATTCTTTGTCTGCTTGAACATTATGTTTCGTATTTAAATATATAGGAAGCAGTAAGGAAAATGTTGCGTTATTCGCACCACTGCCATAATATATTCCTGGCAACCGTGTTGAACCTGGGGAATCTGACACTGCCTATGTGTTGTATGTATGTCGAAACTAAGAAGAATATGACAGTTGGACCTTCCTTTGGCAAAGGAGTTTAAGGCATTAAAAGCGGCCATTAATTCAAGAACATTGATAACGGCGCCCCAACCAGATTTTGAAGCGTCTTAATAGATTTCTAGGGCAAAATTATTACATAGGTTCGTTCCCCGATTGTGCGAGAGTGAGTCACTCCACCAGTCTAAATCGTGTTTTGCTGATACGTTGTTGATGATGATATTCATTATCGGATAATAATTTTGAAAATATATTCAATCGCTTTGAGCGACTTAAATCGTAAAAAAGGGGCTCCTGGAGTCGATTCGTGTGAAGACACATTGTTTATAAATTGTGTAACCGGAGATCCAGCTTAAATGAGTTACTCAGAAAGTTACTTAAGCGTCCAGCAATTGGTATCGCCTCCCCTCCTCCTTCTTCTTCCGAATCTTTATTTGGTCCGGAAGGTAAAACCCGGTCGGTTGAGTGCAGATGGACCGGAAGTTTGGGACCGGTGCAGCCGAAGTCCTGGCTTGAAAGAAGGTAACGTCCGAAGAGGAATTTCTGAAGAAGCTAGGTGGCTTCTTGGTTTCTTGTGTGGCGTTGAAGTGCTCAGGAAAAGCTTGTCCAAAAAAAGGAAAATGCCAAGGGGCAATCGCCACTAATTTGTTTCACAGTGGGGTCCAATAATGGGATTGAAACTGAAAACTTCCCCGTTAAGGACCGACGGGACTAAGGGGATGTAGTTGGCTAAGGGTGGGTGACCGGTGACAAGATTGGATGAAGACATGATGATAGTGTCGTGACTTCTATGGGCACTTCTAGCCCTTTTGACCCAGTTGAATTAGTGCCCAGCAACGATTCTAGATGGGGAGTTATAAAGTATTCTGGACAACAATAGAGATTGTAAGAATCCAACTCCGAATGGGGCTGGTAGGTATGGATAATAATAGAGATTGTAATAATTCAAGCACGCCCTGAACTATAGCGATCAGAGAATAATCGGAGAATAACTAGGTTCAGGTAATCCAACTCCGGCTGTTATGGACAACAACAGAGATTGTAATATCCAAGCACGCCCTGAACGATAGCCATAAGAGAATATAACTATGTTGTAATCCAACCTGTTGACTCCTACGAAGGGTTGACACCGAACCAGAGGGCTGTTGTGTGTGTGTTTTTTTTAAGACTTATCTTTATATATGTATTTTATTATGAATAAGTATACAAATGCGCTTTGTTGAGCAGCTCAGTCTAAACTGAAGATTTAAACTTCAAACTTCAAAAAAGTCTCTGATGTAAGTCGAGTCCATTTAAGGGGAAGTCGACACAAAATACACAAGGATTTTATTTATTTTAAACAATTCGTGGTGAGCGCAAGAAATTGCGACTACAAGTGGTCATTGTAATTCTAGAACGGCAATACGAAATATAATTTATTCTAAATAACAATTTATCGTTGAATCCATCATTATATAAAAGCATACTATTTTTGATCACTTACTAGCGTATGAAAAAGCATAAAAGTGAAGCTGCAAGAAAAAGGTTACAATGGTCAAATGAGGACTTGCAAGAAACACGGCAGAGACGGAAGACGGAGTACAAGAGAGCGAAAAAATAACGACAAGTTCCCTGGAGTTCTAAGAAAAACTCTACTACGACCCCTCTGTGCCATATGGAACAGATTCTGACGTATAGTTCTTGGGTCTATGTCATGTCTACAATTTGTTGTTATTATAAATCCATTCGATGGAAAGCAGAAAGCTCGGGCATGTGCTGCAATAATGGCAAAGTAAAGCTGGAACCTATGAGGGATCCACCAGAACCACTCAGAGGTCTTCTCATCGGCACAGATATTAGATCAAATTAATATGTTTCTTTCATCATTTAAGTAGCCCCTAGACGGTCAATCATTTTGATCTAAAGCTGGAGTTAATCGATTGAATCAAGCATGATTTTACCGTCTATGAACCATCAAACGGGTTCCTAGACGGTCAATCATGCTTGATTTAATCAACTTTTGGTCAAAATGATTGACCGTCCAGGGGCTACTTTAGAAATTACAATGATTTTCAATCACTTAGGGCAACAAAAATTGTATCTGAGGATTTAAAGTTCAAGTTCGAGTCTATATCATTTACCTGGTTCACTTCTTCCCGAATATGGCGATCCAAATTTTCTACAACTATATTATCAAATCTAAATTCTGGTATTGTCTACGATTTACAGCAATTATTGGTAGTCTAATCCAGGCCACGCTGGGCATTCTGCTAGTTATGTACAGTGACGAGCAAAAACAGTGGTACATCAATTTTCCGTCAGTTTTGCAAATTTCGATGTGTTTTAGGCTTTATTATAATTCCTTGTTTATTGATGTCAGAAATTTGACGCTGTCATTTTGAATAGTCTCCTTCTTCGATAAAGGTCAAATAATAACTTTGGTAAATGATGGAATGTCTTATTGACAGATTAGTGAGCAATTAGGTATTCTTAGATCCTAGAGGAACGATTATGAGATACAACGGCGTGTACTGTATCAGGCCGACAACGAATTTCCTCCCGGATTGACGACGAACGGCTACAGACCCTGCCGAAGGGGCCCTCCTCTAGCCCCGCTGTCTCAAGCGGGCCCTCGGACGCGCTGCCTCAAGGGAGGGCCTCGGGCCACCTTATCTCAAAGGGCCACCTTGGGCCTCCTTGTACCTGTATTTGCCGTTACATTTGTATCAAAAAATAATGAAATAAACTCGATTCCTACCATCGCATCGTCTTGGAAGTTTCACTTTCAGTCGTGTACTTTTAAAGGTGAGGAACACAACATTTTTTTAATTAAATGTGTTTACCTATGTTATTATTGTGTTAAATGAATATTATTTGCTTTATCGACGAGTCGCACACTCATTTCTGACAAGCCTGACAATTTCAATGACAAAATTCAATGTGTTTGTGAATCATGTAATGGTTAGTTCACACCAAAGGTCATGATAATGACTTTGATGTCCCACTTTTGTTGCTCGCCACTGTTCTAAAGAAAATTTCAGTAGATAGATTTTTGTCTGCATAAGTTTGACTGGCATTTTTTCACCGTCAGTCACTGGCCGAACTCAGTTATTTTAAAAATAAAGTAATTTATCATTGTCATGAAAATACTACCAAGTAGTGAAGACTTAAAGGAGTACACTCACTATAATACATACATACTTCGGATGGTGTCGAACCGTTTTGGCCGGATCTTTTTTCTTTGGAACCAAACAGTCTTCTGTACCTACTTCTATGAACATACAATTTTTGTTGTAATGTATGCAATCATCTGATGGGCTTCTTTTTTAAAATTATTACAATCCCCTTCCCCCAAATAAAATGATGTTTTTTTTTTTTAATAAAGTTTGAACAATAATAATTACTGAACTACTCTCGTGCATTAAATATGCATCATAACTTCTCCAGTCTGTGGTTTCATGAAATACGCCGTCTGCCCGCGACATTCAACTTCACCTGTGCAAAAAACATCCCGGGAACACACAACAGCGGTCGTTTTTAATTAAATTTGTATATGTTTGTAATGGAATGACAAAATGCGATGGCGAAACTAAAGAATATCGAATAACTACAACAATTTTCAGACACGTATCAACTATTTCCACGCACTGCGGCGTTATTACATGGTTGTGACCCTTTTTAATTCCGCCTGATGGTTGACGAACTTTGAGAACTTTGACCTTTTGCATCCTGTTTCCTCTTTGCTCGCCATCTATCCATGCAAATTATTGTAAATACATGCGGTTGACGACACTCTTTTTCTACGTTTTATGAATTTGTGATGGAATCGTTGATGCGTCTCCGGATTTTATCATTTGTATAGAAATTGACTTAATGATTAATGAGGTCTAGTCAAATTTCACACAGTTGATGGACATCAAGAAGTCGTATTTCATTATAGCCAATTCTTGAAGGGCGGTATCTATAAACCCGGTGTATCTCGTTTTCGAAATTGAATTTTGAAGTCAAAGTGCTCATTTGTGCAAGTCTACTATACATAAATTATTGTCACTAATGGGGGTCTTACAGAAATCCATAGAAATGTTTTAAAAAACGATCCAGAAATCCAAATTAATAGTTTTTCGAAGAAGAGATTATTGCACTTATCAAACGCTTATAAATACGTTTTTATCAGTCAATTGGTGATCCTGATCGTTCTAAAATACCCTACCTCTTGGTATCGCACGCTTCGAAGGAAGGAAGTATTTATTTAATTCATCTGTATTAATATTTTTGTGATAAACAATCTGAAAAATCTCAAAACACAGTGAAAGTTCTACAGTTTCAACAAAGAAATTTAAAAATTTGTTGAATCATTTTCATAAAAACACACCGGTTTGGATTAGATTGAATCGGATCAAATTGTAACTTTTTCCCCTTGGAACAAAAGAGTAACCTGATTAGCCTCAGCATACATAATTGGACTAATGATGTTGGACTGCTCCGAACGGATTTGTTCCTATGTGACCTAATGCGTGTACTCGTTTTGGTCGAATGAGCCTCATTCTTTTCAACCTAATACACAAAATAAGACCAAACAGTCAGTGCTGATCAGTCAAAAATCTTTGAAAGTCGTATACAGAAGTTAAAAATCACAATGTAGATCCTTCAAGATAATAGCGCATAAATCAGCAAAGTTTCTCTTCCGTGTTTTTCAGACACCTCCTAATAAGCAATAATTACGATTTATTGCACGTGTTGCACTGCAATTAGTGTTAAATTATTGCAACCGACAGTCCGCTTTCGGTTGTGTAATAAAAAATGCGAACGCCGGCGCAGCAAAATCGATCAACTAGGCTGATAAATATTTAGATTCATATCAGCTGGTCGTGTGGAGAACCAAGCGAGCTTTAGAATGCTTTCTTTGATAGAGAAAAAGGGTGCTGGTACCCACATCGTTGAATTGTAATGGGAAAGAAGTCGGCAATGAAATTTGTACACTTTAGAATAAAGGATGACATAAAACGGTTTCAAATGAGAGTTTTTGCGATTATGTTTATATTTAATTTGAATTAGATCATGAAGGCCGAAACTAACGTTGTTCTAGTCCCTAAGATATAACACGTGTTCGAAGTTTGAACTTGGTAGAATACCCCTGTAATGAAATTACTTTTGTGTTTCACGGGAATCAGAACCAAAGATTCGACATATAACTTCTTGGAGGAGGATTTACAATCTTGGAAGTTAGAATTAAGCATGCCTCCTTCCTCCTTGGTTAATTTCATTGTTGTTTCAGAAACCCAAACTGTCCCCTCGTTGACGGAACTAGCGGCCAAATGTGTAGCTTCCCACATTCCCTTTGAACTGGTGGAACATGTGTATCCTCCGGTTCCCGAACAGTTGCAACTACGTATTGCGTTCTGGAGTTTCCCCGATAATGAAGAGGATATCAGACTGTATTCCTGTTTGGCAAATGGCGCCGCTGATGAGTTTACGAGGGGCGAACACCTCGTCAAGAGCAACATGGTTAAGGACCCGCTACAAATCGGTAGGTAATTAGATGATAAGAAAAACTGACGAGTGGTTTGCGGAAGCATCCGACTAGTTGGCTACGCAGGATGTTTGTATTAGGGAACTGTTAATTATACTGTATAGTAGGGACAATGTGAGAATAATAATAATCTACGATTTCGAGAAAAGAACAGATCAACTAGTTAATTTTAGCTTTAACAAAAAATTCAAACTCTTCATTCTATTAAAAATCCACCAGGTTTCTACGTACTACAAAGATCTAGTGGATTTAAGTGAGTACAAGTTTTTAAACGGGTCATCTGGAAATTGTAAAACGGGAAAACCAATAGAAACCCAGAAAAGAGGGCTTTGAACGTCAGAATTGAGCATCGATTCTGTATGTAAATTTTGTTATACACAGGTAACATGATGTATGAATTGTTTATAAAGATTCGATATTAATAGTTGAAAGTTCTAAGACAGTGGATATTAATAGTTTGGAATATTTTTTAAATTACAACTCTAGTATCATCACTACTATCAGTAAACGGTAATAACGAAAGGTAGTAGCGTTTCAAATTACAACTTTGTGCGACTGAAAATGCGCCCTATGCACCGATGAAAAACCACACTTAATTACTTGTCGTGTTCTCGCCGTCTGAATCGATCCACGTCCGGCCACATAATGTTCTTCCATTCCAAATAATTAACATAATACGATTTGCCCCTTGTTGCCGGTTTAGAGGTAAATAATTAATGCCTACGCGATGCTGTAGACTGACGTGTTCGTATGCGAGTCCATTGTTCTCGGATACCCCACCTGTCGTGCGCTACTGCGAACTAAATTACACAATAATTGCATTTCAACAGTAATAATAACAATTCCTCGTTGTCATGGCTGCTTTTTATTTCTTTTCCTTCCCGTTTCTCTCACCGGTCGACGGACGTTTGGCTCATTGTCTTTGAGAGTAATCATAGTAATTGTAAGCGGACGATCATTACGAAAATAGACGGATGCGTCGCAGACGTGTCTATTGCTCTCGAAGTGGAAAAAAGCTAGTAATGACACCGAGAACTAAGAGCTTCTTCGGACAAGTATTGCTTGCGATTTGCTATAAGGATGCATAACGTGTGAATTACGTAAGTGTACGAGCTTCCGCAAAGGCCGCGTTACGCTAACGTGAATTTGCAGTCGAGGAAACATCTTTACGTTTCAGCAAAATAGGTGTACTGCATAAATTTGTTTGTTTCAAGAAGGTACACATTAATCTGTTACAGATTGAAGGTCAGAATTAGTAAAAAAATATGTACATCGAAAGTTTATAGACCTGAAACGATCTAGATTTCAAAGGTTTACATTTACAAAAAGTAAAAATAAAGGAAGTGGTAGAGAGCGAAAATCTACTAATATTCACAGTGCATTACAACGCAATGCTAAAGCAAAGTTATAAAAATGTTAACGAGGAGAAACAAAATCAGGAAGTGAAATAGTTTAAACTGAAAATTAATGAAAACGAAAATAGAATTTATTTTGCACCTGTCCATTATTACTTTATAATACCTTGACAACGGTAGCTATTAACAGCCTCATAATGCCCGAGGGCATTATAGAGGGCATTATGGATCATAATGCCCGCTAATTTAAAAAATAAAAAAAAATTGTTTAAATAAATTAGTTATTTAGAAAACATTTATTTATAACTATGATACATACAAATCAATTAATTCTTTTCTCTCCAATAAAAATTACAATTTTGGAATGTGCCTGAAAAATAGGAAGTAGTTCCAATTTTGAAGTCTTGTGAGTGGACCGATGATGAACCTGTGTTGCATTCGGTTTCATTTGGAATGATAACGGGCGCATTTTCTTTTTCGGAAACAGAATGGGCTATCATTGTAGCAATTCGGTTTTTCGAGGAAATACTCTCTTCAATGTAGCTTTCCGCTACAGTACTACTCTTCCATTTTCCATGCAACTTGAGTCTTTCAAAGGAAGTACCACCTTCAACAAGAAGCGTTGACGAAGTTCTGCGTAAATAGTGTCCGGTGTAGCCTTTCGGGTTTTCCAAATTAAAATATTTAGCAATGACGAAGGGAACTCCCTAGAGTATTTTTAACCACAGGTGAATCTATACATCTATTATTTCGATACGTTGTCTACATCCCTTCGGCCGCAGTGCAATGTACTTTTTAACTAAATTTAACGCTTTCCTCAACAATGGTGAAACTTTTTGAGGTGCAAGTATCTGGTACCTTGATAAGCAAAACGGCTCCTCTGTCTTCAATATCGTCAATTGTCATCTTGACCACTTCATCACGCCTTAAACCTCTAAATACACCCATTACCAGAACAACTTTATGTAGCAAAAAGGTATCATCTGGAGCCTTTCTTATAAAAAGCAATACTTGTGCACCTTCCAAAAACCTTCGATTTTTTGGGAATGTATCCTTTTGATTTAACTTTCAGAAATGCTATCAGTTGACTAATGTTGATTTCAGCTGTGAGTACTTAGTCCATAGACTATTTGCAGTATACTTTTCTGACTAAAATAATGTGAAATAACTAAAAATTATTATTATTCATGAGTAAAACTTACCAGTTCCTGAAAGTAACCCATCAGACTGTTTCATTCACGATATTAACTCTATTTTTAACTTTCCATTGCAAAAAAATTGCATACTCCTTCTCGTATACGTGTTTAGACTTCACCGGCAGTAAAGTTTCTTTGGCTTTTTTTAGCCTGTAGTAATACATTTTGTGAAATCTCCATAATTATTGTAAGCACAACCGTTTTAAATTTACAGCACCAACAGTCATGTCAATTCACACAAAAATGCAGCGTCGTTTTCTACAGTAAACAACCCTTAGCAACCTCTTAAATTTTTCCGTAGCAACTGCATCGAAGCTCACTATACAGAAAATAGTAAAAAAAAACATGCAAATTAAAATCGTTTTTTACTTTAAAAGGGGTGCAAAATAAAACGTTGAAGACACCACGGGTGTTATAATGATACGCCCTCGGTCGACGTACTCCCCTCGGGCCAAAGGCCCTCGGGTGGCACACTTCCGACCTTAGGGCATTATCAACCTTATAACACCCTTGGTATCTTAATAACTATTATTAACGGACAACTAAGGTACTAATTAATGTAAACTAGTGCTCGCCCGTCACTCGAAATTCGAGTGGTATACGTATTGAATTGGTAATCAAATCAATGTAAAAAAAAGTGAATACTTACGTAAATAGTGTTGAATAAAGACTGGTTACCATATTACATATTACAATTTTTATTTTGCCTTGTCTGAATAATTAAAAAAAAATTAAGACGGAATAATTTCTTTATATACAATGTTTTGATTAAACACTGTTCATTGTGCTGTGTAAGATGCCCCTGATTGAATTCTTCGCTAATGTAGAAACGGAGGCAATCGAATGTACAAAACAGAAGACATTACTACCAGTACTGTGTTGAAAAACCTCTTGAAGTATGTATATGATCAATAACGACACGTTATTAGCAGTTTCATACATTTGATTAAACAATAAATTTTCCGCTTCTCGATTGATTTGTTGAGAAAGTCGCAGGTCATAAAATATTGTGGAATTGGTAAACCAATTTTTCGGCAAGAAAAATTATGCGATAAAAGAATTGTATTTTGCACAGCTTCATTCGTCCTCTATTTCACACTCTTCACACTCCATCCAGATGTATAAATGTTCCCTAGCCAACTTGCTCACAAAACCTCAGGGGCGGGACTAAGATACCTATTTTTAGCTACAGTTGTCCAACTTCTCACTTAAAACGATTCACGCTCATTTAAATCGATGACTGTAATGGACCGCTTTTCCCTTAAAATCATTTGCAAATAATTAATGATCTTGTGAATTTTTTGAAAATGGAAAGTAATCTTCACATAGAACTTGTCAATGTCTTTCATTTAAAAAAACAATTATCAAAATCGGTGCAGTATAGACTGTTTCAATTGGTTGAAATTGATTCATGTTCAACGATTAAATATATAGATAGATTAACAGTTACAAGTTTTGTTGTTGTTCTCACCAAATAATTTTTATTCCCCTTGTTGCTCATTTCTGATTCCTCATTCCTAACCATTACTACTAAACTTAGAATACTTGATTATTTTGCATTACCTGTATATTCTTTGTAATTCCTCATTTCTCGGTGTTTCATTGGTCAATATTTGCCATTTCTCATTCGATATTAATAATTCCCCATTGTGCTTTATTCTTTATTACTCCTCGTTTCTCATGTTTTATTAGTATTTATTCTTCTTTTTTCATGTCCATTCTTTATTCTTCTTTTTTTTTTCCTTATGTACGTTTTTCTCTATTGGGCATTGTTTGTCATTTCTTTTTTGACATGTCTCATTCATCACTCCTAATAAAACCTCATTAATCACTAAACCTTGCATGCATTTTTTTATTTTTCATTTTACATTTCACTGTGCACAGGTGATCGACCATTATAAGCTTTTATTTTTTTTGAAGCTATAAAAAGTCTGTATTCTTATTTCACATTTTCAATTTTTCATTTCTCTAATACCTGTTTGTTTGATGATTATTACATACTAGAAGAAATGCCCGGGTTAGACCACCAATAATTGCTGTAAATCTTGAACAATACCAAAATTGTCTCCTTGTCATTGTCTCCTATCAAATTCAGTTGTTGAAAATTTTTATCGCCAGTTCGGGAAGAAGTGAACCATGTAAATGATAGACTTGATGTAGTTACTCTCAGATACAATTTTTGTTCAATCAAATTATGTTATTTGAAAAGCATTGTTGTAATTCGTAACTGATGAAAGAAACATTTTTGATCTAATATCTGTGCCGATCGGAAGACCTACGAGTGGTTCTGGTGGAACCCTCACAGGTTCCAGCTTTACATTGCCATTATTGCAGCAATATTTTGTTTTCCATCGAAATACTTTATAATAACAACAAATTGTAGACATAGACCTCGACATAGACCCAAGAATTACATCAGAATCTGTTTCATAGGGTACAGAGGCAAATTGTATAACTTGATACAAGTATTTACTGTTTACATACTTTCAATGTACATGTAATTCCAGTGTTTACTATTTCCTATTTACATACATCACAGAGAGACAATAGTGAAATCATATGCTCAGCGTCAAGAAGAGTATCGAAAAAGAAACAAAAACAAGCGCTTAATGCCAAAATATACAAATATAAACAATCTAAATTAGTACGGCGGCCGGTGGGTGAAATTCGTTCAACCACCCACTACTTTGGTATAACTCAATGAGACATATATATAGATTTGTTCGTTAAGAAATTCTGCATTTAGAATGGAAATTGACGACAGTGTGGGTTAGTCACAAGAAAAGTTATTCCAAGAAAACCGTGAAAATTGGCAAAAATTATTCCAATAAAATAAATATGACATTTAGAAAAATCACTAAAATTAATATAAGACATTTTTTTTATTTTCAATGAGCACAGATGTATGGTTTGTACTTCTTCTAGTTTCTGCAATTAGAATAGGGCCCTAGGGCTTTTCTACTTGTAGCAGCCAATGTTGATGAGATTATGTTGTATAAACGGGAAGAATATCGATGAATCAAAGTGGAGTAAATTAAAAATTAAAATTTAAAATTATTCAAGTCAAACTCCACAAACTTTAATCAAATCAAATTAAATTGCAAAAAGTGACATGTTTCGGGAGAATACTACATACCTAATTTTACAAGAGATTAATGATACAAATGATGAATTACAATGGGGTTCTTACCTTAAAGAATGTTAAATTATGACGTTACGTTATTGACAGATTGTTAAATTTGACGTTTTTGAAAAAGCTAGATAAAAAATATGGCAAATTATGGATCGAGGAGAATCTAGTAAACTATATTGGAGTGATATAAAAAGTGATAAATAATGAAATAATAATTTTAAGTGAAAAAGGTGACATGAGGTTAAAATAATATTGAATATAAAAATTGATCGGAAAATTAAAATAGTCAATTGATAATGGCATTATTATAATACATTATCATACCATACCATAACAAGAGGCTTAATTGTGACATGAATAGGTTTGTCACAATGCCTCGTTAAACGAGTGTAATATGTATACTATTTTTTCTACTTTGGAGCTCTTCATTTTTTGAAAATGTTAAAATTTTGCTTTTCAAATATTCTAGGGATTTTTAGAATTAGGTAGTATTGGTGGTTATGTTCTTTATCTGAAAAGTTGACACTTGACTTGACTTCGAGAGGAGTTGGTTAGAAATCGCATATAATTAAATGTCCGGTACAGTTCAATAAGAACAATTATTACAGATTCCACACTATATTTTCTCTAATATACAGGATGATTTTTTTTGAAAAGTGAACACCTCCAATAACTTTGAACAGAAGCGAAATTTGAAAATTTGCAAGAACACGTCAAGTTTTATGCAGAGGGGGACATATTGTGAGAGAGGTTTTTAGTTGACGGGTCTTACCCTCTTAAAGGGGTGGACAACCCCTTAAAAATTTTAAATGGAACGACCCATCTTGTGATACATCATTTGAAAGCTTATTTCACAAGGAGTCTTTCCATGCAATTGTTTCTACTATGTGCTACTTATTTACGGAATAGGGAGTCAATAAATGCTATGCTTCAATGAGTTGGATATTTCAGACTTTTTGGGACTAAATCAAACTAATAACCAACAAGAAACAACAAAATAAACAAAAATACAAAGACATTGTCGTCGAAAATATGGAAAATTAAAAATTAATGTGACAGTACCTATCTAAAATAATTTGATTTTTTTTTCACGGGATTATAACAATTATTAAACTACATAATTAAATTCTGGTTAGAAAACAAAAACATTTTTATCGTAACTAGGCAAAAAGTGTATGCTTTGGTAATAAAGGTATAATAAAGTGACTTACCTGTAAGGAAAGTTGATCGAAATTATATGAGTATTGCCGTTCGAAGAATTACAATGACAACTTGTTTTGATTAAACAAATAATGACCATGATAAGACACCGTGGCTAGTGAAAATGCAAGCTTTGGGAAACGCACTCGTCAACTTGACACCATGACCAAGAATGTTCTGCCCCCAACTGCCAAGCGGCTGTAGTATGTTTTTTTTTTGTCACTTGGGATTCATCAACCACTTCTAGCATCCTTTTTATTGCTTTTAATGAACAAACAGAACAGTCCACAAGTGCGGCGTTTCAAACAATATTTATTTATTGTGCTTCGTTATAATTGATAGATCAAGTCTCAGGAAAGTTGATCGAAATTATATGAGTATTGCCGTTCGAAGAATTACAATAACAACTTGTAGTCGCAATTTCTTGCGCTCACCACGAATTGTTTAAAATAAATAAAATCCACTTATCACCACTACCCAATATGCTGACTCCATGGGGGGGGTTTGGGGGGGATTGTAATTCTTCGAACGGCAATACTCATATAATTTCGATCAACTTTCCTTACAGGTAAGTCACTTGATCTATCAATTATATTTCGTATTGCCGTTCTCGAATTACAATGACAACTTGTAGACGTTCAAAGTTAACGCTCTAGGGGTTGTAACAGGGAAGATGAAACTTTCAAATTTAGTAACGTTTGATTTCCATGGTACATAAAACAGAACATTATAGAATAGCTTTAGCCTACTATGCCTCTAGCAAAACTGTTTGCAGTTGACGACAAAGGTGACATTTGAAAGTTAGTGATCCTGCCAACCAGTCTTTCGATTTTTTCAATCGGAACTTCGGTTCTTCATGCGGCTAAAGTAGCGGGATGTCTAATACTGTAGCTTGAAAAACAAATAGTATCAACGCCCGCCGAGGAGAGGGCAAATTTAAAGCATTTACTAATTCTTTGGGGAGAGGCTGGAGAAATCAGTTTCCTGTAGGTTAATATTAAGACGTGTATAGTTCTGGGTTCGCAAGGCCTGAGCCCTAGATATGGATGATTCAATTAATGATACGAAGCATAAATGTGGTTTTTCAGGGAAAACAAAATAATTAATACTGATTAAGAGTTCTTAACCGAAGAGGTTTTAATTCTATCGGGTATGTGGCTCCCTGCCAAGGGGGCTCCCGACCAAGGGGGCTCTCGATCAAGGGAGGACTTGACCAAGAGGGAACCCGAACAAGGGGGCTCCTGACCAAGGGGGCTTCTGAGTAAGGTTTGCCGATAAAATAGTATATATCATTCAGAGCATAAGTCGCTTTATGTGCTTCGCCTGGACTTAACCGACTCACTTCGTTCGTCGGTCAACAGTCCAGGCTCAGCACATAAAGCGTAACTTATGCTCTTAATAATATAATCTACTATTATTAAACAAAATTTTGACAATGACTTCCTCTCATCATAACCAATTACCGATTTTATTTTTGACATGCATTTCAATACACCATGTATAATACGAAGCAGTAAGGAAAATGTTGCGTTATTCGCATCACTGCCAAAATATATCCCTGGCAACCGTGTTGAACCTGGGGAATCTGACACTGCCTATGTGTTGTATATATGTCGAAACTAAGAAGAATATGACAGTTGGACCTTCCTTTGGCAAAGGCATTAAAAGCGGCCATTAATTCGAGAACATTGATAACGGCGCCCCAACCAGATTTTGGAGCGTCTTAATAGATTTCTAGGGTAAAATTATTACATAGGTTCGTTTCCCGACTGTGTGAGAGTGACTCACTCCACCAGTCTAAATCGTGTTTTGCTGATGCGGATATGTTCATTATCGGATAATAGTTTTGAAAATATATTCGATCGCTTTGAGCGACTTAAATCGTAAAAGAGGGGCTTCTTGAGTCGATTCGTGTGAAGACACATTGTTTATAAATTGTCTAACCGGAGATCCAGCTTAAATGAGTTACTCAGAAAGTTACTTAAGCGTCCAGCAATTGGTATCGCCTCCCCTCCTCCTTCTTCATCCGAATATTTATTTGGGCCGGAAGATAAAACCCGGTCGGTTGAGTGCAGATGGACCTGGAGTTTGGGACCGGTGTAGCCGAAGTCCTGGCTTGAAAGAAGGTAACGTCTGAAGAGGAATTTCTGAAGAAGCTAGGTGGCTTCTTTGTTTTTTGTGCGGCGTTGAAGTGCTCAGGAAAAGCTTGTCCAAAAAAAGGAAAATGCCAAGTGGCAATCGCCACTAATTTGTTTCACAGCAGGGTCCAATAATGGGACTGAAATTGAAAACTTCCCCGTTAAAGACCCACGGGACTAAGTCGATGTAGTTGGCTAAGGGTGGCTGACCGGTGATAAGATTGGATGAAGACATGATGATAGTGTCGTGACTTCTATGGGCACTTCTAGCCCTTTGACCCAGCTGAATTAGTGCCCAGCAGCGATTCTAGATGGGGAGTTATGAAGTATTCTGGACAACAACAGAGATTGTAAGAATCCAACTCCGGATGGGGCTGGTAGGTATGGATAACAATAGAGATTGTAATAATCCAAGCACGCCCTGAACTATAGCGGTCAGAGAATAATCGGAGAATAACTAGGTTCAGGTAATCCAACTCCGGATGGGGCTGTTATGGACAAAAACAGAGATTGTAATATCTAAGCACGCCCTGAACAATAGCCATCAGAGAATATAACTATGTTCATGTAATCCAACCTGTTGACTCCTACGAAGGGTTGAACTACAAACTTCAAAAAGGTTCTGATGTAAGTCGAGTCCATTTAAGGGAAAGTCGACACAAAATACCCAAGTGCATTTCAGAAAACCGATTGACACATGTGAGCAGAAAAAAGTCCAGAAACCGAGGGACAAAGTATAGCACGTCATAACTCCTGAGGGGGCTAGTATGGACAACAACAGAGATTGTAATAATCCAAGCACGCCATGAACTATAGCGATCAGAGAATCGACTTACTATGTTCATGGAGTCCAACTGCTGATGGGGCTGTTATGGTTCATGGAATCCAACTCCTGATGGGGCGGCTGTTATGGACAACCACAGAGATTGTATATGCAAGTACGCCCTGAGTTCTGAACTATAGGACTAAAGAGTACAACTATGTTCATGGAGTCCAACTGCTGATGGGGCTGTTATGGTTCATGGAATCCAACTCCTGATGGGGCGGCTGTTATGGAAAACCACAGAGATTGTATATGCAAGTACGCCCTGAGTTCTGAACTATAGGACTAAAGAGTACAACTATGTTCGTGGAATCCAACTGCTGGTGGGGCTAATATGGTTCTTGGAATCCAACTCCTGATGGGGGCGGCTGTTATGGACAACAACAGAGATTGTATATCTAAGCCGCCCTGACTCCTGAACTATAGGACTAAAAAGTACAACTATGTTCAAGGAGTCCAACTGGTCCACTGGATTGACTGGTCGACTGGAAGTACTTGGACCCAGCTGACGGGACGGGCCGGGCTATTCGATGCATGGGTTCGAAGCAAGATAGCGACGCTAGGAGAGGCGGACTCAATAATTGTAGAAATACGCGATACCTGGATTAATTACTGGCTGTTTACATTGTGTTATATATGTTTTAACACAACGTTCTTTCTGTTTTGCAATAATTAGGTCGAATCGAAGATAAACCCAAAACCAAGCCTGCGATGGTTGTAGCACTTTTCTCAAATGTAATATAATCATAATCCAAAAGTTTAATGCGTCAATAACCATTTTCGAATGTTTTATAGTGATTTGGACTAATGATTAAAATGTCGTCTAAATAGGCGACTCAGGTGACACCCTGGGTTCTCAAGTGACCGAGAAGTGGTCTGAATCTTTGTAAAAATAAAGGCGCGATGCAAAGTCCGAAAGGTAAACAATTATGTTCATGTTCAAGTAACTCATAAGGAGGAATGTTGTCGCACCGCCATTGGGTCGCAGGGCAGTGACTACGGAATAGATAGATTCAGTGGGTACTTACTTGAGCTTTCCGGGATTTCTTTTAAAAACCGCTTGAATTTTGCTTTTCGGTTGGAAGGGTTAGCCCTGGGAACTTTCACTTTGTCCATTTTTGGAGCACTTAAAATACGTCCGTTGTGAAGCACGAAAAATTATTTTAAACAATTCGTGGTGAGCGCAAGGAAATTTGCGACTACAAGTTGTCATTGTAATTCGAGAACGGCAATACGAAATATAATACAGAAATAAAGACGGTTTTCCAACTCTTGCCGCACTTTTTGGAATGTTTCACGTGGAATTCTCCTGCACTCGTTAATTATTTCTTGGCGTAAACCACTGATTTTAAATGCCCCACAGAAAAAATCCAAGGGGGTCAAATCAGGTGATCGTGCCGGCCATCCAATAGTTCCACGCCTACCAACCAATGATAAGGAAATCTATTATTTAGCCAAATTCGCACATTGACGGCATAATTTGGTGGGGCTCCATCCTGTTGGAAAAAAAAGCCATACTCGTCTAACATTTGATTTTCCTCAACGTCGCGATGGTTTTCTAATTCTTCTGTAATTAGGGGATCAATTGCTTTTTCTAGCATATCCAAGTAAACTCTGCCATTCAACGTCCAGTCAATGAAAACTGGACCTATAATTCGTCGCCTAGTATTCTAGCCCATACATTTATTCTGAGGGAGTTGTGTATGACCTTCTTGAAAAATATGAGGGGTTTCATCGCTCCAGTGTCGTACATTGTGTTTACTCACATTGCCATTTAAAAAAAAATGTGCACTCGTCACTGATATTTTTGGGTTCACAATAATTCTTTCGGTCATAATTCCGCAGAACTCCAGTCTTCTGTCGTAGTCGTCTTCGCGTACTTCCTGAAGAGTCTTCATCTTATAAGAATGAAATTTGTACAGTTTGGTTAGGCTAGTTGGATACATAGCAAAATGACCAAGTAGGTATCTCAATCTGGACGATTGCATCGACCACCTTGTTTCCTTCTCTTTTTTGTTTGACACAGATCCAGTTTCTTGGAATTTTCTACCAATGTAATAGCGTAATTTGCGCCGACATTTTTATTAGGGTGTCTTGCGTCAAACTCATTTTAGACGAGAATGTCTTTGCATTTTTATTTATTTTGTTGTTTCTTGTTGTTTATGAGTTTGATTCGTAAATAAGTAGCAAATAGTAAAAACAATTAGATGGAAAGACTCCTTGTGAAATAAGCTTTCAAATGATGTATCACAAGATGGGTCGGTTCTATTAAAAATTTAAAGGGTTGTTCACCCCGCTAAGAGGGTAAGACCTGTCAACTAAAAACCTCTCTCAAAATATGTCCCTCTCTGTATAAAGCTTGACGTGTTCTTGGAAATTTTCAAATTTCGCTTCTGTTCAAAGTTATTGGAGGTGTTCATTTTTCAAAAAATCTATAAAAATCTCGTGTCACGGTGTTTGTGGTCGAACTCCTCCGAAACGGCTCGACCGATTTTTATGATTTTTTTTTATATTTGGCAGGTATGAGAATAGGTGGTAAACTATTTCTTACATGGACATGGGGGGGCTGGACCGCTTTTTATGTTTTTTTTTTTTGTATATTTGGTAGGTATTTTACTCAGAAAATACTTAACATTTAGATTTTTATACCGAGCGTCCAGTAATCTACTGAACACTTTTCAGAAAGTACTGAACATTTGGATTTTCATACAGAGCGTCCATGATTTTTACTATGCGAATAGCATAGTATACTTGGCAGTGTGGGTTTTAAACATGGGGCACGATTTTTTTACAGAACAATTGAATAGATAACCATTACTGCTTATTAAATACATAGCGATAATAATACCTACTATGATTCTATTACTAATATTATGCATTAGAATTATATAATTTGCAATATCAAGTTTTACCGAAAAATGTAACCAGGCAAACGAATTAAATACTATGTGAATAATTTGTTGCGGTTAGAAATGCTCAATACCAACGTATTACGTATCAAATAAAAAAACAAAACCAGTTGCATAATAAGTTCCATTGTGCAACAACTTTAGTGTCACAATGAACACTTTGTGACACCAAAGTAGATAAAAGTTATTCTGTTCATTTAAACAAGATCCGTTTTCTATTTCCAAAGTCTCAAGAAAATCTAATTTCCTGATTTTATTGCATTTGTGAATCAATTTTGAATTGGATGGTGAAAAACTATGTTTCGTTATTAATATATAATTGGCAAACGCAGAAGGTGTGGATGGAAGAGGGTCAAGATCTGTGTTGAACATTTCTAAAGTCAACATTTCTAATGGAAACCTAGGGCTTTCAGAAACCTGAGAATTTGAGGAATCTGAGTGATAGGGAAACCCGAAAATTAATAACCGGATCTGTATCAATATCGAGTGCACTCGGTGTTGTTATAGTATATTGAAACACTAGTTTTGTAAAACTTATATTAAGACACGATTTCAGGTTTGCAGCACTACTGACTCTAGATTTTGGGTGCGTTAATGGCGTATTAACGCACTCAAAATTAATGCGTTAATAGCTTTGTTACAATAGCAAATTAGAAAAACTAATAAAAACATCATCATACAACCGGTACCGCCCTGCCAACAAAGAATTCTGGGAAGAACAATAATGGGATTTGACTCGACAAAGATAAAAGTGAATAAAAATGTAGCTAAATTTTAATGAAGATAACTGATTGTATTTAATTACGATCTAATACAATACATACATACCACAATAATTAGAAAACAATAATTTGATGCACCGGTCTACTAGGTAAAAAATGCAGTCCAAAAGTAGAACACATTGGATTTGAGGTAAATACAAATCATCATCGCAAGGATTAAGTACTTAAGTAAACAACACATAAAAGCATTTGAAAGTCAACAATGCCACCCAGGGCGGAATTCAAATTTGGTTGAGCTCATTTTACATAATATGCATTATTATCAAACAAAGTCTGAAGAATTATTTAACCAAATTAGTGAAACTTTGTATGTAATCACAGATCGCCCGGAATAAAATTACCCTGTAAAAGATGGTGTATTTCACTTCCTTCATGTTATAAGTGTTATGTTATGAGGTTTACCAGGAAGTATCCTTTGGAAAAATTTTTACCCTAAACATTTCCATTTCAAATTTTTACTATTTATCATTGTAGATGGATCTTAGATTTATACTACAAGTTTAACGTTCTTTGACCTCTTTTTGTCGGGGATTTTATTTCTTTTACTTGAGATGCTGTCCATAATTTTGTTTATGTTTAAATCCGATTTCAGATTAGGAAAAACAGTTTTGAATAACTACATATGTATGTACTTTGTATTTGTACGTAATTTGTATTTCAACTTCATTTTTATGTTTCAAAGATATCGCGGTTAGTATTTTTTATATCCCGAATGGACAACAAATTAAGCTATTAGAGTTTGACACAAAATAGCGGAAAGAATAAGTTTGTTGCGGTATCTTGAAATCACAGCTACAGATATTGCCAGGAAATATCCACCACGGAAGTGTCAGTGTCTTCTCTTAAAAATGATCTCCCATTTATTGGTTCACTTAAATGTGTAGAAAAGAGAAAATCGTTATTGCAAGCAATTCATAAGAAAACAAGACTAAAGTTTGAAACTGTGGGTTTTATCGGTCTCATGAGTTGGACCAAAAAGTAGAAAGAATGGTTTCCTGTTTCTTATAAAGTACTACAAGCTTGTGAAAATATTTCGATAAGAATATGTATATGTATAAAAAATACTTGGGTGCTTGTCTTTAATTTTAAATTCAAATTCTTTTTGTTATACCGAACCTATTTTAAAATATTATTGGAGACATTGAACTGATGCAAGGCTTTTAAATACTTACTAAACGGACAAAACACACGCATTCACCCTTCGTTCCACATTGAATATTATTAATTTTACACGGGAATTCACTCAACCTTAGCACCTTATAATTTCACACATGTCGTTCATATGTAAGTTTTCCATCAAAGCAGGAAGACGGGAGGGTCGAAACGGATTTGTTTGATATTTTAATATGCGGTTTTATGTCAAGAACACTGTTGCTTTCACTTCCTGCTGCATTTAGGGGAGTAGGGACCGTCTCCCGGCAACGTTTCGTCATTATCGACAGGAGGCCAAAGATCGGTTCTTTTATCTTCTTTATGGAAAGATTGGCGTTTGGGGGTGGGTAGATTGTCGTGTGCAAGGTGAACGGACCGTCAGACGTGGGAGTTGCAGATGTAGTGACGATATTACATTAAAGGGAAAGCAAATTAAATGGTTTAGCAGGATTCAGATCGGATATTTATATTTAGTTCAATCAGTTTTGGTTTTTATTCGTTGTAGTAATTCAATCAAATTTACTTAATATTGTAGTGTAATACTACATTTTGTAATTTTAGCTATTGATGTTGTTCCCTCTGCTAGCCACTTGGAGTTGACACCTCGACAGCGAAGTATTATTGGTTAGGATTGCCCTGGGATTGCCAAGTTTGGCAATATTATAAAAAAAATTATACTATTGTTAGTAGAATTATTATAGCACCGTTTTTGTCTATTATGACACTCAAAACCGTATCGTAGCGTATCGCAAAGTAGAAAAACATAATTATGATACTTTCAATTACAATTTTAGTCAAATATAAAGTTAGCATTTTCTTAATGTAACTTTTTTAAATCATTATTTTTCGAGGTTGTTGAAGATTGGGACATTAAGTTTGGTGCACCGTATTTCTCGAGAAACAATGAATCCAACTAAATCGAAAACGCAACCCAAAATACATTTTCAAAGGTGTCGTATATTTTGGGTTGCGTTTTCATTCAAATAGGCTAATTTTATTATTTTTCGTTACTCGGTATTTTGCTCTATATATAATAATAATAATAATATAATAATATATATATTTAGCGTTAAAATACAAAGGTATTTACACACGTCAAAATTAAACATTTCTTAGATTAATCTAAATCAAAATCTGAGAAATCATGTGCAAAAAATTCTTCAAAATTATAAAAAGACTTCTTGGTTATATACTTCTTGACTTTATATGCAAAAGCTGTCAGTTGGAGACATTTAATGTTATCAGGTAAACAATTGAAAAATTTTATGCAGAAATAATTTGTTGAAATTCTTGACTTTGTAAGTCTCAAGTTTTTGATATAAATGTTATTTGTACGGGTATTATAACTATGGAATACATTTAATTTTGTATAATTAGCAGCATTGTTCTTAATATGTAGAAGACATTTATATATGTATAATCCAGGTAGTGTGAGAATGTCGTATTTATTAAAATAATCCCGACAGTCTTCACGGTACCTTAAGCCAGCTATAATACGAACAGCACGGCGTTGTAATCTGAACAGCCTCTGCAATATGGGAGAGTGGCCCCAAATCATTATTCCGTATTGAAGGTGAGAATGAACCCAGGCGAAGTAAGCAGTCCGAACAACCCCAGAACAAAATCCTCGAGTTAAATTTCTTAATAGGAATATGTTCCTTGACAATTTGTCAGCGACAGCTTCCCCATGCTGACACCAGGTTAAGCCTCGATCTATATGGATGCCTAGGTACTTCACAGATGATGGATAAGAATCTAAATTGTAACAATTCCGTAAAGTGAATAACATAGTTACTCTTTTTTGTCTATTCAGGCTTAATTTATTCGCAATAAACCATTTTTCCGCTAAGGCGACCGATAAGTTATTTTTTTCAACAGCTGATTCAAAATTGACTTCCTTTGTTCCGATTGTGGTGTCATCAGCGTATAGAGTTAGGTTACTAGTTAAAGATAAATTATCAGAAAGGTCATTAATGTAGATTAGGAATAACAAAGGACCAAGGATTGAGCCCTGTGGTACCCCATTAGTGATGGACTGCTCATCAGATGTTTTATCAAATAAAACGACCCTTTGCCGACGATTGGACAAATATGACATCATCATTTTGGTGCTGCGGGGTGAAAAATTATAAAACAAGAGTTTTCGCAGTAATATGTCATGTGGTACGCAGTCGAAGGCCTTGGTAAGGTCTAGAAAGGATGCTGCATACACACCTCGATTTTCATAGCATTCTAGAATATCGCTTATTACATTAAAGACAGCATCAGTAGTTGAAAGCCCTTTCCTGAAGCCAAACTGATGTGCAGAAAACAGTTGATTTTTATAAAGAAAATCTAATATTTGTTTAGCGAGCAACCTTTCTAAAACCTTTGATATGACAGGTAGAAGTGATATTGGCCTGTAGTTGTTCGGATCGTCCACATCTCCTTTTTTATAAATTGGAATAACTCTTGCTAGTTTTAAAGCATCAGGAAAAACATTGCTTCGAATGCAGTCGTTAAATAGCTGAGTTAAGGGATAAATCAAAATGTTTTTTACGCATTTAAACAGAGGTACGTTGAGACCATAAATATCTTTGGACCCTGAATTTTTCAGGGAGTCGATCGCATCCCTGACTTGTATCGGGGAGATTTCATTGAAAGAAAAGTAATTCTGACAGGATAGTGAACTTTGCATGTTAACTATTGGATCAGCATCGTTTCCTGATAAAGCACTCATAATTTCATCAGGAATATTTACAAAAAAATTATTGAATTCATCACAAGTGATATGAGTTGAATTGTTAGGAACCCTGGGTTTATGTTTGTTTATTAAGTTCCATAGAACTTTCTTGTTATGAATATTTAGTTTTAAGAAATTTTGATTAAAATTTATTTTTGTTTCTTTTATGGTCTTTTGGTACCTTAGTTTAAAACTAGTGAGCAATTCCTTTAGGTCAGTTGTTCTGTATAATTTGTGGGCATCATAAATTAACATTAGAGTTTCTCGCATTACTTTGAGTTCATTTGAAAACCATGCATTATTAATAACATTAGACTTCCTCTTAACAATCTTTTTTAATGGGAAGGCTACCTCAAAGTTATTAATTAATAGATGTAACAACATATTACATTTTGTATCACAATCAATATCTTGATTAACAAAGTCCCAATTTATTTTCTCTACTAAGTGAAAAAATGCACATTTACCTTTTTCAGATATCGGTCTGAGTATTACCATTTCATCTGATTTTGATACCTCAGGGCAATAGAAGGTGACAAGTATTCCCAGATGATCAGATAAAGGTAGATTGCAGGGATTGACAGCAATACAGTTTTCCTCAATGTTAGTAAAAACATTGTCAAGACAAGAATTTTCCCTAGTTGAAAAATTGACAAGTGGATGTAAGCCATAACTCTTATACAGGTCACATAGAAGATTCGTAAGTGAATTTGATGTATTGAACTTTATATTAAAATCTCCACCGATAATGACGAGATTATTTACAATGTCTATATCATTTAGTAGCTTAATCATCACATCAATAAAAATATCAATATTTCCACTAGGGGACCGGTATACATTAATTATGATAAGATTAAGCTCTATAATACAAGAACCTATCAATTCACAATGAAGTTCAATAGACAATTTCTTTACCCGTGGTAGATTTTTCGACATAATTTCTGGATCTACTAATTGGATTACTCCTCCATTTTTAAGCACTTTTCTTGCAAACCATGACGTAGTTTTAAAATCACCCACTGTTACACTTTCAGCTTCACTATCACTTAACCAGTGTTCACATAAAAACATACCTTTTAATTGTTGAAATTCCGGTCCATGAAGTAAAGCTTCTATTAGGTCCAACTTGTTTCTCAGGCATTGTACGTTCCAAAACAAAAAATCAAAATATTGAGTTGATTTTAGTTGTTTGTTCCTTGCCGCGTTATGTCTGCTTTCATGGGAAAATTCTATAGACTGGCTGTTACATACAGGGTGATTCACGAAGTATAGTGGATATTTAAACCTGTGAGAGTCCCTAATATGAGGAGACCTAGAAAAAGATCTAACTGTAAAAGTACCCCACGATATTATGTGGTTTTAAAATTTACGCGAAAACCGATTGAGAACCGCTGACATGATTGAAGATCTATTAGTAAATAAATCCTTATCTCTTGTCCTGAAGAAAAAAAAAATGAATTTTTGCTGGAATGAGTTCGGGGAACGACTGCCAATTAATTACTTTCAGTTTTACTTTGACTGTTGCGGTGCAATAAATATTTTAAAATGCCTTTATTTTCAAATAATGACATTAGAGGTGGATCGAAATAAGTGATTTTTTCGTGTGCGGCCAGATCAACACCCTGCAATAATTACGCGACGTGTTTAACTTCGACGATCATAAGGGTGGTCGTCATTTTGAATAATTTTTATAAATGGTACGTTGACCTAGGTGAGTATCTTTTTCAATTGAAAGCAAGACAGGTTTTTGACAGACGGAAAAGGTTAGCCCGAGATGTTTACGTTTCGTAAGTACTAAGTTTTTTGCCCGAAATAAATCCAGCGACTATCAAAATGTTTTGAGTGCATCGCTGGTTCCCATTAATTTTTCAACTTTACATTAACCGTTTTTTAATAGCGTCAAAACTACGTTTAGGGGCCACATAAATTGAGGTTTAAATATCTACTATACTTCGTGAATCACCCTGTGAAATTATAAGAAGATGATAGCGATAAACATCTAAATCATACTAACTTTAAATGTCATCTACGTTGAGTTAGTTTTTTTCGTCGTTTTCCCTGTTTATTTAATCATTTAAAATCAGCTTATTTCATAGGTGAACAAGAATTATATTTTTTTCTTACAGTAGTGTAGACTCGATCCCAAAGTGTTTTTAGTTAAAAAATATTTTCGAACTGGAAGGAAAGTTAACAAAGAGTGCCTTTATTCCGTTGAATCATGTTTGGAGGAATTTTTAGATGCATTTGTTATTGCATATTGCCATCTATTCCAAGCAGATTAGACTTTTTAGAAGAAGTAATTTATAAAATTTTGAAATTTTGGTTATGAACTCCCAGCAGGGATGCAAAGACCTGAAGAGTTCCCATCCCCGGGTGGCTTCATCCCATTTGCCCAAAAAAAAAACCGAGCCTGTCTTCATGAAGCTTTTCTGCATTTTTCTTGTAAGCGATAACTCCGACCTATCTCCCAACTCAACGCTCATAAATGACATAAAATGAGTGTAGTTTTCAGCGCGAAGGCAGAAATTAGTCCACCTCCGTTTTTGGCGGCGATTATCTCGAAAACCAGAAAATGTATAGAAACACAATTGTAGAGCATTATTTTCTGTACACGGTCCATATTGAATAAAACATTTGCAATACATTGTTATAGGTCAAAACATAGAGATAGAGCTTTCGGCGCGTTGAGTGGGAGATAGGCAGAAACTTCATGAGAAAAATTTTATGCAGAATTTAATGGAGAACATAAAAAGTCTGACAACATTTTCTTGTAGGAGTTACCGTTTACGAGAAAAATGTAGAAATGCCTCATGACGTCACGCTTGAGGACGGATTCGTGGGTAAAAGGGGATCAAGCTCACCCCGGAGGGGTGGAAACTCTTCGGTTCTTTATTTGGGTCTCTGCTGGGAGTTCAAAATTTCAAAACTTTTATCAATTATTATTTCTTCTATTCGTCGATTTTTCGTCTTAATTTGCTTAGACTAATGGAAAACGTGGATTACATGTAGTTTAGAACTGCAGCAGTAGTGTAAATATGCTTTCTAAAACGGGTAGTCTCCTGAGAAAACCAAGTATTTGGGGCTCCAAAAAAGCGAATCGCATAGTGGTTGCTCAAGGCGAAGGAATAATAGGTTGGGTCCTCCAGAAATTCATTTATTATAATAAACTCAAGAAATTAATTCCAACAAGTGTGGTTATGCTTTCAAACCGATATTTTTCCTCAACATACAATAGTAGTAAATCTTTATTTGCCCTACGGGCTTTCTGATTTCTATACATATACAAGTAAACTTAACAATTATAATAATAAAAAAAACTAAATAAATGGTCCAGGATGTATACATTATCCATAGTTCCCCTCCTCTCTCTAAATATTGCTTGGCTGTCTGGTAATGCTCCCTTTTCCTCTATGTCTCTGCTCATCCTTTCATTCAGAATTGATGCATACAACTTGTACCCTGTGTTTAGGAGAGTTATCCCTCGGTAATTTTCTACTTTATTTTTCTCCCCTTTTTTGTAAATGGGGTAAATTACCCCCTCTCTCCACCCTACCGGGAATCCTTCTCCTCTCCACACCCCATTCATTACCTCCACCAGCCTTTCTAGCACTCTTCTCGTCCCATACATCCACGACTCATTCTGTATTCTATCCCTCCCTGGTGCCTTCCCTTTCCTCAGTTTCTTCACATGCCTCTCCACCTCTTCCATTGTAATTTCTTCTCCTTCAGGTTCTACTCGGTTTCTCTTCGTCTCTATTTCCGTTTTCTTTTTTTCCTTTTCTCCCTCCAGCAGCCTCATAAAGTACTCCTCCCACTCATTCATCTATATCTCCTCGTTCCCATTTTCTTTTTTCTTTTTCTCTCTATTAATATAGTTCCATACCTCCTTCTCTGTTCTTATTGCTTTTATCTCTTCCTCCTCTCTCTCCTCCTTCTGCCTCTTCTTCTCCCTGCATGTCTCTCTGTATCTTCTTTTCGCTTCTAAAAAGCCAATTCTGTTCCCTTTAGTCTTTCTCCACTTTCTTAGTTCTTTTATTGCTTCCTTTTTACGTTGTTCACATTCTTTGTCCCACCATTTATGCTTTCTTTTTGTTCCTCCACCTCTTACTGTTATTTGTCTTTTTGTCGCTGCTTTTTCCAATATTTCTACCAATTCTTTCTCCATTTTCCCTACTTCTTGTTCTTTAAATTTTGCTGTTTCCAGTCTTCTCTTATACTCTTCCACCCCATGCTCGTCGCATACTTTAATTATCACCTTCCGCATTTCCTCTATTTTTTCTTCTCCTCCTCTCTTCTCTCTCCCCCTTCCTATACTTATCTCTATAGGCAGCAATATACAATACATACAATAGTTGTTTGGGTAGTTTGTTATGAGTAAGTCCATTAAAAAAGGTTAGATAGGGGAAGTACAGGAAGCATCCTTCTACAAAGCAATGTGTATGCTTTCATATGTAATGATGTCAAATACTGCGGTAGATATACGGGAAATTGAGAAAAATACTCCTAGGTGAACTTTTTACTTGTACAACTAATACATTTTTGAGGGCTTTTAGCTTACTATATAATTGTTAATAACTGGCGCAGCAGGATTTAAAAGAAATGGCGTGGAAAATATGGCAAAATTAAGGAAACATCAGGGAATTTGAAAGTTTAAAAAAAATTCGGGGAATTGTCAGGGAATTTTGGCAACTTATATGAAAAATCAGGGAAATTTTGTATTATAACAGCCATCTTTTATTATACAAACTTTTGAGGATGAAAATATTATTTAGGCGATGATTACAAAAAAGGTGATTTTACGGATCTAAAATGATGTATCATACAACCCCCATGCCATTTAAATTTTTTAAGGGGGTGGCTCCCCTGGCTAAAGGGGTTAGATCTAAAACTTGAAAGTTTGGTACAATTTGGCCTCCCTTGATAACCAAATTGACCTGTTCGAGGGTTTTCTTCATATAATTTCATATAGCCACCTTGCTGAGAAGCCTGTTTAACTTACATAAACATCCGGAGGAAAGTTCATGCCATTTGGGAACACCGATCCCAATGCCAGTTCCATGTAAATGTATGGACAGGACTTGTAGGTGGTCATCTAATTGGACCTCACGTTTTACCACATTGTTTGAATGGAGTTGAGTATCTACATTGTTTAACAAATTAATGTCCTGGTTGACCTTTTAGACGATATACCCCTAGACGTAAAATATGTGTTACGAAGCACTCTCTCATAATGTTCGTGAAGTGAGGGATTGGCTTGACAAAAATTACTACCGACGTTGGATTGGTCACGATGGTCCTGTTTTGTGGTCTGCCCGGTCACCCGATCTAAATCCTTGTGATTTTTATTTGTGGGGCCACTCCGGTGTGGAAAAATTCGTGTATCGAATAGAAAATGCTCCAGAAACTATTCGACAAAACCCTGCCATCTTATTAAGGGTCCAAAAATCGCTGATTGATGATAAATAAATACATTGATAAGATACAGGTCTAGATTACTTTTCGTTTTCAAGAACTTCACAGTTTGCATTTTCTGTTCGGCAGATACCCGTCCATTAGTTACCGGCGTGAACGAGCGTGAGTCGTTTGAGTAACAAGCTGGCGAACTCTTCAGCTTGACAAGGTTTGGGTGCGCGGTAGATTATGTTCAGAGTGGAGGACAGAGCTCTCTTTGTAGAATATTGTCGATTCGTGTATATCGCTAAGGGGTACTGCGCCGCACAGTAATAAATTACCATAAATTATTATAGAAAGAAGATTTCCAACTGCGAAAATGCGCGGTGTCGCGAAACTTTACGGAAGGAATTGCAGAAAATTGGATCTAGGTGGCCAAAAACTAAACAAATCGAAAAAAGTTGTGTGAAAAACATAATATATTATGTTAGCTTCGTCTAAATTGTTTGCGGCAAATTAAAAAGTACCGTAAACAAAATCGGACAGTTGTCTCCACGGATGAAAGTTATTATTCATTATTCACATACATGAAAAAAGTTGGAACGACGAAACCGATTGCAAAAGATCCTCGATTTATTATACAGGCCTGCGAAATCTAACTTTTTTCCCCTTCCAATAATTATGTTATTATTATTTTTTAAATATCTAGGTATGTTAAATTAAAAAGCTTCGTTTTTTTTTCTAGCACATTTATTTTTATTGATAACATGCATAATATTTTAGTATTAATTTTAAACAATTTTCATGAAAAAACAAAGATTAATGAATTTAAAATTATATTTTTACGTAAAAAACCAACAGTATTAGTTAAAAATAATGCTAAAGAGAGTAAATCAAAAAGGCTAATTTTATCTTTTTCTACTTCCTTCAAAATTCCTGTTCAATCTTTGTTCAATCTATCCGGTTCATCTCTCTTCAACATCCAGCAGTAGTCTGCCATCATGTTTGCGTCCCACCTTCCTTGGTATCTGTTCTCCATAACCTTAATATCTTGGTGGGAGCGCTCACCTTGTTCTTCACTTACGGCACCAAGATTCTCAGGAAAGACGTCAATATGAGAATGCAGAAAATGTAACTTTATACTTATATTGCAACCCAGTTCATGAAAATTGCTGTGCTGTTTCCTAAAAAATGTTTCACTACCTCTTCAAATGAACTCCCAAGCGTTCTCTTTGGTTAATGCTAGTAATACGCGGTAATACTAAGAAAAATGAAACAAATAATTTTCTCAAAAAATTTACGTGATGGAATTTTTAATTATTTTTTAGTACCTAATAGTCCAGTAAATCTAGTCTTCTTTTATTTTGTATATAGTGAGTGGTCTTTTAGCTAAAGCGCTTCGTTTTCGAGTTCTAAGCGAAAAACTGGAAGTCCGAAATTTTCGAGGTTTCCTGCATTTCCTGAAGTTAGCTCATCTCTGGCGAGGGGGCAAACCCCACATTCGGATTCAGCGAAACAAAAAAAAAAAAAAATAGAGAGAAAAATGCTTCCGGAATTTTTTCCTAGAAACGGGCTCATCGAACCTAGATTTACTGGACTATAATACTTGCCCTAATAATTGCTATTTAGTTTTTTAAGGGAAAAACCATCGCAGGCCTGTGTTATTTATTATTGTAAATACGGGAGGAGAAGCTGAATGCATTGCAACTGTTGTGTGATAGTGAAATTTTTTTCCTTTTTGTTCGCTTCCTTATTTTGGGTTTCGGCTCTGTTCAAGGATTGCCGATTGCAATTTTTAATTTTACTTTATTCTATTCAATTACACCTTATTTAACTTCTATACTTTTTTGGGTGCTTTAAGCCCTTTGCAACATTTGGTTACACTATGTATTTACGTAAGTAGGTACCTACATATGTATTCATATTTTTTTAATTTTTTAAATTGATTACAATACATACCACTCGAATTTCGAGTGACGGACACTCACTAGTATGGATCACTGTTGATATAGACAATGCAAAATCCAGAAAAAACCATGAACAATTATAAAACTTTAAACCCAAATTATTATAACTTAAATTGAACTTTGTGGAACCCCGCCGTAAAATGTAATAAAAATGGTGGAAGTGATTTGTTTTCTTGATTTGACCGGGCGATCATTAAAATACAGATATTTCGGAACTTTTCTATAACAGCACTGTAAGCGTTTAGGAGTGCCTTTCTTGTGCCAAAAACTATGTTTGGGTACATTTATGGTATGGATAACGTGACGTCACAAATGATTAGATTTATGGGAGAAAAAAAGAAAATTATTTGCAATAATTTTTGTGGAACAGATGTGTTCATTGAAATTATTCTACACTGCCAACTTTAATGGGAGATAACTTAGCTAATAGGAAACAAATATGTACATAGTTAGGATAGTAAAAAAAATGTTGTAAAAACACGTAATAAAAAATGAACGACATTTGAAACGAAACGGTATACTCCATAGCGCAGAATTTAAAATAACGATAAAACTAGGGGAAAGCCCGAGAGTGAAGTGACAATCGACACCTCACAAAGGAAAATCAATGGCTTTGTCGATAATTTTACGGGTAACGACTTCACCGATAGATATTGCTTTCTATGTCTGTCTGTTCCACTTATATTTCCATTAATTCAGAAAGGCTTTGCTGGTTCGGTTCCTGTATTTAAAAAGGGAAATACTCGGGGAAATAAAACATCGAGGTGAATAACATTTCAGGTCAACTTCAAAAAGTTCGGGAACGGACAAGAGAAAATTTTCACATATTTTTCATTATATAAACTTTATGGAACGCTTAAGTATAACTGGCATGTTTCAATGTCAAGCTATCAAATGTAACTACAATACATATTTATGTAATAATGTATGAATAGCTCGTAATAAAAAGCTTTAATAATTATAAATTACCATGTTACACTATTGAATTCGAAAGGCCTACGAATATTTGAATAATATTTTGCAAAGCTCCTACTTAACTCTTGATATTACCATTATCATAGAACAATTTAGGAATAGCCTCTAAGAAAAAAATTGCTTATTGCTTGGTGTTCGCATATAAATTAATGTATTATGACTGCATATTTGAAATTAGTTTTCCGTTTTCTGATTAATTCTTTTGGACAGAGGTGAGGTGCACTAAGGTATGAGAAAATTGCAAGTTCATCGTCAGTTTTATGGTACATATTCCTAAAGGTACTCGATAGTAGACAATTATGAAATTTGGGTGTCCAAAAAACCTCACCAAAGCTCGATTGTCTACCTCCTAAATAGTAAGTTTCACATTGTAGTACGTACCTATCATAATTATGTTATATGTAAGTTATAACTTTTTGTGTTTGCGAACGGTACCTAGTTTGAAGCCGAAAAAGGTTCCTTTTGATAAGTTAGTATTGTTTTCTGATTTATTTATGTTTTGTTTAAGGTTTTCACTTGTCGGCCAGCGTGCAGCAGAACTACCGTGGTACACAATCCGTCTCCGTGGCGGTGACCTTCGACCGGCGCCGCATCTCTTCTTGCAACTGCACCTGCGACTCGACAGCTTACTGGTGCTCGCACATCGTCGCCGTCTGCCTCACTCGCATCCATTCGGTAGGTTTTCCTCTCCACTAGGTGTTGCGTACGCTGGCTGGGGCCAGGAGTGTGTCGATAACCTCGACATCGGCCAAGTCCATCGCAGCCTTTACCTTCGTTTTGTTCGCTCGCAGCTACGGGCTTTGTTTACGAACGTATCCGAGAATTGCGGAGGGATACGGTTTAATATTGTTGAATATATCGATAAAGAGGTTCTTAGACAATTAAACAAAAATTATCTGAATTTAAGGGTGGTATATTTCTGTTAGCAGATTTTGTTTGCTGAGGTAATTCCCGTCATATAAAGCATTTTGTTTGGATATGAAGAAGTACTTACATTGAATTAACGGTATACCAATAGCACACAGTCCTCCAATTTTCCCAATATTCTATATGGGAAATATTGCTACGTTATCAGTGTTCTGAGTGCACGTGGACACGTTTTGGTCTTAAATTAACCGTAATTATGTTGAAGGTCTTTTCAGGGAGTATCAAAATAGTTTTTAAGTTCAAACACGTGGAAATTTGTCTGGCGCTGTCATGACCTAAGTTGACTCTGAAGGAGAATTGATACAATTTTAATATTGTCTTATTACAGTATCTGAGTGCATTGCGTTAGGTACTGCACTGTATTTAGACCAACAATGTACAATAAAAGATACATTTAGAAATTGTTAGGCAACCAATTGTACACATTTTTATTTCACTTTAAAAAAAAAAAGTATTATTTTCTATTAGATAGATATCGTTTCCAGTTTATATTTTCAGAAAGAAACAAATGGAAGGAAAGTTTATAACGTCCATCTAGTAATATGTATGGGAATGCACTCAAAGATGTGTTGAGGTCACAGTGTTTGTATTATTATCGAGTGATGAAGCTGTTTCATCCGTGAACGCAGGCCCACTTCCAAGGAGAAAGTTTTATATTGGTCTTAAATTATAGATGCCTAGCCCATCTATTAAATTTTTACTATGAATTTTACTGCCCCTATTATTATACATCAAATATAAATTAAAATGAATACATGTAAAAACAAAACAAAATCACTACAAAGTCCAAAAAATGCAATTAGGAAATTTGAAATTAAATTAAATTGAAATTCAAATACATATTTAAAACCCCCAGGAGTGTAAATTAATATAAGGCCAGTTTCACATTAGGATACCGTAGGCCGGAGATCGGTATCCTAGTTACATAACTGAGTATGGAAAGGGAAAAGTCGCCCGTGTGAAAGATTTCATCAACAACAGTAAAGGGGTCCACTCACGCAGAGGGAAGATTTAATTCACCGTTACGTCGGCGCAAGCTTGTCTTAATTTAAAACTGTACTCTCAATTTTGCATTGAGATGTTAACCAAAAAAGTCATTTACTGTCTCAGTGGCGTGCATTTGTGCTACCCAAAAAGAAAATTCCAAGAAAAAAAAGGTGACGATCACGATGGATTAAAGAATTGGTACACAAGCGCAATGAATATTTCCATGTTAATTTTTTGAAAGAATTGCGGTTTGAATCTGATGATTGCCATAACTACTTCAGAATGGATGTAGAAACTTATAATGAGCTGTTAAATTTGGTTACTCCTTTACTTCAAAAACAAGATACTCGGATGATACCAGCTATGTATATCAGTACACGAAAGATTAACTGCTGCTTTACGTTTCCTGGCAACAGGAGGAAACTATACCAAGACCTAAAGTTTTGTAACTTAATTTCACCTTAAACTTAAAAGAATCTTTCTTCGAAAGGTTGTGACCATTACATCCGGCTTGCATATTTTAACCCTTCAAATCGGACCGCCACATAGGTAACTGTTAAAATTGAACACGCCGCTAATGAAATCGGAATGACATCTGCAACAACTTATCTAAACCCACAGTGAATCATCCCCGTGCGGTTTAACTGCACACGCCAAAAATCAAGACACTTGATTCCAGCAGACTTGATTGCGCATTCCACAATTTTGGCCACAGACGAGAAGTTTTAACTGTACCCCGTTCTTCGTGCATTCAAGTCTTAAGTTTTTCCTCTGTGTGAGTGGACCCTCTAAAACAAATATTTTAGTACAAGATCCCGACCAATGTCCACCTTCTCTCATCCTTTTTTTCTGATCAAATGTATATTTTATGTAGGATAATGTATAGACGAAGAGAATTTGATAGGGTTGCCGCCCCATATCCTGGCAAGGCTATTTTTTAATAAAAAAATATTTTGCGCTATTGTTCCTCTTGTTCTAATAACAACCCCCAGTTAGTGCAGTGCTCTCTGTCGCGCCTCACTGTCTTCAAACTTCAAATCGCGACAACCCTAAGATCTGTCAACTTACACCATTGTTTTCGCTCTAAAATTCGCTACATTTTGATTTACGGTTTATTAGAAAAAACGATGCGGATAAATTATTTATTATAGTTTACCTTCTTTGTATAACTATTATTACTGAATTTCTGTTAAAGTTTCCATCAAAATCCCGTCCTGTAGATTTCGCGCCATTGAAGCACAAATAAAAACAGGTTTTCTGACTTCTATTATCATTTTGACGCCAAATCAATCACCCTTTTAAAAATATCTTCCATGTGCAGAATTCTGTGTTATATAGTTTTTTTTTTATATATATACTGGGTTATTCACGAAACGGTACGACCCTGGCGAAATTTTCAATGCAACCAACATTGCATTTGCACAGGTTACATGGATTGAAAAAACAATTTCTTTTAAAACTAAAACATAGTGTGCACATTAATTTATTAGATGACATTAGATGCTGTCAGTGTCAACCAGTGTCAACTATTTTGACCTTATTGTTGTTTTGGTAATAATGTATTTCAATGACGAGAAAACCGACATGCTTTTAATTTATGGCGAATGCAGAAAAAACGCTTCTTTTGCTGCTAGGGTTTATGCAGAGCGTTACCCTCAAGGAAGAGAAGCAACAAAAAAAAGTTTCAAAAAATTAGAGGCACAGTTGAGACTGAATTGGCCTCCAGTTACTACGCCCAGGGAAAGGACTGCAACTGGGGAACATAATGAAGTAGCCGTTTTAGAGATGGTGACACAAGAACCACATATTGACCAGAAGGAAGTGCCACGAATGGTTGAGATAAGCCAGGCATCAGTATGCCGAATTTTGAGGGCCAATAAATTCTATCCTCATCTTGGTTCAAGAACTAAAAGTGACCGATTTTCCCAAAAGGTTAGAGTTGTGCTGTTTCTTCAGGGAAAGAATCCAATTTAATGAAAACTTTTTGAAAAATGTCTTGTTTAGCGATGAAGCTACTTTTAGCAATAACGGGGGTGTAAATTAGCATAATTGTTATTACTATGCTCAAGACAATCCACATTGGATTCGGGAAGGACACTTCCAAAATATTATTTCCGTTAACGTCTGGTGTGGAATTTTAGAGGTGAAATGTCCTTACAAGTGGAGAAACACCACGCCCCTGACCGAGGATCTCAAAAAATAGAAAAGTACATTATCTAATTTTATGATGAAAACATCAAGATCATGATAACTATCACCAAATTCAAGGGCAATTGCACTTTACGGCCAGAAATAATTCTTTTCTGATGGTCTGGACAACAGCAGACAGCATGATTGTGGAGATTAGTAGAACTGAAGCGTGGGTAAAGAACATCTACGGAAGTGTTTTATTATACTTATACATTTCTGGTGAATGAAATCTACAATAAAACTTTATGTACAAACCTGTAATTACTTATTTACTACTTATACCTAAATATTGTTCTTTGTACAACTCCTCCACTTCTCTTATGAAGAGAAACTGTAAATTAGTTAACGCCCTGCAAACTTAGAAAACAACGGATGGGGCATCAAAGAGGCAGGTATGCAAAAAATTATTTTCTGCTTTATTCATAACAGCAAATGTTGGCTTTGCTGTTGCCACTCGTGGAGGCTGTTGTATTCCAGTGGTCCTGGTTCTGCATGTGAAACAACAATCTGCTGAAACCGTTCAATTTCTGCCTCAATGGTCTCTTCAGGATCAATAGCTGTTACAATAGGAGCTGTTGAAGATCTCATCCTGCACATAAAATAATTACTTAATTTATTTCATTACAGTGAACTCTGTAAATACCCACGTTTTAATTGTTTTTCTCTTATTCTTTGAGCTCTTAAAGCTAAATTGCTTCCCAATATTATGTTTAAACATTGTAGGACCATTAGCTCTATCCTCATCTTTCAAGTGACAATTACACACGAAGGAATGATTTGTTGTTTGTCGATCAGCTCGTCTAAAATTTAAATATGTAATGTTCTTTATCAGATGCAATGCACCGTCAATTTACAAAGTTTACCTTATTAACAGGGCAATCCACCTTTGTTTTGACCCCGTGACGTACTAGTTGCATAGTGAATTTTAAAACTGATTGCAAATTTAAAATTTTGATACTGACAATATCTATTGTTATCTAATTGTGCACACTATGTGTGAATTTTTTTTCAATCCATGTAATCTGTGCAAATGCAATGTTGCTTGCGTCCAAAATTTCGTCGGGCTCGTATTGTTTCGTGAATAACGGTGTGTATTGTATAATACAGTAGAACCCCCTCTATAACGAGAACTCAAGGGACCAACACATTTACTCGTTACAACCGATTTTCGCTATAAACAGTCATAGCCAATAACAGTTTATACATATATATTATGAAATAAATTTATTAAATTAGTAAGTTAAATTTACACAAGTATTGACATTTAACTCACATTTAACAAGATTTCGGAAAGAAGTCTGTAACTTTATCAACTGCACTTTCTAAGTACGCTAGTACGCTAGGTATGAAAGTCTAAGTTATGAAAAAGGGCATCGTGATGAGTTGTGGAAGTACCCATTAACAAAAACTGTTTTAGAGGACGACATGATGAGACAGGATATTACACGAAGTGTTCTTTGCTTAAAAACTTGCTCAAGACTGACAAAGAAATATGCAGACGTGACAAGTAGACCCAAAATAAATTTCCAATAAAAAAAATTCTTCCAGGAACTCGTGATATCCGATCTATGTGCAAAATTTCCCACAATTTTTCGCTATAACCGATCTCGGACGAAACGAAAATCGCGTTATATCCACCTAAATGTTAGAAACTTACTCGCTATAGAGAGGAAATTTACATGGAGTATAGATACAAACGGCAAGGGACCAAACGATGTACTCGCTATAACCGATTTTTCGTTATAACCGGGACTCGTTATAGAGGGGTTCTACTGTATGTATAATATAAACTAGCCGAGCGAATACTTCTTCTTTTTCTTCTGCCCTACCAGAGCGGCGGAGTTTCATTGCTCCACCCATCTCCTCCATTTTTTTTAGATCACTGGCTAAAATTATCATTTCAAATCAGTGTTTTTCCTTTTTTAACCGACTTTAAAAAGGAGGTTCTCTATTCGAATGTTTATACATATTTTTTAAATTTATGTTCGGGCATAATTTTTTTGCGTTGGGATCAGGATAGCTCCAAGGTGGTCCCATATTAATTCCAATAAATTTGAACGTAAGACTTCGAAGATCTAGCACGAAACTCCTCAAAATCAAATGGAAATGTGGTTGACGGGACACCGGACGGAGGTTGTATTGTTAGCCCCAGAACAAATTTAGATACCTATAACTGTGGTTAAGGACGTGCTGGGCTGGCTTCATAACGACTGTGAATTCATTTATTGTGTGAATTGTAGAATTTTTTTGCATATTATAAACAATAAGGATCGTTTGATTAGTATATACAGTAGACTCCGCTTACAACGGACTCTCTAGGGAACCGTATTCGTCTCTGCTATAACCGGTGTCCTTTATACAGGTGGCCGGAAAATGGCGCACTAACTGTACCACATATACACTCTTCAACAGAAAGTAAATTTCCGTGCACAAATTTTTATTTTAAAGCGTAACTTTTACGTAAGCCATTTTTTCTTTTTTGTAAATTTGGCAACACCACATGATTTAGCATAATTATTGTTAGTTTAGTTAAATAAACCATTGCGTTGTTTCCTAGTTAACAAAAATCGTTAATTGTTGTCACTGAAATGTCTAATTGTGACAAGAGAATTATTTATAAATCATTATGGAGTAAACAATCAAATTCTGAAAAGGTTTAATAAGAAAACATTAAAAATACAATTTTAAAAACGTGATTACAATAAATGTTCAAAATTGTGATCATTTGCTTTTCTGCATGCTTGTGGTCTGCGCCCAACGTTGTTTTGCATTCGTTCCAACATGGGGGGTGTAACAGTTGCTGCAGCTATGTAGATTCTTTCTTTTAAAATGTTTCTAGTCTTCGGCACTGACCAAATTTTTCTTGTGCCCCCCAAAGAAAAAAGTCGAAAGGTGTAAGGTCTGAAGAGCGGGGTGGCCAGGCTATTGGTCCTTGTCTCCCAATCCAACGTGCCGGAAAATGATTATTGCACCATTGTCGAACTGGCCGTGCAAAATGTACAGAAGCCCCGTCTAGTTGTAACCACATGTTTTGATGATAAAGAAGTGGTAATCCATCCAACGCATTTTGCAATTCGTTATTTAAGAAATCAATGAAGATTTGTTGATTTACCCGATTGGATAAAATAAACGGTCATTAAAAATTCCAGCCCAAATATTAACGGAAAATTGTTCCTGAAATCCTCTTCTCCTCACTACATGAGGATTTTCGATTGCCCAATAATGATGGTTTCTAGAACTGAAAACCTCTTGTAAAGGTGGCTTCATCTGTCCACAACACTTTCCGCGTAAAAAAGGTTCTTCAATTTTATTTAACAACCAATTACAGTACTCAATCCTGCGTGCGTAGTCATCTTCCTCTAATGCCTGCACTTTTGAATATCGCCAAGGATGGTACTGTTCTTGTCGCAGAACAAGTTGGACCAGTTGTCCTGTCTCTCGTAACCTGCTCAAATTTTTGAAACACATTCTTATCTGGATGATTTCGGTGGGAAAAACTTTGTGCATACTCAACTGCAGCTTGAGTAACATTACCCCGGCATCTTCCCAACACTAAGTGCATATCGCAATACTGTATACTGTATACATCAGGATTTTATTATCGAAGTTTGGAAGTAATTAACAAACTTTATTGACATTTGTCCAATGACAAATCATTACCCATAACAACATAAACTGCATTGTTAAGCATGAGATGTTGCCATTAATAACTTTTGTGTAATTTTATTACAGTAATTACTGTTTAAAATAAACTAAAATTTACCATTTTTATGAACGGAGATCTTAAATTATAACATTTAATAACTATACAAATTTCTTAAAGTTAAAAAAAAGTTTAACTTATAAGAAAATTTGTTTTAGAGAAACCAGAAGGGGCACATTTCATTATTTCATATCTTTTTAAAGAAACTTTTTTTAAACGAATTTCTGATCAGAATGAATTGCTCTTTCTCATGATGCATATTTAGTGCGCTATTTTCCGGACACTCTGTATAAATAAAGTATATAAATAGTATATGATTGAAAAAAACGTTTAATAACTGAAATAAATACATATATTTATATATTGTTTATGTTTTAATAACGTTTTTACTGAAATACATAAGTGTGTACATAAAATTTCTAAAAAGGTTAACAAAAATATCGTTTCTTTTTGACAACTAGTGACATAGTCCCTTAAAACCAGTTCGGGACGGGAAAATTTGTCTGCTACATCCGGAGTGTTCGTTATATAGAGTCTGTTATAGCAGAAAACTTTTTATAGGCCACTAATAGGAGTTTGAACGGATCACAGGACAAGTACGCTATAGGCGGGTGTCCTTTATACCAGGGTCTGTTATGAGCGGAGTCTACTGTAATATCAATTAGAGAATGAAGTTAGACTTCGCAATTGTACCATCTCTGACAATGCTCTTTTGTCGTGTGGCCTACTCAATAATTTATTTAATTCTAAATCAGACAATGCTATTCCTTCCAAGGAATCAAATCTATTTATGCGACAATCACTCGCGAATTTGACTAGCCAATGAGCATGAGCATTCTTCCTCAGTTTCGTTGCCAGTCGCTTACGAATTAAACTAAGTCGATGACCGTCCTGCAAGTTCATTAGTTAAATTTGAGTTTAGGAATCTATTCTATTAAAAGCCGTGCGCTAAAGATTCAGCTATTCAATTCAATACTGTCCAATAGTGTGCCAAGTGAGACCGCTATATGAAGCATCGATGAGGAAGAGTAGTTGAAACGTATATTGTGGAACAACTTCATGCAGTTCTCTCTCTCTATATATATATAATCTACTATTTCCTATCTCTGTTATGTGTTGCATCTATTCATCCTCATCCTCATCGGTTTCCCACTTTTTTTCTTTTTTCCGGTCTTTGTTTTCATTATCTTTTTTGTCAATACATTGTTTCTCATCATTATCATATGTGCATATCAGTTCAACAGTTTCTTTTTTTACTTACTATGGCTTCCTGATTCAGTTGTTGTCTGGTGTCTTCATTTCGTATCTTATCCAAGCGAGTCTTTCCTTATCATTTTTAGGGTTGCGTACCGAAAGGATGTCAACGGGCCCCTATTACTACGGCAACACTGTTTGTCCGTCCGTCTGTCACAGGGCTGTATCTTTTGAACCGTAATATGTGACACTAGAAATTTTCACAAAGTGTGTACTACTATGGCCGCTCTAATAACAAATAATAAAAATACAATAAAGTTCACAGTCCCTATGGAACAAACCAGTTTTTTTCGGCGTTTTTTTATTAGAATATAAAAAAAAGTTCTTTCGCAAATTTATGAAAATTAAGGTGGCAGTGGATTCTGATAGTGTTTACCGCAGCAGTTCTATATCTAATGTCGGACAGTGACAAAAGCGGTCCTTTCTTCTGATGATACTTACATGTTTTCAATTTCTAACCTATAATAGGTATTTATTTTGGATTGATAAAAAAATTAATAATTTGCCTAGTATTGATAATTATAATTAAACAGTTTAAGCAAATAAATATCGAATAATCTATATATAGTAATAATCTATAACAAGAACATAAATTTTCGTTTCGTCATTCATGCAGAACATATTATCATTATTATGTAGTTAAAACTAGTTTTTTGAAAATTTACAGTGGCAAAAGTGCTTTTTTCGAGTATCCAGTTACAAAACTCGGTTCTTTCATAATTTTAAAAAGCTCTAGTTATTTTTAAGTAAGTAACTTTAATTTTCATTCGGCAGGTTCAGCAGTGTCAGTTACATAAAAAGAAAAAATAAGAAGTAAATACACCGTCAAGTTTTTTGGTAAACAGTTTTCCGCGAAGAACCGAAAGAACATGTTTTGAATATAAAGGCTTCATTTATTATATTGAGTTAGATATTACACGTTGTAGTAGTAGGTGTTGTCTACTCAATTCCTTCCTCCCTGTCTCTCTGTTATGCGTATCTTCTACATTTAGGTGACGATTTTAGGCGTCTTTCATCCAAAGCGTTTTTATTCTCTTCATTCCAGGATCGTCTCGGTCTTCCCCGTTTCTTCTTCCCTGGCGGAACCCATTGGAATAGCTTCTTAGGCCATCTGTTTCCGATACGATTCCGAATTTCGTCATTAGTGACTCGCTGTATTCGGAATACCCTGGCGCTTCTCCTAAGGTAATCCATCTCGACCGCGTTGATTCTCCTCTCAAGATCGGGGTTAATCACCCATAGTTCGCTGCCGTAGCACAATACTGTCTCTAAGTGTTCTTCCTATTCTTTTTTTATTTCCTTTTCTTGTCTTGTCCTAGCATAGACGATTAAGGCAACCTATAATTTTCCTGCTTTGCTTTATTTTTCTTTCCCTTATACCATTCTTGTCTATTAGAACTCCCAAATATTTAAATTCATGAACTTGTTTGATTGTCGTGTCGTCATTGATTAAAATTGGGAATTTGTTTTGACTAGTGATGAATATGTAGTGTTAAATATTATATCTACAGTGGTACGGAACCCTTCGTATGCGAGTCCGACTCGCACTTGACCGATTTTTTAAAACTATTTAATCTCCGCTGCCATTATAGTACTTTCATATTTGTTTGTATTGACATGGGATTCTCATCCATATAATAATGTTTATGCTACTGTTAATTTATTGTAGGCTTGGAGTTTCCTTACTTTTGTATACTTCTGTAAGTGACAAGACCTATGAATAATAGAGTCTCCTTCAGCTGTTTTTCCGTTCAGTAATCTTATAGGGGTTCCTTCTTTTCTCATCAGTTGTGTTTATTTTCATGTTTGTCTAAATTTGTCATGTTTAAATTATAGTATATTATTTATCTAGAACGAGAAGTGAAGTTTAAAGTACGAGCAAGTTGTTTACGGCCGTGGCGCCTAGCCGAGGCCGGAATTACTTGTGAGTACCTTTAAAAACACTTCTTCGTTCGAGGTAAATACAACGTTTTATTTCATACTGCAAGTTTGATGAACTAAGTCAAAATAAAAAGAAATGTGTGTTTATCTCGCACAAATTATTCGTAATAATTAAATATGCGGGAACTTACATTCCCATAGTAACAAACGTTTGTCAAAAATGGCAACGAAAAAACTGGGTCACGGTGAATGGTTTTGGATATTTTATCCGATTATTCCGTTTAAAATGGAGAAAATTGAGGTGCCTCAAGACATTGTAGATGAAGCAGATCACGTGAAGAACAATTTGATGCCATAAAAATCTCGGGAACAATGTAAGAAATGATTGACGTATAATTTTAAAGTACTAGGACTTTAAAATTTTTCTTTAAAGTACTAGGACGTTAATGTTCCACTTTTGGTATCAAAAATTATCCGAAAAATGTCACTTTAGATACAAGTATGAAATAATAGTATATTATTTATCTAGAACGAGAAGTGAAGTTTAAAGTACGAGCAAGTTGTTTACGGCCGTGGCGCCTAGCCGAGGACGGAATTACTTGTGAGTACCTTTAAAAACACTTCTTCGTTCGAGGTAAATACAACGTTTTATTTCATACTGCAAGTTTAATGAACTAAGTCAAAATAAAAAGAAATGTTGTGTGTTTATCTCGCACAAATTATTCGTAATAATTAAATATGCGGCAACTAACATTCCCATAGTAACAAACGTTTGTCAAAAATGACAACGCAAAAACTGGGTCACGGTGAATGGTTTTGGATATTTTATTCGATTATTCTGTTTAAAATGGAGAAAATTGAGGTGCCTCAAGACATTGTAGATGAAGCAGATCACGTGAAGAACAATTTGATGCCACAAAAATCTCGGGAACAATGTAAGAAATGATTGACGTATAATTTTAAAGTACTAGGACTTTAAAATTTTTCTTTAAAGTACTAGGACGTTAATGTTCCACTTTTGGTATCAAAAATAATCCGAAAAATGTAACTTTAGATACAAGTATGAAATAAAAGAATTTTCACCTCCTTATTTTCCATAGTCTTTCGTTTTTTTTTTTTAATTTAGTGAATTCCGCGTATATGTAATCCAGCTTATTTTCTATTCTATCTTCTCTCTCTTCTGAGCTTTTGAGCTTCAGCTCTCTAATTTTTCCTCCAACGGTTTTTTGTTCCTTCTGTGTTATTTTGTTTTTCAGTTTCCAATGTGTCAATTTGAGGTGTTCTTCGTTGAGATTTCTTGACACTTACTTACTTGCACTTGCTTGCAATTTTTGATCATGACGTTGAGTTTTGAGCCTGTTCTTTTAATTTTAATTTGATTTCATATTTGGTATCCTGTTCCTTATTTTGATGAAAGTTTTTTTTTTCACCTTTAAACATCAATCTCGTTGCTGGGTCGACGGTTTTTGGGTTTTAAAAACCGTTTTTTCTTTTTTTTAACATCTTATAACTCACTTTTCAATCAAAAACATCCCACGCTAGTGAAATTCAAGGTAATCTTCACAACACAGTCAGACGTGTAGGTAATTGGGCTTCTGAGCATCTAATTAACAAATTTGAATTACCGAAGCTTTCAAAATTGTCATTGTGCAAAATGAAAATCGATTAAAAATGGTGGAGGCGCCGGTCCAGGTACGGTTTTAGAAAAGTGTGGATTAATACCACAATATAAATTTTGTTTCCAGATCATTAAATCGACTTTATGTAATGCAATAATTAGAAAATATCTGTCGTTTTACAGCTTTAATTATTATAATATGTCATAAATATCCTTAGATTCAAGAACATTAATTTTATGATCCACATATACAGTAACTTATACTAAGTAAGTAGTTTTGAATAACTGATAGATGAGTGTAAATTTTCATGATTTGATGTAATGGTCAAAATTTTGCCTATTACATGAAATAGGCGACTATATATATATGAGTATGAATATGAAAAGGAGGTAATAAAAGCGCTACAAGCAATGGCGAAACTATCGAGAGAAACAGATAGTTTTATCATAATATTCAATGTTTTTACAAACTAATTAATTTTGCTGGAATAATAAAGGTATGTAGAATAATAGTAGATTATATTATTAAGAGCATAAGTTACGCTTTATGTGCTGAGCCTGGACTGTTGACCGACGAACGAAGTGAGTCGGTTAAGTCCAGGCGAAGCACATAAAGCGACTTATGCTCTGAATGATATATACTATTTTATCCGCAAACCTTACTCAGAAGCCCCCTAGGTCAGGAGCCCCCTTGTTCGGGTTCTTACTTGGTCGAGTCCTCCCTTGATCGGGAGCCCCCTTGGTCGGGAGCCCCTTTGGTCGTAAGCCCCCCTGGGCCGGGGGTCCCCTTGGCCGGCGGCCCCCTTGGCCGGGAGCCCCCTGACCGGGAGCCCCTTTGGTCGGGAGCCCCTTTTGTCGGGAGCCCCCTTGGCCGGGAGCCCCCTTGGTCGGGACCCCCCTTGGTAGGGAGCCCCCTTGGCCGGGAGCCCCCTTGGCCGGGAGCCCCCTTGGTCAGGAGCCCCCTTGGCCGGGAGCACCCTAACCGGGAGCCCCCTTGGTCATGAGCATTTGTGTTGGGCCCCCCTTGGTCAGGAGCCCCCTTGGTCAGGGGCGCCTGTAAATAAAACCAGGAGGAGCTAGTCGTTTCATTTACACGCGTCCCCATCCACTACCTCGCTAGTTCACTTTCAATAAATTAGAAAACAACAATTTAGTAAGAATTTGAAAGAATTCATTGACAAGGTACAAGTGTCACTTATTTTATGTGATTAAGCACATAAAATAACACCTGTTGGCTACTTTATGAGCCTAATCACATAAAATGACACTTTTACCTTGTCAATGGAGGAACATAAGTTGTCACTTTTGTGACGTTTGCGGATAAAATAAATAATGATTAATAAAACGAATGCATGGAATCTAATTCGAGATTTACATACAGTTTGCGGATATAAAGGAGAAAAAAAGTTACAAATTTATTGCAAACTAAAACAAACAAAATAATTAAAGAATTGGGAACTCTTTGGCCTGCTTTGGTCCTTCTTAATGGGGGGCCAAGACATCCCCAAAGTCAAGGAAGTGTAGACAAAGGAAATTCTACTGTAAAAGATCGTTAGTGGCTTGGATACGAGACAGCAACACTTCCTCTTGGTCTTTAAGATAAAATTTGTTCAGTGGGGAATACATAATACTACTTATCAAGAAGCGATAAAAATTTAATGGAACCTTATAAAGGTATATTTGGGCAACCTCCAAAAATAGGTCTGGGATCTAAAATACCGCAAGAATTTCTGGCTGCCATTTTTAATGGGATATTGGAAGAAGATATATGACTGAGTTATTAATAATCCCAGAAAACAAAACTAATCACGACCTTGAAGAGAACGGATAATGACGATTACCAAGAAACTGTTCTTACAGGAAATATATCCACAAATGTGGGTGATGCGTTTCATAATAATAACCGGGCCAAAGATGATAATGTCATGACTGTGAACAACGGTAATCTAGGTATTAATTAAAATAAATTAAATAAAAAAAAAATACGAATTTTAAAAGAAAATATTAAATGAATAAGATATTTTCGGGCGCGTCACAGCACGGCCTATTGTTTAACTCTCAATCGCTACTCTCAATAATGATGTTGTAACAGTCCCACTCTTTAGAGAGCCACCGTCGTCTGGTTGGCTCGCCCTACCCTTTGTCAACTACCATAACTACCCTCTTCGAGAGTCAGAGCTGCGTCGAAGACCAACCCTCTGCATAAAGGGGCTGTTCCTACCCCGGAATAGCCAGAGTCACTGACTTACTCTTCTACCTACAGTTGCACCCCGATAAGCGCACTGGTTGCTGGTCCTTATCACTGGGTCTTCTCAAGTAGCAGTCTGACTAGTAACCGTATTTTCTCTGACGCTGTTTAGCCTACTTTTGTATACACCCATATATGTACATATATTTCATGTAACCCTGTTGTGTATTTTCTATTTCACAATAAATTCGCTACAATGTACTTTTTCCTGAAGTTCAAACAGTGACCGCAGATTACAAGAGCGAAGGGAAAAACGAAAATGTAATTATTTTGTGCAATTATGTAAGTAGAAAATAATTTAACACAATATCTAAAATACAATATATATGTATGTATACTCCTTTTTAGCTTATTGATAATACTTTGCAAAATATAATAATACTTTGTATAGAATGCGCTGACTATATAGTGACAGAAAATAAAAAAGAAAAAGAAAAGGTCAGATAGAAAAAAAATACCGAGTGTGCTTTAGACCACACGACTGAAGTAGAACTTCAGTTCGCCATTGTGAAAGTGCTCTTAATTTAGGTAAGTTTATAAATGGAGGTAGAGAATCCTGAATTTACCGTCTGCAGTATTGGATAATGCATGTTTCAGTTTGTCGTCAGCGAAAAGTCGGCAATCATGTGTAACGATTAAGATAAGTAGCGCAATTGCAAAGAAAACTGACGCAAACAAATGGCTGTATGGAATGAAGCGATAATTTACAACCTAGAAGACGCAGGTTCGAATCCCGTTAAGGCAAAAATTTTTTCTATGAATTAATTATTGTAAAATCGTTCGCTTCGCCCGATCACACTTTTGGTAACGTTCTCTTCACACATTCACCAGCTTACTCCCCAAGTCAAGTGTCCGTAAAGAAGTTTTACTTCAAAAAACCTGCTTATCGAGAATCATGTGTCGGCACGCTACTTTGATGAAATAGGATCCGACTGTTTTTTTTTCGCGCCTTTTAAGGACGTGTTGTCCGTTGCATTTATTTATGCACTTCATTCATTTACGTGAATTGTGTCACTTAAGTGCTGTGTTATGTTTTGAAATTCTAAATTAATATTTCAATGGTGTGTTTAGTGTATTGGTTTAATGATGTTTCGACCCTGGGAAAATGGTGCTAGACCAAGCATTTGTGCAGAAACTAGGAGCTACAATGAAATATTGTGAAATATTACAGATACGGAGTCGGATTTAAGTAGTAGTGATGATGAAGCTGGAACTAAACAAATAATTTTTAATGCGGCTCTGACTTGCAGTCGGCAATCTCGCTTTGTATAGCAGGTGTGCATGTCGGAAAGCAGGTTTTTTATAACAACTTTGTTATTTTCTTTATTTTCATCACTATATAGTCGGCGCATTCTATATGTATGTATATTATCTTTTATACCACCGAAGCAGCCTTTGGTTCCCTCTGGACCTTAGCCACAAGTGCGTGTTTTTCAAGTGTCAGAGAATTAAGGGTACCTACAGTTTTAGGTGGATTACGAACCACCGGACATAATTCCATTTTCAGAGTAATTTGATCATCAGATTCTGCAAGTTGGCCAGATGTTGGTGGAGATAAGACAAGCGTCCGAAAAATTCTCATGGTTTTGTCGGGAATCGAACCCTGCGCTATCACTGTCCCAGGCACCGACATAATCAAAGATCAACAAGAGTATCCTGCTATTGACCTAAGGAGAACCGCTCACCAAAATACTTTAAAGCAAGCTAATAAATAAACTGGAATCATTATCTATTGGAGAAATGTACTACTAGGTAAAAAATAGTTAAAGCAAACAGCGACTGAATTACTACTTGTTTTTATTACGAATATGGAAAAAACTAGCCAAATCGGTCCAGCCGTTCTCAAGTGATGGGCTTACAACGCACAACATTTCAATGTATGTAGCATGATATTTATATTAAATATTTTCTATCTTTGTTCCCTGTTAAAGAAACAGATAATTAAACTGGTAGAAGGTAGTGACGCCCAACTTGAAGAATTGCCTACAAATTGAATTACGGTTTGCATACTTTATACCGAACAGAACAGAATTCATTTGCTTCCCAAGCTCCCACAAAGTCCTCTTCGGAAAGTAACGTAACGAAATAGAGCCTGAACTCGTTTGTCTTTTGGTACAAATACCCCATTCAAAAGCTCCGAATATGAGCAAAAAGCGAAATTCAAGGTGCACAAATACACAAACGACACAATAGGGACCAGTTTTTCATCCGGAGCGACTCCAAAAACTAAAGCCATTATTTCATGTCTACTCTCTTGTCCCATTTATATCAAAGACGTGTAAAGTTCTTTTTTCGAACGGTGTCCTCCAAGGAGTTGTCCTTAGACATGGCTTAATAATGTTTTCCGTCAAAATCAATTATGCAAGCGCACAACGTTAATGTTGTTTGGTTATTCGGAAAATGAAATATTTACGCTCGATAAAATCAATTGTCGCGATTATTTTCGTTATTAGGAAAAATCGAGAAAGTCGTTAGACGGTAATGATTTAGAAACGCTACCGCGGTATTTACTTAAGTCGTTATGTTGAGTGTAATGGTCTTAAAGTAGGAATGCGGCTATAGAAAAGGAGGTTTTAATTCCTGGGGGAGTTTCGGATGATGAACGAGTTGATCAAAACTCCAAACTATTTTTACATTTACAGTAATAACAGCATTAGTAGTATTAAATTAATGATGTCGTTAAAACCTAAGTTGACGGGTTGATCCTCATTTGTACAATTTTTTTTCTATCTAAGAACAATGAAAATTTCCTCGAAGCCGCTAATTAGGGTTTTCCAGAACAAAGTTAAAACAATGGATTCTAATTAAGTGGCAAAAATAGATCATGACCACTTAATCGTAAATATTTCTAGAGGTTTATACATCGAGTGCATATTTTACTGTCAGGTTGAGTTCCTGCGAAGGTGTGCTTTATGACCAACGAAAAAATTTAGTGGCTAATAAATATTCAATGAACAGTCGACCTGATCTTTAACCTAAAAGTACCGTTTATAGAAACACTAAATCGTACTCAAATATTACATAAATGATTTCTTATATTTGGTAAATTTTCATTACATACGCGTGTTTGTTATCGCGTTAGTTTTTTTTTTCTCTTCAGAATTCAGAATTTTGTTTTTTGCTGAAAAGGAAATAGAAATTAAATTACAATTTTAGCTACTTCTATAATTCTATCTACATGAGTTGAATAAATAGACGATTATAAATTTATCAATAATTCAATACAAAATAAGATAATACAGAGGTCCAGATCATGACCAATATAATTTTTAATTACCTTCGATAGGGAGCAACTGTTGATCAATACTTGGAACGTTAATTAGGAATAATAGTTTCACCAAAGGCGGAATAATTTGACGAGTCATAGATGTTGATATTGATGGCATACTCCAAGAGAGATACAAATGTAGAAATTTTATTATTGCCAGCAGTAATATAATCTCGTTCAGTGTTAACTGGTTTCATTAATGGGTGTATAATCATTCTAAATAGCTGTACTAATTCTGTGGAAAAAATTGACAAGCTGCTGCAATTGAATATTAGAAAGCATATTATGTTTTTGAAATATATAATTTCATGAACAATTTTGTTGATCATATGGTAGTTTAATTACAGGATACAGACTGTAGTGCAAAATGAACACAGATTGCAAGAATATACGAAACGTAAACTACCTAAATGTAACTATACTTGCCATGGAAATACTGCAAACACACTTCAACTCTTAACATTGGAAAGTATTGTTAACTCAAGAGATATATCGTACGAAGGTGGAGTTTCGAGGTACGTAAAAAAGTTGCTCAAAGGTAGCCGCACCGGTTTCGTCGCGTGCCGACATTGGGTCGACAGAGACGAACTACAGAATTTAAGGTTTCGGTAAAAGACATGCTCGATTCTACTAATAACACTTTCGATTTATGCAGTGCGATTGAACGTTGTTTTATTAAGTCTTAATTTGGGCGATACTTAACTTAAAGTGTAGGTGTAAAACTGCATATTTGATCAAAATTGTAATAACACAAAAAATCGAAGACGGGCCTGTACATCATCTTACACCTGCATACGTTCGACAAGTTTTTTATGTCCCTCGAAACTCCACCTCCGTACGATATATCTCTTGAGCCTACAATACACCAGACTATGAAAGTGATTTTTTTTAATTAGAACCGTCAAACAACCACCGCTACTGAATTAAACGACAGCACGACAGGGATGAATATGCGTCAAATGTAGACAAATCCGGTAAAAACCGCAGTCAGTTTGTTACAAAACGGCGAAATTTAAGCAAAGAAAAATACTTTGACATTACAATAAATGGACACACGCAAGGCACCATACGCCGTAACATGCTAGGTATTTCGCGTACAACCAAAAAGGCTGTTGAAGAAGTTCGTGGATAAGACGGGTGTTTCATAAACAATTTGTTTCACCCGTCCACAAAAAAGATATCGAATGTATATAAATTTGACCTATACAAATTTTATTAATCCAGTGCGTTACTTTTAAAAGAGCAGCGATGCTTTTCTCTCATGGTGTAAATACAAGTCTGAACCTTTTTAATTTACTATTCATTCCCTTGCTAGTTTCATAATATGATGGTTCCGAAAACTTAACAGTTATGTTTTAGTTACAGGCATAGTTACACGCAGATTGATATTATTATTAAAATCTCAAGATCAAAAAGAATCCTGTTACGATCCTGAAATCGATTTTATAATAATTTCATTATAAAGGAACTATATCTGTACCTGACACTCGTGTTGATCGAACCTGTACAATGTAACTAGCTGATTTTAAAAATATTCCTGCACCAAACGTTGTGGAAATATTCTGCACTCTTGTTCCGAGTATGCTTTTGCATATAGTGAAATTTTATGTAAATGATACGCGTTCAGTGATATTAGTTTTATGCAATAAACGTGTAAGAACCAATCGTTCACCTTCCCATGCTGCAGCACAAAATTCCAATAACCCTCCGTACGCAATCCCACGTTTAATTGCGTCCAGATTTCCATCTCCATCAAACTGCATATCTGCAGAACCGTGTAAATTCCGCACGATTAAACAAATCGATGATTGTCCCTCGTTTTGCAGCCACAGCTTGTGACATTGCGAGCCCCCGTTTCGGAATCGTTGTCACGCTTGCACCGAGAGCAACTCCAGAAATTCGCCCAATATCTCATAAGCGAGCTGCCCCAGCAAATCCTCCCGACTGCTCAAAGACTCCTCGACGAACTGCTAGGATCTCAACCGTCAGCAATAAATTCCGTTTGCGGGGCTCCGGATCCGACAGCCGGCGCTTCTGCCAACGACCAGACGTCATGGTACCTCGACGAGAAAGCCCTCCACGACAACATCAAGAAGATTTTGATCAAGTTCTGCGTGCCGGCGCCTATTGTCTTCAGGTAAAGAAAGAAATAAATTATTACAATCTCAATTCTAGATTCTTTAACAAAAATAAATCGTTATTTCGGAAATCCGCACTTCTACTGTTTTTATATAAAACAAACGGGTACAGTGACTACCTTATTTAATTTATATTCACTTTTTTAAAACCAATGTTTTAAATAATGTTTAGTTTTTAGTATTTTTTTGAACAAAAGCTGATCAGTTTTCATTCACAAGGGGACGGCATGAATTGGAAAAATTACTCAGAACCACCTGATTAGGGTTCCATTCTCTATAAAGGCTTAACCCTTTCAGTCACCGCGTCGTCAATTGACGACACTAGTTTTCTACCTCTACCAAGGAAACTAAAAGCTCTAAAATGGATGAGAAATGACAACCATTTATTGATTTTTTTTCCTTTAAAAACTAGAACTCTCTCGTGTTCAATCCAATTTCAAAATGTTTAAGTCAAAAAATGGTTGTCATACCATTAGTCAATCAGTCAGTTGTGGATGCGGATTTTTCTAGTTCCACACTGTCAGAATTTTCAAATTTTCGCTTGTGTAAACACTCTCCTGTCAGGCAATAAGAAAATGTCAGATATACGTCATACAATTTTTATGGATTTTAAGCTATTTAAAGACTTGCCGCGGTTGTGTCGAACTATAAAACGTTGTATTACAAACGTTCCTGTGTAAATTGGGTACTTTCCGGTACGAGGGTTTAAAAAAGCACGAGTGAAACGAGGGCTTTTTTAAGCCCCGAGTATAATAAATAACTATTTGTCACAAAGAGCAACTGTGAAATACAAGAAAGGGAGTGTGGATACAATAGGAAAATGGTTGTCATTCCGAACTAGTTTGTCAACCATTCAGTCAAAACTGTAAATTTGAGTTTAATATATTTTGGTGTAAATCTCAATTTGGATTGATTCTCATTATTGGTATAAGGATTTTTTGTGACTAAAAAGCGTATGGTTTTGGCACCGTTTATGAGTGCGGTCGGCGGGTGGGCCGCCCTGTCCACTATACTCATCGACTGACTAAATGGATGAGAAATGACAATCATTTATTAAATTGTTTTTTTCCTTTAAAAACTCTAGAACTCACTCTCGTGTTCAATCCAATTTCAAAGTCAAAAAAATGGTTGTCATTCCAATACCCTTAGTCAATCGGTCAGTTGTGGATTAACTTTACATACCCTAAGTTGTATTGACATCTAACGTTCAGAAGTTGAGAAAAAAAAATTAAGCTTACAGATTGCTGCAATGATATTGTAGAGCACTATACAAGGGTCTGTGAAAATTTTTACCATTGGTATTTCATCCATCGTTTTGAGTTTATAAAACCAATTTTAACATTGGAAATGTTTATGGGATCGCATATTAGACCCAGAATTACGAGATTTTCAACAGTCCGAGCGACATAAAAGTGTCGAGGTCACGGTTACCCTAGAAGTAAGTGGGGATAGCTGTGAGTAACATTGCGATATGTGGGCTTGGGAGCTGATACAATGGGAATGAGTGGAGTGAGGGAGTGGAGTGTGTGAGTGAAGTGAGTGAGTGAGTGGAGTGAGTGAGTGAGTGAGTGAGAAAATGTTATTTAGTAGAGTAAGTTTATATTATTTTACATGTTTTATCTAATAGCATTATAATTTCCAATGTATCCGATGGTTGCAAGGATTGCGAAATCTGTTAATTTTATGTTCTAAAAAGTACTGTAGCGTTTCTGGGTTCCATTATTTATTTAAACATTATGTACAATTTATTTATACTTCTAATATTACACTATTTACATTATTTACACTATTTACAATTTACTACTTCACGGGCTCATCTCGTATTATTTATTTACACATCACGCGGCACCCCGGATAGATAAAAGTAACTGTCCGACTCGACTCACTAGACTCGATGATACGACTAAACTCAACTTCACTGATACGACTAGACTAGACTGACTCCCGCTCGAACATCCTCTAATAAATATACCGGCCACTAAATGCTTCTAGAGGCTCCATACGTTCCATGGCGCTCTCGATCCGTACCGGATATTCCAGAAGATGAGTCATACTACCTCGAGTACGTTGTAGTAAATTCCAGCAATTGATGACGCCGCTACAGCGATGAGTCATCACGGGTCCACGTTCATTACAGTACATAGTTTTGTGTGTATTGAACAAATTTAAATTCGGTCCAGTGACTTTTGATCAATAATTTTATGAAATTGAGTGTCGTCAATTGACGACACTGTGACTATCTGGGTATAAAATTAATAGGTAACATAATCTCCAATTTAGTTTGAAATTTTAAATTTATTAGAAACATGTATATTGTCGCTTCGAGAATGAGCCACAAACGTCCTCTCACATAAAAGGAGCTTGTTGAACTGGCAAACAACGTTTCTAACTTGAAATATCTGAGCGAGGAAGAGTCCGACCGACGAAGAAATAGAGGAAGTGATTGAGAGTGATGTATCTTGAGATGAATGTAGATATTGCAAATTTAATTATTACTAAGCACAAGTAAACTATTTTGAAGATTTAGATGTTGAAAAAACCCCACCAGCATATTTTCTTGAGCCTCAACCTGGACCAAGGACATCAGCAACACCTGCTGAAAAGTCATAAGTTGACTCCAAAAGAGAAAATTAAATGGAGCAAAGGATTAACATTTCCCACTCTGAAAATCAGATGGTACAATATGACCAAATCCCCCATAAATAAAAATATTCATTTTAATATTTTATTTTTTCATTACCCTTGTAGTCACACTGTCGTCAATTGACGACATGTCACCACCCTCGAAGGGGGTAAAATATCGCCTCGCAAGTTGCACCAAAAAATCATAAATAAATCAAACATTAGGTGTGCAAAATATCAAAATTTTATTTTAACCAGAAAAAAAGAGTGACTGAAAGGGTTAACTAGTGGAATACAGTACACCATAAAAATTTCAAAATTTAAGATGGCCGCCACACATAGTATTAGCACCTCCTGAGGGTCAATCACTGACATCGATGAGTGAGTGAGGTGGTATAGTTGGTTGTCTACATTACATCGCTGACTTGTGACAGATGAGAAAATTCAAATAAAAGTGCTATTACTGGAGGAGTGTCCATACTCATTGTAAAATCTTAAAAAAACAATCATTTAAGTATTTAGTAGAAAGTGTTTGTTTACTTACTTTTGTCTAACTTTTCTAAGGTGTTCTATATTATTCAGGAACAAAGTCATCCTCCATTTTGTCTTTAGCTGTTTAAGGGCACAGACTATACAACGAACTAACCAAACTAAAATCAGTTAAAATGCAATTAATCCAATGCACAGTACTACATAAACAATAAACAGACATAACCTCACCCTTTCTTAACGACCCCAAGGCGGTGTTTACTCCACTAAATTAAATATTTATTCTTTTTAACTTAATATTAGAGGTTTAGTTTATTTACAACACTTTCAACACTTTATTTGAGTATTTACATATTGAATTTTTCAACTCACGCGAAATGTCAAAAATCTCACTTACAAATTGCCAGTCTAGAAAAGTCATCGATTATTAAGCGAAATTTGCGTTTGTGTTTGTTTACGATGAGAAATGTCAATAAAATAACGTCACTTTTGTGAGTGTTATTACGGCTTGATACTGATGTGAATAGTGTGGGAGACTTCGTTGTTACTTGAAAGACGTTCAAATTTAGACCATCTATACGGTTTAGGCCCTTTAGAGAAGTACTGTGATGTAGACAACCAACAATACCATCTCACTCACTCGATCGGTGTCGGTGGTAGACCCCCTGTACAGACACGAAAGCACCAATTATCTGAGAATCAATCATGGCTGGACCATAGCAAGAAATAAATAGTAGTTCCAATTTGACAGGAGCATTAGCAGGAGGAAGAAATTTGAAAGGACGACCATCAACCTTTAATTTATTTCTATAGGAATTAAGTTTAACAGTCAGTCAAAATATAACCAAAAAATCAACACACACAAGACAATAAAACTACTCCCGGAGGTCACCAAATAGGAACCAAAAATTACAATTTGCAAAAGAGATTTAAATACAGTAGACTCCCGATTATTACGAAACGCCGCAATATCTGAATTGAATTTGCCCTTGAAACGGTTTGCAAGTGGGCGCTGTATTATCCGAAACTGAAACAATAAACTTTCTATAAGCAATTTTAAAATAGATTATGTATCGCTGAAAGGAAAATAGCAGATGATTACACCTGTAAACATACCTTATACCATCATAGGACAAACAAATTCATGTAAAAGAAGAATTTTATAATAAACTATATCCTTTACCTGAGAACATCCTTCAATACGATTTAGATTGCTTGAAGTCACGCAAATACTAAATAGTTATACAAGCATTTGGGAAGTACAGCAAGCACATGACCATTAACGATAATGACCTAATCGACTTCATAAAGACAAAAGACTCTTATAAAAGTTTAGATGGGCAAACAGCAAATTAAATTGATTTGCTGTACGTGAAGTTTTTCATAAATAATAATTACACTTTCCTATTTCACTAATTGGGTAAATTTTAGTCCTTCGTCCGTAATTCTTTATTCTGAGAATTTTTTAGGAACTAGAGTATACGAGGGTAGTCCCAGAACTACCCGACCTTACAAAGAAAACACAAAATTTGGGAAAAAGAATCTTTATTTCCCTACATAGTCTTCTTTTAGCTCGATATACTTTTCCCAACGATATTCAAAAGCTTCGATACCCTGTTTATAATGAGAAACGTCGAGCTCTTCAAAATAGTCATCAGGTTCTACCTCTTCATTGTTGACAAATCTTTTACCACCCATCCATTTTTTCAAAATTGGAAACAGAAAAGCAATTCAATTAGGAAGCAATTCGAATTTTATGTGAACTAGTGCATTGCCTTGATGAAACAAAACTTTTTTGGCCTTTTTTTCTTGATTTCACCTGGCCTGCAGATCTGTGCCTTTTTGGAACCAATTCTCCCATTCCAGTTCATTGTTTTTACTGTTATGTGAAATAATGTACCCATGTTTTATCCATGGTTATGAATCGACGCAAAAACTCGGCTTTATTGTTGTGAAACACTTAATTGAAACATCCTCACGATGACATCTTGCGCACAGCTTTCTCATGTCCAAATTTTCAGTCAACATGAGATGTGCAGCACTTTTTGAAATGTTTGTCATATCTGCTAGCTCGCGCACTTTCAGTCGACGGTCATTCAACGCGACAGCACTGTTCGTTTTGGCATTACGTAGGCCGTTGTTTAAACTCTGCCATTCAATATTTTACTGTAGTAAATGAAGGAGCAGTCTCCCCCAGAATAGATTCTAGCTCCGCTTTGATATTGGTTGGATTGATTGAGGCCTTTCAAATGAAAGTTTATTACATAACGATGACCAATTTTTTCCATGTTTACAAATTCACTGAGAGCGTTCACTATTGATGGCTGCCAAACAAAATCTAAACAACGTAGTGTCGTCTAACTTCAAATTTAAGTTTTAGAAGATTGCTACTTTCTACCATAGTCATTGTTTTCCATTCAAAAAACAACCGCCATCTATACGTCAGGTCGGGTATTTCTGGGACCACCTCGTAAGACGGCGGTGTCCCGAGAAGAGTAGAACTGCCTTTCTCAGTTGTCTTCTGCTCAATCGCAGCATTTCCTCTTCCCGGTTTTCAGATGGCCGTCCATGAACATCCGCGACTGCCTCTGTTCAGGAACGTCCGAGGTTTAGTTCTCGAAAGAGTGTTGCAAAATTTCTTAGAACACTTATAGTGGACTGAGTTTGTGTTTGCATTTAATTTCATGTGATTAAAGATAAACAGGATATAATGCTCTGAACTGTCTGAACTGTTTAACTATAAATAAAAGAAAAATGGAACTATGTACAAGGAAATATATCGGGCGTCCCAACTAAAATTTGTACCCCCCAACAATTCCAATTTTGAAAGACTCAGAAAAAAACGCTCGAACAGGTCAATTTTGTTATCAAGGGGGACCAAATTGTACCAAACTTTCAAGGGTTAGATCTCACCCCTTTAGCCAGGGGAGCCACCCAGTAAAAAAATTTAAATGACATGGGGGGTTGTATGTGACATCATTTTAAAGCTTATTCAATTCTCTATCCATACCTAGTTTTATCGATTCGTTTCTACAAAAAAGAGCATAAATTTGTTATTTTCCAATCTACATAAAATACTTTTGATTAACATTTTTGAATATACATTTTGTTTACAATTTGCGCTAACAATTTACTTTTTTAATAACATCTTTTTAAAACAATTGAGGAACAAAAAATCAACTATAAAAAATAAAATCAAAAATCTGTCAGCTAGCGACTGAAAAGCAATTTTTTTTTTAATTTTATGCACTTTTTGCATTATTTTCTGTTAAGGGTTTGTCTATCAAAACAGAAAAAATTAGATTTTCCTTTCCTGTGTGCCGCTGCGCTATGCTTCACCCTCCTCCGCCTCATGTCAAACAAAAACTTGCCTGATCAGACAATTTCTGTGTTTGTCACAATTAAAATAGATGTAGTTTAGGTTTTTTTATTTTGTGTTTGTAGCTTTGGAAAAAGAAGAAAGAGATCTGGCTATAGCTGAGGGAAATGATACTGTTGATGGAATTCCATTTATAACTGTGGTAATGGATGGTGGTTGGTCACACCGAAGCCACGGTCACCGTTACACTTCAAATTCAGGGCTAGCTTGTGTAATAGGGTTAAAAACTAGAAAACTTTTATCGTTGCGAATCCGTAATAAATATTGCTCAATGTGCCTTTACCTTGAAAAGCAAAACAAAGAAAAGAAGCATGAGAAATGTTTTAAAAATTCGGATGGAACGTCTTGTGGAATGGAATCAGATATTTTGGTTACTGCGTTTAATGAAAGTGAAACATTGCACGGGTTACAATATCGAAAATTTGTAGGTGACAGTGACTCCAGTGTAAAAAAAAAGTTAAGAGAAAAGGTTTCATACACAAGAAGGCACATAGAAAAAATTGTATGTGCAAACCATGTCATCAAGAACTACACCAAATGTCATATGAAAACTCTAATCTCTAAGGTCTTATCAATTTAGGTCTTGATTATCATTTTGGACCTTGGTGGCAGTACACAGCATAGAAACGAGCTACAGGAAAAAGCCCTGTGAAAACAGTCAAATGGTTGGCAGAAAGGCGAGGAACAAAAATATTGTCTTGTCGACGCTCGTTATACAAATAAAGGTGGAAGAAAGTAAAAAAGCACACCTACTAACAATGGCCAATAAAGTAGTTCACGATTGTGTCTTATTTTTTCATCCTACGCATGGATTTCTCGGGGCCTCACCTGCTGGATTGATTACAAACGGTTGTATTGTCGAAGTTAATTGTCCTAAAACCACGGAAAATATGTCAGTGGTTGAAGCTACCCAAAAATTGAAGTATTGTTTGGGAACTGTTTATTACTGGGGAACCATTTTGTGATTTCATTGTTTGGACAAATAAAGATTTGTATATAGAAACCATATATATCCTAATGAAGCATTATGGAACACTGTTGCCTAAATTATGATTTTTTTTTATCAGAAAGCACTTTTACCAGAGATAATAGATCCGCGGAAATGTAGAAATGTTTATTCGAGAACCTGACACGGAAATAAACCAATAATGTGATGATCCACTTATTAGTTGAAGTATTTTGTTGTTCTATTGTAGGAGTATTTAATAAATATGCTTGTTGTTCTTCACTGATGAAATATAGAAAAAAATACAAAGTGTTTATTTTTTGCTTAAGTTGATAAGTTTGAGAAATCGGTAATCGATATGTTAAGTCTTTACAAGAAAAGTTAAAAAAAAGTTAAAAGTTCTTCAGAAAGTGACCAAAATAAGTGACCACTGAAAATAATTAAGCTTTTTAAGTTACAAAATGTTTACCTCAAGTATTAAATCTAGGATGTTGTGCTTGCCATAATGTTGTCTTTTTTCTCGTTATTAATTAAAGAAATTCGTTACTTCGTCGAAGTGTATCGCACTCTTGGCCATCCGTCCGATCGAGCCGGCAGCTATCAAAGCGAAAAATATTTTTTTCTGTTTCTGTCAAAACTATAAATGATAACAAAAAACTGAAAGCTGGAATGGGATTAAGATAATACAGACTACAGTTCCTGTCTCCCACTTTTTTTAAATATTGCTAAAAATCCGAAAAAGAAAAAAATATATTAATGGATTTTAGCAAAATATAGATTCTTAGCGCAAATTCTACATGTTTTTCGGTTATGTTTCAATTTTCAAAAGTAATGTAGTCCTTATAGTTTTTGAGAAAATAGAAATCTAAATTCCGCGCCATCTGTTGTTTCAGAAACACATTAAAACGTTATCCGGATTAGCCTTAACAATTCATTAGTTTCAACAAAATTTTTAAAGCAATGGATATTGAAATCGGTAATTTTCAGTACAAACCAGAACTTAATTAAAATTAATATTGTTGTTTACAAATCGCTCACGATAGAGCGTTCCTAGAATTTTGAGCCAATAATAATAATTAATTAGAGCAACCACGTATCTACAGTCCAATATCGGGTCTTTAAATCCCTGGGAATCGAGCAATGTGAACATGACTTACAAAGCTCTACCAATAAATTTTCACTCTCAATATCTTTTACATATAAACATAAACTTTAGGTAATCAAAAATAAATATTAAACAAGCGAATTTTTAATGGTCCAATGTTTATAACAAGTAAATAAATAACTACAGGGTGATAATAGTATACTTCGATACAAGTGCGCTGCTATGACACTTTTCAGGGTCGAGGGCGAATTTATGAAGCACGAGACGCCAGCCGATTGTTGCAATGAGCCCGAGCTCCTGAAAAGGAACAGCGCACGAGTATTGAACAGTGTTTTTTATTCGTTCACGCAAAATGAGCAAAAAACACAATAAAATGTTAAAAGGTTAATTCACTAGTGTAAATCAAATTTGTTGACGTACTTGTCCTTGACACATGTCCATATCGTCAAAATTCATCTAAATGGTCAAAACAATAATTTAATAGCTGTCTAAATTTTTTGTGCTCTCGGTGGTACGTACCAACTGCATAATGTTATGTGTGGCATTTACTACTTTGTAGGATTTTTGAGGTGCAAGCTTGACTGATCTATACATGACGTAAAATTTCTCTTTATCTTGACCGGTGTTCTTTGAGATTACAATAATCCTAGGAGTTTCTATTCCTGTAAACCACTCGTTTTGTAAATATGAATCAAAACGTAATCTCAAATTATATATTATATTACGGTCTTGGTCAAGCAATTGCTTAAGCTCTGACTATGAATACGAACCCTGACTTGTGGATTTTCAACGACCGATCCTAATTCCTTCATTTCCATTATTTATTACATTTGTGGATCGCCGTACATCAAGATTTGCTAGTAGTTTGAAAAGTTTTATTTTGTATTCGTTTTATAATAATATACATAACCGATAAAGTACATAACTATATTTACTCTTTCATATTAATGTGCAAAAATAGGCTGTCGAAGTCTAAATGCACCTTTAATTTAGTTACTTAAAAGTCACTAGATTCTAATGCCCGATTCACACAAAACTGTCATCAATGTCATACAGAACGAATTTTAATGGATTTTTTTCGCTACCTCAGAAACTACGGTACAAATATTTATTTGAAAGGATAAATAATTTTATATGTAACTTCGCGTCCCTCGAACTTCGAAAATTTTATTTCAATTAAACAATAGTCGTCACATTGGGTTTACGCATCCACCCTACGTAACAATCATTAATTATTAGTTTATTAGGTTGAATAACTTACTTTCCAAAAACACTAGGTAAAAAGTGGTAGATATCACAACGAAAAGACCATATCAAAAATGATTTTTAAAATGGTTATATTCTAGAAGGAAAATATATTGGCAATAAAATGTAGTAAAAGTTATGCAAAAATCATAATTAGAGTAAAAGAGTACAAATTAAGAATGTGTTAGTCTGAATCAGTTGTATCAACTTACTATCATCAACACAATTTCTTCAGATGAAGGCATTCATTCTTTAAAATACATAATAACTCCAAATGTGACGATTTGGACAGTTCAATTGAACTAATTTCTGGAACCAAATTAGGTTGTTGAATTTTTTGACAGCTCTTATCATTTGGTTGGTCACTTGGATCTTTTATTTTTAACATTCAAAAGTGGTTCAACATGAATTTGTTATATACGTATATTTCTTAGATTAATAATCCTGTATAAATAAACTGAATTACACCTAAACAAACGGTTCTTTCCCTTGTACGCTGCTGGTAGTATTAATAAAAACTCATGACATTCTTCTTTTGTTGCAGTGATGTTAACTACTTGAGCACCGTCGCGCCGCCCGCGGCGGCAGAATGGACCTCGCTTCTCCGGCCTCTCCGAGGACGGGAACCCGAGGGAATGTGGAACCTACTCAGTATAGTCCGGGAAATGTTCAAGCGCAACGACCGCAATGCTATCCCCCTTTTAGAGATCATAACGGAAGAGTGCATGGCCTGCGAGCAGATTCTCATCTGGTGGTTCAATACCAAAGTAGCGCTACTGAGCGGCAACTCGGGCTACGGGGGCGGCGGAGGTGGGAAACACAACAACGTAAACAGCAATACGCACGCTTCTCAGCATGCTTGTTCGTCGTTGTGCGATGAGGTGGTGGTGTTGTGGAGGTTGGCAGCGTTGAATCCAGGGTTGGCACCCCATGAGAGAGATATGCTACATAGTCAGTTCTCAACCTGGCACATGAAGATCTTGGAGAAAGTGAGCAAGTGCAGGAATTCGAGCCAGAGTAACTCGAATAAGTCGGGGACTTTAAAGATGGACCTAGAGGTCTTTACTGGGTTTAAGCCGGCGATAGAAGCGTGTTATTTGGATTGGGATGACTACCCCATGCCTGGAATTACCTACACTCAGGATATAAACCCAATGTATCATTGTCCGTTCACTTGTTTTCGGCATGGATCTGATAATCGAGGGGAAAATGTGACACAAATTAATTCTAGTAAGGCGGTTTTGAATTGTGAACATCCTCATCATTCCCATCATCATCACCACCACCACTATCACCACCATAGTAGGGTTACTCGTTTCGATTTCGTTTCCGTCATGAGTCTCAATCCTGCTGAATATCCCCCTCATCCCCAACTAAGTAGGGACGGGAATCGTTCAAGCGTGAGTAGCGAAGGTTTCTGTGAAAATGACGATGATCTTCGACGAGATGGAGACTCAGATTCTCAGGAAGGTGGTGGGAGCGACTCTGCCTCCTCTAGCAGTAGCAACAAGAACTCTGGGAACAGCGATAGTGATTTAAAGAATTACCAAAAGACAGAATCAGTGCCATCAACCTCTGACAATGTCTGGATCGAACCGGTAGTAACCAATTCTAGGAGACCATCGAAAGATGAGTCTACTTCTTCGTCAAACTCTGAGTCTCCTCAATCTGGAGATGAGTACAATGTGTACTTTTACAATCCCAAAGAGAGCACCGTTTTTGACAATTCGGTCCCCAACAAGGACAAACTGGAAGACGGAGAGGGCAAATCTATGTTTGCCAGTGTTAGAAAATGTGACGATCCTTGGGACGTCCTTTTTGCTAGAGCTGAGGGACTTCACGCACATGGTCACAGTAAAGAAGCCTGTATATTGGGAGTCAAACTAGCAGAGGAACTGCTGGCGAACCCGCCAGATTTAATGATTGAAATCCCACCTATACCAAAACGGAAAGGGAAGAAGCAGCAAGTCAATCCGGCCTCGCACCAATTGAGTTGTCTCGCGTCTGGGACTTTGGCAAAGTGTGCGTTTCTTTGTTCAGTACTTGCTGAGAACCCGGAGCACCACCACTTGGCGTTCAGGGTGGGAATGTTCGGACTAGAAATGGCGAGACCCCCTGCCTCCACCAAGCCACTAGAAGTGAAGTTAGCCAACCAAGAATCTGACTTGGTGAACTTGTTAAAGAGGATTCCATTGGGTCACAAAGAACTGCAAATCCTACGTGAACGAGCTGAACATCTCAAAGAAGGCACAATCAAATCCCGGGGCGAGGCGATGCTTCCAACAATGCTGGCGAGCTTCATTTTCGACGCACTAGTGATGCCCGGACTCTTGGGTCGGGATAGAACCAAACTACTGAGTTTGCGTTTACCAACAGACGAACCCCTGGGGTTCGAGGCCGCGGTGGCTGCATTGGGCATGAAAGCCAACGTTTCGGAAGCGGACCATCCCTTGTTGTGTGAAGGGACGAGGAGGCAAAAGGGCGATCTAGCCATTACTTTGTTGACTTTTTATAAGGACGACTGTTGGAAGGTCGCTAGAATCATGGATAGGCTCTTGGACAAGGAGATCCATCAGCTGTTGAAGTCGCCTCTTTTGAGTTCATATTATTCTAGCAATCCGCCCGTTAAGAGTCAGTATAACAGGGTTGGGCAAAGGGAGGAGTGCGACAAGGTTATGACCCCGCTGAGTCCGTTTGTGCCGCCACCGGAGATGCTTCCCAGCGATATTAGTAAGTAGATTGTTCATGTGTAGAAGTAGAATTGAATGATATGTTGATATCCGGCAAAATCAACGCATGCAGACGACGGTAGAAACTTTGGCAAGCAGAGTTATCTTCATTATTACTCAGATTATAGTGTTCTTATTTGGCTTTTTAAGTCTTTTAAATTTATTGTATTCTTCCGTCTTCACTTAAACTTTTTGTAGTTAAATTACAATCGCTCATCAACTTGTACGATAGTTTGCATTTATATCGTTTTTGTGATTTTAGAATTTATAATTTTTTTATGACAATGTCAGACCTGGGGAACAGCTCATGTGTTTTTATATCTTGGAATAAAGTTATTAATATATTTTTTATTGACTAAATAAATTATTACTCCTTTGTTTCAACAAAAATGTGTAAATCTTGTGCTTTGAGGGGAGTCCCAGATTTTTTTATGCAGCTTGTATAGATATAGTCACAAGTTCTATAAAAACGACAGTGGTGAATGTAATGAATGATTGGTTTCCCCTCTTCTCATTTATAGACTTTCGAAAATAATTTAGCTCCTTTAAATTTTGGTTATTTGTTAAAAAAAATCCAAAATGGGTTAGAACCTTTTGTTTTATTTACATGTGTATTAATTACTAATCAAAGTAAATTCGTTCACAGTTGGATCTGTAATTTTCTTGTGGCTTTACACTCTTCAAACGTCGTTTTGAGAATACAAGAAAATAAAGAAAATGTCATTAATCATTAAGGTGTCAATTTATTCAAAAATTTTAGATACTCAGGTTTAATGACGGTTTATTCTTTTTATTTTAGCAAATGCCTACAAATCAATTTGATTTCTCCATTATTAACTTTTATTGGTGTTTCTTGTTTTTGTCGTGTTACACCACTGCGTAGTAAAACTAGAAGAGATACAAGTTGATATGATTCCCTAGTGATTGCCGTTCATTATTTTGAATTGGAAATAACGTGCATTTCTATGCTGGGATTTTATTGCTTTAATTAGCAGAATGTGCGGGCTGACACGCAAACTTAATTGATTTTTTTATTGTACGTGTCATGCTTAAGAATAGCTAAGGAAGAAGTTGTAACTGAATTTCACAGTTCGAGTGGCTCCTGCAGATTTAAGTGAACGATTTCGGACGTGCTTGAAGTGTATGCAATATTAATATGTAGACACAAATTCAAGGCTTCAAAAAAATTCATTTTTTATATACACATCTGTTCAGACATTTATGAACTTACTTAAACTATATATTTCTCATTGGTGATGTACATATTCATCTAATTAAAAAGAAAAATTGCCTTTTCTTTAAAACATGAACAGAGAATTCAGAAAATAAATTAAACAACAATTTTATCTTTCTTAGACTGCTGCAGTCGGCCCCACAGCTCCACCAGCGCTGAGGTCGAACAAGGTCTCGCCAACCTGAACCTAGCCAGCACATCTAATGCCACCGTCCCCACTCAAAGCTCTACAGTTCAGATAACCCGAACCAAAGAATCGAGATATAAAGGAAAACGAGCCTACCCTTCGATTCCGAACCAACCGTCGGAAGCTGGAGCTCATTTCATGTTCGAGTTGGCGAAAATCGTCTTGAATAAGGCTGGAGGATCTAGCAGCACTTCTCTTTTTACGCAAGCGTCAACAAATCAGAACCATCATGGGCCCCATAGGGCTTTACATATGTGTGCGTTTCAAATAGGATTGTATGCACTAGGTTTGCATAATTGTGTAAGTCCTAATTGGCTTAGTAGGACTTATTCGTCGCACGTGTCATGGATTACTGGTAAGGATGAGTTCGTGTATGAGTTGTTTTTTATTCACTTCTCAATATTTTTTTGATATTAGGACTATATAGGTAAATAAGACAGGTCAAGTGAAAAGATCCTTATGCAACCAATACTCAGTACATTTCAGTATACAGAGTTGATTGAGTAAGACTGTTTTCTTCATGGTGGGAAATCATCAAAAGGGAGCAATTTTATTGATACTACTGGGTTGGGGGAACGTGAATGATACGAGTGCACCAGACGGCCGTATGCAAGGTTTTTAGCAGACTTACCAAAACCACGATATTATAGCAATGAATACTCAAATACATAGTGTTCCGGAAATCACTCCTCAGAGAAAATCGGCGAATACCGATAAGAATACGAGATCCATCATTTTGAAATTGACCAATACCAGAAGCTCACCGTTAGGTAATGCTCTATAATATGATTCATTGCTAGCGTGTATAGATAATGGCTGATTTTTAGAAATAATTTAATTTTTTGGTCAAATACTGTACTATCTGACGTCTTATTTGTCACCTTTTGGTTGTTCTAAAAGAACTGTATAGTAAAACCACACGACGTGTTTCAATTTTCTCAGAACCGAAGGCCATATTAAAAAATACTGATCAACAATAGTATTTTATTAAAACACGTACGATTTCTAAAAGCGTTAGATTTTCTTAAATAACTCGTAAATATTGTTCCATTAATTTGGCCAGGATGAGGACGAAGTAGGAAATGTTCCGCAGCACGTGCATTTCTTCCGAATACACCATAAAAAACCATCACTTTCACGTAGTCTTACATGGTTAAATAGTCGCACAAACTAAACACGGTGACTCGTATGACATAAGTGTTCGCAATGACAAGATCTGTTGATAATTTTGAAATCTTGACTAGGCAAAACTACACCTCATTTAACATGATGAATTTGAATGCTCATCATGTTTTTTCTCTTTAATTAGATGAGATAAACATTTTCTTTTTTGTTATCTATACTTAGGTCCATCATACAAAATTACAAGAGTTTGCTCAGGGGAGCAAACCTGAGACTACCGGTATATCAATGAATAGATAAGTAATCTTATGGTGTTCTTTTTAGGACAAGCAATGGAGATCGGCGCCGCCGCCATCTCTTTCCTCATCGACACATGGGAAGGTCACCTCACCCCACCAGAGGCGGCGAGCATTGCAGATCGAGCCTCTCGGGGTTGCGATCCTAATATGGTTCGGGCGGCGGCAGAACTTGCTCTGTCCTGCCTCCCCCACGCTCATGCTCTAAACCCCAACGAAATTCAGAGAGCCATCCTTCAATGCAAGGAGCAGAGCGACGACATGCTCGAACACGCCTGTTTGACTGTAGAGACGGCAGCCAAAGGGGGAGGCGTCTACCCTGAAGTACTTTTCCAAGTGGCGAAATACTGGTACGAACTGTACATTCATCACACCCCTGGTGGGGAGCAAATGATGGAGAACGAGATGCCCCATGACCCTCTTTTGGATGCACATGGCGCTTTAGTAGCACTTATAGAACCTGGTCCGGAGGTGCAGTTGGCCCCACCAAACACTTCGGTTATCGCCACCAGCAGTCCCGTGGTTGTGACCACCGCCCCGCCGCCGCCCTACCCTCAACATCCAGCCGCTACCACTCTAGCACCCCTAGGGATCACTATTCCCTATGCCGTTGGGCATTACAACTTCTTACACCCCCACCATCCTCACCAGATCAGCTACGGGGGCCCTATACACCCCCAAGCTGTTCCTCTGCATCAACCTCCTCCCGCACACATGCAAATGTATCAATTTCAGTATCCACCGCCCACCAACGGCCAGTTTACGCCTCCCCAGCCAACAACTTACCCCAACCTGCCCCCTCCACAGCAGGGCTCCTTCACAACGAACGCTCCGCCTCCCGCTCAATATCCCCTCCCTACTCCGGCTCTCAACCAACCGGCGTATCCTCCCAATCAGATGCAGCCAATCAGATACTACGGTGCCGCCATGTCTCAGCCTGCTCCGAACTTGAGACCGGCACCGGTGCCTGCGGGACATTTGTATTCGCTGCCGATACCACAGAATGCAGCGCCACCTCCACCTGGTATTGTACCGCAACAAGCGCCGCCTCCGAGGCCTCAGCATAGACAACCGCAGCAGTTTAATCAAGCGCAACTCAGGTATCTGCTGACAGCATATAGAGTGGGGATGTTGGCGATGGAGACTTTAGCAAGAAGGGTTCATGATGACAGACCCCAAGCCAAGTATGCTAGGAATCCACCCTATGGAGAGGACGTCAAGTGGTTGCTGAGAATATCTAAACATCTAGGTATAGTAAATCTATGGGGATATTTTTCTATAGTAAAAACCAAGTGACTTATAATAATATGCCCTTTGAGAAACGGATTATTCTTAGTTGTAGTTAAAAATTCCATTTTTTATTTTATGAATACATTGTATCAACTGTTTCATAAAACCTCAAACAAACTCTTAAGTCTCATGTGATTTCTATGATTGAAAAAAGAAATAAACAATTGAAACCATCACATACAAATTTATATCAAAAACTCTGTGTTCAAAGACATAATATGGTTGACAGCTGCATGTAAATAGTGACAGCTCGCCGAGTTTGGAACATAACCTTGCTCCATATAATTTGCGTGTAACATTAGGTGTTTTCAAAGTTAATTATTGGATCAGTGAGTGAAACACCTTGTAAGTAAAGTAAATTTTAAATTAAATGCGGTAAAGACTGTAGCGACTTCAAAATTAGATAAGTTACTACTACTAAATGTCCAAAAACAAAGTTCTCAAATATATCTTTTATCTATCACTAAACAACTCATCCAAACTTACTGCACACAAGTGTAAATCTTAGAAGCAAGGTTATGTTGGTCTTCCAGACTCCTCGAGTTCTCAGTTTCGCACGTCACCTATAGGTGACGTGCAGAAGTGACAGCTCGACGAGACTGGAGGACCAACATAACCCTGCTTCATAAGATTTACACTGTTGTGCAGTAAGTTCGGATGAGTTGTTTAGTGATAAAGAGAAGATATATTTGAGAACTTTGTATTGAGACATTTAGTAGTAGTAGTGAATTATCTAATTCTGAAGTCAAAACAGTCTATATCGCATTTAATTTAAAATTTGAAAATCCATGGAAATGGTCCAATTGGTGATTAATTATACTCATAATGTGTTTCATTTACTGATGCAATAAAAAAAATTGGTATAACCCCTTAGAAAATTATTTTAATCGACTTTGAAAACACGCATTTTATATGGAGAATGGTTGTGTTGGTCCTCCAGTCTCGTCGAACTGTCATTTATGCACGTCACCTATTTAGACCAAACATAACCTTACATTTATAAAAAAGTAAAAAATAAAGATTCTACACTTTTATCTGAATGTAATATACTTTTCAGGAACTCAGTACCTCCACCACTTCTGCGTCTGCGCCGTAAACTCTATAGTGAGTCCCTTCGTTCTTCATGACGTCGCCATCGAAGCCGCTCATTACTTGTCGAGGAACAATCCCACCATGGTGATGCAACATCTAAGGACCGCGTTGACGCCACTCGTACAAAAATGCCAACAGATGTACATACAGTGTATGCATCAGAAGTTGTATCATCTGACGTCGGCCGATTACGAAGATTTCGTTAGTATTGTGTGTGCTGCTCGCGCGGCTTTCCAGATCACCCCTGAAGGAAGCGCCCAGTTCAAAGAGTGGCTGCAGTCGATTAGAAGGTTAGAGCTGTTTGATTTTTTTTGGTACACTAGGACAATGGGAATTTATACTTCTGAAATTCTAAAAAGCCACTTCCCCTCCACATTTTCAAAAACAAAACAATTGTCTGGATCACTTTTGGTGGTAGAAAACTACTTTTAATCAGTTTTTCCCTAAAACACCAAAAACAATTTTTATTACAACTGCCAACGCACGTTTCGCCAACAATGTTGGCATCATCAGGGCGATGAGTAAACTCCACATTTTGTCAAAATAAAAAACCTTCCCGTTTGTACGCGGAATACAAAAATGTAATGCCGGCTGCATTTAAAATGTTTAATTTTTATGACGGTCTACTTTTGCTTATAGTGGGGCAGCAACAATTATTGTAAAAATATAAACTAATTTGATAATGATGATTTTGTATTTAGAAAATCTCACAGCACGGTTTGGGTTGTTATGTGTGTAAACGGACGAGGTAAGTGACTAGAGCTTCAGAGGTATAAACACTTTTTTTTAACATTCTCAGCTTTAAGTAAATTGTTTAATAAATCCTCACTCTACATCTTCTCTATTTTTTAATGAATTTGGACACTTAATAATAACAACTGAGTTAATTTTGAAAATTGTATAAACTTGACACTGAACGTGTTTGTTGCTCTTCACTCGATTTCTAGAAGGAAGAATTGATTTCAGATTTGAAAAATTTTAAAAATAGCTTGAAAAGTTCCGAATAATAATCAAAGAAAATAATTATGCAATATTCAGTATACTAGTATACTTTTAATACAAGATCCCGACCTATGTCCACCTTCCCTCATCCTTTTTACGAAGAAAATTTGATAGGGTTGCCGCCCCATATTTTATTTTAATTTATTGATGGGGTAGGGAATCAATTCGAGATGACCCAATAGAGCGAGAGCTCGCTGCAAAAACCTGGCCGAACAGGTAACAGGGTGGAATGTTTTAGTACTGCCTGGGCCGAGTCTGTTAACAAGTTTAAGGGGGCCAAGAACTCGAAAGATTTAGGTGACCTTGAGAGTTCAACATAGTAAAAATTTGAAATACCCCGAAAATTCCATTATTTTTGTGGTGACCAATTAACTTTTTACAGAAAGTGCTCTAAATCATAATAATGTTTGTTGGAGTTACTGCGTTTTACTCTAACACGGCAGTATAGTAGATGAAGTGTGGATTTTCCAGGGTCCAGTAATGCAAGTTATGCCAGTTCACAACCCTATTTTGCGTAAAAATTGCCTCATCTGTCCACAATATTTTTCGAATAAAGTCTGGCTTTTCATTATTTCGGTCTAACAACCACTGACAATAATTAACTCTGAACATTGGATTTGAGAAAATGTGGATTTTGATAAATTATTTAAATAAAAGACAAACCTTTTGATAATGGTAACGGTGTCTTTTCATTCTTGAGCACCTTGTCCACTAAAGAGGGATGCACATTCAACTGACGATCTAACGTCCGGATACCCACTGGTAGCGGCGAAAATCTGCTCTTCCATGTAAGAAGTTCGTCTAGTCTTTGGGCGCCCAGCGTTATAACGGGTGTCTAAATAAAAATCTGGTCAAGATTGCCATGAAACATATTAAATTGCCATTTAGTTGTGCGTTGTCAAGAAGCGTAGGGATAGGGAGGGCGTTTTGAACACCTTATATAATAAAAAGCTCTTCGTTTGTGTATCATTTCTGATGTTTTGTTTGTTATCTCTAGGACACACGTTCAATGTTTGTAATTTTTACCATAGCAATCATGACCAATATTTTTATTTAGACACATGATACCTCTTAATTTGAAATTGGCCAGTTGTTCGCATTCGTTCATCCAGACGACGGAACACGTTCGCACATGGATGACGGCGATTAGGACATCGTTCACGGTATAAACGGGCATCTACCACTGGCTTGTTATTGAAAGCACCCAGCTGCAGATACATATCAGCGTACTTGATATTCGAAAAATGAGCCATTATTATCAAAAAACTCAATTTTTACCGACTTCAAAATTCTTTTTTTATTTGAAAGGGTATACTCCAAAGGTGGTCCCATTGTCACCAAGTCCGGATCTGATGGGGGGATCCCATAAAAATCGAGGAAAAACCTAAAACTTTTCGTTCATTACCGACTTCTTTTATGTATGTTCACGGATTTCTTCGTCAATTGTGGACCGATTTTGAAATTCCTTCTTTTATTTGAAAGGGTATACTCCTGAGGTAGTCCCATTGTCAACAAGTCCGGATCTGATGAGGGGATCCCATGAAAATCGAGGGAAATTCTCAAATTTTTCTTTTTATGTATGTTCACCGATTTCTTCGTCAATTGTGGACCGATTATGAAAATTCTTTTTTTATTTGAAAGCATATACTCCTGAGGTAGTCCCATTGTCATCAAGTCCGGACCTGACGAGGGGATCCCATGGGAATCGAGCGAAATTCTCACATTTTATAATTATTATGAACTCTCTCAAATGTAGTCGTTTAATAAATTATTCAGGTCTTTGCGTCTGGGAGTCATCATTAAAGGCACAAGGTACCTTTTCTTAGATTTTTCAGGTAGTAATATTAATAGTTTATCATTGTTTCAGTATTTCTGGTTCAATTTTTTTAGCGTTTGCGTCTTTCATCTTCCTTTTCAACCAGCCGTCGTCTCCTCATTCGAGAAGCTTCCTTACTAGGTCTACCCATCACTAAAATTGTAAAATAATTAGCTTTTTTTTTAAAAAAAGAAACCAACTTAAAAAGCGGGAAAATAACTGAGTACCTGTATTATTACATGTGCTACCTACTGATCTGTTTGAAGTCGGTGCTAATCCAAATAAATAGGTAGTAGATAGATAGGCTGTCCGCTCCCGCCACATGGCAAGTCTCATCGCGCGCGCGCAGGAATGCTTGTGGGGCTCGCGCTGAGCAAAACAACCCAAACGGGCAGACACGTGCGGAGCAGACGTCGTTGACGGCCTGATATTGAATTTTTGATGCGCTATAACGTTGTTGATATATTTGTAAAATGAAAATAGGTTACAAATTTGTTCACCTCTTCGGGTTGACATCGACTTCAAACAGATCAGTAGGTAGCACATGTAATAATGCAGGTACTCAGTTATTTTCCCGCTTTTTTAAGTCGGTTTCTTTTTTTAAAAAAAAGCTAATTATTGTTGACAAAGCTTCAAGTAAAATTTGTTGTTGGCGGTCTTTTCTCTGACAACGAATAATATTCTACATTCATAGCCTTTATTTGAAGATAACTTGATCTAAAGTCTGCATCTTCAGACCTCTAATTCTTTGTAAGGAGAGGTCGCCCAATTTTTTAACAATTTTTCAAGGTCTTCAATAACGCTCTGAATTCGGAATGCCGTAATTTTGAGACAGCCTGTATATAAAGCACACACATATTTTTTAAATAAATATATCCTTGCTTTATTTAATCAACAACATTCGGATAAAATCCAAATTGTAGCCAGATCTACAATAAGCAGAACAGTGGCAAAATTTTCTGAACATGGGACTACCTAGACGAGGGCCACCTCCTGTACCTCTAAGACACTAAATTAAATATTTTACTGAAAGCTGAAAATTTCTGACAGATAACAGCGGCACGTTATTTAGAGTTCGTACGTTTTGAGTGTGTTCCCGCTCTTGTGTTTCCAAAGCACGAAGATGGTGCCCAACGAACGAATTTGCTTCTAACAAGATTTAGCACTTCCGCATTTTCGCTTCGAAGTCAAACCGATTCTTCGAGGGAAGATGGATAGAACGACGTGGATCGTTTGAATGGTCGGCGTCGGTTCGCTAGATTTAAGGCCACTTGATTTTTGTGGGGTATTCAAAATCTAAAGTCTACATTAATAGACCAAACAATTTGGATGATCTCAAGAATCGAATTTGTATAGAAATTAGGAATATCACCACAGATATCATTGGACGGGCAACACAAAATGTTTACACACGTGCTGCTATGTGCCAAATGGTTGGTCGATGGGAGCTTGAACATGGTTTTTAGATTTTGCTCAAATCTATTTTCCTTAAAGTTATTGAGGGTGGCTCGTTTCGATTGAAACGGCCTGTATAAGTAATTATTAGTTAATGTACTGTGTTTATTCCTTATATTTCCCTTTCTCTACACCAAGGTGTCTGTTTACTCGGGTGATTTAAAAAAATCAAAAATGTTTACTGATTACAAAACAACTTAAATAACTACACTATGTTATAAAACATACAATGGAAAGGGAACAATTGAAACACTTACATGTAGATATGACAAAATACACTACTGCAAAATAAGGGCAGGTTTGGACTTGGTGGGGTGGCCCCTTTTCCTTTTCTGTCCGTATGGTATCATTTTCGCTTCGTAAGCAATTAGTAACTCAGGTGTATTAAACGCAGCTCACCCAATATTTCTTGTCGCCCAGTTGCATTTCTTGGCTCTCACTAAATATTTATATAATATATACAGTATGATCCAAAAGGACCGCACCATCACTAGGGTGGTATTTCAAACCATTTAGTTGCTCCCAAAAATGCAAATCAAAAGTTTCTATAAGCTACCTTTACTTAGATAATAGTCCCTGAAGAATACGATTTTGATGTCCATTTTTTCTTAATTAGATAAAGTAATTGTATGTTTTAATTAAGTGAGATGTAAAATACTAGTATTATAAAGATTTCTTAGTTAATAAATATTACAATTATTAAGTAATAAAGCAGGAAAAAGCTTTGGAGATATTAACATTTTCTGAAGAAATAAGGTCGGCAACAGGGCACCAAAAATTTCTTGGCACTAGGTTACCTAATAATAAATAATAATAAACCTATAATCTGTCATTTGTGGTAAAATAAAATTTGTCACATTTTAATTTTGAATGTCAAGTTTGTCGTGGTACTCAAAATGTTTATTGTAAACGAATACTGTGATCCTATGTATTTTGTTCTGCGAGAGTGCAGGAGAAACTTTCGACACGCTGCACCGGTTTATTGCTGAACGTTATCATGAACGTAGACATCCAGATAAAAATGTTTTTCAAAGACATGATCAGCGGATGAGAGAACGGGTCGAGTTGATACTATCCATGAAACAGTAGGTAGGCCACGCACATCAGCTAGAACGCCCCAAGTTGAAGAAGCCGTTGAAGATAACCCTAACGTTAGTATTCGAGCAACTGGACGAAATTTAAATATGTAACCTGCAGCCTCATTCAAGGTGTTTTAAAATTAGAAGCTTATCACCCTTTCCATTACACAAAAGTACAAGCTCTATGTGAAGACGATTTCCCTCTGCGTGTCAACTTTTGCCGTTGGATGCTGGATGCCATCAAATTGAATCCAAATTTTCAAAATCAAATTTTGTGGACAGTTAAATCTACCTTCACTCGTGATGGAATATTTAATATGCATAATCATCGTTATTTCATCAATCATCGATTTTCCGTCAATGTCTGGGTTGGCATCATCGGCGACAAGTTGATTGGCTCATACTTTTTACCAAATCGTCTCAATGGTCATAATTTTTTAAATTTTTTAAGAGGAGATTTTCAAGAGCTGCAAGATAATCTTCCCTTGATGGTTTTACTTAACTCGGTATAGCTGCAATTAGATGGGGCCACTGCGCATTTTTTAGACCTGTGAGACAGTGGCTAAATGTCAACTATCCAAGAGGGTGGATCGAACGCCGATGTTACATTGCCTGGCCTCCTCGGTCTTGCGATAATACTCCGCTCGATTTTTTCTTTCGGGGACATTAAAACAATTGTTTATCGCAATCCACAACAATGCACAAGAACTTGGTCAAAGAATTCTTGATGCTGCACAAACAGTAACGCGCCAGATGCTACAAAATATTCAAGGAAGTAGTGGAAGACGGCTTCACAAATGTATTGAGGCAAGCGGTTTAATTTTTAGTTTTCATTGTTTGATTTAAATTTTATTGTTCGTTTTTGAGTTAATTTTAAATTTTTATGTACCTACTTTATTAAAGTATTACATTTTAAAACGAGTGCTTCCTATTTTTTAAATTCTTTGCAAGTTTACCTCGTTTTCATTTCTAATTTGTTTAGTACTGGTCATCTGCTGCCAGTTCTATTTATTTGTTTTTGTGTTACAGTTTTAGAGAGTTTTAGCGCATATCGCCAATCAATTTATTTTTCGCCCAAAAAAAACACCCTTAAAAATAACAAGGAAAAAGCCGCGTCACGTTTAATTTTTTGGCATATTTTATTCGATTATTCCGTTTAAAATGGATAAAATTGCCGTGCCTCAAGATATTCTGGCCAAAGCTGATAGCGTGAAGAAAAGTTTTATGACAGAGATCTCGGGAACAATATGAGAAAGAATACCAGTTTTTTCGTGAGTGGCGACAAAGTTTTACTTGAATTGTTATTATGGAAAAAATGACGTCTAACTTTAAAGTACTAGGACGTTAATGTTCCACTTTTTGCATCATAAATAATCCGAAAAATGTCACCTTAGATACCAGTATGAAATAAACGAAATTATGAATTCTTTAGTAATCATCGCCAAAAAAACGTTGTGTGCACCTCGGCCAAAAGTGATTTTTTGGCCTTATCTGAATTGTGTCCTCGGATAACGCCGGCATGGGCCACAAACTACAGATTTGGCCAAAAAGATCACTTTTACGGCCTCGATACACAAATTACTTGAATTTTGTGCGAAACTTTATCAACACTGTAAATTTATTATTAACACATTACGGAGACAAAATTTACTCTATAATCTATTTACCACTTGTATTTGGAGAATGATTAATTTACACAATCTAAGTACTAATTGCAACTACTAATTGCTTCTAGGCAGTCTCAATATGGATAAGACTTTGCTGCTAAAGTCAAATGAATTAATTCTTAATCTTGCACCATATATTTTTTTTAGTTTCAATCTTTGTAATATTTGTTTCAACTATTATAACTGACGAAATCAATCAAACTGAGAGTTGGTAAGTGAACAATTGATGATATTGATGATTACCGGATATCGCGTTTTCTGTTTCTGTCATCCCTCATTTTACGAACAACTTGATCGATTATTTTGGTGTGATTTTGATAAAGTTGGTATGAAAGTTAGAAGGATATAATTATGTAATGATTGAAATTACCAACGTTTTAATAAATGGTAAAGTTTTGATGATTATATATTATAAGTATTAATAACTATTATTTAATAACACATTCCTAGTGCAAATAAGACTACGGGGTATAAAGAACTCCCGCACTTATGCGATCATTGGTCGAGTCTGTGAGAAAATAAATTCGAAGAGGAATCATCTATTTAGATTTTAAGCTCTATTTAACGCAAATCTGATTAGAATTTATACGAAGGAAGATATATTACCTGTGTTTGTGGATTATCAAACTTATTTGGCACTTTAACAAAGTGAAATACCTATGAGCTGAACTAATCTTCGCAAAATTAACCTGCTAAGAGTACAAAATATCACTATTTAAATTCGTTATTTTTATAGAGCGTCCTTAATAAAACAAACAAAAATCAAACGGACTTTCGGTTTCCACAAGGTAAAGATTGTATTTCTTTTTTAGGTCGAAATCGTGCAAAAAAGATCTCTGGTCTCAGATAAATACCGCCCTCCAAGCGAACAGTAAATGACAAAGGCCAGATTTAGGCCCTCAAAGTAGTTCTAGTTTCCACCGCGTGCAAGACGTCCAAGAAGAGACAGAGCAACAGCGCCTGCACTTCTGCACCTATCCCACCGCCATCGTCAGCACAGGGCTTCCAGCAGAACTAAATCGATTGTACTGTACAGTGGACATTATCCAAAATTCTCACATCAACGAACAACAACAATTTGAACAGAACATATGGTCTCGATCATCAAACACTCCAGACATTAGTTGATTCTCCAAGATGTGATCATGTGAATAAAAGCAATTTTTCAGTGTTCTGTCACTAACTGAAGTGCTCAGGTTTCTTACCATCTCTGCCTTCATCAAAACTTTCTAGATAAATTACGTAATTAAGTAGGTAATTTTTTAATAAACCGTTATTATGTATATTTTTTACTTTGTCGTCATTTCAACCTTTTAGTAGTAATAATTAGTTTAGAATTTTATTTAGATAATGTTTAGTTTAATTTTTTCAACAATATTTGAACTAACGTTAAGCTAGAGTAAGTGTTTACAAATGTGTTGTTTGAATGAATCGAATGTTTCTGTTTTTTATTATGTTTGCGATCAAATTTATGCTTGTGTTCAATCTTGTTTTATTGTTCAATTTCACAATTCATGAGATAGACAAGCTTCCATCCCTTTTGATCATGGCGACAGGTTGTGACGTTTTGTAAACCTTATCTTGGACCACCAAAGTGCTACGCAATTCCCGAGCCACAATTTTTGTAATCTCGTATATGCATAAAATATTAACAACTCAGGCAATGTATTATAGTGAATTTATACAATGATATTTTATCATATGGAAGAGCAAAACCAAATTGGGAGTTGTGTGGAGACATTATATTTCATGAATTGTTTAATCTTGTATATTGATCTCAATGATTGTAGCTACCGCCCTCTTGTGGCGCTCTAACATAGCGAAATAGAGGAGTGGGAAAAGTGAGGGCCCCTAAATGGCGATTGGCTTTCACCAATATGGGCCCATATTTTTCTCTCCTGCTTAAGACATCAGAAATGACCCGTGCCTTGGAATTTTCTATAGCAGTAAACTAATCAAAATTTCTGTTAAGAGCTTTGGAAAGGACGAACACCGCAAGAGGGCGCGGCGATTTTGGTCTCAAATTCGACTAAGAAGTTATTTTAGATAGTTTATTTGATAGGTTTCTTTTTTCATATACCTTACTCTAATGTGTAGCTATTTTAGAGTAGTATGTGTAACGTAAAGTCATGATTTTATTGAAATATGATTTACAACGCGGATTTCTGGTATATGTAACCGACAAAAATGTATAAAATTCAGTAGCAACTTGGATGTACGTCATATTTCTTTAATTCTATTCACAAGAGAGAAATAAGGGCTGATTTATAAAGTATGTATAAATAGCAAATCCCGTAATCGAAAATATTTGATGTAAAAAAAGTTTGTTATTTTAACCATCTCTGCGCTACTAACTCATGCCATTTTATATCCTTAAAACCGGCTCCTGTTTTGTTCTGTCCCACATATCAATGTTTTTAAGGATATAAGCCGTCTTGTGTGTAACAATTATTGAACAGTGCCTGACTATACATTGAATGCAAGTTTTAATGGGTGATTCTATTGTTTCTTCAAGGTCGCGATTTATCAAAGAGCTTATGTACATAGGTGTCACCTGACAGCACGATTTTCAATTGTTTTAATACGGATCCGCCCGCTCTGACGACTGAAAGGGTGAAACAATGAAGAATATTATTTACTATTGTATTTATTCTGACAGGACAAAAATAAGTTGTTTTTTTTCAAGTAAGGTTTATGTAATAATACCATTACAATGTAAATTAATCTAAAGTACATGTATTCAGTTTACAACGAAAAAAAGCACCTCTGGTGAAGCGTCATTGTTTCACCTTTTCGCCTCAAAATTCGTCGTTCTATTTGCGTTCCACGCATCTTTGATGTTAACCACAAATATCAATCAACAAACTGTGCACAATATTCCAATAACCATGATTTTCTGTCAGCTACAAAGTGGCGTATCATGTGTAGGCTACTGGAATATTGTGCACCCAGCAAAGTGCTCACTGAATGTCTTTTTTTTAACAAAATTTTTGTAAATACGTCGTTTTCAACTCAATGGTTGTTACAGTAGAAGTTTTAGGTGTTTCTGTCCGTTTTTCGTTCACGGTTTTGGGCATTTTGTTGATCGGCACAAAGTTTTATGTAAAATTGAAAGGAAACAATATACGAAGATATATTTGTAGTCATTTTTCGATATTATCTAACCCGCATCATGTTAGTGTAAGTGTGACAGAAATATATTGAGTGTATTTAAATTAATCGTGACATATTTTTACACAACTATTTATGTATAAAATAAAACATGATATGCTACACGTAGGTTATATAATTCGTGTATTGAACAGAAATTATTATTTCATGTACAGATTTATTATTCTATATTGTAATGGCCAACTTGCTGTAAAGTTTCTTTATCTGTGCAAGTGAGTTAATAAAATTTTAAATTTGAGTTTGGGACTACTGTTTAATGATTAGTCCTTTTTTTAAATTATTTAATCGCGGAAGCCCTTGGAAGGAGTCGCACACGGAGCCAAAATAACCCATTGTGTCCAATTCCCAGTTCTTGAGGTCCTATAGCACAGCGGAGCTTTTAATAAAGCTCAACGAACTGCCGATCAGCTTCTGAATATTGTGAGACCGCTGAATTTGAGCACCCATCAAGTCCGTCCGTAGCCTATTAGGGCTGGTCAACTGCAGGGAATGTGGGCAGTGCCCCATAAATAGTGCAATCACTTTTCCCAGGGCCCCGTTGGCGAAACTCAACAAATGTTCACTAGTAAAGGTTTGATGGCTAAGCTTTTAATTGAATTGAATTTTATTCTTTTTTATGGAATTCCATTATCCACTTTTTCAATCGGTTTTGCATCTAAAAAGCCCTCTTCAGAACCCACTATAACTTGCGTTATGGTACTTCTAAACCAGCTTTTGTGTACCGCCCATTAGCAGAGCAGGGAAGCTGTGAACACACAAATGCAGCTTTTAGAAAAAGCGCTTTGCATACACTTCGTTATGCATTGTTATCGAGTACGTTTCCACCTGAAAGATGTTAATTGGTTATAAGATACACTGGAACCGATATGGTGCATATAACCTTCAATAGGAATTACGGCAAAAGTATAATAGAGGAGAACCGGTAAGTACAAACGAGAGCGTTGCGAGTGAGGGCAATCGGAATGAAATTAGCCTTTAGTTAGTCGAGGATCGAGAGGTGGACTGGTGACCTAACCAGTACTGACGTCACACGCTGCCTATCTTTATTAATTACTGTTCTAAAAAAAGTAAAAATTACGTATTTGCGCGGAATAGCATCATGCGACATGTAACACACTCCTTCCCTTAGTTGGTACCATTCTGCATTCTCCCTCAATGCACTTGCACTGTTTTCTCCCTGGTGTGACGCCTCTGCCGGTTTCGTAGTTCTGTATATGGTGCCTTACGCTGTCCAATATCTTGTTCTCGTATTTTGACTCGTCTAACGACCCTCTGGTCTGACTCCTCATTGTGGTCCTCTGGGTTGGAACTGCCCATAGGTAGTCCACGTCCTCGGGGTATGCCCCCTAGCTGCTCTAACAGCAGTCCCCCATAACTGTCGGTGATGGTAATGGATACGGTGGCAAACCACAAATTACACGACCTCAGTGAGTTTGAGCTGCGGCGGCTTAACCTAATTCGGCTGCTCCCATGGAGGCTACCACTGCCGACACAGGGCAGCGGCTTTCTCCCAGGCTGGTTGGATGATGTTGCTGGTGGGTACTTCGGGCTCCATCTTCTTCGCTTTAATTCTGGTGTTTATGAATTGGCAGAAGTTGGCTGAGGTCCCAGGAGGTATACGACGCTGGCCTATGCGCACTACCAGGGCTACGGCGCGAGTCACTGTGGTGGAGAAGGGAGCTCTCGTGGACACATCGAGGGGGCTGCAAGGCGACGGGGTCTCGAGTGAAAGAGTGTCTTCGAAGATAAAATGGAGACAAGGACTTTAACTGTCTATATGTCCGTTGCTGGAATAGCTCGCCTTTATTATTATTTATTATTTTCTATCCTCTTGTGATACTAAAACTTATTAATTTGGAGTTGTTTAGAGGCGATTGCTGTTAAAACATTTTGAATTGTAGGCAGATCAGCTGTGGACAATAAGTACAGTACCAAGCTAAACACGGTGGCTTGGAGAACTACAAAATAAATTGGGTATAGTACTACTTCTTGGTACTACATTGTAATGATGGTCTTGCAGATAATAGGATATTTGATTATGAGGAAATAGTTCTGAGGTAAATATTTGCGGATTTTATACAGAAGACCAGGATGTCAAATGTTATCAAAGGCTTAGGCTATGTCAAGAAAAACTCCAGAGCAGAATTTATTTTCTTCCAGCTCTGGTCTGATGGGGTCTGCTTGTTAGGTGGTAGAATGGTTAACTCTAAAGTCGAACTAATGCTCTGGAATTATTTTTTTGTTTGTTTAAGAGTAGCTGCAGCTATAGGTTTCGACATTACAGGAAGTAAGCTGTGATGTTTTTTAGTGGTTTGCTTATAGTTTTAGTTTTTTTTTAAATCATTTTCCAGATTAAGAAAATATAACCTGTTCTTAGAAATGGCGTTAAATATTTGGGTAAGATATCGGTATTATAGTGCTGGGTACGGCTGAAACACCTTTGACAAATGGTTACTAAAAGTAAAAAAAAAGTTCTTTATTTTTAATACTTATGTCCCCCTCGCCATATAAATATATGATATAAATGTTACAAGCGGCTGTGTTTGCGATACAAATACCCGTGTGTATATCGGGTGTAAATATCGAGTAATTCGGAAAGCTCGATAAAAAATATTTGCAGAAAATAATCTCCTCTGAACCAGAATGTTAGCGTTTGGTGCTCTACTCAGACATGCTCCTTTAAAGGTGTCTTTATTTGTAGCTGCAGCTACGGCCGCTGATATTAACGGCATAATTGGTACTATAGTAGGTGTTGTAATACCTCTTAATTACATGTCAGCAAGTTTGGTTTGGTTATTTGTGAAGTGACGATAATATGATATAATATATCCTTGGGACAGGGGGGCATAGCTACCATCTGAACCGACGTAGGTATACAACCGAGTATAACGTGGTCCTAGGTAGAGTGTGAATTCTGTAACTTCAGCATACCCAGAAACCGGCGCAAAAGTAAAATTCGGGACCGGACGGGTCCATTTTGAATTTCGGGTCTTGAGAGGGGAGGTCGGCGCTTGGCCAGTGGCTCGCATGCCTCTGCTGTGTCTATTATTGTGTGGTGCGCCACTAGTGCATTTAAAACCGACTCGGTCGCGCAGAAATTGGCGGTTAGACATGCTGAAGTTACAGAATTCAGACTTTAGTACCCGTCGTAATAGGGGGGCGTAGCTACCGTAGGTAGGCAACCCAGTATACCGTTGCCCTAAGTAGTAATCGTCATAATAGTCAAGGACAGTACCACTCACTCCACCACCCGGTACAAGCTGGAGTACCGCAGAGGAGCGTACTCGGTCCGTTCGTATACACCCTATTCACGGCCGACTTGCACGCAGATGAGGACATCACCATTGCAACCTTCGCAGACGATACATCGATTCTTGCCACACACAACAACCCAGTGACAGCCTCAGCCTTACTCCAGAATGAACTCAACAATGTACAATTCAATCCAAATCTGGTCAAATCACATTCGCCACCAGAAGAGGTGACTGTCCTCAAGTAACGCTCTATGATGAATCTCTTCCTGTTGTAAATGAGGTAAAATATCTAGGGTTATACCTGGACAGAAGGTTCACCTGGGCCAATAAACACATCAAAACGAAAAGGAAAGAGATGGAGTTAAAGGTGCGACGCTTGTACTGGCTTATAGGCAAAAACTCCAAGCTATCTTTAACTAATAAACTAAATACATATACAGGGTAGCGCAAAAGTATGGAAACGCCTGAATATCTCAAAAACTGTTAGTCCCATCTAAACCCAATTTTTGCAGATATATAGGGGTCTATATCTACTTGCTGTAATGTTTTCATAATTGCACTGTCATTTGTTTTCGAGAAACAAAACCATCTTATATTTTTTTAAATAGCAACATAGGGTGAAAATAACCTTTTTGGAAAAAGCATTTTTTTCTGAATTTAACGATGTGCTATAATAATTCTACTTTTTGGCATTTGTCTGCAGAAATAATTAATATATTTTTTTTTATAAATTATTATTATTATTAAACTCACGGCTGCAAATATGATTATTTGTGCTGTAAGAAAATAATATGCCATCAAACCTAACAGTATTACTAAAAAAGTCTGTTTTTTACAATGAATGTTCAAAATGTTGACCATTAATTTCTTGACAAAAATGTATTCTATTAACAAAACTTTGTAACACATTGCGTAACATGTTGGGAGTGATGCTAGCAATCTCTTCTTTTATTCGTTGCTTTAAATCTTCAAAATCAAGTGGTCTTCTGGCACCCTGTATGCGCTACCCTGTATACAAAGTAATCATCAAACCCATCTGGATGTACGGAATACAACTCTGGGGAACTGCTAGCAACTTCAACCCAGGAATCTTACAAAGATTTCAAAATAAAACTCTCAGGGCCATAGTAAATGCCCCCTGGTTTATCTCCAACACAATTATACATAGGGACCTAGAATTTCGAACCATCCTAGACCACTTGCACCGGAACTACTGAAGAACAACGAGACAACAAGGACACTGAAGAGGTATAAACCCGCTGACCTGAAACACCGTTCATATAGAAAACACAATGAAAGTAAATCTACTTTCCACTGGCATGTATATATACAGGGTGTTTAAAAATTGCCGCACCAACACAATCGTAAGTTATTTAGAACCATTTGGTAAGTCAGAGAACAATATTGAAAAAATTCTTGGTGTTCATTTCTTCTGTGTATGTGGGTTACTTTTAGGGATCTTCTAATGTTGATTACAGCTAATTATTATCAGTAAAGTACACCCAAAATGTTGCTAAAGTATGCAAGAGAAAATGTAGATCAATAATTATTCAACGCAATGCCTTTGGTCTTTACCATAAATGTATTTAAACTCTTCTTAAATTCTCGAGATTTGTGCAAAAATCAATGCGGCAACATTGAAACATAACAATGGATATTTTTATGCAACAATGGGATTGTGTGATGGTGTGCATAGTAACTAATTTTTCATATTTATTTAAAAAAAAGTCACACTGACATTGTGGGATGAAGTGCCTCTAAGACTTCGATTAAGGGATATGTAAATTCAACTGGATGGAGCATCGGTTCATCACGCCGGCGCCGGTCCTGTAATGTGGCCATCCTCAGCGATGAATTGGGCGAGATGACCCAATGCGTTGGCCCCCCCGTTCGCCTGACCTTAATCGTTTAGATTTTTTCTTTGTGGTCATTTTAAATCGTTGGTTTACGTAACACCACCTGAGAGTCGCTAAGATCTTCTCGCAAGAATTTTTGGAGCCACTGAAACTCTAACCCCGTAAACAAATACTCGAACGAGTACAGGCCAATATTGAGAGACATACAAACGCTTGTCTTACTGCCAATGGTCGACAATTTGAACATTTGCTGTGAATTGTATTTTAATGTTCTGTTAAATAATACATTGTTTCTTCAATTGTTATAAAAATGACAAACCTCAAAAATAATTGACAATTCTCAACAATTATAGTTACAATTAATTCCAGTACTTGAGAAAAACGTTGCGTTGGTTACTTAACATGCCAGTACTTTAATAATAATTGTTCATTGCAATTTCCTCAGTTGCCAGTTTTACTATAAAAGAAACCTTTAGCCACATGCGAATCTAACACCAATTTTTTTTAAATATTTTTCTATTGCATGTTGTTTGCTTTGATCGTTGTACCATTAGTTTGGTGCGGCAGTTTTTAAACACTCTGTATATGTATATTCTTTCAAAACAAATATTTATTGTTAGTAATAACAGATTATATTGTAATGTTAATAAAAAAAATCAAACATGTTAGCATTCGCTATGACCATTAATAAATCGCAAGGGCAAACCTTTAGTAAGGTTGGGAGTTTATTACCACAACCTGTCTTCGGACATGGTCAAGTGTAGTCAAGTGCAAGTTGAGTTCGTAGATTCGATAGTCTCCGTTTCTACATTGCCGAGCAATTTGATCAGGGGCATCTTATACCGCACAAAAATGAAAAATGAATAAGTGTTTACGCAAAACATTGTATAGAAAGAAATTATTCCGTCTGAATTATTTTTTCAATTATTCAGACCTTTTTTATTCAAAATCACAGTCAAACAATAGTATATTATTTATCTAGAACGAAAAGTCAAGTTTAAAGTACGAGCAAGTTAGCCGAGGCCGGAATTACTTGTGAGTACCTTTAAAAAAACACTTTCCGTTTGAGGTAAATACAGAGTTTTATTTCAAACTGCAAGTTTAATGAACTAGATTAAAATAAAAAGAAATTTTTAGTTTTTATCTTGCCCAAATTATTCGTAATATCTAATTAAATTTGCGGGTATCAACATTCTCATAGCAAATAAACGTTTGTCAAAAATAACAACGAGAGCTGCGTGACGTTTATTTTTTTTATATTTTATTCGATTATTCCTTTTAAAATGGATAAAATTGAGGTGCCAGATATTCTGGATGAGGCTGATCGCGTGAAGAAGAATTTGATGTCACAGAAATCCCGGGAACAATATGAGAAAATACCAGTTGTTTCGTGAGCGGAGACAAAGTTTTTACTTGAATTAATTGTTGCTATGGAAAAATGATAGCATAGTTTTAAGGGCGTAATGACATTCTTTTTCGCCCTAGGGCCAAAAAGAAGTCATTTTGGCCCTAGAACTTTTGCACCCAATTTTTATTAACATGTAAAGTAATGTTACAATTCATACAATTATCTTTGCAGGTACTTGATTTTTTACCAAAATAACCCAAAAATATCTTTTCTGAGTAATTTCTTGCTTGCTTTTACTTCGCACCATTTATTGACAACTTCATTATAAGCCTTTTCATACAATAACCGTGGTTTCTGTGCATTCTCCGCCGCTATCTCAATTTCTTCTGGGAGAGCATTTTCATCACAATTTTAATTCATTTTCATAATTTTTTATTTGTGACACCGCTTTTTTCACTTTGCTGTCCGCTTGTTATATCCGTAATAACGTCTCGCAAATCGACTACTGCTATTTTTGAACTTCTTTTTACTTTTAATTACGGTGCTGTCGGGCGAAGTATGTTTTGGCCCTTGGCGCATTCAACCTTGTACCGGGGGCCAAAAACTATTATTTCGCCCTTAATACATAAATAGCTACTTTTTAAAGCAAGTAAATTACATTTTCAATTTGATTTAGTTGTTCCACCAACCGATCAGTTCGTTGTCCTTTTGTTGACATAACTTTGGTAAACTTTGTTTGTGTAAATTACATTAGCAAACAGGGATAATTAAATTCCTTTTATGTAGTTTTTTCGACTTTGGTGGAAAAGTTTTTTCAATCTTTTAATGACTATTTTTGTCTTATCTTAGATTATTTTTCTATCTTACTCAACTATCACCTGGTCCGTGTGTACTCTTTACTGCCGTCGTTAAATTATACTTCCACACGTGTAGATTCAATATAGGTTTAAGTGCTTTAGGCACGCAGCACAAATATATGCTGTATTAAACAAAACTAATAACAAATAACTTAATTAAAATATATTAACTAAGATTAATCATATCTATCTGAATCATATTTTATTTACTTTAAAAGTAAATACATAGTTCCGTATAAAATATTATGTAGGAAAATTTACTTTGTTCCTTTGTACCTAAATTGAACGAATTAAACTGTAAACAGTGAGTTTTCAATGATGATTTTGCTTTTTAGAACATGTTTTAAATATCTATAAGCAGAGGGAGATTAATTGTAAAGTCACTTTAGCATGAGTTATCTATGTATACTTTTGTTTTGCACATTCGACGGTAATATGAAAATAAAATAAACATCCTTGTGTGCATAAAATATTTGCAAATGTTTAAAGAGCACTAAATTTAACGCATAAAAAGTATCTACTCATTATGTTTTCGCAACTATTACGAAAATTTCCTTTATACGCTGATCCTGATTCTTATCAAAAGATTAAAAACTATCTATTTGCCTGTCAGAGCGAAAAAAAAAGCCTCAATAAGGAAATAATTTGGGCCTTAATCTCTTTATTTGGACCCAGTTATTACTGTCCTAAGTTTGCCCCCTCGAGTGAAGTCGGTGTTGGCCCTTATGGCCCTAAGAAGGTACAGTTTTTCAGTTTTTTGCAAATATCTCTTAAAGCATCAACTTTATCAACAAAATACTTATTAGAAAAAAAAATCTAGAGTAAATTTGCAACAAAAAAGTTCTTTACCGTTTGTTTGTAAAATTAACCGTTACGATGCTACGGCCATTCAAATTGGAGCCCTTTTTGGTCCTTGCAGAAAAGTTATGAAAATCACATGTTATATCAAAGTTTCTATATCTTGTAAATAATTTTTGAACGTAACGTATACAAGCTGTTAACTTGTTACAATTATAACTGGGATCTAAGACAAACAGTTGGGGCTAATTATAGTCCAAGCAAATTAGACGAAGAAACGACGAATAGAAGAAATAATTTATAAAGTTTTGAAATTTTGGTTATGAACTCCCTGCAGGAACCCAAATAAAGATCCGACGAGTTCCCACTCCACCTGGGGGAGCTCCATCCCCTTTGGCGCAAAAAACCGCTCCCGAGAATGACATCATTAAGCTTTTCTGCATTTTTCTCGTAAACGGTAACTCCGACGAGAAAATGTTATCTGCCTTATGTTCTTCATTAATTCTGCATAAAATTGGTCTTATGGAGTTTTTGCTCCTAAATGTCGTTGGAAAATGAGTATAGTTTTCACCGCGAAGCAACCCTCGTTTTTTGCGGCGATAATCTCGAAAACCATTAGTGGGAGCAAAAAAATCTATAGAAGCAAAATTGTAAAGCAGTTTTTTTTCTATACAAAGTCCATAATGAAAAAAAGATTTGCAATAAATGGTTATTGGTCAAAAAACGGGGATTGATTAATAATAATTTTTGCCTTCGCGCTGAAAGCTATACTCATTTTCCAACGTCATTTATGAGCGTTGGATGGAAAATAGAGAAAATGATGATACCGATTTTATGCAGAATTTAATGAATTATTTTTGCTAATAAGAAACTGAAAAATTGTACTTTCTTATGGCCATAAGGGCCAACGCCGACTTCGCTCGAGGGGGAAAACTTAGGACAGTAATAAGTGGGTCCAAATAAAGAGATTAAGGCCATTTCCAGCTTTCCACTAATTATTTCCTTATTGGACTCTCTAGGGCTGGCCTACAAGTTAGTGTCGTCAAAATTAAAAAAAAAAAAACTAAATTTAAAGAATAGAAGGAAGGTATAAAATAAATAATTATGTATAAATCCACACTCTCTCCTCTACAACGTTAATGAACTAGAAATTTCCAGTCTCCAGATTATCGTTGTTTTCCTTACAGTTATGTTTATAAATATTGTTTTAAGATTAAATCGCTACCGCTGGCGCTACTCATAGACATCTTGCCATTTTAACAAACAGAAGCTGGATTCTGCTATATCTAATTAGGATTCCGGTTGTTAAAAAATAAAAACAGAATGATTGATGACGGTCGGTTTAACATTATCTTCAACTTATCGGGCACGTGCTCACGCGACAACGAGTGCAAGTTATAGGGAGCACGTGCCGATAAAAATACTACTCTCGGATTACTTACTTATAAAATTAAGTTATTTGAAGAGAGGAAGGGGTACGACCGGAGACGACCTCGAAAAACAACATCGTCTCAATTTTTAAAAGTTTTGCTTTTTATCTCGGTGATAAGCGTTCCATGAAAAACTTACTGCCTTGACCTATTTAATGACAATGGTTTAGTCTAATTTCGCAGAAGTTAATGGGCTTTTGTTCCTGTTTTTCAAATTCATAATTGGGACGCAAAAAAAATGTGTGTGGAGTCCACGCGCGACAGAAGTGAAACTTTTGGGGTTTACTCCAAGAATCGATTTTCATTTTTAATGCCCGGTACGACAAATTGGTCTTGGTTGCTAGCGTTCTTTGTTATTGTCGCCGCCCTGTCCCAAGGGGGCCATCCTTTACCCCTTGGGGGAGGGGGGGGGATTCCTATTACACCGTTCGACGCTTCGAAGCGTTTAGAGCCGGTATCAATTAATCCAAAAATTGTCCGATAAAAGTGTACAAATTAAGTGTCGTGTCGCTATAATCGTGAATTAATAAGCTTACCCCGTGCCAAAATCTTACCGTTTTAGTAGCGGTGCAGCTAGAAGTGAAAGTTGTTAAAAAATTTTTGGTTTTAGTATATTGATACCGCACAAAAATTCATGAGCTGGATTTGTATACTTTTAATATAATAAAGAAAATCGTCAGTCGTATTTTTAACGGGGGTAAGAGCACCAGTCAGCGTCATAAATAATGCTGCGCGTTTAGTGCTTCTGAATTAGATTATATATTCTAGATTATATTATAAGTGACAGAAATGCTTCATTTCAGCGAGTGATACACATCTCACGAGCTTACAATGCCATTTCGGTGACGTGTAAGATACGACGGTTTATGCCCGACGTGTAATTTCTTATAGAATGTAAAAAAAAAATGTCAAAATGACGTTTCAAGAAATCATTCATATCTGACCACTGCGTAACCATAGTAATTCACCCCTTTTAACATTATATCACTTATGAGTAAACTGCTACATTATACGTTCCATTTGCGTGGAATAATAAGTCATCTGGACGTTGGTATGGCATAAATTTCAACTCTTCGGATTTTTATTTGGGTCCCTACTGGGAGTTCATAACCAAAATTTCAAAATTTTATAAATTATTTCTTCTATTCGTCGTCTTTTCGTCTAATTTGCTTGGACTATAGTGTGAATTATTTGGATTCCTCAAATTACTTTGAACTGGCCGAATAATTTGCGATGGGGTCAATTGAATTTTAGTTTTGACACAAGAGAAGAACAAAAGTTGTTTGTAGAAGTTAGCCGTCCCATTAAATTTGTGTTAAAAAATTTGCATTTATCAGGACACCAAGTACCAGCGTGAATTAGAGGGCTAAGCTAAAAGTTCAAAAACAAATAAAAATTATTAAGTTATTCCCTTTTAAGAGAGAAATCGAAAATGGATACCAACCATGCAGAAAAAAAATAGTTTTGGAAAATAAAATTATATATTCTGTGAAAGTCTAAACACACCTTTAATTTAGTTACTAAAAAAGCACCAGATTCTTTATTCTTGCCAGCCTATATTAATTATGTTGTGAATTTTAATAAATTTTCTTCGCTAGTTCAGAAACTACGATACAAATATTTCTTGAAGAGGGTAATTCTTTAGGTAAGATTGAGGTTATAGTGGATTCTGCGAGTTTAAAAAAACCAAAGTATTTGCGACGCAACCACAGCACCTCTTTTTTCGAGGATGCTAAAATATCACAAGTCACCTCAACCCCCGCCAACCCCTCGAACGACCACAAACCATCTTCCAAATGGGTGAAAAATGCATTTTGTGCCCTCCTCAACTTAAGGTCCTCGTTGAAATGACAAAACCGTTAAAAATCTTTAGGTACACTTTTACTTACAATAAAACTTGCTCTAGCTAAAGCAAGTCAAATACCCCCTTTTATAAACTACCCAAACTACTTCTGCCCTATTTTTACCATAATAGAAGTAAAGTGTTAACCAACCGATTTATTAACAAAATAACATTTACAAATTACAGAAGTAGCATATTGGTTGTTTTCTTTTCAGCACATGCAAAATCAATTCATGAAGGACACCCAAAAATCAGCTGGTTTTGGAGGTTCTAAAAAAATGATGATAAAAACAAACCAATAATACCAATAATACCTTACCAATTTAGCAAACTGTACTGCAAATTACTCAGAATCATCATCCACAATCATCAGAATGATCTCTTCACTACTTGACTCCATTTCTATTCTTGACTTTACATTAGATGTTGAGGGTTCATCTGAATCATCACTGAATTCAAATTCTGAATCAGATGAATCATCAGTCACGTTTATAGGATGAACGGTGGGATACTGTCGATATCATTTGCGCCCATATACCTATGCCAATCAGTTTCAACTTCTTCTTGTGCATGTCTTACGAAATGTTGCTATTTTTTTTTTGGTACACTGTTTAAGGGCTTCTTGCCATACTTCCTTAACTGTGTTTGTACAATCAAGTTGCGAAGGTTATGTTTTCTGTTTTGTAAAATTTTTTTGCAGTCTGCCCATGCCATTTCAATTGGATTGTACTGGCAATTGTTTGGTGGGAGTCTCAACACATCATGGCCTGCACTTTTGATCATTTCATCAATTTCATACTTGGTTAAGTCAATATTTATGTTGGGTTTTATCAGTTACCAAAGTTGTTTCTTTGTAAATGATTCCTTAAAAGGTATGATATGATATGATTTTGAAGTCTTTTTTTGATGATGCTGTTGGAGGTTTTTCGATTTTCACTGAGTGATATGGTGCATCATCAAGCACAATTACACATTTTGAATTGAAAACGCTTAAAGCAGGAATAAGTTGGTTTTTTACCCATTTTGTAAATAGTTCTCCATTCATTGTCTTATGGTAATCGCGATAATTAATTTTTAATGGATTAAATTACATCCTGGTAAAAACCTCTCATCACATCCAGCATTTACAATGGTGTATCGTTTACCCTCACCTTTGACGGTCCATCTAAACATGGATGACACACGTCTTCTTCTGTGCTCTCAGTGCAAGTTAGAAATAGACGACGAAAGTAAAGCTTTTATGTGTAGTGGAATATGTGAACATGTGGTGCATCCAACATGTTCTCAATTCAAAAAGGCCGAGTTAAAGCTTATACGTGAAAACAATCTTTTTTGGTATTGTGATGACTGCAAGGTCATAGGGTCAAATGTGACGAATCTAATGCAAGGCCTGAAGAATGCTGTTATCAACTGCCAGAGTCAACTACATCTACAAAGTGGTATAATCGCAAAGCAAAATTCGGAAATGGCAAGTCTCAAAGAAGAGATTGCGTCAATGAAAGTGACAATCAACAAAACAGTAACGCCGATAAACACGAATATCGTACCTACTAAGGTTAAGGAGCAAAAAGCGAGTGATTATAGAAACTATCAGCCAGCAAATGTGGAGCCAAAAAATGGACCTGTGTTAAATACAAAAATTGATCCTCTCGCAAAAATCGATTTTTCTGGGAACATGGAGAACAAGGATGACGGCTTTATACAGGTGGTCCGCAAGAAAAAAAGATATGCCGATGAAATCACGGGCACCGGTTCCAAAGAAACAATAATAATTGATAAAAATATAGAGCAAAATCCAAGTACACAATCTAACTATGAGAAAGTACAAAGAATTAAGATGAATGAACTTATTAATATAAACAAAGACATAGATACTAATAGCCGACAACAAGCTTTGAAAACTATACAAAGCAAACGCTATAAACAGAAGACCATTGTAGGAACCAAGATCAAGGAATGCGAACTAAAAGCGCCCTTAAAAAGAGCATGGATATATGTTGGTGGATGTGAACCTGGCACAACGTGTGAAACAATTCAAACTTACATCAAAGAAGAATGTCCTTCAGCAAAAAATGTGGAATGCAAACAGTTAAATACATTGGGAAAACTGCAAGCTTTTCAAGTTGGCTTTGAGTTTCATTTACATGATGTAATAATTAATACCGACTTTTGGCCCAGCAACATTAAAGTTCGGAGATTCAACTTTAATAGAGGTAACAACGTGGAACAACAAAAAGAAGAGGACAAGGATAAGAATTTTCCCATGAAAGCAGACATAACGCGGCAAGGAACAAACAACTAAAATCAACTCAATATTTTGATTTTTTGTTTTGGAACGTACAATGCCTGAGAAACAAGTTGGACCTAATAGAAGCTTTACTTCATGGACCGGAATTTCAACAATTAAAAGGTATGTTTTTATGTGAACACTGGTTAAGTGATAGTGAAGCTGAAAGTGTAACAGTGGGTGATTTTAAAACTACGTCATGGTTTGCAAGAAAAGTGCTTAAAAATGGAGGAGTAATCCAATTAGTAGATCCAGAAATTATGTCGAAAAATCTACCACGGGTAAAGAAATTGTCTATTGAACTTCATTGTGAATTGATAGGTTCTTGTATTATAGAGCTTAATCTTATCATAATTAATGTATACCGGTCCCCTAGTGGAAATATTGATATTTTTATTGATGTGATGATTAAGCTACTAAATGATATAGACATTGTAAATAATCTCGTCATTATCGGTGGAGATTTTAATATAAAGTTCAATACATCAAATTCACTTACGAATCTTCTATGTGACCTGTATAAGAGTTATGGCTTACATCCACTTGTCAATTTTTCAACTAGGGAAAATTCTTGTCTTGACAATGTTTTTACTAACATTGAGGAAAACTGTATTGCTGTCAATCCCTGCAATCTACCTTTATCTGATCATCTGGGAATACTTGTCACCTTCTATTGCCCTGAGGTATCAAAATCAGATGAAATGGTAATACTCAGACCGATATCTGAAAAAGGTAAATGTGCATTTTTTCACTTAGTAGAGAAAATAAATTGGGACTTTGTTAATCAAGATATTGATTGTGATACAAAATGTAATATGTTGTTACATCTATTAATTAATAACTTTGAGGTAGCCTTCCCATTAAAAAAGATTGTTAAGAGGAAGTCTAATGTTATTAATAATGCATGGTTTTCAAATGAACTCAAAGTAATGCGAGAAACTCTAATGTTAATTTATGATGCCCACAAATTATACAGAACAACTGACCTAAAGGAATTGCTCACTAGTTTTAAACTAAGGTACCAAAAGACCATAAAAGAAACAAAAATAAATTTTAATCAAAATTTTTTAAAACTAAATATTCATAACAAGAAAGTTCTATGGAACTTAATAAACAAACATAAACCCAGGGTTCCTAACAATTCAACTCATATCACTTGTGATGAATTCAATAATTTTTTTGTAAATATTCCTGATGAAATTATGAGTGCTTTATCAGGAAACGATGCTGATCCAATAGTTAACATGCAAAGTTCACTATCCTGTCAGAATTACTTTTCTTTCAATGAAATCTCCCCGATACAAGTCAGGGATGCGATCGACTCCCTGAAAAATTCAGGGTCCAAAGATATTTATGGTCTCAACGTACCTCTGTTTAAATGCGTAAAAAACATTTTGATTTATCCCTTAACTCAGCTATTTAACGACTGCATTCGAAGCAATGTTTTTCCTGATGCTTTAAAACTAGCAAGAGTTATTCCAATTTATAAAAAAGGAGATGTGGACGATCCGAACAACTACAGGCCAATATCACTTCTACCTGTCATATCAAAGGTTTTAGAAAGGTTGCTCGCTAAACAAATATTAGGTTTTCTTTATAAAAATCAACTGTTTTCTGCACATCAGTTTGGCTTCAGGAAAGGGCTTTCAACTACTGATGCTGTCTTTAATGTAATAAGCGATATTCTAGAATGCTATGAAAATCGAGGTGTGTATGCAGCATCCTTTCTAGACCTTACCAAGGCCTTCGACTGCGTACCACATGACATATTACTGCGAAAACTCTTGTTTTATAATTTTTCACCCCGCAGCACCAAAATGATGATGTCATATTTGTCCAATCGTCGGCAAAGGGTCGTTTTATTTGATAAAACATCTGATGAGCAGTCCATCACTAATGGGGTACCACAGGGCTCAATCCTTGGTCCTTTGTTATTCCTAATCTACATTAATGACCTTTCTGATAATTTATCTTTAACTAGTAACCTAACTCTATACGCTGATGACACCACAATCGGAACAAAGGAAGTCAATTTTGAATCAGCTGTTGAAAAAAATAACTTATCGGTCGCCTTAGCGGAAAAATGGTTTATTGCGAATAAATTAAGCCTGAATAGACAAAAAACAGTAACTATGTTATTCACTTTACGGAATTGTTACAATTTAGATTCTTATCCATCATCTGTGAAGTACCTAGGCATCCATATAGATCGAGGCTTAACCTGGTGTCAGCATGGGGAAGCTGTCGCTGACAAATTGTCAAGGAACATATTCCTATTAAGAAATTTAACTCGAGGATTTTGTTCTGGGGTTGTTCGGACTGCTTACTTCGCCTGGGTTCATTCTCACCTTCAATACGGAATAATGATTTGGGGCCACTCTCCCATATTGCAGAGGCTGTTCAGATTACAACGCCGTGCTGTTCGTATTATAGCTGGCTTAAGGTACCGTGAAGACTGTCGGGATTATTTTAATAAATACGACATTCTCACACTACCTGGATTATACATATATAAATGTCTTCTACATATTAAGAACAATGCTGCTAATTATACAAAATTAAATGTATTCCATAGTTATAATACCCGTACAAATAACATTTATATCAAAAACTTGAGACTTACAAAGTCAAGAATTTCAACAAATTATTTCTGCATAAAATTTTTCAATTGTTTACCTGATAACATTAAATGTCTCCAACTGACAGCTTTTGCATATAAAGTCAAGAAGTATATAACCAAGAAGTCTTTTTATAATTTTGAAGAATTTTTTGCACATGATTTCTCAGATTTTGATTTAGATTAATCTAAGAAATGTTTAATTTTGACGTGTGTAAATACCTTTGTATTTTAACGCTAAATATATATATTATTATTATTATTATTATTTGAATTTCTTGGGAATACCGTGAGGTGAGGAAATTTCTTGATTTCTAGTACCCACTGACGAACTTGGCTGCTATTTTGATACACTCATGTTTCATCCAAAAAAATATAACTTTACTTTGTCTTCTTTTAATAGTTGTAAATATTTGTAGCAAAAACGAACTCTTAAGCTGACAATTCGTGGAGTTTAAATTGTTATCTTCCTTCTATCCACTTTCTTGAAGGAATAACCAATAGATTTAATAATATTATACAAACTTGTTTTACAATGAGGAAAATCAAGACACTCTTTTGCATATTCATGAATGATTGACATGGTCAAATGTTCATTCTTCTTAATTTTGGCAAAAATAAAACTATTTAATTCCTCTTTAAAAGAATTATTTGAAAACTGTAGCACATATTTTCTTCCAGTCTTCTGGTCACATTTCTTTTGTGATAAAACCTGTTGCACAGTTCTAAAAGTAACCTGAAAGAGATGTGCGTTAATAAATTGAGTTCCAAATAATAATGCATTATTACCTGGAAAATCAAAGCTACTCGATTAAAGGATGCAGATGCGTCATTACAATCTTTGAAGAACTCATTGTAGCAACGAAATATTACTTCAAATTCGTGTGGAGCTAAATCTGTCATTATTGAGAGAAAAACGCAGAAATTCTGAAACAGGGAGTGGTTTTTCTGAAAACATCAGAGAGGTACTTTAGGACTGTAGGTAACACAACCAACACCATCACTTACCTCAAATAACTGTTGTGAGCTAAATTGTTCTGAGAAGAACTGTTGGCAGTAAAATTAGGTATATCAAAAAAACGTAAGGGAAACTGTACCAAAGGCAATGAAACACACCAAAGCAAATCCGTAAACACCAGTAAACACAACAAACTGTAGCGACCAAGGTGAACGTAAAATGGCCGATGCCAAACAAAAATAAAATAAAACACAACATGCCAACATGATTTCAAAATTCCAACGCCACCCGGGATGCAGATTAATAGTGAACAGGATATACCTGCTGGGATCAGTTCGGGGAGCAGGAATAATTTTCTCCAAGCGGCAGAAACCAGTCGAGATGAGCCTGTAGAGGTCGAGGGTGATTTCGATGAAGCTGAGGCTGCGGTTCATTGATCGCCTCGGCTGACGATGACTTGCTCGATGGCGATTTGAAAATGTCGAAAAATTAATAATAAGTGTGTGCCGAACCGGAACCCATGCGCATTTCCAACAAAATTTGGTTCCGAAAATAGATTTAAGAAATGCAAGAAAAGGTAACCTACAAGCTAGAATATAATGTATTTTTTGAAACGAATTACGACACAAATCGAGATATTAACGAGGACAAACGCGTTAGCTGAACAAATTATTTTTACCAGAAATGGGAAAGCAAGTTAAACACGTATTTAACGAAGTCAGAAATGAAACATCTACTATGATAACGCAAATAACAGAGATGGCCGAAAAGATAACGGAGTGCAAATTAGATATACTAGCCGCAAGGGGCCGTCCGTTAATTACGTGAAACGTTTACCGACAAAGTAGAAAACCTTAAATAAAGTAAAATAGTATTTTTTTATTTTTTTATATTCTATTTCAATAATGTGTATTTTTTTAATTAAAAAATTGACGTGAGATTTTCAATGACTCCCTGCTCCCTTTAGATGAGATTTGATGAGATTTTACTGGACCCCTCCCCCCCATTTTGAGCTCACGTAATTAATGAAATCCTAACACCCCGAAAAAATTATTTTATTAAAATGAAATTTTGTTTAAATATTGAGGCCATCGTCCCTAACAAACGAAATTAAAGTTTCATATGATTCCAACAATGTTTGCATTTTTTTTAAAGAATTATGTTTTCAACAGTCGAAAAAGAAATGGAGGTTTTTTGCAAACTGATAGACATTATTACTGCAAAAACGGCTGTTTTAGTTCTAGTGGGGTTCAATCATGCCTCGCAAGCGACAGCAACCAAACTTTTCGTTATTAACCCCATTTGAAAGGGATCGTAGTGTGAGACAGGGGGAACGTGGTGCTTCGTACCGTGCAATCGCTGCAACTATGGGGCGCAGTGTGGCTACCGTGATGACGAGCATGGCAAGTGTGGTCTGATATAGGGAGAACACAGCGAGTTAGAGACACAGGAACTACCCAACGAAAACATCGTCTTCTTCAATTAATGACTCTAAGAGAAAGACGGAGGTCTTACTCGGTCGATTGCTGATGCTTGGTTTGCAGCAATAGGAAGGCCCGTTCGGACTAGCACTGCTTATAACAGAATACGTTCAATGGGCCTAACTTCTTACCGTCGGCGTCTCGTCCTGCCCATAACACCTCAACACCGTCGTCAGCGTCTGTACTGAAGCAAAGAACGCAGAAACTGGGGCAATGAATGGCATCACATCGCCTCTTCTGACGAATCTATATTCTGTTTGGGGGTCATGATGGTAGAGGGCGGGTCAGGGGACGACGAGGAGAACGGCGTCATCTCGAGTTTGCTGTTGAGCGTCACGTCCACCGTACCATCGGACTTATGGTTTGGGGAGCCATTGCTTTTGGTAGCAATTCTTTTCTAATCGTAATCCGTGGCACAATGACATCCGCGCGTTATGTTAATGATGTGTTAAAGCCTGTTGTTCTTCCTTATGTAAGAGGGATTGAAGATGCTGTTTTCCAGCAAGATAACGCCCGCCCTCATATTGCGCCAACCTCTATGAGGTCCTTAGAAGAAGATCATATACCCACCTTACCTTGGCCACCTCGGTCGCCCATGGAAAAAGTGTAGGATTGGATGGGTATCCATATTCAGAATTTACCGCAGCCCCCGACGACTTTGGATGAACTTCGTCATGCAGTTGAAGATGCTTGGGATGCTGTAGCCCTAGAGTACAATAACAACCAGATTGATAGCATCCCTCGTCGACTGCAGGCAGTAGTGCATTTGGCTACGTGGCGGCCCCACAAACTACTAGTTATGTTTCGTTTTTGATCGTTTCTGCTTATTTTACCTTATTTAACCATTATTCTCTCTTTGTACAAAATTTTGATAATAAAAATTGTTTTTTTCGGGGTGTTCGGATTTCACTTGCGGCCAGTATATTATAAAGAAGCCATAAAAAGTTTTTCTTAGTTTCAAATTCAAAAGAATGGACGCTTACTATAAATTTTGTGACGAGATATGTTTACATTTCGACTGAGACTAATGCACACGCTCTTATTAAAATTAATTATACACAAGATCACAAATAAAAATTTCTATATATCTTCATACTATCTTCATAAACAATAATTCTTTTAAAATGAAATTTCATTGATTTGATGGCTGCTTCCCAAATACCACCCACATGTGGGGAATCAAGGGATATAAAATGCCAATTAACATTGTTCTCAGCGGAATCAGTAATAAAATTTTGAAACAGGTCTGACTTTATAACTTGGTGATGAATAAGTCCCAATTTACGATCGCATCCCTTTTAAAGGTTGTTGCATTATCAGAGTAAATGCTTGATGGTGTACCTCCAATATCATAAATAAAAATTTGGATCTACAATATTATTGTTCATACCACGTTTTTTCATACTTGTAATCATACTTGTGTCTTATTTCAGACTGAGGATCATCAATGACGAGCACGCAATCGACTATGGTGAATGTCACTATTTTCCACGTTTTGCGAAGATTAAAAAGAATCGCGCTGAAAAATAAAATCGTCAACACTCATGGTGATTTTTATAAGTTTCCCTGCAACATTTCAGATCATGCAAAAAAATGAATTGGTATTGGTATTGAATCGAGTCAAAATTCTGATGCTGAATCTGAAATAAGTTCAGCCGAAAACTGTAGTATCGATTCTGAATGTATGGAATCAGTAACTGGTTCATTAACCGTAAAAACGTTCCGAAACGTTGACATTGACAGGAATAGTTCATACTTAAAAGTAAGACCAAAGAACTTGGCCAAATCCGTTATAATTAAGAAGTTGAAGTTATGTTGAAAGCCAGCAGCGACCGATTGCCTAGGTTTAAATCCTAATGGGAATACACGAGTTTAAAACTATATTTTTTATTATTTCAAATAATAAAAATTAGTTTTTTTGAAAGGTATTTAATAATACTGTCTTATCGAGAATTGATCTGAATGATGGACTTTGATTTGATGCTAATTAATTGAATTGGTTCGAATTATTTTAATTAGACCAAATTATTTTGAATTGAATCGAATTGGTACACTCATATTTCATGTTGTCAACTCCTCGGTCTGACTTTTGGGTTGACTTTATTTTATACTGTGTACCGATTATAAAATTATTGTAAAAAACGAAGCTAGTACTTATATACATGTTTTTAATAGAAGATTATACAGTACAAAATGTATGCCTCTATGACAAAAAAAAAGTTTTAGAATATTAGTCGTCGGGCTGCCTATTCGTCAGTTTTTAATGTGTCATTAGAGAGTTTTTGCAAACCGTAAAAAAGTTTAACGTATTACGACAAAGGGATGTTGCTAGGAAATCCAAAAATAAGAGGTTTACGTAAACGTCTTTCAATTGACGGGATACGTCTTTTACCCGCGAAAGTCGTACACGACATTACGTCGGCCTAATTCGTAAATCACATAAGTCCACATTTGGTCAAATTGAGATTTTTGCACCATTTCTTAGTAGAAAATATAATCTTCCGAGCAGTAATTTCACGTAACTCCAAAAAATTCCTAAGCTTGCATTGAAACGAATAAAATTTTCACACAAGTATGTAAATGGCGCTGGAATAAGACTTTCAAGAGTTTATCTGTTATTAAAACGTTTACAATCATTATAAACTATTGAAATTGTGCTAAATCAAAGGTTGTAAGTTCAAGCAATAATATAATTGTAATAATATAGTCACAATTTTAAAAAGTAAAAAAAACAGTTTTTAGCGCCTACTGAAAAACTACGTTTTTGGACTTATGTGATTTGCGAATTAGGCCGACGATTAGTAGAAATCGTGCGTCAAATAACCTGACAAGAAGTAATCTGGGACTTTTGTTCACAACGATATTAAAAGTTAACAGTTTTGCCCAAAAAGTGAAATACGTCGATTTCAAAAAAATTACGTTTTAATATGTTTGAGGACCTTATATTATTGAAAGAGGTTTTGGGTTCAAATCCATACGAAGAAAACAAAAAATGGAACGAAGTTAAAACAAATTTATTAGCCCAAACTTCCAAAGATTATTCTTTACGATCTGTGAAAGAACACACAGAACATCTTTTGAAATTATTCAAGAAAAATGATAGAACAAATTTAAGAAAGTAAGTACTCCTTATAATACCTAAAATGCAGGACCTATACGTTGACATTTCATATTATATAATTACCTATATCGTAGATCTGGAACAGAAGAACAATATGCTGAAAAAGAGCAACTGCTTCAGCAGCTGGTGGATTTAAAGAGAGAATTTGAGAAAACAAAAAAGGGTAGAAAACTATGTAGTAACAATGTAGCGACCCCTAGCACAAGATATGAAATATCTGATGACAGCGAATATGATGAGGACGTTGAAAATACAAGCCAGGAACAGCATGATGCTACTGAATCTGAAACTCTATGAATCACAGCAAACTGAAATTCCAGATGAGGTAGAAATTGTGACACCCGCCTCTCGGGTTCAAACAGTCCGTTTTCGCGCAGCGAAAAATAAACGTTTAAAAAATAATGCTCTGCAATATCTACAAGAAAGAAAAGAACTGGAACATCAATTAAAACTGCGCGAGTTAGAATTTAATGAAAGAAAACTTGTACTTGAAGAAAGAAAAATTGCCTTAGAAGAAAGGAAAATGATTTTGGAGGAAAGCAGGTTTGAATGTGAAAAAGAACAAATGACAAAAAGGTTGAAAATGGAAATTGAAGAAAGAAGCCACAGATTTTCTCTAGAAAAGCAACAAAATGAAATTAATTCGTTAATAATCAAACATTTATTGAAATAAATTTGTTATTTTAACGAGTCTTCGTCGATGAAATGTGTTAACCTGCTAACTCCATTTGGCAAAATTTTAGAGGAGACTATTAAAACGCTCGTATTTCAGAGTTTATATTAAACCATGTGGAGATCCGAAATACAAGCGCTTTAATAGTCTCCTGACAAATGGGTTTAGGAGGTTAACACATTTCAGCGACGAATTATGTATTATAATGTATGTATCGCTTCAAAGAAAATAAAGGTTATTATTATGTTATCTAATACTATATGATTTTCTAATTATTACTTAAACAAAATTTAAATATTCTTCTAGTGGTGGTGGTACAGTCTCAAAATATTGAGCTGTCTGGCTACCATATAGGCAAGTATGGCAATTTGATAGAATAACAGCAGTTTTATACATTTTTTCAATATCTTGCAGCAACAATTTTTGATTCTTTTTAAAATCCAAAAAAGCAAATTCACTGATCACTTTCCCGAATCCCCATTCAACAGATTGCCTTACACGTTTCATTGAATTATTAAAATTTTCTTCTTCTGGGGTGAGAATTCTTCGTGTGTGTGGACGAAGGATTAAATCCCTCCTAGGATATGCGCTATCCCCATAGATTTTAAATCGATGACCATTTGTAAAAGTGGCCAATTTTTCCTGCATTTGATTGTACAATCCTGATTCTCTGAATATGCCTGCATCATGTCTCCTTCCCGGTACACACCCATGCAGATTTAGGATAATGCCATCTGGACACAACAAAGATTGATATTTGACGCAGTGCTGTCTTTTGTGGCCAGAGTAATAATCTTCCTGATTAACAGTTGGTCTGCATATAGGTCTAGCGGTACCATCTATAAATGCCCAACAATTTTCTAAAGAAGCGCCCTTTCTAAATACTGCGTTAGCATAATAATTTACTTTATTTTCAGTCAGCCAAGGTACTAACCGTAAATCATTTAGCAAAAACGATTTGTTATCAAATATTATGTTCATAACTTTGGCGCAAATTGCAGATATATATGGCCCTGACAAGCCAAATATTCTTTCTAGATCGATTAGCCTGTTAGGATAAGCAAGTCTCCTTAGAAGAATACACAGAGCTTCAACTCCAGAGGTCTTATACCTTGTTTGAGTTTCGAGATTAACTGGTATACCTAATACATTGCGAAGCCGATCAATATCTTCTAGTCTAAATCTTTAAAAATATATTGAATACAACATGTAACTGGAATATTGAATAATACGTACCTGAAGTAAGCAGTAAATTCTTCTGCAGGTAAAGTATTTATATTTAGTCTTGAATAAGTGTTTGACCTTATTCTAACACCCTGACGATTATTCAGAATATTTCGAAGAATTCCTTCTTCGATTTCATCATCATTAAAATCTCCTAAAGCAACTAAATTTAATAAATCATCCATTATCTATAATTCACTTTTAGATTTGACAGTTTGTAATTTGACAAACAATAAATTAACGTTAACGATTTAACATGGACGGTTTGCAAAGACTTTAGAATGACGTTCCGACATTTGTTCTACGACAATTAAATGACGTTGTCGTTAAGGTTAACGGAATAAATTAAACGATTTGCAAAAACTCTCTATTCTTGTCGGCCAAGGAACTGATCCTCCTTCTACAAAATAATTTGCATATCTTTCCCGAAGATCTGTAGCTCTTTGGGATGACCGGTTGCTTAGACAAGTTGGTAGCGGTTACAGTCCTTGAGGCTCTGGCTCGTCCCTATAAGTACCAGGGATGACAATTCTAGCATCAAAACTTTCTGTGTCTACTGTGTATTCTAAATGCCTGTTACGTAATTTTGTTTCTCTGAGTCAATTATGTAAAGCACAAGACGCCTTTACCACGCTAACAACTTTCTCAGGACTGTAGGCCATCGGTTTCTCAAACACTCTGAATCTGACAGCTAGTATACCAAAAGCGTTTTCGACTATCCTTCTGGCCTGCGACAATCGATAATTAATTTTTTTATGCTTTAACGTTAATCGATTTCCTGGAAAAGGTTTCAATAGATACTCTTTCAAGGGAAATGCATTGTCGGCAAGTAGAAGATGACCCTCTGGTAGTATACCCCTTTCTAATGCTTGATATAAACTACAGTTACGAAATACGCCTCTATCAGAAACCCGTCCATTACACCCTATGTCTATATAACTGAAGCAATATTTATGATCTACAAGTGCCATTAAGACAAAAAGTTCCATTCTTTTCGAAAACCATTCTCAATTACTTTCCAGTCTGTAATGACAGGAACCTGAAAATTGTATTCATGAATATTTTCGATATTAAAAACATTTTGTTTATTTTCAGCCTGCCGATATTTCACAGACTGATAACACAGACAACGAGCAAAATAGAACTGCAGTAAATACTTTTTCTGAACCTGAACCGAAATCTACACCTACAACAAAAAAGAGAAAACTTGCCCAGCTCTCCAGCAGTTAAAAGAGATAACAAGGACTGCTAACTCTACAACAGAAGACAATGACGGTAAACACTTTACTCTTCAACACAAATCTTTGCCCTTAATATTGGCCTTAGAAGTACAATAACACATTCAACTTTGTATAAATAGAATTCGGCGACAGCTCACAGATTCACCAGGACGACAGTACACTACTGTCATCATATGATCAGCAAGAGTCTCCATTTAGTAATGTTTCAACATATAATGACAATATGGATTATTTTGAGGAGCAGTCTTCGCAAAAAATTCAATGCTCATCCCAGACCATTTCATCCTAATGGTGATAATCATCAGTGATGGGAGGACATTGAAGATAATAATAATAATAATTAAACCTGTCCGTGTTAAAAAATTGTTTTCTTTAATACATGTTTCTCAAATTATATGAAATTTATAGTTTATTTACCTTGCCTTGATAAATTCCTTCAATGAATTATTATAGATAGTTTCACAAACTTCCATGATGAATTGTGAAACAGTAGATTTTTCGAGTCGATATAGATGTGTGAGTGTCCTTAAAGGCTAAAACGCATTAGGCGGTCGCGGTCCCGTCGCATCGCGGTCTCCTTCGATCGTTTCGAAAGAATCTCGGAAACCGCGATGCGACCGAGACCAGCACGCGAATAAGGTCTAGTGCGTGCGTTTTTGACGATCGCGTACTATGCTTGGAATGCATTTTGCAGTTGAATGTCTTCGTAAATAATATCTAGTAGCTCATTATACTTTCCAGATGACATACGAAAGTATTGGAAAAATCGCTGTTCGTCCAGTAATAATCTTTAATATATAAAGTTAGAAATTCACCCTCTATTTGCCTGCTTCTGTTAATTGGATGAATCCAAAATCTCGTGTGCTTCTTTCTTTGTCACTTTTCTTCCTCTTCAAACAGAAGAGCCAATAATAAGACATCTTCCATGGAACTAATTTTCTTAACTGAAACCGTTGTTTAAACAACGAGGAGAGCGCCGGCAGGATTGTCTGCAATTGTCAAATGGGATCAGTTGAGCTTGCGATGCGACGGGACCGCGACCGTCCAATGCGTTCGGTTTTGTAAAGTCCGCGATCAGCTTAGCTCGCGATGCGACGGGACCCCGACCGCCTAGTGCGTTCTCTCCTTAAGAGGGTTCTCCAGTGGCAGGTAGATTTCTGCCGGTCGAAGTACATTTTCCCGCAATATCTTTTTTTAATTTACAATTTTCAAAAAAATCGCTCTGTAGCTGCAAAGATCTATATTTTATCAACACGCCCACAAAATTTCAACGAAAAATCTTCAAAAATAAAAAAGTTATATTCAACGGCGCGCAAAAATGTACAAAAATGTGCGGCATTGAATGTAACTTTTTTATTTTTGAAGATTTTTTGTTGAAATTTTGTGGGCGTGTTGATAAAATATAGATCTTTGCAGCTACAAAGCGATTTTTTGAAATTTTTAGATTAAAAAAAAGATGTTGCGGAAAAATGTACTTCGACCGGCAGAAATGTACCTGCCACTGGAGAACCCTCTTAAGAGGGCTCTCCAGCGGCAAATGAACATTGCTGTGCGGCGTTGAAGATAACTTTTTTGTTTTTAAAGATTTTCGCCTGAAATTTTGGGAGTGTGTTAATAAAAGATAGATCTTTGCAGCTACAGAGCGATTTTTTTGAAATTTGTAAATTTGCAAAAAAAAAATGCGAGGAAACGTTTTTCCGAAAAAATCGCTTTAGCTGCAAAGATCTATATTTTATCAACACGCCCCAGATTTGAACGAAAAATCTTCAAAAATAAAAAAGTTACGTTCAATGCCAGATTTATTTAGAGCACTCTTGTCAAGTGGCTCCTCTAGCGACAAACAACCTCAAACAAGACACCAACTGTCTCGTAGGCGTATCTACGTTTGCATTTTACGAGCGCTGCCGGATTCTCAACTTTCTTGAAGGATTCTAGCAAAAATAACTTTTTTCTTTTTGAATTTTTCTGTTCATTCATTTAAAAGGTCTTTTAATTGTCTTTCCGGCACCACATTTAAAACTGTCATATTTTATCTTGTAATCAGAAGGCAAAATAAAATAATTAATAAATACTAATCTAAAATCTAATCTGATACGTACCCTCCACCCATTTAACATTGTAATTTTTTTCAATATCAGCAACAATTTACATTTATCTTTTAAATCAACAGAAAATAGAACTGAACTGAAAAGACAACTTCATTTTTAAAATCAAATTTAAATAACACGTATGAACAGTAGAATAAGGTCAAAAAAGAAAAAAATATTCCAAATCATGGCCTGAATTACAATTGGGATACGGAGAAAAATTATTAAGGGCTTTGAAACATTTTTCATGTGCGCATTTTTCATAAAATTAATTTGCATAGTAGTATTGTATTTTTTAAATTTAAAAGGACCGTTTCTGTTTAATCTCAAAATTTTCAAGTATTGGATTTATTCTCCACAGTTTGGGCCGCCGACGAATTACTCAGATAGCTTAATAATTTTATAAATTGATCTTACCTCTCAAGGGTTGCACGCACTACACTATAAATAAGTGGGAGGTTGCCATAAAGGCGCTCTTTTAAAATCAAATGTATTCAATTATTCTTTATTTAAAAATTTGGAGAGCTATAACAAAAAACCTTGTTTGTTACACGCACCTAAAAAGTTTTTGTGGACTCAACGAACAGCAACGATTCGTCCGAAAAAACTGTATTTTAGGTACAAAAATAGCTATTATATACACGAATTTTATTCGTATTTTTTTATTACGCCTTTAAAATATCTTTCAGGATTACCTATTTCGATTTGATTTTACAAATTATCACGATGATGTGATGTGATCTCGCATTAAATATGTCATGTTAATGTCAGATTAGTAGTATTGTTTAAAAATTTGTTTACCACGGCGTGTTGTAAAGGGCTATTTACGAACGCTGCAGCGTGTTTGAATGGTCATTTAAAATATAGGCGTAATAAAAAGGGATTTATTTAATTTTATAACACAAAGTACTTATTTCTTTTTTTCATACTTTAGAAAACTAAAACAAGAAAAAGACGTGGTGACAGAGCAAAGCCAACAAATTGATCAGACTTTTGAACCTGAACCTTTGTCGCCACATGATATGAATGATGACAATCAAGATCAGCCTCTCATGAGAGTCTATGAAGACCAGCCCATTATTAGTGACCATCAGAATTAACAATCCACTGAACCAAAGTGCCTAAAAGACCCTTTTGTCATAACTGGGGGAAGAATCGTTAATATGGCTTTTTTTAAACCAAATTTTAAAATATTCCTCCCACTCTCCTTTTGACTGCACATTGCAAGACATGGATCTAATTTCGGAAAGCCGATATGGCTTGCGCAGCGATGTTGTTTTAAAATGTAAAATGTGTAACAAAATTGATAAAATATCAGCAGAACAACCACCAGCTGATGAAAATTTGGATGTAAATCCAGCTGCTGTTTTGGGTGCTGTTTCCACAGGCGTTGGCCCTGAGATTGCCAATATTGAAAAAATAAATTATACTATTTCTAGTAGAATTATTATAACACCGCTTTTGTCTATTATGACACGCAAAAGCGTATCGTAATAGCCTCAGTACGAACGCAAAGTAGAAAATAGTATATTATTATACAAGTTTCACAAGACGGTTGATTGTAGCACGAGTAGTTTACTATATCCAAAGGCACGAGTGCGACAATTTCGACTTGTGAAACGCGTGTAATATACTATTTTTTCGAATTTGGCTTTATTTAATTAAGAAAACCTGAAAATTTCTGCTAAAGTAATAACTTTGGGACTTTTGAATAACACGAGTGGTATTTCAGTATAATTGGTATTTCTGCTACATGACGTTTCTGATTTGGAGGTTAGATTTGGAAACTTTCGATTATGTAGACACAAGCTGTACCTCACGTTTGATTGCCATTTTTTCAATTCTTGTTTTTACCAAGGTTTACATCTAATCATGGAACGAAAGTCATTTACTTCTCTTTGGTTTATTATCGTTCACATCTGGTTCACATCATATGGCGCGATTAGTTGATTAACGTTTATATCCTGTTTATATCGGCGTTGTCGCAGTCACATTGCAGTACAGTTGCAAAGTTGCAGGCAACATTAAGACAAGAAAAGTTACCAAAAACAGAAATATAATTTAGATCATTATGATTCTGTTTTTGGTGTTATAATTTGCAAATTGTGAAACCAAATTCGAAAAAATAATTTTTATAGTTCGACACTGTCAGATTTTTCAAATTTTCGCTTGTGTAAACACTCTCCTGTCAGGCAATAAGAAAATGTCAGATAAACGTCACACAATTTTTATGGATTTTAAGCAATTTAAAGACTTGCCGCGGTTGTGTCGAACTATAAAACGTTGTATTACACTCGTTCGTGTATAAATTTACACAGGAACTCGTATAATAAATAACTATTTTGGACATATCGCGAAACATAACAAAAATAAAAACAAATGTAATTTTATTTTAATTTAAGCTGTGATGCGTTCTTCCAGATTTTCCTCCAGAACATAACAATTTTTTTTTAATTGAAAACATTCAATTGAGTTATTTCCATAACGGGAGCATAACGAACTAAACAAAAAAAGAATCAACCAAATATGTTGTTCCTATCGTCAGTGATGATCGAGACTGCATATATGTAATGGTTATTTATTATAATTATACGAGCGTGGAATGTACTATATCGTCGCCTAAGAAGCAACACCGCCTATCAACCATTTTCGAAAATCTGGTTTGTCCTTATTCTTCTTCGAATTCTCACGCCGCATAGGGTGGTTAGCATAAAATTGTTCTCATTAGTGTATAATTAACATGTTTTCTATACATTAGTTACAACAATTTATGCTAAGCAGCCTATGCGCCTTGAGAATTCGAGGAAGAATAAGTACAAACCTGATTTTCGAAAATGGTTGATATGCCGTGTGGCATCTTAGGCGACGATATTAGGCACGCAAGAAAAAGTAATTTTCTTAAGTGCCTAATATAGTATTCCACACGAGTGTAATATTTAAGTTTTATCCAAAATCATTCCTAATAATTAAATCCTTTGTGTTTCTTATCCATTTCCCATTAAAAGCCGAGACCTATGGAATGGTTGCTATAGTTTTGCATTTGGTTGATTTGAAATTTTCTTTCATACAAACCTTGTCCTGACAATAACGAACACAACAAAAACAAACTGCCAAATCGATCGACCCGTTCTCAAGTAATGCTCTTTCATACATGCGGCAATTGATTGAATAACATACAGTTGCAAGAAAGTAGAAAACTGCCTGTAATTTTATTTTTGCGGGAATGGGATCGTACCACAATTTTCAAAAACAGCTCTTCTAGAAACTAGACGAAAAAATATTATACCCCATTTTTTTTGTGAATACGAAATCACGCGTTTACTAGGTAAAAAAAATCCGAAACATTTGTCTTATTTGAAACGCGCGCCTTTTTGTGACGTCAACACGGGACAAAATTCACCAGACAAAAACCCAGTTACTAGACTAATGAGAAGCGCATGAACAGATGAGAATGCACCCCCGAAATGACGTCACAAAAGGCGGTAAATGTACCCCGTTTGAAACTGCTAGCCGAAATTGCGATTTTTGATACGCTCTGTTATCTTACAAAACAGCAGAACACGTATTAGGGCTTCATGTTACATAGTCTATGAGATGCTATAGTTGAATTAGTCAAATTCAATTGAGAGTGACGACCCTATTGCACTCTTTAGGTGAGTATCCAATCTGAAAATAATTCCTGCCTTTCGTCAACTGGTAGAGATCCTTGCAGCTGGAATGCAGGGGTCGTTGCGTTTACTTAGGGCACATTTCTGAGTGCAGTCGAGAGTGGTCCGGAGAAATCCATATTATAGTGCTTTTGTTGCCAAATTGTGATTACGTAGATAAGAACCATTTTACCTCACCCTTCCATACCCAACATTACTTTAAACTTTACTTTGACTTTGTTGGCGTATAGTGATAAATTCAAAGCGCAATGATATATTTTTTCGAAGTGTCTTGTCGTCATTCTTTAAAAACTGCAGACAACAATAATTGCAGCACTTTAGTTAAAAACAGCAGAGATCAATGATCTCTGTGTAAAATAGCAACAAAGGGTATCAAAATTGTTATTTATGTCCTACAAACACAAAATTTTGTAACGGGATTGATTGGTTGACCTCTTGTATTTACTCCATCACGTTATTATCGCATGGGGCATCAACAATAGGGTTTGCTTACGAGGAGATAAAATCTCTCAAAATGTTATTGATTGTAATTAAAATGTTATGCAACGGAATTATCAGTTTGGTTGTTGCGACACTTTAGATAACGGATTTAATAAATGAAAATTCATTGTGCAATGACACGATTTTCTTTAACGATTGCTTGACGTCAGTGAGATTTGCGTAAGATTTGTAAAGTACTTAGAGTATGTTCATTTTTTATGAAAATTAATAAGACTAAACCGTGGAAATTCTTTCTTATCGTGGTCGCTATTAGCTTTCATACCTATTATTTATGTTAGAACTGGATTAATACCAAATACGTCCTGATATAGCTATTTATAAGTCAAGTTCGTCAACATTGTTTTGATAGTGACGACGATAAAAGGATTTTGTTTGTTAAGTCACAATTAGTAGAATAATTATTATCATTAGGATAATGATAATAAAATTCCATATTGCCTGACGCATCCTGGAGATCAAATAATTGAATATCGAAAAAAATTGCTCACATATGGCCAAATGAATAAACAGTTTATGTGTACTTACAGCAAATATTATTGCTGAACGTTCTGTACTTATCTATGGATGGATGTGTCAGCAGTAGTCAAAAAGGTCAAAATTTGTTTGGTATCAACTTTTTTTTTATTCAAGTCAAAAACACTCGGTGGAAGATTTCATTAGGTCTGATTAAATGCACGTTGACATGTGGTATCTCCTTTTTTGCGTAATTGTTTAAAGTCACAAAAACAAGTTAGTTTTATTTAATGAAACAGAGCAAAGGTATAATAGAGATAATATAATAGGAATGATATTAACAAAGGCAGAAAAAATTATCTCATCGAAAATGTTGTTGACTATGTACGAATTCTAAGTCGCAATACGCTTGTTGCGATTACGATAACCTCACAAATGAAATTTTCTAAAAATGTAATCACTCAAAAAAAGCAACATCATGTAGGAAATAATTAGTTAATGAAATAATGCAAGGAAGTTATCTTCAATCAGAAACGAAACCATTAAAGTTGCGGTCAAATTTATTTACAAATTCATGTAAAAAAATAGTGCGTAATATCTCCTTATCTGGTGATCTACGACAACTTTTCGAGGCATGCTTGAAATTAGATGATGAACAAGCTCATTCCAAGCAAGTTTCAGCTGGTGTCAAAGTTCTTCCAGAATGGTGACACTATGCGGTGCTGGCATATTGTAGCAGGTTCGATAGGGTTTAGGACCAGTAAACGTGACGGCCAGGTTAAGATGTTAACATGGTTTTCTTCTATAAATGTCGTGGTCCTCAATGTCGTATGGAGTTGCGCGTTATCCTGTTGGAATATGTTGCCGAAGATATGGTAGCAAAATTGAACGTAGCACAACGTTCTGCCGTAACAGTGCCCCCAAGAGCAATTAAAGATGTTTCCATTTGCAATGCCTTCCCACATCATCACTCTTGGAGTCATTTCGGTATGACATCGATGAATAAAGTCAGGAGCAACCATCCAATACGCTCTAACCGAACGTGTTGTTTTAAACTGTTCGCGCAGTGCCACTGCCAGATCGACATTTGTACACCGGTTTTCCAGGGCATTGCTTGCAGAACCTAGCTACAGTCGAAAGAGTCCTAGATTTCGCGAAAACAAAAACGTTGCCAACCAGTTCAAATGGCGATACTTGATGAAATTGTCCAACCCTGTGTACCCGAGGCATTGCTACGTTCACGATGGTTGCAAATAACTCATCAACCATGTCAAAAGGCACATTCAAATATGATAACTTAAGCTCTGAAAATGCACTTGATATAAATTTTACAAACAGTACGTCAAATATGTAAATGTAGCTTAGTATAGGTTGAACCTTCTCATTTATGCCCCATGCAAAAGATTCTCGTTCTAAAGTCATGTGACAACGTTGGCAGCCTCCTTGTTTTCTTGCGGTTTGGTATGCTTAAAACGCCGATGCAGCGACCAAACGGTTTATCCGAGTTCAGAATTTCTTGTGGCAGTTTGTGCGTAAAGAAACAGACTAAACAAAAATCATAAATAAGAAACACACATAGTGATTTTCTAACAATCATCTATTCTTTTAAGATCGAATTTGTGGATTTAGATGACGATAAAGTTAACAATTTTATACACACAGTAAAATGCGAATGTGATTGCATTATTATTTCAAACAATGATTCAAACAGTTGGAATGCAAAAACTAAGATCGTTTATAGACAACGACCTCACAAAGAAAGAAAGAGATTTACAGAAGAAACTAAGAAGTATGGCGAAGGAAAAAAGGGAAGAAGGGAAAGAAGTAAGAGTGGGATACAGGAAATTAATAGTGGACGGGGAGCAATGGAGATGGAATGAAAAGAGAGAGAGACTAGAGGTTTTCCAATAAGAAAAAGAAAGGGAGGAGGGAAAAAGGGGGACAACGGCAAAGTAAAAAGGACAATGAAACGGGAAAAAAGAAACAAAGAAGGAAGTAGGAGGGAAACTAAGGAAGGAAGGGGGAAATCAAAGAAGCTAACGAGAAAAACAGGGGTGAGGGCACTATTTTGGAATGTAGCGGGACTAGGGAAAAAAGAAGAAGATTTCTGGGACTATGTGAAGGAGTTCGATATTGTTGGATTAACAGAAACATGGTCAGAAAGCTGGGAAAAAATAGAAAAACTGTTACCAAAGGAGTTCAAGTGGGAATGGCAAGGAGCGAGAAGGGGAAAGAAAAAAGGAAGAGCAGCAGGAGGAATAATAACAGGGGTAAAAAAAGGAATAAAAGAGAATACTAAAAGAAAGGAGAAGAGGAAGGTCACATGGTGAGAAACGTTAAAATAGACAGTAAATGGTGGAAAATAGTGACAGTGTACAGCAAAGAGATGAAAGAAACAATAAGCAAGATAGAAGAAACATTAAAAGACAACAGGGAAGAATGTCTGCTTCTGGGAGGGGATTTTAACGGGAGAATTGGGGAAAGAGGAGCCAGGGATTGGAAAGAAGAGAGAGGAGAGGGAAAAAGAAAATCCAAAGACAAGAAAGAAAACGCGGAAGAGAAGAAGTTGATGGAATGGATAGAAGAAGAAGGATGGGAAGTGCTGAATGGAAATAAACAAGGGGACGAAGAAGGAGAATGGACCTACATAGGCGGTAGAGGAGAGACGGTGATAGACTACGGAATAGTAAACGAAGAAGCATGGGAAGAAGTCGAAGAATTCAGAATAGGGGAAAGAATAGAGTCAGACCATCTGCCTATAGAGATAAGTATAGGAAGGGGGAGAGAGAAGAGAGGAGGAGAAGAAAAAATAGAGAAAATGCGGAAGGTGATAATTAAAGTATGGGACGAGCAAGGGGTGGAAGAGTATAAGAGAAGATTGGAAAAAGCAAGATTCAAAGAACAAGAAGTAGGGAAAATGGAGAAAGAATTGGTAGAAATATTGGAACAAGCAGCGACAAAAAGAGAACTAACAGTAAGAGGTGGAGGAACAAAAAGAAAGAATAAATGGTGGGACAAAGAATGTGAGCAAAGTAAAAAGGAAGCAATAAAAGAACTAAGAAAGTGGATAAAGACTAAAGGGGACAGAAGTGGAAAAAAAGATACAGAGAGACATGCAGGGAGAAGAAGAGGCAGAAGAAGGAGAGATAGGAGGAAGAGATAAAAGCAATAAGAACAGAGAAGGAGGTATGGAACTATATTAATAGAGAGAGAAAGAAAAAAGAAAATGGGAGCGAGGAGATAACGATGAATGAGTACTTCATGAGGCTGCTGGAGGGAGAAAAGGAAAAAAAGAAAACGGAAATAGAGACGAAGAGAAACCGAGTAGAACCTGAAGGAGAAGAAATTACAATGGAAGAGGTGGAGAGGCATGTGAAGAAACTGAGGAAAGGGAAGGCACCAGGGAGGGATAGAATACAGAATGAGTCGTGGATGTATGGGACGAGAAGAGTGCTAGAGAGGCTGGTGGAGGTAATGAATGGGGTGTGGAGAGGAGAAGGATTCCCGGTAGGGTGGAGAGAGGGGGTAATTTACCCCATTTACAAAAAAAGGGAGAAAAATAAAGTAGAAAATTACCGAGGGATAACTTTCCTAAACACAGGGAACAAGTTGTATGCATCAATTCTGAATGAAAGGATGAGCAGAGAGATAGAGGAAAAGGGAGCATTACCAGACAGCCAAGCAGGATTTAGAGAGGGGAGGGGAACTATGGATAATGTATACATCCTGGACCATTTGACGAAGAGTGAGTTAAAGAAGAAAGGGGGGAGGGTGTATGCATTATTCGTAGACTTCAAAGCGGCTTTTGACAAGGTGGACAGAGAGAGGATGTTTGAGTGTCTGAGGGAGAAAGGGGTAAATGAATGGCTGGTAAGAAAGGTGGAGGAGATATATGAGAAGACAAAAAGTAAAGTGAAGGTAGGGGAGAGGGAAAGTGAATGGTTTGTGACAACAAAGGGAGTGAGACAAGGTTGCCCGCTCAGCCCCTTGTTGTTCACTATGTGTATGGCAGATATGGACGGAATGTTAGAGAGAGCACAAGCAGGGTGTGTGTGGTAGGTAGAAAAAAAGTGTGGAGCCTGGCGTTTGCGGACGATATGGTAATGGTGGCAAAGAGTGAAAGAGAAATGAAGGAAATGATAAAGAGTTTAGGAAAATATGTGAAGAAGAAAAGACTAGAAGTGAATGTAGAGAAAACAAAAATGCTGGTGTTCAATAAGAGAAAGAGGAAGAACGAAGAGAGTGATTGGAGGTGGGAGGGAGAAGTAACAGAACACGTAAAAGAATTCAAATACTTGGGGTATGTGTTCAATGAAAGAGCCACAGATAAGGCACATATTAGAGAACTGGCAAGAAAAGCGAACAAGGTGATAGGATGTGTATGGGGAATAGGAAAGAGAAGGTGGGGAGGCGATTTTAAGAGGAGAATGATGATGTTTGAAAGTCTTATTGAAAGCGTGTTGTTGTACGGAGCAGAGGTCTGGGGATGGAAAGAATAAGAGGAGATAGAGAGGGTGCAAGAGAAATATCTGAGGTGGGTGCTAGGGGTGGAGAGAGAAACGCCAGGGTACATAGTGAGAGAAGAATGCAAGAGGAATAGGTTGAGAGTGAAAGCGGGAAAAAGAGCGGTCAAGTTCGATGACAGGATGGAAGGGAGGAAAGAATGTAGGATACTAAAGGAGTGCTGGAGAGAAAAAAAGAAGAATTCAGAGGAAAATGATGGGGAGAATTACTACAGGAGGAATGGGTATGCAAGCAAAGAAATAGAGAGACTGAGAGGAAGAGGCGTGTGGATGAATGTAGAACTAAGTGAAAGAGATAAGGATACGGATAGACAAGAGAGGAGAGAAAGAATTAGAGAATCCAGATACAACGGGAAGTACGGAAGATGCATGATCGAGGAAGTACCGAAGTATTTGGGGAGGGAGAGCGAGAAAGAAAGAAAGATGATGGCGAGGTTTACGTGCGGAAATGAAGAGAGGGAAAATAGGTATTGGGCAGAAGATGGAGGAAGAATGTGTAGAATGTGCTATGAGGAAAGAGAGACGATTGAGCATATGTGGAACGAGTGCAGTGAGATGAAACAAAGAGAGAAGAAAGAAAGAGAGGAAATACTGAATGTAGATGGAAGGGAAATTAAATGGATGAAAGAGGTATGGAAGAGGAGGGAGAAGGGAGAAGAGGAAAGGGGAGGGGAGAAGAAATAGAGACTTTTATTTAGTTTTTTTTATTCTTATTATAATTGTTAAGTTACTGGTATATGTATAGGAATCAGAAAGCCCGTAGGGCAAATAAAGATTTATCTAACTAAGATCGTTTATAACAAAACTCATAATTAAATGCAAAGGAAGTCTTCAAAAAATATTTTAATGATATTTCAGCCACTACATCACAGCCGAACACTATTCTGAGCCAAGTGGCCAGGTTTCTCTGAAAAAAACTAAGAAAAAGATGTAAATAAATTAATAGTATATATTACGTAACAAGAGTTGTAAGAAGCACATTACACACGACCGGAAAAGGTTACGCACGAGCAGCGTAGCGCCGAGTGTGTAATTCCAGGAGTGTGTAATATGCTTTACAACTACTCGAGCTTTATGTACTATACTTTTTCTACGATTACAGGTAGAAAAAAGTAATTAATAGTATGACATCCTTTTAGTGAACAGGAACTCAATTCTATTGTTATAATTAAATGGTCAATTGACTTACCTTAAGGAAAATTGAACCATATTAAATGAGTATTGCCGTTCAAAGAATTACAATTTAACTACTTGTAGTTGCAATTTTTCTGCTTTCGGACCACACGTATTTTAACACAAATTCCCACTTCTCTCACCTCACCCGCTACTCCTACTCTCCGCTTCGCCGTTGGTTCTCACCCCTGCCCACATCCTCACTGCATTTTTAGCAGCGGATCCAGATTGGCCTAAACGGATGGGTCAGGAAAAAAGGGGGGTGGGTTGTAATTTTCCGAACGGCAATACTCATATAATATGGTTCAATTTTCCTTAAGGTAAGTCAATTGACCATTTAATTATATTTCGTATTGCCGTTCTCAAATTACAATTTAACTACTTGTAGATGTTCAACGAAACCCGATCTGGGATCCGGAGACAAAAGGGAGTTGAATGGAAAAACATTTACCACAGCTAAGTGGTCACATTTAACATTAAAGTTAAACTGAGCCCAAGATTCCTTTAGCAAAGGCTGTATTGTCCGTACAAAGAGGACGATTATAAAACCGCGCAAACATTTCAAATTTCTGAGTTCAGCCAGCTCTAGCTCTGATTACTTCTACTGAGACGCCCGCTCTGTGGGCTGCCGAATTAGCGGCATGTCCAGTACTATAACTTGAAAATATGTTAGTATCAATACCACTGGCCCTGAGAGTCATTTTTACCCATTTACTTATAGTCTAAGATCTGAAGGGAGGTCATCCTTCACCCATCTGCTCACTAGATGAATTTTTTTTTATCATAGCTTATGTATAAATAAATATGTCGCAAATGTATTGCCTATCAAAATATGTTCAAGGATATCAAATCTCAATATGTTACACAAGGAAAAAATAAATAAAAACGGCACTAAATTTCAAATTAGTAAAATTTTAAAAATTACCAGAGCTGTGTAATTTTATCAGAATATAAGGAAAAAACTATAGAAATCTAAACAAAACAAAGTTCCCAAAAGCAAACAATGAGAAAAAATGACCCTGCATCATCTGACAAAATCCAAGACGATCATAAAAAGCAGCCAATACGTTTTGAATGGTTTGGGGAGTTATTAAACTGCACTCATGTCGAATTCTTCCTTCAAGATCATCCAAATTGTTGGCTCGGTTTTGATACACCTTGCTTTTTAAGTGCCCCCATAGAAAAAAATCTAATGGGGTTCGATCTGGGGACCTAGCCTGCTATTCTATTGGACCTCTTCTTCCATCTTTTTACAGTTTGTCCAAATAACGCCGCACCGGGCTTAGTGTGTTGGAGCACCATCCTGTTGCAACCAGATATTATTATTTAGAAGTTTATTTATTATTTAATAGAGAAAAACAGTTCAGACACAATTATTTTGTACCAATTCAGAACTTGTCAACATTGTATTGGTATCTCTATCGTTTTTTCTTAAATTCCGATAACATTAGACAGTTCTGTTAATTTTTTGAAATTTTACTAATTTGAACTTTAGCGCCGTTTTAATTCATTTTTTCCTTATCTAACCTATTAAGTATTTGACAACGTTGAAAATAGAATAAAAAACTCTATTAAAATGTAAAATAAAAAACATAAGTTGTCATTAAAAAAAATGTTAATGACGTTATAACTGTCAAAAAAAACTAATAAAAATAAATTAGTATACGTTACTCGGATGCGCTATAATTAGCCTCATCACATGCTTTTTAAGTTCTATTTCAAGTGCAAGTACTAACGGAGTTACTGAATTTATTTCTTACTTAATTTCCACACTGTATATAAGACTTCATAAAGAATAATTTTCATCTGGTAAGCAGATGGGTGAAGGACGACCTCCCTTCGGATCCTGTACTATTAACCTTTGGGTAAAAACTGGATGGATAGGCTTTTTAACTGTCAAAATAAGGAAGTCTAATACAGCGTACGGAAATCCCTTGATTTAAACTGATAAAATTTTTTAATTGAGGCTAAATAAAGGGATTTTGCTTTTGGGGGGAGGGCGTAGCTGGCGCCGTGGCTAACCAGACAAGTGGCCCCCTGTAACGTCCCCGGTCCGGCGTTCTGTCCGAGCGAGGCTGTCTTCTCCTCCTGCTTCGTCCCCCGGGATTACCTCTCGGCACAACTTCGAGGGGGAAGTTTGACTTGCCTTTCGACTCCTTCCGTGGTAATTTCCGCGTCTTAACGCACGGATTCTTGCTTCTGCGGCACCGTTCTCTCCGTCATGCACCGCCGGTCCTCCGGAGTCCGCCCCCCTCCCCGGACCTGATCAGTCTTTCGTGGGCAGACCCCATCGGTGCATCACGGCCGCCGGTGCCGGCCTGCCTTCTTGTCGTGCATACCCGCGACTTCCGCGTCTTTGCGCTCTTTTTTCCGTCACGCGAACTCCCTCCTTCAGGCGCGTCGACGACCGGCGGACCATGAATCACGGTCCATCCCGGCCCGCATCTTCCGCCTCCATTTCTCCTCTTCTCTGGTCGATCTCCTTCCCTTGGAGGATGTTCTTCACAATGCTGAGAATCTCCTTCCAATTCTCTTCTGACTGAGTCATGGTTTCCACCATGTTCTCTGGCGTGAGACTCCAGACAGCAACTGTGTTCTCAGTCGCTGCCGCTTCCACCTTCCGCAATGGAATACGGTGTTTTCCGCCGTGTCTTCCGCTCCGCAGTAGATGCGTTGTCTTCGGCCCCCTGTGCATTCTGTGCAAGTAGGATCGAAAGTCTCCGTGGCCCGAAAGCACCTGGGTAAGGCGGTACGTCACCTGTCTTCCCAATCTTTCTCGTAGACGCAGCTATCTGCCGGCGTTTGGTATCAGCCGGTGCGTCCACCTTCCTTTCGTGGATCGGTCCCACCTCTCTTGCCACTCCGCAACGGACGTCTCTCAAGCTTCCCTCTTGGTGCTTTCCCCTTCTCTGATCTCTCGACCTTCTCTCATCCGCAGGTCTAATGGCACGATCCCCGCGATCACGAAGGCTGCGTCGGTCGACACTGTCCGGTATCCCGAGATGATCCCCAATGCAGTCTTCCGCTGCACGCTGAAAATCATGTTCCGGTCCTTTTTTATCTTCAGGGCTGTCGGTCCCCATACGGAAGACGCATACAGCATGATCGAATTTGTCACCTCCCCCAGCAGGCGTCTTTTCGCCTGAGTGGGTCTTCTCACATTCGGCATAAGCCTTTCCAGCTTGGCCGTCAGTGCTTCTGCCTTGGCCGTCACTTTTCTCTACCTGTTGAACGAAAGACATTCTTTGGTCGATATCCACTCCGAGATACCTCACCACCTTCTGACTCCCTTCACTCGGAAGACGACGTCCTCTGGCACTCTCCTCCTGCCAAGCAACAGGACGGATTTCGTCTTTTCAGGGGCCATGCTGAGGTCTCTGCTCTCCATCCAGGCTCCGATCTGTCGGATCGCCCTGTTCACCGGCTGCACGAGGTCGCGAAGAGGTCTCCTCGGCACCACAAGCGCCAGATCATCGACGTACGCCACTGTTCTTGCCTCTGGGGGTAGTCGAAGGCGGAGCACCCCATCATACGCAATGTTTCAGAGGCCCGAAAACTGAACTCTGCGGAACACCGCTCGTCACTCGTTTCCTCCATCTCCGGTAGTCTTTTTGGTGCTGTTCCTTCCTTCCCTGGCTTCTTCAAAAGAACAAGTCTTGCTTCTTTCCACTTTTTGGGAAAGATTCCGTCACGAAACAGGCGGCTGTACACCTCTCGGAGATACAAGCATCCCGCCCCGCCGACTGCGATCGCTCTGACGACTTATTAGATCACTGATTGAAGGACTCGTGGCTAATAGTTATAGTTTAAGGTCGGCGCTTGGCAAGCAGATCAATGTCGACGTTGAGATAAGAAGTTTTGCAAACGAAGTTCATGCCGGGGTCACCGAACTGGAGGCGCGGCAGGAACGACTGTTGTTGTCCTGGACACAGGACAAGAGAACAAGAATCATGGCACCGGAGGTGTCCACGGAAGAGAAGGAGGTGCAGTGGCAGCAGGACACTGTAACCGTGGGGTGCAGCCCGATCAAGATCGGATCGCCAGAAACGGAAGTAGAGGTTAACGACTCAGTTTTCCAGGGTGAGGGGACGGCTCCGCTACCGGTGGTACCGAGGAGGCCGCAGAGGGTGCCAATGTCGGTAGACAAATACCGAACGGCGATGAGGGAGGTGGCACTTCACATAAAGAAGGTGCGCAAGCAAATTGACAAGGTTCCGAACACGGAACGTAACATCAAGTTTGGATTCGAAGACCTCGAGGAGGCCTTCGAAGCTGTGGAGAACTTGGAAGGCGCTGTGATGAGCGCCCTCGAGGACAAGAGAGACCGCAGGAGGTCGAGCATTGGGGGCCGTCCGGGAGACCTGGCCCGACTGAGAGGTTGTTCGCATGCAGAGGTGCAGTGCAACGTAGAAAGCAAGGAGGCGAGTGTCCAGTGTGACCTAGCCACCGAGCAAGAAGAGGAGGCGAAACGCGTAAAGAAGGCGAGTGACGTCTCAGTAGAGTTTGACGCTGTTAAATCTTTTGAAGATTTCAGGCGGGTGGCGGTACTGGAGTGGAACCAAGGGACATTCCAGACGACAAGAATTCTGGCGGCCAGTCCTTTTGGGGCACCAGAAGACGCGGACCTGGCTGTTATCAGGTCGAGCAAGAAGGAAGAGGTGGGACCTCTGATGAGACTTTTCCACTTTCGGCACCCGGAATACCGAGAGCGGATCGTCAGTGTGGAGGGAATGCGGCAGGACGTCATTACCATCCACAGGGAAGTAGCCTTTGAGCTAGATGATGGTGAGACCTGTAAGTGCGGTAATAACACCTACGTAGTTACAGGTGACTGTGCAGAAAATGGCAAAGGGCCGTTGGAGAAAACGTTTGGTTCTCTCATGCAGCTCCGAGAGCGCGTGAGGAAATCCGGCAAAGGCAAGCTCGTCGTGGCCAGCGACGTGGTGAGAGACGACACGTACATGAGAAAGATGCTGGAGTACGTGTTCAGAGGAGATGACGTTGAGGTAACGCTGTGCGTGCCAGTGTCGAAAGAAGGCAAGATGGAGAGGAAAAGCGAAAGCAAGGTCGTGCCCCCTCCTCCAAAGCGAAGCAGACAGAACAAGGGAACGGCACTTGTCCTGAGGAAAGAGGAAACCACCTACGCGGACCTTGTCAAGGTAGTCCGAGCAGGTTTGATGGAGTCAGACTGCAACATAAGCAGCGCAAGGAAAACCAAGGAGGGAGATCTTCTCTTGGTGATGGAGAAGGGCGAGCAGAACGCCCAAGAGATTGGAAACAAACTGTCCTCAAAGATCGAGGGGTTGCATGTGAAGGTTTCGACCAGAGGAGAAGGTGGGGACCGCGTCTTGCATGTCAAGGACCTGGACGCGATAACCACGAAGGAGGAAATCCTGACAGGCCTACGACAGGCCCTTGGACAGGAAGAAGATGCCACTAGCATCAAGGTGACGTCGCTCCGGGGAGCGTACGGGGACAGTCAGGCGGCCACGATCAGGGCCCCGAAGAAGGCGGTGGAGGCACTCCTCGCCAAAGGACGCATCCAGATCGGAATGGTCAGATGCAGGGTGAGAGAAAGAATGGAGGAACTTCTCTGTTACAGGTGCTGGGAGTCCGGCCACCGCGCCAGAGAGTGCAGGGGGACGGACCGCAGTCAGCTGTGCCGAAAGTGCGGCGGAGAAGGTCATGTCGCAAGAAATTGCGACAAGCAGACGTACTGCCCAGTGTGCCAGGTTCCAGGGCATAGGGCAGGAGGTGTGGCATGCGCAGCGAATAGCAAGAGGCAGCGGCGCGGAGGAGATGAGAAGCCACCGTGAATTTTGTTCAGGTGAACTTGAATAGGAGCAGGGCAGCTCACGATTTAATGGAGGTGAACTGCGGAGAGAGGAACTGGGAAGTAGCCTTGGTTAGTGAACCCAATGTAAGAGTTGCAGATAGCAAGAGATGGTATATGGATCGAGGCAATGATGCCGCCATAGTAATCAAGAATCGGATCCTTCGCCCCAGTGCCAAGGGCAGGGACGTGGGTTTCGTGTGGATGGAATTCGATGAGTGGACGGTGTATAGCTGTTACATGTCCCCCAATGCAGAATTCGAGGAGCTGGAGGCAGCTTTGGATCGACTGGCCCACAGCATACGGGGCCAGACGAAGCCGTGTATCATTGCCGGAGACTTCAACGCCAAGTCGCCGGAATGGGGAGGGACGAGGCGAGACCGCAGAGGGACTGCCATGTCGGAATTTGTGGTGTCGCTGGGACTGGTTGTCCACAACGACGGAGAGAAGCCGACGTTCATGAGGGGAGTATATTCTTCCTTTATTGACTTAACGCTAACTTCTGCCTCTGTTGCAGGCAGATTGACCAGATGGAAAGTCCTCGACGAGGAAGAATCGCTAAGTGATCACAGGTACTTGTCCTTCACGGTTGCGGAGCGGGGGCGTGTCGACGCTCCCTCGCGGGCCGTGCCCGGGAGGACGAGTCCTGGGTGGAAAGTGATTAGAACGAGGGTGGAGGCCTTCGTTCTTAGTTTTGAAAGGGAGGCTGCGGCCCGTTCGCGGGCTGGCAGTCTCGAGTTGACGCAGGCTCTGACGGCGGCATGCGACAGCGTGTTTCCCAGGAGAAGGTGTCAACAAAGGAGTGCCCCGGGACGAAAACCGGCGTACTGGTGGAATGAGGAAATCGCCGAGGCGAGGAACCAGTGTAAGGCTGCAAGGCGCAGGCTAACGAGAACGAATCGCGCACGAGCGAGAGATGGGAACGCCACAGTGATTGCTGAGGCGGAGGGAGAATACAGGTCCAGTAAGAAGAATCTTAGGGACCTGATAAGGAAGGCCAAAGAGGCCAAGTGGAAGGAATTGGTCGAGGAAGTACAGAACGACCCATTCGGACTGGGTTACAAGATAGTGACCCAGAAATTGAGGATCGACGACGGCGGAGCGACTGTCCCGCTGACGCCGCAGTTTAAGACGCAAATCGCGGAGCAGCTCTTCCCGAGGCATCCCGAGACAGAGTGGAACGTTGAAGACGGCGACATAGCCGACGCAAGGGAGTTCGAAATCGAAGAAGTCAAAGAAGCCGCCCGCAAGTTGCGGCCCGGCAAAGAACCAGGACCTGACAACATCCCAGTGGAAGCAGTCAGAGCGATCGCAGCCGGCGGGGCGGGTTGCTCGTATCTCCGAGAGGTGTACAGCAGTCTGTTTCGTGACGGGATCTTTCCCAAAGAATGGAAAGAAGCTAGACTTGTTCTTTTGAAGAAGCCAGGGAAAGAAGGAACGGCACCGAAGGACTACCGTCCCTTGTGCCTCCTTAGCGTTGCGGCCAAACTTTATGAGCAGTTGATACTTCGCCGGCTCAATGAAGAAATGGCAGAAAAGGGCGGGCTCAGCGACACCCAATACGGGTTCAGGCGGGGACGCTCAACCATGGACGCCATTGCGGCAGTGATGGAGACGGCGTTGTGGGCCAATTCGGGCCGAACCAGGGCGAAACACTGGTGCGCTCTGGTCATTTTCGACGTGAGGAACGCCTTTAACACGGCGGGATGGAAGCACATTATGGATGCCCTCGAGGAGATAGGCATTTCGGTGTGCTTGAAGAAGGTGATAGGTAACTACCTATCGGAAAGAGCGATCAGGCTGGGAGATGGAGGGAATGACGTCTTCCGAGTGACGAGCGGTGTTCCGCAGGGTTCAGTCCTTGGGCCCACTCTGTGGAACATTGCGTACGATGGGGTACTCCGCCTTCGACTGTCCCCAGGGGCAAGAACAGTGGCGTACGCCGACGATCTGGCACTAGTGGTGGCGAAGAGACATCTTCGCGACTTGGTGCAGACAGTGAACAGGGCGATCCGACAGATCGGAGCATGGATGGAGAGCAGAGGCCTGAGCATGGCCCTTGAGAAGACAGAATCTGTCCTGCTGCTTGGCAGGAGAAGAGTACCTGAGGATGTCGTCTTCCGAGTCATGGGAGTCGACCTCAAGCCGCAGAAGGTGGTAAGGTATCTCGGAGTGGATATCGACCAAAGAATGTCGTTCGTGCAACACGTAGAGAAAGTGACGGCCAAAGCAGAAGCACTGACGGCCAAGCTGGGAAGGCTCATGCCGAATGTGAGAGGACCCACTCAGGCGAAGAGACGTCTGCTGGGAGAGGTGACGAATTCAATCACGCTGTATGCGTCCTCCGTCTGGGGACCGACGGCCTTGAAGCTCCAGAAGAACCGGAACATGATCCTCAGTGTGCAGAGGAAGACTGCTCTGAGGATCATCTCGGGGTACCGGACAGTGTCGACGGATGCGGCCCTAGTAATCGCGGGGGTCGTTCCATTAGACCTGCGGATCAGAGAAGGTCGAGAGACCAGAGAAGGGGAAAGAACCAAGATGGAAGCTCGACAGAGGTCCATCGAGGAGTGCCAGGAGAGGTGGGATCGATCCACGAAAGGAAGGTGGACGCATCGGCTGATACCAAATATCGGCAGATGGTTGCGCCTTCGAGAGAGATTGGGAGGACAGGTGACGTACCGCTTCACCCAGGTGCTTTCGGGCCACGGAGACTTTCGATCCTACCTGCACAGGATGCACAGGGCCGAAGATGACAGATGTGTCTACTGCGGAGCGGAAGACACGGTAGAACACACCGTATTTCATTGCGGAAGGTGGGAGCGGCAGCGACTGAGAGCACAGATGCTGCCTGCAGAGGGAGAAGTTCTCACGCCGGAGAATATGGTGGAAGCCATGGCTCGGTCAGAAGAGAACTGGAAGGAAATTCTCAGCATGGTCGAGAACATCCTCCAAAGGAAGGAGTGTGACCAGAGAAGGAGAGAAACGGAGGCGGAAGAAGCGGGCCTGGATGGACCGTGATTCATGGTCCGCGGGCCGACGCTTTTGATGCCGAAGGAGACAGCCGGAACGCGACCTCCCGGGAGGAGGGGGGCCGCGGGACGGAAGAGAAAGAAAGATCGAGCACGCCCGGGACGCGGAAGTCGCGGGCGTGCACGACGCGAAGGAAGAACGACACCGTTGGCCGCGATGGATCGCTGGGGTTTGCCTCTTGGCGGACACCGGAGGACCGGCGGCGAAGGAGATAACGGTATCGCAGAGACAAGAATCCGTGCGCAGAGACGCGGGACCACGGAAGAAGCCGAAAGGCAAGACAGACTTCTCCCTTGAAGTTATGCCGTGAGGTGATCCCGAGGGGTGAAGCAGAAGGAAAAGACAGCCCCGCTCGGACAGAAGCCGGGCCGGGGAGGTTCTGGGGGGCCACTTGCCTGGTTAGCCACGGCGCCAGCTACGCCCCCCCCCCCAAAAAAAAAAAAAAAAGGTCAGGTCAACATGCGGGCAGCTTCTTTGACTACTTCGATTTCGAAATCACTTGCGCCGGATAAGACCGTAATACAATAAATTAATGAATTATAAAAGATTTTTGCAAATTTTTCTAGGAGTTTGTAAACCTCCCACAAAATTTAAATTGAATTTAACTTCAATACACACCCTGCGAACGAGTGGAGTTCGTCAGGTGTAGGAGGGTGTCACGAACGTTGATTTATTTGCCAGCAGCGATTGCAAACGGCCGCGAATGCTGGCAGCGCGAACGAGCGGTAACGTTCGTTAGGTGTAGTAAGCTTAAGGTTTGTTTCGTCTCGTCTGTCGAAGTCGATTTTGCGATTTCATATTGTTGATCAAATTCTACAGTTAATTTGTTTAAATCCGCTGACAGCTTAATCTGCAATGTCCGAAGAAAATTGTCTTGTTTGAGGGTATTGGCATCTAAACAGGGTTTAATTTCTGGATTAATCATAGGAGGCAAGAGCGCCGAACAATCGCTGATGCACGGATAAGCATCGAGTGTAATCTTGCGGGAGTCTTTCTCAAGACCAGTCAGGAGAAAACCCGATAAAACGGCCACTACACCGTACGGAAACAACAGTAATTCATTCGAATACATAAGGTTTCCAGGAATAAAAGGTGGCTGAAAACATACATGTGTATGTCTAGACCGCTACCGGGAATTTGTAGTTTGCGTGACGTATTACTGTAAAAAATCAAACAGAAGAAAACAAACACAAACGATGCCCAACGTCCGATACCTATAGCATGAAAAATTGCAGTGGGGGTGTGGGCAGAGGTGAGAACTAAAGGCGAAGCGGAGAGTAGGAGTGGCAGGTGAGGTGAGAGAAGTGGGAATTTGTGTTAAGATGGTTCTCCAGTGGCATGTACATTTCTGCCGGTCGAAGTACATTTTCCCGCAATTTATATTTTGTATCGGTTTCAGGATGTAAAAAGGTCCTTAACATTCACAAAAGTTGGTTTGTAATGTACCTTATAACCGTATCGGTAATGTAATAATGACAGCAGAGTATTGTAATATTTTTACAACACAGGAAAAAAAAGTAATAATTTAACAAAACTTTATTATCAAAATTTGAAGTAACAAAATTGAACAAATTATTTGTAATTATCTATGTTCACCGTCCAATACAAACAACTCGCAATAGAAGCTTTAGTGATTTCTTTGGTTTCAGTATGGGTGCTAACACCAAGATTTTATTTTCTGACGTAAAAGAAGAGGTTTTGCAATCAACCATTTTTCTCCTTTTAAACATCGTTTAAACAGTCAAATTGTTGATTTCATCGTATTGAGTGGCCCCAAATAATCCGAAAATGTCCCCTACCTAAAACAACATTAAACGTCAGGCATGTACTTTTGACATTGATTTATTTCTACCTTGCACATTAAAAATTGATCATCCTTTGCGTCCTTAAGGAAAATTTTCAGGTTTTCTGTATCTTAATAACTCATCAGAATTTTTGCTTTTTTTTTGCCACGTGTCCAACATATTTTTTCTTTTTAAAAACGCAAATAGCATGTCAAATGATTTTATGTCTATTTTCTTATTGACACTGATGGTTCATCAAAGCATTGACTCATAGACCCACAAAGATGAAGGGCTGTGCTTTGTCGACTGAAACAGAAAAACATAATATAATATAACTAGACATTACCAATATTAATGAGCGTACCAATTGTTGAAAAACGCCAGCAGAACATTTTCATTAACTATTTCTGCACAATTATTAATCTGCTGCCAGTGTTTGAAAGCAGTATAAGATTTTTCGTATCTTACTTTCGACTTGCTTGACAATAGAGGCTCGTATAGCTTCGTGAGCACTTTCTAGCACGTTTTCAGATAAATCAGTGGCAATCATTTTAGAAATCATCAAATTTTCTAAAAATTAAATTTTCGTTGACAAATAAACATCTTTGTAACTAGCTAGCAACCAACTTGCATAACGACTTTGATTTTTAGGGAGAAAATTGCAAAAATCTTCACTAAATTCACATAAATGAGAAGCTGGTCACCTGAAACCGATAAACTATTGAACAAACCACGAATGTTATGACCCATAACAGCCTTAGATGTCTTAAAATCCTCGCTCTTCGAGCTCGGATTTCAATCTGACATCTGCGGCTGTAATAAACGTCATAATATTTCTAGGTATGTTAATAGCTATTAATTTACAAATTTAAAAAAATCGCTCTGTAGCTGCAAAGATTTATATTTAATCAACACGCCCGCAAAACTTCAACGAAAAATCTTAAAAAATAAAAGAGTTACATGTACATTGCTGTACATTTCTGCCCGCCGTTGAATATAACTTTTTTATTTTTGAAGATTTTTTGTTGAAATTTTGTGGGCGTGTTGATAAAATATAGATCTTTGCAGCTACAGAGCAATTTTATGAAATTTGTAAATTAAAACATATATATTGCGGGAAAATGTACTTCGACCGGCAGAAATGTACATGCTGTTGTATGGAGTGAATTCGCGACCGGATTCTCGCTTTACTGTTAGTGATTAATTTTAAGTATTAGCATAGTTTAAATAAGTTTGTAGATTTAAACACCACGCTCCCTGTTGCGGCATAGCATGAGGTTTGCAATAGGGAGCGAGCGTGCGATAGTAGCGGAAGTCGAGCGGTAAATGGCGCCAGCCGCTGAAGGTTTACCTTTATACTGTCTACGGTTCGGCCCTCTCACTTCCGCGCTCTCGCGATTCCGCGTTTTTTACGCTTTGAGTCGCGAGTGGTTAGTTTTAGTAGTTTAGTTTAGCGTTCGCGCTATTAGGATATGTTAGTTTTAAGTAGATTTAAGTTTAATTAATGTAAGATTTTAATGAGAATAGGCTGCAACCAATCAGAAAGCAGGACGCCAGCTGCGATCAGGTTTTTCCCGGTCGCAGGTATAAAGGCATGTCACTTTCTGGTTGGAAGGCAGTTCTATTCAGCCCTCGAAAGAGGTGTTTAAATAAAAGCACGTAAAAACCATCTGATGTCTTCTTGACCAAAACTGGTCGAACCCAAAATCCTGCTGGTCCGGTGGACCCCTACGTCAAGGCAGCAGCACCAGGTCGAGCATCCGCTCTCACCGACAGGCTTCTTCGACGTCGATTGATGTCTCCGGCACCGTTTCCTCCACCGAGGGGTCGCAGACCCCATCCGTGGCCTGGAGGAAACCTTGTTCCTGCGACAGTGCTACTGGAGAACCCTCTTAAAATACGTGCGGTCCGAAAGCAGAAAAATTGCAACTACAAGTAGTTAAATTGTAATTTGAGAACGGCAATACGAATTATAATTATTATTTAAATGATCTTTTTATTGGCACTTAAGAATTGTTAAATAAGAGAACGGTCAATAGGATTGGTTTTGCTGTTGTTTGTACTCTGGCTACAGGATGCAAATACACTAGAATTATTATGATTATTATTTGATGTTTATATAGGTGTTTATTACATTCGACGCCTTTGATTATTTTTGTTTTCGGGTTTCCCTATCACTCAGATTTCCCAACTTCTCAGGTTTCCCAAATTCTCAGATTCTTTCAGTTCATAAATTAGATTCCTCAGGTTTTCAAGTTTCCTGGATTTCTCAGATTCTCAGTTTCTTTAAATACCCAAGGTTTTAAAGTTCCTCAAATTCTCCGGTTTTTTAGGTTTACCAATTTCCTCTAGGTTCCTTAGAAATCCTAGATCCTTTCCAAGATCTCAATTTTTTCTTATTCCTAAAGCCTCTCCTACACCTGACGAGCGTTTCCACCCGCTCGCTGCGAAAGTTCTTTGACCTTTTTCAATTTACCGACACTGAATGGAAAACGTTCGATCGCATTCGTACCGTTTTCTAGGTGTAAATTTGCTCCTACACCTGACGAAAGAAACGAATGAAATGTCTGGCAGCGCAAACAAGCACAAACGTTCGTCAGGTGTAGGAAAGGGTTAAAATTTCTCAAGGTACCCAGGTTTTTAGATTACTCCAATTCTCAGAATAGGTTTCTTAAGCCCTCAGGTCAGATCAGGTCAGGTTTGGTCAAGTCAAGTCCCGCCTTCAAGTTTAACTCTAATGTCCGCTCCTGTCTTATTTATTACACCATGCTACAGAGTTGGTCACCTTCCCGTGGTGCTGCGCAACTGTTTCAATCCTTATTTGTTTAATATTTCAGAACTGCTCTTGTAAAATGTTAAATTTTGTATTTAAGTATGTAGATAAAATTTTGCAAAAAATAGTTTATATTTCTGGTTGTTCAAAGTTTTTGGGTTTTTGCTCTTAAAACTACCTGCACCACAGGAACAGTGGTTTAATTTTTTGTACCCTAATGACAATTTTATACCGAAACTTTGTGATCTCAAATTTGAATGGCCGTTATTGGCTTTTCGATTCGATCTGACTTGATCGCCTCATCTTACACACGACTGTGCGTAAGGAAAGAGTTACATGATTAGTAACGTGCGTTCAACAAATATCGACGACGAAGCAAGCGTTGGAATTTTCATAACAAAATAAAATTTCATTTGATTGCAAAGGATTACAAAGACTTAATTATGTATGTCATTTAATTCCTGCAAATATGGCTTCAATTTCAAATTAAAACGAACTTAAATGTCATTTTTATACAATGTGTCCCTGGATGGGGTGCCCATGAGGTGATTTTTTCTAGTAAGTTGTTTTGAAAAGAATATTTTTGATCTTGACTGGTTTTGCTTGTTATAAAATTACAAAAAAAAGATAAAACATTGCAAATCTTAGTTGCTATGTTTTAATTGGGGGCTTTTTTTCTATGAATAGGATCGAATTTTTGTCTAAGCGGCCTATTCTGTATCTCTGAACGACATGTTCGTAAACGAAAAATGTTCATGAACGACATTTGTTATTCTCTAACTACTGCCAAACAGCAGTCGTTGAATGTGTCGTTATGTTTAACATGGTTGCTGTTTGTGAACAGAATTCGAACTAATGAGACAAGTGGGTTATTCTGTAACTAAAATCTGATGTTCATAAACAGAAAAGTCTATTGAAATTTGACGTTGCTGAACGGATGCTTATTACTAGTCGTTCGAGTTTCTGTCATCATTATTCTTGTTATACCTTTTTTTATAAGTAATGATGAATCAAGGAGAAGTATTTAACTTAATTTTAGAGGAACTTGAAAGAAGGTAAGTGGATTATATAAAATGGTTCCATAACATTATAAACATATTCGGACAATTTTACGGGCTGAACGTAAAACCCGAAATAAAGAAATCGGATTTGTTTATGAATTTCTAAACCAATAAGAAAACAATTGTTACAAGCTGTATATATGGTATATATCCATAAATAGCGCACCAATTATTTTAGTATCAGTTTAGAAATTAGTTAGAAAACCTGATTTCTTTTTTGCATTTTACATCCGACATCTGAAACTATCAATTCATTGAAACCTGGACTTGGTTCAGTTTTGCTAATGTATTTTCTTTTTATTTTGCCACTTTTTAGAAATAGAGATAATAATCTGAGGCGACACCTCCGCGATGCCAGTAATTCTTTTGAGATCCCTGAAAAAGATTTCAGGGATCAGTACAGACTAACTAGGGAGGTTGCTAGAGACATATTCTTCCAGATTGAGCCCTATATGCAAATTCCTCGAAGGCGAGCAGCTATTCCATCAGTTATTAAATTTTTCACTGCTTTACACTTTTTCGCTTTTGGCAGTTACCAAAAATCAATTGCAAAAGATAGACACAACACTATGCTTCAGCCTAGTGTTAGCAGATGTTTGCATAATGTGGTAGATGTAATGATAAATATTTTGGGACCAAGATATATAAAATTTCCAAGAAATGTAGAAGAAATAGTGGCAGTGAAAAATAATTTTTATCAAAAGTTTGACTTTGCTGGAATTCTTGGATGTATCGATTGTACTCATATTTACCTTTTTCCTCCGTCTACAAATGATCCCGTGTATCCAGGAAATGTTTTTATCAATAGAAAAGGACAACACAGCATAAACTGTCAAATTATCTGTGATTCGGATGCTAAAATTTTAGCTATCAACGCTAGGTACCCCGGGTCAGTGCACGATGCAGCAATATGGATGTCTAGCAATATAAAAACCCATCTGAGGAATTACCAAAATGGTGATCGCCATTCTTGGTTGATAGGAGATTCAGGATATCCACTGCAACCTTTTCTATTAACTCCGTGCATAGGAGTCGATCCCGAGTCGCCAGAAGGCAGATATACTAGGCGATTATGCACTATTAGAAACTGCATTGAAAGGTGCAATGGATACTTAAAAGGATCATTTAGATGTATTAGAAGAGACAGAGAATTTGTAGCAAAAATTTTGAATTTGCAGAATTTGTTTATGTTTGTGCCATACTGCATAACATTAAACTAATATGGAATATAGTAGATGATGAATTGTTTGATAATGGCAATGATGAAAATAATGGTATGGCATACAACGGTTTAATTTATTGCCTGTCTACTGTAATTATTTTTTTGTAGCCATTGATATAGACAAAAATCAACAGTACGATGACAACAACCTTTTACAAGAAGGACAAATTAGAAGGCAAAACCTGATACGGCAGTTATTTAATAACGATTAACAATAATAACACTGGTAAACAGTGATTTTGTTAAACGAAATCGAGTCGTCTTTTTAAACACTACTACCTACCCCCATATAAACGTCATACTTAGTTTTGTTCAATCACCCTCAGTTTTCCTTAAATATAGTGTAACGTAGACTGAGCCGGGCGGGTTCGAGGATTTAAAGAAATATTCTGGCGCACACCGTATTTACAAACTTTTATTAAAAAGACTACTAAGACTAACTTTTCACAATGTACAGACTTTCACAATATCACGCGCTGGTCACTTGCTCACGATGCTTCCAATAGACTGACTTGCTCCGTTGTTTGATCCATTCTTATACCGCTCCCTTCGTTCTCGAATTCTTCTATTCCCGGAATCATGAGATCATGTTTCCAGCGCAAAGAATTATTCCAGAAGAATGAGATCAGTCTCTTGTACGAGCGTGGTATAGCATGAGATCACCGCCACAGAGTCTTCTAGAGCATCCCATGTGAATAATTATTCCCAGACGTTCTCATGTAGACTATTCCAGATTAATTACGTTACCATACGTGGTGAGATCATCATGACATCATCCGCTTCCGGGCCGTCGCGCCGTCGTCTCAATAGACTAAATTGATTACGCGAATTTGGCTTACCGACGTGTGTTTCCGATTAATTAACATTAAATTATTGAAATTAAAACGGTTTTTTGTTTGTGATTGGTGCTTTTATACATCGGAATAAGATGCCTAGAGTGTGTGTAAACCATCCCGATAACTTTTGTTATATATTGCTACCTCCACTGCACATCAAAGTCGGACTTATGAAAAACTTCGTAAATGTTATGAAGAAAAATGGAGAGAGTTGGTTTTTGTTACTTGAAACAGAAATTCCTAAGACCTAGCGATGCCAAAATAAAAGAGGGAATAAATTAGAGCCCTACTGACTGATGAAAAGTTTGAGCAAAAATTAATCCTATCGAAAAATCGGCATGAATATATGTTTTCGAAATATTGTTCGTAATTACCTGGAAACCACAGGGTCGAAATCTATAGAGTTGGTCAACAACCTCTTTACAGCTTACAAGGATATGGGATGCAATATGTCACCCAAAATCCACTTTTTACACTCACATTTGGATTTTTTTTCTCAAAATTTTGGGGCAGTTAGCGACAAATACGGTGAGCGGTTCCATCAGGACATATCCAACATGGAAAAATGGTACCACGGCTAGTGGAGACTGAAGATGTCAGCTGACTACTGTTGGACACAGAAAAAAAGATGTACCTGACGCTAAATATTTCCGAAAATCCTGAATAAAAGTAAAATACCTATAAGTTTTTTTTTTTTTCTTTATTAGATAGGTATAATTTTTAACCGTATTTACTTAAGAAAAAGTTAACTGATGTTGCAAAAAAACTGAAGGTGACTGAATTTTTTTTAAAACGTAGATTACTTACAGGCTAGTTGTAGATACAAAATAACCCACATTTGGATTTTTTTCCTCAAAATTTTGGGGCGGTTAGCGACGAATACGGTGAGCGGTTCCATCAGGACATATCCAACATGGAAAAATGGTACCACGGCTAGTGGAGACCGAAGATGTCAGCTGACTACTGTTGGACACTTAAAAGAGATGTACCTGACGCTAAATATTTTCGAAATCCTGAATAAAAGTAAAATATAAATTATTTTTCTTCATTAGAAACAATTTTTAACCGTATTTACTTAAGAAAAAGTTAACTGATGTTGCAAAAAAACTGAGGGTGACTGAAAATTTTTAAAAACGCAGATAAGTTACAGGCTAGTTGTAGATACAAAATAACCCATTCAGTTTCATTTAACTTTCATTAAGCTCATTTTTGTCGATCAGTGTAATTATTATTTATTATTCTGTTTGTATTTCATTTGTATTAAAAGTTAAATTAAATTAATTAAAACACTATGGATAAAAGATCATAAAAGAGCAAATATCAGTCACATTTTTTATTGATCAGTGTAATAAGTAAAACAGTTAATAACAATAATTATTATAAGTACATATCGTCGCCTAAGAAGCAACACCGCCATCAACCATTTTCGAAAATCAAGTTTATACTTATTCTTCTTCGAATCGTCACGCCGCATAGGCTGAGCCTATGCGGCATGACAATTCGAAGAAGAATAAATACAAACCTGATTTTCGAAAATGGTTGATAGCTTGTATTGCTTCTTAGGCGACGATATTAATTATTATAAAAAATATATTTTCTAATCGTCAGAATCTTCTGATGATTCCATAAGAACCCCGGGATATTCTGCGTGGAATTGAAGTTTTTGAAGCCGATAGGTTTTTCTTTAAAAGTTCAAAATTTTCTTTATATCTTCCTTGATTTCCTTCAAATGACCTTCACAGTTAGTGTCCGTAGTAACTACCGTTGTCAACGTCTTTAGCATACTACCCCTTTTTCTTTTGAATGAAGTACTAGTAGTTGTGCCTGTAGAAGCTGTTGATGGTCCTGGTACCGCATCTGGTTCAGACGAAGTTACAGAAGGTTGTGCCCTCTCCAGACCCAACTCGTCCACATTAATACCTACAAATGCGCCTTACAGAACTATTTGTCAGAATAAATAAAAGGAAGGATACCTTCTACTACCACCTTTCCTGTGAGGTTCAAAAGCCTCTCTTCCAAATCCGTTAGAGGTTTCACGGGCTCTCCTTTGTTCCCGGTCTCCTTCAAATTATTTCTTACCTTTCGCGCTCTTTTGCGGACCTGTGCCTTCCAATCAGAGAATATCTAAAAGAAATGTCAATAAAAGTATGCATATTAAAGAAAATAGTTTAAATCTTACCCTTTTCCATTCTCCAATTTCTTTAATCGGTCCCCCGGAAGCGTTTAACTTATCCCGAAGCACTTTCCAGGTTCCACCCAGAATATTTGGGTGTTCTGCAGAAAATTTATTTTGGCGGAACGGGGCGTTATTTTCCAGTTCATCCAGATATATTTCATATTGGTGTCGTGTGGTTTTCAATGATCTTTTCTTTTTATATAGATTCAGCTCCATTACAATTTTGGCGTCTAATTAGATCTTTCAATTCGCGAATGTCACATGTGCTAACTTGATTACAAATTTTATAAGGATCGTCGTTAGGAAATTTCATTACTTCGAAAGTAAACATACGTGGATAGAGAATAGGATTATTTTTGCGGTCGTTATAATTCATGAAGGTAAACGTCATGTTCATGAACATCATGTTTGTTAACGACAAAATACAGAATAGGCCGCTAAGTCCCAAATTCTTTGATCAATCTAGTATTTAAAGCCGAACACTGCCTAGCAACGCTTAAAAAAACCATTCAAACTTCATCCTTGTCAAAAAAAAAAAATCGGAGTACTAACTCTTCAGCAAAGAATTTTTTTAATTCAGTGTTACGGTCTTGGCGACGTAGCATATCGGCACGTAATCCAAGAATTTCAAGAAAAAATTCCTGGGGTTAATTTGAGCCGCAATGGGTTTTTCAAATTGTTTTGTTAATTATTTTAATGGGAATGAGGTATCAGCCGTGACTGCCACTGTGTTCAGGTTGCTACGCAACTTTAGCTTCAGTTTATGGACTTTAAAATCTTCAAAATTAAAGAAAAAACCGCTTAATTTAAAACAAGTTGATTAAAATGTTTGACTGTTTTAGTTTTCTACAGTTTTAAGATAAGCAAAACCAGTCTAGACCAAAATTATTCTTCTCCAAACAACTTACTAGAGAAAATCACCTCATGGACACCCTATCCAGGGACACACTGTTAGTACTTTTATATGGTCCGAAGTCCAACAACGACAAAAAACCATCAAGACTAAATTGAGAATTCTTCTTAATCTGATAAGTATAGATATAGAGATAACTATTTTTATTTTATACTTGTATCTAAAGTGACATTTTTCGGATTATTTTTGATACCAAAAGTGGAACATTAACGTCCTAGTACTTTAAAGAAAAATTTTAAAGTCCTAGTACTTTAAAATTATACGTCAATCATTTCTTACATTGTTCCCGACATTTTTGTGGCATCAAATTGTTCTTCACGTGATCTGCTTCATCTACAATGTCTTCAGGCACCTCAATTTTCTCCATTTTAAACGGAATAATCGCATAAAATATCCAAAACCATTCACCGTGACCCAGTTTTTTCGTTGTCATTTTTGACAAACGTTTGTTACTATGGGAATGTTGGTTCCCGCATATTTAATTATTACGAATAATTTGTGCGAGATAAACACACAACATTTCATTTATTTTGACTTAGTTCATTAAACTTGCAGTATGAAATGAAACGTTGTATTTACCTCGAACGAAGAAGTGTTTTTAAAGGTACTCACAAGTAATTCCAGCCTCGGCTAGGCGCCTCGACCGTAAACAACTTGCTCGTACTTTAAACTTCACTTCTCGTTCTAGATAAATAATATACTATTATTTCACACTTGTATCTAAAGTGACATTTTTCGGATTATTTTTGATACCAAAAGTGGAACATTAACGTCCTAGTACTTTAAAATTATACGTCAATCATCTCTCATATTGTCCCCGAGATTTCTGTGGCATCTAATTGTTCTTGACGCGATCTGCTTCGTCTAGAATATATTGAGGCACTTGCTCGTACTTTAACATTCACTTTTCGTTCTAGATAAATAATATTCTATTTTAGATTGATGTTCATTAATACTTGATTTAAGTTTATATTTTTTTAACATTACACTCATCAGATTGTGTAAGTAATAATAGCATGACTTTTTTAATGGCACATGTTTAAAATTACAAAGGTTCTAAAAGCATGATTGTGTAATAGCTAGGACATGTCCCGTCGTGTGTAGTTAGACTTGTCCAAAGTTACCCCTCAAGGTCTACGAATCAGTTACGCTAAAGCAGTCCCAAGCTTTTATATAGGTAGGACCTTGGTTAACATGGTTACTCCATCCTAAGGAGGACGTTCTGTACGAATATCTGCACACTAGCAAGGCTGCCTAAAATTCCGATCACAACAACGCAACAGTATTATAAATAACTGTTTTGTATCATGTATCCATAAGATTTTATCAAACGCTGACAAATTGCACACTAAAACTGAAACTGAAACGCGTAAAAATGGTGAGTACTTTGATAAATAAATTAAATTTATACACAGCATTGCTTAATGACTGTTTTTAATTTATAATTATTGCAATATCAAGGAAAAGTACAGTACGGTGTATTAATCCAATATTAAATAACTTTTTCTTTGCAAAGATATATTTAATTACAACAAAGCAGAAAGGTCGTGGTCCGATATAGCTTTAATCAATCAGTGAGTGAATGATTAATATTGTGAATGTCACTACAGGAAAGATTTTAAAAACTGAAGCGATTGAGCTATGTATAGTTTAATTTTATACATTACAATACAAAATTTAAAACAACTGAACTACTGTATTCAGGTATTAGCAAAGTTGTAATAATGTAATGTTAAAAGTTATACACAAGCGTAAAATTATTAAATTTCCTGTTTGTTTAACGACGCTATATAATACGAAAAAAATTCACCGACTGACTGATATACGAGGGGAGATTTTTATAAACTCATCGAAAAAAGTTAGGGATATTGCTTAAATTCACACTTAGGGCTTTGGAAATGAGGGGTTAACCCTCCAATCATTTTTTGCAAAGTTTTTTATGTAAAATAGGTAAATATCAAAATATCAACTTCTGATAATCCGTTAAAAAGTTAACAGACAGTGAAAGAAATGATCTCAAAATGCAAGAACTGTTCTGGTCTGTTTTGTCAGTGCTAATAAGTTTATCGTTGAAAATACAGTGCATAAAATGGAAAGAAGACATTTGTCACAATATGCTGCCAATAGATCAATTGGAATGTTGGAAGGTGGTGCTCGCCAGGTTGATGTCGCTGCAACCTCTCAAGTGAGTCAGAGTGTCATTTCTAGACTTTATCAACGATATCGAGAAACTGGAACTGTTAAGGGAAGACCATGACATGGTCGACTTAGACTTACAACAGTTCGAGAAGACCGGCTATTGGTCCGGGAAGCACGCAGAAACCCTACAGCTCATTCCAATATTCTGCGGCAAGAGCTTTTTTATGCTAATGGCACTCGTATAATAGCCACTGTTTTAAATCGTATCAGTGAAACAGAGCTGACATGTAGAAGGTCGGTGAGAAGTTTTCCACTGACACTTTTATGGAAACGTGCCAGAGTACAATGGTGCGAAGAAAGGGAAAATTTGCAAAATGAATGGGCAACCGTAATGTTCACGGATGAGTCCCGATTTGGAGTTTTCTCTGACAGACGTTCTGTTCGTGTGTGGAGACCACCAGGTACCCGATTTAACGACAGGTATGTCCAAGAGGAACATCCGTTTCAAGGAGAAACGGTAATGGTATGGGGAGGCATTTTTCTTGGGGGCGCACAGAACTGTACGTTTGCGAGAGGCCCATGACGAGTCAAATTTACGTTAGAGACATTACTGACGACATTGTCGAAAATTATCACTTATAATATCCCAAGTGCATTGATTATTTCCGGAAATTTTTTCGAATGCATTTCCAAAACGTATTAATTAGCCCGAGTGGAACAAGAGGGCTAATTACGTTTTGGAAATGCATGAGAATAAAATTTCCGGACATTAATCAATGCACGAGGGCATATTCGGTAAGAAAATCGCAACGACACGGACATTATACTTCTTAAATTCTTAAATTATAAATTTCTGGCAAAAAAAAATCAAGTTATATAACAGAATTATCCCTGACAACGGAAAAAAAGTTGTTTAATTTCAAAAAATGTCACGTTTTGGTTCTACATCTTTGCTAAATAGTGATGAAGCGGTAGAAAATACAATACCAATGAACACAAAACGCAGCAAAACATGTGTGTGGATCCAGTTTACAAGTTTTTGTAAAGAAAAAAGGTAACATTGAAAATTGCGTATCGAAAGAAGAGCTCGCAATTATATTGAAAGACTGGGCTTTTAACATTAGGAACAGGAATGGAAATGAATAGGAGTCAGTGGTAAAAATCATGTGGAACTCCAGTGCCAAACAATTACAAGAAATGTACTATAACAAGTTTAATATGAAGTTTGATCCATTTACCGACATTGAATTCGGCAGCTATAGAGCCGAATAAAGATAATTTAGATATTTGTCCAGTTCGGTAACTACAATCTTGCAATTTGCCATACATTATAAACAACCCCTTCTTGTTTTCAGATTGTTAGAAAAAAGAACAAAATTTATTAGCACAGACAGATTACTTTTAACTCCTAACCCAAATTGGCAAAACCAACAATCTCAGAGGATGGCTGAACCGGCAAAAAAAAACACTAATCATTCTGTAAGAGGACAGCAGCTTATCAAAATTACTGGACATAGCAGCGCGCATTCTATCCGTCCATACTTACAAATGGACATGGAGCATCACCAAACCATCATTAATTCAATGAGACAGCAAGCAAAACCATTTGGAAGCAGTTCTTGTAATGAAACTTCATCACTATCAGATATGATTACTTACAACAATTGTGTGTTCAATTTTAACAGTAACTAATTAATTATTGTTGAAGTTAATATTAATTTTGTAATTTGAGATTTTTAATAAATAAATGATTTTGATTGGCTGAAAAAATTTCCACTCATTAATTTCATGTTGACTTAGCTAGGTGCAAAAAATTTCCAGGAAATTTTTATATTGTTATAGAAACGACACCGAATTCTGTTTTTCTATTGGCTATTTTTCAGTGTCGTGCGATTTTCGTTACAATTTGGAGCCTCAATTCCGATTTCTGGACGATAACGCCCGGCCGCATCGAGCGCGACGTGTGTTAGACAGACTGGAAATGTTAGAAATTGATCGTTTGCCTCTTCCAGCGGGATCCCCCGACCTCAGTCCAATTGAGCATCCATGGAACATGCTTGCTCGTACGTTGGCTGACCACTAGCCCCGACTAGCACACCGACAAGACTTGCGCCGTGTTTTGCCCATGGTGTGGGACAATTTGGACCAAGAAGCTTTGGACAACTTAATTTCCAGTATGCCCCAACGAGTTCAAGAAGTTCTACAAAATTATGGTGGTGGGACCCTTTAGTAAGAAAAAAGAATAATTTTTAGACAACTTCATAATTTGAAACAATGTTATTTTTTATTTTTTCTGGCAGTGTATAATTTTTTTGGAACAAATTTGTTATAATTGTCTTTGGCAATGTTGTTAGTTTTTATTTGTGTTAAAAATGCAGAAAAAATACTTTGGGATTGGTCAATTCAGCAATATCCCTAACTTCTTTCGATGAGTTTATTATCTACCTAGCCATGAAGGAAAAGAGTTGGAAGAAAAGTAATATTTTATTTTTCGATATCAGATTCACTAACGGTCACACAACTCTAAAAAAAATTCTTTCTGAATCGCCTCCACCGATTCTTTCAGGTATTCATCCGAAGAAGAATTACGTCCGCGCAACTGCTTTTTTAATTTAGGGAAGATATAATAGGCACACGGTGCCAAGTCCGGACTCTAAGGTGGATGTTTCATCTCTATAGTTGTATCTATCGTTGATTACTTCTCGGACTTGAGGAGCTTGGACTCGGCGATTTTTTGAATTTGGACTTGTAACGATAATACTAGGTTACCATTGAATATTAATATAAATGTCATTTTTGAACACAAACTCACTCATATCCATTTCACTGTTCGAGTCACTGAAATTAAAGACAGGGGTAATATTCCATACATCACTTATATTTAAGCTCCATTTTCGTTATATTTTTAAGATAGGTAATCAGCATGTGAAGCTTTATTTGGAACAATATTCGTGCTTTTTGATATGGTTTCTTATATAGTAGGACCTATATACTGTGGATTGTGAACTATTGGAGGCGGTACAGATGAAGTTTCCAATCCAGATGAATTTTAAATGTAGGAATGGTCCCACACCCATTCAGGGTAATACAACTACTGGATTATGAACACTTACAACATAGATGCTTTAGTGTTCGAAGACAAGCTGTAATTGCTTGTGTTCTTCGTGGGATTCTCAACAATAGAATATTGATAACCCTTTCGGCTAGAGCGTTTAATGTTTTCTGTTCCTCCTGAAAATAATCGCTTTAATCGCAGTATGGCGACTTTTAGAATTATCTTAAAATGTTTACTATTTTTCTCCCGAAATCATCCGCTACAAAGAATGAAGCTGCAAATGGATACTCTCTCTAACCATCCTATTGTAAATTAGTAAAAAGCAAATCAATCATAGGCGGTTCTAGCAATGATTTCAATATCGCGGTTTTTTTTCAAGCACCTTTCAATTTTTGTTGAAAAATATATAAGATGATTTTAGACATTATTCGTTTACATAATTTTAATGCCATAATATACGGCTTATGTGTCGTTTCAATGTATAAAAATGAAGAAATTGCATGTGGTTTTAATAAGGCCATGTCAGAATAACCGGTTGGCCTCAAAAAATCAAAAAGCAAGAAAGTAAAAAACCGGTACGTAAAGCATTAAACAGGAGAGCACAAGAAGTTACAAAAGATTTTTTTTAATAACAAAATAAACAGCAAAGCCAATAAAACATAAAAAAAAACAAGTCCTCCAAAAAGAAAATATTTCATGGTATTGCTATACATGCTCAAATGATGTGGTGTTACCATGGAAGTAAAATACAAGGGGAAACTACATTGGTGTGTTTGTTGTGAAACCATTTAACCAAACGGAGGAATAACCAATATTGCCAGATCGTAAAAGTAATTTGTTCGCATCAGGATATCAAAACGTTTACACCTAACTTGGGTCAAAACGATGAAAGTGGGAATCTGATTTCACGCAGTGGCGTCGATATGTGACTTGGTGGAGTTGTAAAACATCATAAATAAATTACAATTAAAAATTTAAATGAGTACTGAATTATTTCTAAATACGTTTTTCAGGCTTGCAAATAAGATAGAATAAAGATCTGGCTTGAGATTTTATTTTTAATCTTATATGTCGAAGAAACCGGAAGTACAGTTTATTAAGCTACGCCACTGGCAGGGCGTTTGGGAAAAACAACAACAGCTATCCTCACTATCCGCTCTTATTCGGCTTCAAAACAAGCAGTGCTGATAGTGTGGCCATGCGAATGTGCATAAAATGAAAGATTTATGTGCATGAAGAATGTGTTGGACTCACTAACTGCAAATTTGTAAGCCCCTTATCAGACCATACTTTAAAAAATAATAATAGTTTACTCTTCTTAATTAATTTGAATTATTTTTTTCATTATAATGATTCCAAAATAGTTCTTTTATTAAGTTAACAGCAATAGATACATGGCCTTATTGTATACACTTAGCTTATAATAATATTTAGTTATTAATTTGTAAATATGCGGTTTAATTAATAAACAAACAACAAACAAAAAGAAGCAAAATTGTAAGAAATTAAATTATTTGGGGCAGAATTGGAATTGGAAAAGGGAGGAGAAAAACTGTAAAAATCTGTTCACAATGTTAAAGGAAAGAAAAAAGAAAAATGGTATGAGAAAAGCAAACAAAAAATCGACAAAGATTTAAATAACAATATTAAAAAGGCTGCCACTCAGCCTAATTCTGAAGGTAAAAAAAAGCAGTTTAATGTTCAGTATAAATGGACATAAATGGAAAAATAACTGACAACGATTTTTTTTCTGACAATTCTGACTTTGTTTCTGGCAATTCCAACTTTTTTCTGGAAACTCCGACTTTTTTCTGGCAATTCCGACTTTTTTCTGGCAATTCCGACTTTTTCTGGAAGTTCTGACTTTTTCTGGCAATTCTGACTTTTTTCTGGCAATTGTGACAGAGATAGGACGATGGCGCTGTTTTGTTGCCCAAACCTAAAATATGAAATACTGTCCACATTTCGAGTTTCACGTACAAGGAAATACATGACCTTCTTGGAGTATGTTTCTTTAAGGGGTCGAGCGCGTAGCGTGAAGCACCAATTTCAGTAATCCACTGAAGTTGCCGTCTGTGAAAATTTGTTTTTCCGTAGATCATTGAAATTGGTCCCAAAAAGGTCATATTTCTCTGAACGTGAAACTCTAAATGTAGAAAGTGTTTTATATTTTAAGTTTGGGCAACAAAACAGTGCCATCGGCCTACCCCTGTAGTACTATCGTGAACACATACGTACATCCAGACATACAGACTTATTGACGTCCCAGAAATTGTTTTTTCAGTCAGTTTTTTTTTTCATCTTGATTCCAAAAAGAGGATCCAAAATACTATCTACTTTATTTGTTGAAGTGTACTCTAAGTAATAGTATTTTTTATCTCGTTTAAGTGTGTGTAGAATTAATAGAAGTGATTTAATTTGTGTAAATAGCATGGTTTTGACAAACCGATAATAAAGCACTATCTTCACCGCTTCGCGTTGTGAGGCGTGCAATATTACTCGTGGGACCATTCATGGAAACCAATAAACAAGAACAAAACACACCCCTGGGGGGAGGTTCCGAAAGGATGGATCCACCCATGAGATTGTCCGGAGCTGCCAGGAGACGGCTTCAGAAACAAAAACAGAAGGGTTTGAAACCTGCTGGTGGACAGGGGGCCGCAAGGACCCAGGCTCTACAGCGGGCACAAACTTGACTGCGGAACCGGGAACCAGTACCGGTAACAGGGGGAATTCTCCGGCAGTCGGGGGCAAAAAACGGTACTCCCAGCGACAAAACACGTCCGCCAAAAAGGAGGAGTGGACCTACCAGGCCCACAGTATCATTTGCGGCGGCCGTGTCGGATATCCAGGTGGCAATTTTGCCGCATGGATATCCAGCAAACGTTCTCAGTGAGGATCAGGCGGATCTGATCAAGACCGCTCTGATCCAGGCTCTGGACGAAACACAAGAAGACGAGCCTGTACCCAGGTTGTCCGCCGTAAATTTCTGGGGGGGCTACCTGCTTGCCTCCTGCGCCGACCAGACCACCAGGGAATGGCTGGTGCGGGTGGTGACAGAAAGCGTACCCTGAGAAGGGGCGAAACTTGGTGTTGTCGACGCTAAGGACGTCCCAAAACCCGTGGGGGTGATGACATGGGTTCCGGGGCCTGAACAAGAATCGGAAGTCGTGTTGCGGCGTCTTAAGATACAAAATCCAGGTCTTAAGACAGAAAGCTGGTTAGTAGTGAATAGGAAGCTGTACACCAAGAGACAGCAACTTATCATTCTACTGGATGAGCACTCCTGGACCAAAATCCGGGAGGAGCTGCAATGCAGGCCATACCTGAATCTCTCCAGGGTGATGTTTAAAGCCCTGGGGAGAGGCAGGCAGGAATCCGAAGGGATGGAGGTTGAGGAGGGGGCGACCGCAAGGAATACTCCCGATCTGACACCCAAATCCCAAGGAGACGAACAAGGGGCCGAATAGGACCCTTGTGTCATCCGAGGGGATGAAGAAAACGTGGGCATTTTCAGGGCCTTACAGATAATCATGCATCACTGCAGGAACCAGATATATATAGGTATATAGGTATATAGGTATATAGGGACCAGATCAGAGGACTCAGGATGGGGAACGAATAGGAGTTCTTAGCACCAGGAGGAAGTCATCCAAGAGCTTGCATACTTGCAAAGACAAAAACGAATACAATGTGGGGGCTTAGTGACCAGGACCTCATGGCAGGCAAGATAAAAATCACTATGGCAGGAAGCGAGAGAGAAATAATAATCGGATCCGCATATCTACCATACGATCAAGCGGGACAACCCCGAACACCAGAGGTTAGACGACTGGTAGAATACTGCGAAGAAACCAACACGCAGCTAGTGCTCTGCTGTGATTCCAACGCCCATCATATAGTGTGGGGAAGTTCAGGGACCAACAGAAGAGGTGAGTCACTTTTAGAATTTATTATTAGTAATAAGCTAGAAGTAGTAAACCGCGGTAACGAACCTACCTTTATCACCGCGACAAGGCAACAGGTTATCGATATAACGATAGGTACGCCGTTCGTGTGCATGTTTCATCTGAACCTACTTTCTCGGATCACAGGTACGTAATATTCGATATTGAATCCCCGCCGGAGACGGTCGAAAGGTACAGAAATCCAAGAAACTGTGAATGGCAACTCTACAGAGAGGAACTAGACCAGGAGTTGGAAGAATGTCCCTCGAGACCTCAAACTTCGGCGGGAGTTGAAATAATGAACGAATGCATTACAGCAACCATAAGGAGAGCTTATGAAAACAACTGCCCACTCAGAGAAAGAAAGGTCAAACGGGAGACCAAGTGAAGTAGCCTCCCCCCTCTGCGCATTACTCAGGCCCAGCCTGGCCTTGAAGTGCCAACGGGCTGGAAGAAAGTGAAAGTGGTATTTACACCAAAACCAGGGCTAGAATCATATTCCCGGGCGAAATCCTTTCGAGCAATAAGCCTAACGTCATTTCTCCTTAAGACCTTGGAGAAACTGATTGACAGGTATATCAGGGACGATGTTCTGGTAAACGCCCCTTTACATCGATACCAGTTTGCCTATCAATCTGGAAAATCATGCGAGATGAGCATCCACGAGCTTACGCGCAGGATAGAAGGAACCCTGGAAAATCGAGAAATTGCGATGGGGGCCTTTCTGGACATAGAGGGTGCTTTCGACAACACCTCATTCAACTCTATTGCGAAAGCTACTAAGAGGCGGGGTATATATGGATCGACTCGGCCTTAAAAGGCAGAGAAATTTTATGCATCGTCGGCCCGGTCACTAGGGGGGTGGTGGCGGCCAGAGGGTGCCCACAGGGAGGCGTTTTATCGCTTTTATTGTGGTCACTCGTGGTGGACGACTTCCTGGGGAACCTGGAGCAGACAGGAGTTCACACACAAGGATATGCGGACGATATCACCATACTCGTAAGCGGCAAGTTCGGAGGGGCTGTATCAGAAATGATGCAGCGGGTTCTGACAGTCGTCGAGAGATGGTGCACTGAGAAACAGCTGTCGGTTAACCCCGATAAGACTGAAGTTATGGTCTTCACAAGAAGGAGGAATATCAACAATCTGAAGAGGCTCCGACTGTGGGGAAAAGAACTGCGGATAGGGAAAAAGTCAAGTACTTGGGACTAATGCTAGATACCAAACTTGGCTTCAAACCTTATCTAGAATACATCACCACTAAAACTACTCGGGCCCTATGGGCCTGTAGAGGCATGGTGGGAAAGACGTGGGGATTAAAACCAGAAATGGTTCACTGGCTTTACACCAAGGTCATAATTCTTACGGTAACATACTCTTCGATCATTTGGTGGCATAAGGCGTCTGGAAAGCACGCTACAAGAATAACGGGAGCAATGAATACAACGCCTACCGCAGCCATGGAAGTGCTCCTAAACCTGCCTCCGCTACACCTTTTGCTGAAATCGGAGGCAATGGAGGCAGTACACAGGCTTGTAAGTGCCGGATATGGCAAGACCCACGTCAGAATGGGATACCACACCGAGATATTTGAGAAAATACGGAACTGAGCATGCAATCGGACCGACTCAGGACCGAGTATGACTTTTGTAAACCCTTCGAGGTAGGATACCGAGAAGGGAGGAGAGGGTCGATACCCGGAAACTAAGGAGTAACAACGGAACCTCTTGGTACACGGATGGGTTCAAGACAACAAAGAGCACTGGGGCAGGGGTAGCCGGAGAAGCACCGGGGGATGACATGAGCATCAACCTGGGCTTCTTGGCAACCGTGTTCAAAGCAGAAATCACTGCAATTGACATTTGTGCCGGGAAAATAATGAGAAGCGGCTGTGCAAATAGGCGGATCCACATTATGACCGACAGTCAGGCAGCGTTGAAAGCTCTGGAGAGTGTCGAAGTACGCTCCAGAGCTGTGAAAGAATGTCTCGAATCGCTTGTGAAACTGGCAGAACACAACAGAGTGACTCTGTGGTGAGTGCCGGGACCCAAGGGATTTGCAGGAAATTAAAAAGCTGACCTCCTAGCCAAAGACAGAGCGAAAACACCTTTGATAGGCCCAGAGCCCACTTGTGGGATAGCACATGAGACCGCAGAAAGGGGGATTCAGGGCTATATCAACAGAGAACACCACATCCATTGGAATGACCTTCCTGGACAGAGGCTATCGCAGATGTTCATGGAAGGCCCGTTGAAAAAGCGGTCAGAAGAAATGCGATTGAGCAGGAGACAACTGAGAAATATAGTTGGACTCTTCACGGGACACTGCTGTCTCATGAAACATTTTACCACAATCGGGGTGAAGCAAGATCCTGATTGCAGGATGTGCAGGGAGAAGGAAGAAACTCCACTACACATACTATGCGAGTGTCCAGCGCTTGAGGCGGGGAGAGGCTTCGACACTTCGGGTTGACGTATGTTGAACCGAATGACATAAAACATATGCCCATAGAGTTTGTGCTGTAGTTCATCAACAGCACAGGCCTTATGGAGACAGCTTGCTAAATGGGGCACAATAAGCTGAAGCTTCAGTGCAGCGCGGTTTGAACCGCGCCCCTTAAGAATAATGATCTACGAGTGAAAAGGGTAAGTTCACGAGTGGACTTATTTCACGGGTAGATAAACAATCTTTATCGTCAAAGAAAGTGAAGGTGTCATCATTATGGTCGTATTATTCGATGCTAAAACGTACGCTGCTGGTGAATTAAACTTGTGACATTTCCAAGTAAGTAATACTTTCGAATGTAATATCAAATGATATCATAACATCTGTACAGATTTGGCAAGTTAACTACTTTACTGAAAAAACTGAGTGATGGATACAAAGCTAAAAAGTCCAAAATCTTGGAGCCAGCTCATGACATTATGAAAATCCTGACACAAGCTCCGGATGACGAGTATCTATTTATAAAGGATAGATTTTTATAATAATTACTATCTGACCCGGCGAACTTTGTACCGCCTCAAAATTAATAACACAGGGGCCCAGGGGGTCCCCCATATCCATGTTTTAATAGTTATTCTGCTATTCGGGACGGAGACAAATCCAACAAATCAAAGATTATAAAAATCGGTCAAGCCCAAGGGGGCCCCATATCCATGTGAAAAATAGTTTACCACCTATTCTCATACATACGAAATATACAAAAAAAAATCATAAAAATCGGTCGAGTCGAAAAATCGGTCCATCCCAAGGTGGTCCCCTGGGCCGCCATGTCTATGTGAAAAATAGTTTACTACCTTTTCTCATACCTACCTAGTATACAAAAAAAATCATAAAAATTGGTCGAGCCCTTTCGGAGCAGTTCGACCACAAACACCATGACACGAGATTGTTATATATATTAGAAGATTATTGCTGGTCTATACTGGTGGAATTCAAGGTTGTTGCTGTTTTGGGTGTGCATGGAGCGACTAGGTCCGATGAATTGCACAAGTTAGAAGTGTCTAGTGTAGACGACAGAACATCAGTGATAGTCGTTTTATTACTTGATACTAAAAACAAAAAGGATAGGTCGTTTTGTATTACTGACAAAGACTGTGTAGTGAGTTTCTTGGAAATTTGAGAAAGTACATCGCCTTGCGTCCCAAAAACGTACCTTACAATAAGTATACTTAGTGGACCAGAAAATCAATCCAATACCTCTGTATACAGTAAAAAATGACAAGTTGCGGTGTTCAAAAAATAGATGTTCCTGGTAATGTTAATTGCACAATTGAAGTTGTTGTTTATTTTATCTACCCTTGCTGTTAAAGTGTTACTTTATCTACCCTTGCTGTTAAAGTGTTACTTTATCTACCCTTGCGGTTAAAGTGCTACTTTATCTACTCAAAAGAGAAATAAAGTTTAACATCTGCTATAGAAAAAAGATATTTTATTTGCTTTTTGTATTATTAGTAGATATAAAATGTCCTGTTGGTAACGATGACTTTCTCTTTGATTTCATTCCTCGGTAAAATTATTCCAAGTTCTACTTCAATTATATAATTAATGAAAGCGCATTTGTATCGAAATATACTTTATGCCCTATACCGACGTCTAGATGACTTATTATTCCACGCAAAATGGAAGTTATAATGGAGCATTTTACTCACAACTGATATAATAATTAGAAGGGGTGAATTACCATGGTTACACGTCGGTCATAAAACGTCGCCCTCGCCCCTGAAAAGTGCATTTACAACGTACTTGTATCGAAATATACTAATTCCACACTTATTAGGAAGTATTCCACGTGTCCCAACTCTAAATGTTAAAGTTTTCCAAATTCTAGTAAAATAGTATATTATTATACGAGTTCCTGTGTAAATTGGGTGCTTACCGGCACTAAGGTTTTTTTTTAAGCCCCGAGTGCCGGAAAGTCCACAATTTACACAGGAACGAGTGTAATACAACGTTTTATAGTTCGACACGACCCCGACAAATCTTTAAATTGCTTAAAATCCATAAAAATAGTGACGTTTATTTGACATTTTATTATTGCTTTAGAGAGAGTGTTTACACAAGCGAAAATTTGACAATTCTGACAGTGTCGACCTATAAATTTTTTTTCGGATACCCAAAGGAAATTAGACACATTTCTTTAATAAAAATCATAAAGAAAGGTGCAACAAGAAATTAATGTAAAATTTCTTTTTGTACTCATTGCTTATAGATACCTATTTTCCGTTTATTGCGGATGCGCGGAAACAAGAATTTCCCGCACTGGGGTGTTTTGTACTTTTCACGTCTAGGAGGGACATAGGGTCAGTGCAACGAATTCACGAAATGGCTTGGCACATTCAATGAACTTTTAAATGTGCAAAATTCAAAATAATTTTAAATTATTTATTTTTGATTTCTTTTCGGACTTGATTCGTTACAAAAAATATTGTACCTAACTTAATTAACTTCCTTCGGTCGTGCTTCAAACAAAGTGCTCATGCGGGGAATTTCACTCTCCAAACACGTAAGGTAAATAACTATTTGTAATATTATCATAATAAAATAGTTAAATTTGATTTACAGTTTGAATAAAAAATACAATTTTTGTGTGGTTATCGTCTCCCGAAAACCCCGTTCTGATATCTTTCAAAATAAGGGCGTAAATGATGGTCCACACACCTCTGGGACACCCGGTATATTTGAAGTAATCAGGAGACAACTAAATAGAGTAAACGCAACCTCAATAATAGGAAAAACTGAGATAGAGTTCGGTCACTTAATAAGAATGCAACGAAACTAAAAGATGAAGAAGGGAGAAAACATTTGCAATAGTAAAGAGTAAATTCCGGGAGCTTAATGCTCAACACTTAACCAATAGAAATAAGTAAGTACATAGTAAATAAACAGTATATTTTTAGTGTGTAACTTGTAGGAAAATTTAACATTAATAAACACGTGCGGGCGGAATAGTTTAGCAGAAGAATGGAAATGTACTTCTAATAGGTTCTAAAAAAAGCAATTTGTGCACTGTAAATGGTTGTTTACAATTTCTTTAACATAATGGAATTGACTACATTGCGTACCTACGTAGATAAAGGTGTGTGGATGACAAATTTTAATTTGTGCTGGAGAATACAACGAATAATCTAAAAAAAGAAATCAGTAGCAACAGTTGAAGATAATTAAAAGCTTCAACAAAATATGTTTTGTTATCGCATAAATCACAGCAGATAACATCCGATCACAGCCAAATGTGTGGAATGGATTGTTCGTTCATTTATCTAATTAATTAAACCCATTTAAGTCAGAAATTCATTTCTTTCAAACAGTCCACAAACAGTAAAAAATATTAAATCAACAACGACTATGGCCCACAACGACAAGTAACTAATTCCATCTACCCATCAAAAAAGACGAATATACCGCGAATTCCCAACTCGACCCTGCGATACAGTTTTTAGCACAAAATTCTCTCGCTCTATCCATCTGCCGCTTCGGAAACGTGCTCTTATCACGTGAAAGCTTAAAGAGATAATTATTCCATAAAATATGTCGTAATAGTTGCTGTCGGACTCCACTAATTAACATTGTGCGTGCAATGCGTGCGCATCACCGCCAGCCAGATATAAAGTCGCATCACTGAACGCAACACCCAACACATCTTTCAAGCTCCTCGCAGCCGAAACTTCCATCTCCGGTTTCCCAATTTTCCATCCGCAACAGAAATGGAACACATGTCGAAAAAAGAAACCATCGCCATGAGGGAGAAACACATTGGGTGAGAGAAATTTATAGAATTTTTCCTTTTGTTGTTTCCTCGGGGTCTCTGCTATTGATTTTCCGTATGTGCGCGCGGGGTTTGTTGGTCCTTGGTAGATGAGTTTTATCCGGATTTTTCCGTACCTGTTGGGTGTATTTTCGTTTCATATAAGAGGCACGTCTTTGAAATTTTATTGTACAGCAGCTGACATTTTGTTGAGACATTTTACCGTATTTTTATTAGTACAATCGGGCCGGGAAAACTATTGGTTCTATATATGTAGTTATATTATGTAGTTGATAACCCACGGCGACTTCCGTTAGGCCATTAAATCAGGAAAAAGTTTTTTACATTTTTTAAATTAATGTTCTGATAATGACAGAAACCTAATTTAGATTATCGTTTCAAATCATATTTTTTATTCACAATCGGTCAGAAAGAAACCACTCTTCCACTTTTAAGAGGTTGGAAACAGCAATGAGGCTCGCTTTAACTTTTTTTTCACCGGCGAATAATGACCCATTCTTCGCTCGCAATTTTCCAGCAACTCGATTTTATATTATTATGTGCAACATGTAATGAAATAATAGAGGTAAACAGCTACCTCTTTCTCCACCCTTCTCGCAAAAAGATTTTACTAAAATTAAACGTTCTGTTAATGAGATTTAATTATTACAATTAGGATGATTGTGAATAAAATAATATACAAATTTTGCTGAAACTTTCATTTGGGCACTATATTTTTTTATAATGTAAAGTGTAAGGCCGCAAAAGTACCTATCACTTGTCTTTTTAATATTATTTACTATTTAAGCTTCGGTTTTGAACAACCTAATATACTAAACAGAAAATAAATTATTTCTTTGAATGGGCACGGTTTAAATTTTCTTTTAGTTTCAGAAATCGGAGGTAATCTTTGATCATCAATCTATCTAATAAATTAGTTTTTGGAGGCTATCTTGTGTACATTCTTATATTTCTTACTATCTTGTACGACTACATTCATTACATGGGTACAGAAAACATTAAGTAAAGTTCTAAACAATCAACACATTATTTCCACAACTTTTTAAATAAACAAGATTACAATGTGGTATAATTATATTATTGTATCTTTCGAACACTGAGCGTGGGGTCTTATCGACCCGACGATGTTGCATCCGTATTAGTTTTTGAGTTAGAGAAGCTCTTGGCCTGTGAGATATAACCTCAAAACTACAAGTACTCACGTAACATATTTTGACCGGCGTCAGTGCATTTCTTTTTGTGATTAAAATCGTCTATTGATCTAGCATACCGTGTACAACTCTGAGGGGCCACATTTTGGTCCTTCAAGTCAACCATTTTCCCTGACATAATTTTATAAATTATTATCCATATCTTCTTTGGTAGAACAATAAAGTAAATTTATTCCCGATGTCTGGTTAATTTATATATATATATAATTTTTTTTGGGGGAAAATAATTATGAAGCGAGGTTTTTATCAAATGCGAACATTGTTCAAAAAAAAAACTTTTTTCTTTTTAAAAAATTCTGGTGTTATTCTTATGTCATTGTTTCTCTAAAAATGTAAGTCTATGTTTTAATAAAGCTACTGCTAAAATTTTTCTGGAGGAATACACTATATTAGTTTCATAAAAGGAGAATTATTGTCTGATATTTTGCCTGACTGAAAAATCCCTCAACATAAAATTCTTTGTTCTTTAATTAAGAGCTTGTGATAACCGTCTCTTTTAGAGTTGAGTTGTATTGTCATGCATATCTTTCTTATTCATGTAATTTCTTTTTCCATTCTTTCCAATTGATATAATTTATCTAATTTTTTTTTATGTGCTAGTGTTTTCATTTCTGATATATTTGTCCTCTAACTTTCTATATGCTCTATTGCTCTCCCGATTATTTTCTTGGCCTCTACTCTACGTATTTTCTTGCTTCCTATTCTGTTGAGTCTAAAGCTATTTCACTGTAAAGTTTGAGTTTTAATTTTTTACGTAATATTAATATTTTTAACATTTTTTCGATATTCTTAGGGGTTGAAGTCTTCGAAATCTAAAAAATATTAAAAAATGTTAAAATATAAGTGATTTGAATAATTAAATTATTTCTCGCATAGTTTACCTAATTTTACATACTTCCAATTGACATTTTATAATTATTTTAAATCTGCTATCCAGAAAAATTTATGATTTTGAGATGTGTCACTTTTCTATCAAAGGAGCGATATATAGATTGAATAGAGATTTCATAATATTATAGAATCAATGGAATAACACACGTCAATTTTAAGATTGCAACAAGTTAATAGGAGTATTTACTTAACAAATTTATATCTCATGAGTACCATTGTTATTATTTTGGGGTCAATAAAATAAGTTTTGAAATCAATGATACAATGTAATAACAATTTTAAAGTACCTGGTTCATTTTAAATTAGAACAGTAATTAACTTTAACTTCTGTAGCTTGGGATTTATAATCATTTCTTGAATTTTTGTCGGTGTGTTCTGACCTGAAACTCTCTTGCAGAAAATCGTGCCAACTGTTCTTCCGCCAAGATCCGCTAAAGATAATGAGGGCAAAGGCCCAGTACATGTACGACGAAAAAGGCGACGCATACCTGGATTGCATCAACAATGTCGCTCATGGTAAGTTTTTTCTTTAACTTTTGGAATTCAAAACGAGGCGGTTCGTCTGACCTCGATGTTGTCTGAAATTAGCTTAATGATTGGCCATTGCTGATAAGTGGAAAATAATTACGATAGAATTTTAACGATAAGAGGTTAAATTCTTTGTTTGGTGGTCATGAGGCGCCAATTAGGACCTTTGTCGATTTTTTTTGTGCATTTTATCGAAACTCCAAAGGTTGAAGTGTCCGTTTGTAACTTGGGCATTTATGTGTGGACGTTAATATTTATTAGATAGATAAAAGTTGCTTTATCCCACCTGAAGGTTTTATCAGTGATTACAGTATTAGGTGGAACCTGCTGGTTTTGTTTTCTATACATATGTATTTACTTATTAAAGACTACAACTATTAGTTTTTATTTTTATCTTTTCTAAGGAATAGTTTGTTGAACAGGAGGGTCTTTAATAATAAAATTTAGTTATTTTACTTTATTAAAACAGCACTGCCGTTCAAGTGAATAATAATATTACGCCTTTGATGTTTACATTTACTTTATCTTTGTTTATCTTTTCAGTGGGTCACTGCCACCCTGCCGTGGTGGAAGCCGGCTGCACCCAAATGGCCCTCCTCAGCACCAACAACCGTTTCCTCCACGACAACATCGTCCTTTGCGCCCAACGCATTATAAGCACCATGCCCGACAAGCTCTCCGTCTGCTACTTCGTCAACTCCGGATCCGAAGCCAACGACCTCGCCCTACGTCTCGCACAAATCCACACTGGCAACAAGGAGGTCATCACATTGGAGCAGTGAGTTACTTTCTAACCTCCCTAATACAATCATTTGCAGACCAAAGGCCCGTGGACTCGGACCCAAAATTTTCATTTGTCATTGCCAATCATTGTCCATGATTTAGCTTTAAGTACACTGTGTTCGGCGAGAAATAACCCAGAACTGCGTTATTCCTTGTCGCAGGGCACATGTTGTGTTGTTGAATGAGTTGAACATCTCTAATTTTTTTGTTTCATTTTTTTCTTACAGCCACCTAACACATTACAGATGAGGATGGAGCCAGAGCCACGACGCGTTGACCTGGACCGATGTGCATATTCTGCAGATGCTCGATTTTAAGGGATAGATTGTTAAATTCTCCAAGTCTGTTGGTATCAACACTGTTGTTGTTTTCACTCAATTTTGAAAAGTGCTAGCAGGCTTGGAGGCGTAGTTTTGTGTACTATTGTAATGTGTGGGGCACTTGGGGATAGGGTCAAAGAGCAGCTACGAATATGGTATTTTTTTAGTGCTTACCATGGCCATTTGACCTCCTTGATTGACATTTCCCACTATAAGTTTAATCTTCCTGGTGGGCCCCCCAAGAAAGATAACGTCCACGTGGTGAGTCTCCCGAACTTCACTTTGACTCCTCCTTTCTAACTAGACAATCTCTTCAGGCCTTGTGTCCCGACGTTTACAGAGGAAAGTACCGCGACAACGAGTACCACAAAGACGACCTCTCCAAGTTGTACTCGGACGAGATCAAGAACATCTGTACCCAAGTCCAAGAACAGAAAGGAGAGGGTATTTGCGCCTTTATTGCCGAGAGTCTTCTGAGCTGCGGAGGTCAAGTCATCCCCCCGGAGAACTACCTGAAGGACGTCTACGAACACGTAAGAAGCGCCGGAGGAGTGTGTATCGCAGATGAGGTTCAAGTGGGATTTGGGAGGTTGGGAAAGCAGTGGTGGGGCTTCCAGCTGCACGATGTAGTTCCGGATATTGTGACGATGGGTAAACCCATGGGCAATGGCCACCCTGTTGCTTGTGTGGTTACCACGGAAGAGATCGCAGAGAGTTTTAGGAAGACCGGAGTGGAGTACTTCAATACGGTAGTTATCTCAATTTATATCTTTATAAGGTTTTGAGTGGTTGCGTCAATGTTCTATAATTACGTGTGAATTACTCTATATTTAGAATTGATCTCGACTATCTTAACAATGGAAATAAAGAACGATTACATTTTTGGTCGGAGCGGTAAAATATTATTGTATTATTAGGTGTGCTTATCGCTTTATACACATAGTGTGGACAAGATACTTATGCCTCGTAAAGTGTGTTCCAAAGTTGTAGAAGGGAACAAAGGTTTAGTTTTATCAAAATTCTAGTAATAACAAGACGCACATATATTTTGTTTGTTCAGTTTTGTGTGTATACACTTTATTTAAAATTTATAGTATGTGCAGATTAGTTTACATCCTTATTTTACAACTGTCTTTATTGGCAATCTGACCTGATTTTGAGCCCACAATTAGAAGCTTAGACAAATATCCTTGAAGTATCTCATATAATTAAATGAAAGCTGCTGCTAAAATTATTTAAGCCTAAAGGATTTTATCCAACACCTGTTTATTATGAAGTCATAATAATGCCGATTTTGAATGGATTATGAGGTCTATGAGACACGAGTGGACTAATGAACCCATAATTCAAGGGTTTTCTAATTTGTCGTAGCAACCAGTTCATAAGCCACCAGTTTTGAACGTCAAATTTTGTTGGGTCTTGATGAATGTTTTAAGAACTGTTACAGAAGGAGGTGTTGGATAAAACTATTACACACATGTCTTACAGCAAATAAGTCACTCAAGAGCAAGCTCTCGTGGATAAACATTTCTACAAATAGCTTAACAAGTTTTTTCCTTTTACAAGTTAGTGTTCATAATTTTAATTTTGCGGTATGACTAAATGTTGTGAGATATAACTAAGTTTTTTTCACTGATTCAATTTTCTCATTTAGGAGTTTTATACCGGGTGTAGAATGGATTTTGAGGCATAGGAATTTTATCTGTAAAACTAAAAATCTGAGAATACTGGTTTCTCTATTTTCCAGCAAAACTTTTTTTTTGTAAAAGTTGAACAGAATAAAATGTGTAATAAACAAGTGAAGAAATACTTAAAATAGCACTAGCTATGAGTATTATTCTGTGGAGGATTTCACCAGGCGGAATTTATTATTGAGTCTTCACCAAATTAGCGTTTTCTTCTTCTTCTATTACTCTACTAAGAGCTGTTATAAAGAGATAAATGAATTTAGGTAATATTTTTTATACTCTACAAATTTCATATTTAACGTTCTCTAAACTAATTAAAGGGGGCAATATTCTCATATATTTGTTTTTACATATAAAATTCCTCCCAAAATCCAATCCACATTCGGTATATAATAGACATAGTATTTTTAATTTAATGTATAGTATGGGAAAAAGCAACACAATACATGTACTTACTTTTTTCTAGTATGGAGGGAACCCAGTTTCTTGTGCCATCGCCAACGCCGTCTTTGACGTCATCGAACATGAGAACCTCCGAGAACACGCTCTAGTTGTCGGAGAGTACCTTCTTGATGCCTGCCAAATGCTAGAGAAGAAACATAACTGCATTGGAGATGTTAGAGGCGTTGGACTCTTCTTGGGAATCGAATTGGTTAAAGACAGGGACTTGCGGATTCCCGACAAAGAAATGGCAAATTATGTTGTTGGAAGGTAAGTTTCATAATTATTATATTATGTATGTATAAATACTCCAATTTCTTATCAGTTATGTTACTTAGACGCTATCGAACTGATGGTAATGATTCCTGAAATGGTATTTTCAACTTATCTTTTTATAGGATGCGAGAAGAACACATTCTCGTCAGCTGTGACGGCCCTGAATGCAACGTAATCAAACTGAAACCACCGATGGTTTTTACCAAAGAAAACGTCGATGAATTCGTCTCCACCTTTGATCGCGTGCTAAAAGAACGCAGGGAAAGCAGTCAGCCGCTGGTTGTGAAAAGTACCGAAGCGCACAGCAAAGAAACGAGGGCGCGTAAGCCGATTAAGGAAGACCGGATTAAGTCTATATAAATTTTATTGTTATTGTTATAATGTGTATTAATGTTGTGTTATTTATCTTTTGCACGGTAGGGAGCAGGTTTTTATAACGGATGAGTATTTAAATGTAAATGCATGTTTTATGAAAGACACTGTCTATGATATTTATACGAGTTAAAACTGTATTCTGATATTGATGTTTTCTGTGAAAATATATGAACTTTTTTAATCTTGTCTTTAATTCATTGAAATGGGTGATAAAGCATAAAGTATAAACATTTTGGTGAGTTCAGTATTTTAATTAGTAACAATATGGAATATTGTCTGTAACACGAAATGTGTTGGTTTCAAAGTTTTAGGTACATTACAATTATTTAGTTACATTTTTATTGCCATTCTAACACTATAATTTAATAACCACAATTAAAACCCAAACCATATCGTATTAATGTTTTCCACGTGTGTTTACTAATAGATATGAACTGGTTGCTATGACAAATCAGAAAACAGTTTAATTATGGGTTCATAATTCCACTAGTGTTTTATAGACCTCATAATATATTCAAAATCCACATTATTATGACTTCATAATAATAAACAGGTGTTGGATAAATAAGTACTGATAATATTATCGAGATCGAAAACAAAATTAATCAAAATTGGTCGTGCAGGAAAAGCCGCTTGCCGTAGTTTAATAGAAGTATTTATTAAATGTCAAGTTGACCGCGTTAAATATGCTATTTCATAAATAATTCTAGTAAACTACGATAAGCGGTTTTTCCTGCACAGCCAACTTTAACGAACTTTGTTTTCGATTTCTCTGTATCATTCGTTATAGCAAGTTGGTCTACCATAGCAGTTATGCTATGGTCTACCATAGCATGTGTCTTCTATAAGGTTTCAACATTAAGAAACTATACAGTAGGAAGACCAAAAAGTCTTACCTATCGCAAATTGGATTTTGAAGACACCTATAAAATACACCCCCTGTTTAATACTAGATTTTTGTGTTTTTGACGACAACCAAAATTCAGACTTTAGGGTTGCTATAGTAAATAAATGATAGCTTGATTGGAGTAGGTTAATTATTGTAGTTGTTTTATCAGAAGTCTACTATACGAGTGTGGAATGTACTATATTAGGCACGCAAGAAAAGTTTATTTAATAATAATTTTTTTAATATTCTTAATAGTGCCTAATATAGTACTCCACATGAGTGTAATATTAAGTTTTAGCCAAAATCATTCCTAATAATTATATCCTTTGTGTTTATTATTCATTTTCCATTAAAAGCAGAGAGGTATGGAATGGTTGTTATAGTTTTGCATTTGGTTGATTTGGACTCTTCCGTGAGTCCGAGTTGTTCTCTCACTAGTGTGTAATGATCAACATTACAGCCTCAAATTAGCATAGTAATTCGCTTATTACACACGATTTTGGATAAACAATTTTTTTTACTTTAGTCGATTTAGGGATTTTTGTGGCGATTGGTATTGTTTACTTCCATGTGCTGTGACTTCCTATTTTTGACACACTTTGTAATTTAAGGTGACATTAGTGACAAGGTAATCATACTTTACCAATCTTTACCAACCAATTACAAATTGTTTGATTCATTATCCCAAAATTTTACAGATATAGATTACTTACCTTCAGTGTAATTATTCATTATTACAAAAACTTTAAAAATAGCTAATCTAGACTATTTAAAAATGTTTATTGTCTAAGCGTAAACTACTGTGTTTTTATTTGTTATAATTTTGACTACTTTTAATCAGTTTTTCCCTAAAACACCAAAAACAATTTTCGTACAACTGCCAACGCACGTTTCGCCAACAATGTTGGCATCATCAGGGCGATAAGTTTCAAAATTTCAACCCTTTGAAAACATCAAATTTAATTCAAAATTACGTCAACTTCATATTTTTTTATATTCTTTAAGGGCTGATGATGGCAGTAGTGTTCTGCCGAAACATGTTCCATTTGTAATTTAACACTTATTAAAGTTTGTGGAGTTCGACTTAGATATATTTAAATTTTAATAATAATTTGTCTCGTTTGAAGTGAAGGTTCGCTACACTCATACTCAGATTCTGTATCGCTCCCCTTCATAATATCACTACTAATGGAAAAATTCATAAAATAAAAGTTGTAACAGTCCCACCCTTTAGTACATTTGCTCTCCACCGCACGCTCACCGTTAGAGCCACCGTCGCCTGGTTGGCTCGCCCTACCACCCACCGTCAACTACCACCTGCGCCGGAAACCAACCCTCTGTATAAAAGGACTGTTCCCACTCCGCAATAGTAGAAGACACAGTCTCTCAGCTCCAACAGCACCCCCGATAAAAGCACTGGCTACCGGTCATTATCACTGGGTCTTGCGGGAGCGACAGGCAGAAAAAGAGCCACTGACTCATTCTTCTACCTACAGTTGCACCCCCGATAAGGCAGCCTGGTTGCCGGTCCTTACCACTGGGTCTTCTCAAGTAGTAGTCCGATTAATAATCGTAACTTCTTCGACGCTGTTTGGCCTACTTTTGTACTTATCTATATCTATGTTTCATGTAACTCTTTTGTGTATTTTGTAAGTCACAATAAACTTGTTACAAAGTCTTTTTTTGTAATTTGTCTCCATTTTGATTCTGTAATAGACATGTAATAGCCATTTTACGAAAAGGTTCAGGTTGGTAATAGATATTTACGTAACCAGTTATGAAAAGAGCGATATTGTTCAATAAGCGGAATATTTGCCAAAACGAGCGCCAGCGAGATTTAAGAGATTTTGTTGGATTTAATACCCGAAAAGTCTAAACAGCGTTACGATCTTGCGTACGAGAAATTCGAAGATTACACTAAACAGAAGAAAGTTAATGCTTCTTTTAGTGATTTCATTACATAACTAGTTATGTAATGATTTCATTACGTAACGAGTTATGAAAAATGAGACATTTCATATCGTCAAAGAGTTATCAAAATTTGAACTTTTCATAACGGAATTAGATAAAGTATGATTACCTTGTCACTAATGTCAGCTTAAATTACAAAATGTGTCAAAAATAGGAAGTGACAGCACATGGAAGTGAACAATACCAATCGCCACAAAAACCCCTAAATCGACTAAAGTAAAAAAAATTGCTTTAAAAGGGCAATTATAAAAAATAGCATCAGACCTTGAAGCACTAATTCTTTCGTCGAAATGCTCGAAACTAGTTCTGAGTAAATTGAAAGGCGCAATATTAGATAGGAATGAATAATTTCTAGTTTTGAGTATTTTATTTGGACATTGTCCAAATTCGTATATTGAGTGTAACAGATACACGTATAGAGTGTCACAGCAGTCGCCGAGTTACAGTCCAAGTCTGAGCCCGTGTATAGAAATTTTACTTCAAAAAGTGCCTAAAAAGCTCTTTTACTAACCAATAATTATAAATCCATAGAATTGGCAAAGTTGCTGTTTCCTTTGAAATTTTAGTTTATTAACTTTGAATCGCCGATATATTTAAGACGCTAATAACATTTTATCAGGAGCCATGTTCCATAAAGATACCACGAGATCTTTCTGCCCGTCTTTAAATTCGTCTTGGAATCAATTAACTCCGTTATCTTTGCAATTTATGTGACCACAGATTTATTTCCACCAGAACTCCTCTAAATTCCCAGCTTTTTGCATCCTTGCAGACAAAAAACCGTTTTACGTCCAACTCTTTTTCACAGTGCCGTCCCAATGTATATTAAAGTCGTAAAAATCACGATCCTCATAACGAACCGAAAACCCGCCTCTGGAATAATAAATTTTAATGATTACGATAAGCACCGTCATGAAAGATAACCGTGCTTAAAACCGCGGTCTGTTTGGCGAGCTTTATGACTACTTGAGGCTTTCGTTTCATTCAACTACGGTGTTTAGGTTTGCGTTTGTGCGGCTTTCCCGAGGCTACATTTACAGTTGAGGTATTTAACTTCTGGTCAAGTTGCAGTCCCACCAAAAAGATTAGAGAAATTTCTCGGAGCTTTGAAAGTTCGCAAAAATGGAGAGCCGGCGGCAATAAATTGCTAATGAGAGCTCTGTTGAGCTTTTTATTAAAGTTCGCTATTAACAGGGATCGATGAAAAGTTGAGGTGAGGGTCATGCAGGCTAATTTCTAATTTGTTTTTGCTTACATGGCAATAATAATTTTATATTTCACTGAATCATTATTTGTTTTTTATACCTTGACAATATTATGATATTTATAACATTTTAAACAATGTAGGCGTTCCATTTACCTTAATTTATCCGTCTAAAGTTTAGAAATAATGACAACCTGAGACTGCCGATACCATGTTGATATTTTTTGACATTTGTTTGATGTGATCAAAGGTGTGATTTACGCGTAGGCAACTCTTTTTACAAGTTTTTAATTTAATTAATATTACAAAACATAAACTCTAAAGGCTAAAACGCATTAGGCGGTCGCGGTCCCGTCACATCGCGAGCTGAGCTAGTCTCGACTGCGCTCAGTAAAGATCTTTCCCATGTTTTCTAACGCATGCATTTGCACTAGACGTTCGCGAGCTCGTCTCGGTCGCATCGCAGTCTCCTCTGATCGTTTCGAAAGAATCTCGGAGACCGCGATTCGACCGAGACGAGCAAGCGAACGTCTAGTGCGTACGTTTTTGATGATCGCGTACTATGCTTGAAATGCATTCTGCAGCTGAATGTCTTCGTAAATAATATCTAGTAGCTCATTATACTTTCCAGATGACATACGAAAGTATTGGAAAAATCGCTGTTCGTCCAGTAATAATTTTATACTTCTTTACGGACACAAACTTGCTGACGACAAACTGAAACATGCATTATCCAATACTGCAGACGGTATTAATTCAGGATTCTCTAGCTCCATTTATACTTACATAAATTAAGAGCACTTTCACAATGGCGAAATTAAGTTTTACTTCAGTCGTGTGGTCTAAAGCACACCCGTATTTTTTTTATATACAGGGTGTTCGGTAATTCGACAGCCATCGCTTTACTGTGGCCTCACAGCATTCAGAGAAAGCATATTTTGCAATTACTTGATTTTTTTTTAACATCCGATAAAGAACTAGAAGGATTTTAAATAGACCAATCAGAGAAATGGTTTCATCAGCCCCAGTTCTGTGGAATCAAGTATTCTGTTTCAAAAAAAAAGAGACTTTGTCACATTTGACGGCTAAAGTCAATCAAAAATCAGTGGCGTATACTGGGAAAGATACTAACAAAATAACTGCATCATTCAAAGTGGTTTATTATTAAAGAAAGGTAACTTAAATATTTAAAATAAATGTTCAAATCGGCGACCATCGTTCTGTATACAAACAAGGGCCCGTCTCAACAACGAACTTCTAGCGTTTTCAAAAACTTCTGGGGTATTCCTGATTTGATCAGACGCTAGTAGGATTCTGTGTTGCAATTCGTTCACATCAGGAATATCGATGGCGTAAACAACCGATTTCACATGCCCTCAGAAATAAAAATCTAACGGAGTTAAATCTATATTCCTGACCGGCCACGGAAACGGGCCATGCATCTCCCCGGAAATCATTCACGAAACTGCTGCCTTCTTGGAAGATCTTCAGGCACTAAAGCTGGGACACGATTAATATGGTATGGATGCAGATGTTCCTTCGAGATTGTTGTCCATACCGTTGTCGCTGGAACATGAATTCTGCGAGAAATCTCGCGCACACTAAGAGTGGGTTCAGCGGCTACCATATCCAATATTTGTTCATCCCGCGCTACAGCATTATCGGCTACAGGTCTACCTCTGTCTTAATTCATAGGCCTTAAATTTCCAAATTCTCGAATACGCCGATCCAAATTGGAAAACACACCGCGATAGGGGATGTGACGATCCTTCTCGGTACAACCTCACTGCCGCTCTACCATTGGCACCAATTTCACCATAGGTGCATGTCGGCTAGTTCATTAAAGGTATAAATGCCACCCATTTTTCAAGTTCAAATACCACTATGAACACCACTGGCTTCAATTAATCAAAATTGTGACACTGACGGTAGCCGGATTTTTTTTTCCAGGTAGCTTGGATTCATGATCACAAACTAAATTCTGACCTAATCTCTGATTGGGTGAACTTTGAGACCTGTAGCTTCTCAAGGAGTCAAAGGGGAGAAAGTTTAACACTAGATTGGGACTCAGGGCGGTCGCCCCTACGATTCCTAAAGAGATGGCTGTCGAATTACCGAATTAAGTAGGCCCAGTTGGAGTCAGGTAAAATACTTTACCTGCCTTGACAGACAAAGAGACAGTTTTGCTACTCGAATCATTACGTCAAAATTGTGTTTTCGCTATGGTAGTCGATAAAATACTTTGTCTGTCGCTCAATTAAAAAAGCATGTGCTTTGAAAAGTTTTCATCTCATTTAATTAGGTTATTGAGGTTAGTAAACTGTCAAATTAGTATTTTGTGGACGATTTGTATTTACCACGAAAAGCCTCACTTTTGCTCCTTGTAAAACAGTCTACTATTTTGTTGTTTAAATAAATTTCAGCCGGTAGTAAGACATTTTGTGAAATCTCCATAATTATTGTAAACACAACCGTTTTAAATTTGCAGCACCAACAGTTACGTCAATTCATACAAAAATGCAGCCTCGTTTTCTAAAATAAACAACACTAGTTATGTGACACTGAACCCTGACACCGCTAGAAAACAGAAATGGATCAGCATCCGCTCGCTAGCGATAATATAGTTTATATAAGCCTTTGCATTGTAAAATTAATTAAGATTCATATCCTGAACGTTGTAGTGTGCTTGTCGCTGTTCTTTAAAAATATTTTTTTTTATGCCTCAACTCGTTCCCGAAACATAACTGGCGCAGTCGGTAGGATAGTGCAGATTATCCTTGTGTCCGAATAACAAAAGTGGTAATCCTGAGACTCCTGTCTCTTCAGCGCTATCCGAACAAAGAAGAACCAACGATCCGATCGAAGAGTTAAGTGTCAAACTCCTGCTACCTGTCCGAACAACAATTAGTAACCCGTGCGACGCTTATCCATCGACGAATCAGACGAGCCGTACACACCAGGAATTGATCTTCCAGAAGGCACCAGTTCCACTCCTCTGAATAAGGTAAAGAATTGAGTACTTCTGTCCCTTTTCCCTAATTTTGTTATTTCCTGATTAGAATTAACAAAAAATCCCCCTCTTATTAACTCTTTGAAAAAGAAGTAATAAAACCCTTTCTACAACGTATTGCACGAATAGAAAGTAGATTTAAGTTGAATTTAATAATCAATCAATCAATCAATCAATCAATCAATCAATCAATCAATAATCAATCAATCAAACAATCATTCATCAATTAGCTTAGTAATCATTCAATTTCTACTCATATGGTAGAAGAACTCGTAGCTCAAATCAGTAGTTTAAATTTAAATTTAGATTTAGACTTAAACATGGCAAATCAAGAAGCATCACCATTAAACATCCCTCTCCTTCGCCTTCATATCGACACCATCCCCACATATAACGGTGATCCAAGTACCGTTGAAATTTTTATAAATGCATGCGATCATCTGTTTGGATATTATGCCGCCAGATTAGACGCGACCGATATCTTAGTCAGAGCTGTAATCGGTAAACTAACTGACCGTGCACTTCTAATAATAGGTACGCGACCAGAATTAAACACTTGGCAATTAATTAGAGAATCACTCCGTAACACCTTCGGCGACCAAAGAAATTTAGATTGTTTAGAACAAGATTTGTTATCGCTTCGCCCTTATAAAGACGAAAAACCAAATTCATACGGTCAACGAATCCAACTAATCCGTTCTAAATTAGCCTCCAAAATTACGAGTCTCAACAACATCCCGCTCGTAACAAAACGAATTTATCTCGAACAATACGATAAATTATCCTTGAAAACTTTTATCCGAGGATTGCAACCATCACTTCGCAGCATTATACGCTTACGTAATCCAGATACGCTTGAAATCGCAATGTCATACGTAACCGAGGAAGAAAATTATGAGTACGAAATTCAATCACATTCGCAACTCTTGAAACAACAAACACTTCCACCCCTTAGCGGAAAAAATAATTTAAATGATCAGACTCAACATAGACAAACCTATCGAACTTTACCTGTCCCTGTACAAACAATGACACCTTATGGTACTTATAGACAAAATTATAATTGGACGAACCCTCCACAAAAATTTCAATAGAAATTATCAACCCCGATATCCAACAAATCAACAAGTTTTTGGCAAACCCCAGAACGTGTTTAAACCCCGAAATAACCCACAAAAAGATCCAGTTGTACCTATGTCAACCACATCTCGACAACCAACGATTAGTCGACCTAATGTCCCCGATAGACAGTTTCATCAAAACCCTTATGCTCAAGGCTGGATATCCCAAGAAGTACATTGTACCGACGACCCTAATTTTGAACTACACCACGTAGACAATTCACCCACAATTCGAAATCCCTTTGATCAACCTGACAGACGTGTTTATTATAGAAACCCACAACAACAAGACTTGTCTTCAGACGATCCTAGAACACATACGAATCTTGACGAATTCCCTGTCGAATATCATCCTGACGAAATTCCAGAATTCCCAACTCATGAAGAACCTCCACAATTTGTACCATACGAATTGACTGACGACGAATCAGATTTCGAAAATTTTATAATACAGACCTCACGATCCCCGAACACTTGATTGATGACTATGACAATCAATACGAAGAAAACAATACAAACACAAACGCAGACGCACTTTCAGGAATCGAAATTCACCCTATTGAAAAAAATAATCAATCCATGATAGCAAATTATGATCCGACCAAACTCACTGATCTATTAGACCAAGACGAATCCGATATATTTCAACTACCTGGAACTTCATTGTCCTCTCTTATTCAAGAATATCTTCCACCTAGTCCAGATAAAATAGTCATTCACGAAAACATTCAAGTCAGACCACCTGATATTCCTGATAGCGAAACAGTACATTCCTCGCAAGAAAATGCAATATTCGAAATCCCAATCACTGAAAAACCAATTAATATCTATAAAAATCAAATCATTCTGTCTTTGAACCAAAACTTGACCCAACCTAAGATACAAACACAAAACCCGTCTATCAATTCAAATACCATCTCAAAACAGCCCCCAACATCTTGTTACCATTATTAAAGAATATGTAGATCCAAAACAAAAAACAGCCCTTTACTTTCCAGACGAAAAATTGATACTAATCTTTACTTCGACAGTACCAAAACGTTTGGCAAATTCCCCTTTTGATTTCATAAATCCACCCTTAGACGTCAAAGAGAAGTAAAATCCAACCTTCTATTGCAGGACGATAACGACGATGACGACACTATCAACGATCTTCCTCCTGACTATACTCTCGATTAGAATCCATGCAGCAGATATTGAACTTACCCCACTTCAACATTAATTACTCCCTTTTCTTCTTGGTAACAGCTACGTAGTACAACATACTCACACCTAGATCTGAATCCAATCACAACAATCATAGATCGGACAATTGAATCCTTTTATCAAATAAATCAAACCCTTGCAAATTTTACAAACAGTACAAACCCCATCGAAATCACCTACTCACGTGTGATCCTTAGTCACTTGAAACAAGTTAATTATATCATTTTGCAAATTGAACGTAAATTGGAAAACTTTCTTTCGCATAAACGTACAAAATGAGGTTTATTGAACATTATTGATAGTACACAAAAATTCCTTTTTGGAACTCTTGACTCTGAAGATGGAACCCGATATAACGAGGCCATAACAAAACTGATCAACAAACCTTAGCTCATCAGATGCAAACCCCAATTTCAATTATTAAAAAATTGTCGACAAAATATACACTTGCCATTGAAACAATTACTGTTAATCAACAAACGATCACTAATAGAATTAACGATTTTATTAATGAGACCAACCGTAAATTTACCACCATATATGAACTGGCAAACATCCAAAGTACGATCGTGCAACTAACTTTAAATTGTCTTAATTTGGTAAATTACTTGGACAACCTAGAAACCGCAATCTTATTCGCTCAATTGAACACCCTCCATAACTCCGTTTTGTCCCAAACTGAACTTGCCAATCACATTCAAAATCTCTCACATATTTACAACAAGAATCAGATCATTCAATTGAGAAATCACCAATCATACATGCAGACAGTTTCAACTCAAGTATATTTTCTAGACAATAGAATAATTTTCGCGATCAAAATTCCAATTGTTTACCCAGAGAAGTTTCTTTTGTACCACCTATACCCTATCCCAATAGAAAACCAAACCATAATTCCAAGGAAACCCTACCTTGTACTCAATTCACGCCTTCACCAATACCGAGAGACGCCTTGTCACCAAATAGAGGAAGAATTTCTCTGCACATCCGGCCTCAGCCCTAATGTCGAGGATTGCAACATCGCTCTGATCTACAATCCAAAACCGACTTCTTGCGACTTGACACCGGTCTACCTTAAGTCGACCATCTATGAAGAATTATCCAGCGACTATCATCTAATTCTCCCGGCTGAAGAAATCCAAATCACCCTTGCATGTGGACATACGAAAATAACATATGTCTCAACACCAACCTTGATCAAGATTCCCGAAAACTGTTCGCTACAAAGCAAGAAACTCAAAATTCAACATGAGATGACACACATCAATGGAGAATTGTTGATCCTACCAATGATTGACAGAATACACCAACTACAATCACCTGACGACAAACACCTCATTCTTCACCAAGTCAAACTCGATGACCTGGTAACTCTACAACAACAAATACAACAACTACATGGACCTATGATCACGCCGTTCCATTGGATACACCATGCTACTTTTCCACTTGTCCTTGTTGTTATTTTAGTAATCACCGCCTATGGAAGTTATCGACTCCTCACCTGGTGGATCAAGAAAAAGGAAGCAACATCTTCGATACCCCCGAAAGAGGAACGACCCAAGGAAAAACCAAATCCAGCCCTTAGGACCGACATCGAAAAACAGTTTTTCTCAACTTGTGATGGGAGGAGTTATGTGACACTGAACCCTGACACCGCTAGAAAAAGGAAATGGATCAGCATCCGCTCGCTAGCGATAATATAGTTTATATAAGCCTTTGCATTGTAGAATTAATTAAGATTATTTCCTTCATGCAATCAAAAAATTATAATTACTATGGTTTCTGCCCATTTTACAGCGATTAATTGCATGTCAAAATTTTGCCGCGGTTAAATATGTGTCAAAATTTAATCGCTTCTGAACTTATTAGTCACTGGGCTTACAACATGTGAAAACAATGTGAAATATCACAAAATTTATTATTTATTCAGGAAATAATCATGCCGAATACCCCGCGTGCATGAAAACAAACTGATTAAATTTTGACGTTTTTGTCGCAACGTTTTGCTTTAAGAAATATTTCTCGTAAATTTTCCACCCAAAATCCCTCATGCTCCGCATTCGGGATTTTGTTACGTGGAAAATTTACTCGACATATTTCTAAGCAAAACATTTTGACAAAACGTCAAAATTTAATCGGTTATTTTCATGCACTTGGGATATTACTGTTGATTATTTCCTTCATGCAACGAAAAAATTATAATTACTATGGTTTCTGCCCATTTTACAGCGATTAATTGCATGTCAAAATTTTGCCGCGGTTAAATATGTGTCAAAATTTAATCGCTTCTGAATTTATTAGTCACTGGGCTTACAACATGTGAAAACGATGTGAAATATCACAAAATTTATTATTTATTCAGGAAATAATCATGCCGAATACCCCGCGTGCATGAAAACAACCTGATTAAATTTTGACGTTTTTGTCGCAACGTTTTGCTTTAAGAAATATTTCTCGTAAATTTTCCACCCAAAATCCCTCATGCTCCGCATTCGGGATTTTGTTACGTGGAAAATTTACTCGACATATTTCTAAGCAAAACATTTTGACAAAACGTCAAAATTTAATCGGTTATTTTCATGCACTTGGGATATTACTGTTGATTAATATCCTGAACGTTGTAGTGTGCTTGTCGCTGTTCTTTAAAAATATTTTTTTTTATGTCTCAACTCGTTCCCGAAACATAACTCACTTAGTAACTTCTTAAATTTTTCCGTACCAACTGCGTGGAAGCTCACTATTAAAAAAATAAAAAAAACATGCAAATTAAAGTCGTTTTTTCGTTTAAAAGGATGTAAAATAAAACGTTGAAGACACCATGGGGTTATAAATATACGAACTCGGTCGGGTATAAAGGCATCAGTGAAGGCATGGACACTAGTGAATGAACACTTGTGTGTATTTGAGTTAATTTTAGTGGTTTTGGTTAACTAGAGACGGTGGCTCTATTTATTCAATATAGGACTATGAGAAAAAATAATTTTCCTGGTAAAGTACTAGATAAAGAAGACAAATAATCTGAAGTTACCAATGGTAGAGAGTGGAACAAGAAATATGTGGAAATGGCCAGAGCCTTCAGATACAGTTTGTTAGAAGGAAGTCATGACAAGGACTATAGAACCAAAGAAAATAAATTATAGTTAAAGTGATTAATAACACCACCAGCAACACACTGAAGCCGTTATGAGTTCTACAATTATTTAATACCTGAAACTGTTGAAAGGCTCTGAACAAAATGTCTAAATATGAATATGTAATAAGTCGCTTTACGAAGATAATGAAAGAAAACAAACACAGATTTTCAGTTCTAGTTTTCAATAGCTGTTGCCCGCGACTTCGTTTGCGTGGTTTTCCTGGAAAATTAAATGCAGAGAATATTTTACATTTTCTGCAGAATGCATTTGAAGATTTGCTACTTTCCCTAATTGCAAGAATGTGGCTGCAAATGTATGGTGCAGTTTCTCATTTTAATAATAATAATGCTTTATTAACGGATTCTCCATTTTACAAAGACAAAGAAAAAAAAAAAGAAAAAACAACAAGCAACTAGCAATCAAAACAACCAAAACAGTATTTATGACTGTACCTATGTTAAATGTATTAATAATAACATAACATAATAACAAGACCAGTTATCCACGAATACTTTACGCTATTTTTTACTATACCAGCAATACTGGAAATAAATTACGCACTAAAAACTATTGTTATTTTTTGCCGTGATAAATCGAAATGGCGTAATAATATTGCCTTTAGTTACGACAATTATTGTTTACGTTTTTCGCGCGTCCACGTCTGTCATTGCATTTAGTCGTGTCAGCAAAAATCGAGGAAAAATGAGTTAAAACGAGATTTCACCCGATATAGAAGCATTGGCCGAACAAGCGGAATCCAAAATACTACCATCGAAGTCAAAAGACCCATACCTGAAGGAATATGAAAAATTTTCAAATTTGATGAAGTTATAATGATACCTATATTTCCTTGACAACCTTTAAAGCTCGCCGTGCTTTAATCGCCTGTATTCGCACGCTCAGACGTGCTTTAAACGGCGATTCTGATGCAGGTATAATAAAAAACTTATTTTCCAGCTCCATGATTCTACTTATGGGCTGATTCTGAGCCATCGTAGTTCTGGCATACGGAATTCTAAATAGGTTTCTCTGTCTAGTAACCATATTACTTGATGGAATTAAAAATGATAATTTTACTAACAGAGAGCTGCTATCGATGTTGCTATTTATCAAATCGTGGAGTAAGCAGATGTCAGCTATTTTCCTACGATTTTGAAGAGTCTGTATGCCACATATGGTCAGAATCCACTGATAATCACCCTGAACATGACGCCGATGTAATTTATATTCCAAAGATCTCAGAAACTTCTCCTGAAGACATTCTATAAAATTTATATCAATATCATATGTTGGGTACCACACCGAAGAACAATATTCTAAATTGGAACGGACAAATGCGCAATAAAGAGTTTTCAATGCTTTCAATCAAATTTCAATCGCTGTAGCCGCGTCATCAATTACTGGACTGTACTGGAATTTACTACAACGTACTCGAGGTAGTATGACTCATTTTTTGGAATATCTGGTACAGATCGAGTGCGCCATGGAATATCTGGAGTCTCTAGAAGCATTTAGGCGCCGGTATATTTATTAGAGGACGATCCACCGGGAGTCAGTCTAGTCAGTCGTATCATCGAAGATCGAAGTGGGTCGACTCGGACAGTTGCTTTTATCTATCCGGAGTGCCGCGTGATGTGTAAATAAATAATACGAGACGTGCCGGTGAAGTAGTAAATTGTAAATAGTGTAAATAAAGTGTAAATAGTGTAATATTAGAAGTATAAATAAATTGTACATACTGTTCAAATAAATAAAAAAATGGAACCCACAAACGCAACAATACTCTCCATTCTTTGTCCAGTGAAAATTAAAGAGCAAGACAATTTCTTGCTAACGGCAATCAAAACGACACCTCCCCCCCCCTAGTTTTATGACTTGTATCACAATTTTGGCCAAATTGTAAGAGATTATTGTGGCGAAACGATCCCAATAGATAGATTGCTTGGCCCGCACCCTTCATTTTTTTTTTTGGGTCGTTTAAAAGACCTTGTTTATGAAACCCCCGTAAAGGTCATTGAAGAATTAATGGCTAGAATTGAAGAGTTCAAGAGAGTACTTATGCATTCAAGTGGTTGGACGAAATTTTGAACACTTTTCAACACACATTTTTTGTAAAACGTGCCTCATAAGAGATAATATCGAATAATATAAATGAAGAATAGTAGATTATATTATAAGTGACAGAAATGTTTCAATGTTAGCGCGTGATCACATCTCACGAGATTACAATGGAATTTCGGTCACGTGTGCGATACAACGTTTTATGCCCGTTTTATATTGTCAAAATGACGTTTCAAAAATAATTAATGTCTTATCATCGTGTAATAATTCCCCTTTTATCATATCACTTGTGAGAGATCTTAAATCCATTATACCTTCCTTTTGCGTGGCAAAAATGGTCATCTAGAGGTTGGTTGGGCATCATAGTACATTTTTATACGAGAGGGTTTATTGTGACATAAGTGCTCCAATAGAACGAATGCCACAATTCCTCTTGTTAAACGAGTGTAATTCTACTTTAGAGCTCTTCGTTTTATGAAAATTTTAAAATTCTGATTTTTAGTTAGTGATTATGTTTATGGTTATGTGTTTTATCTGAAAAGTTAACACTTGACTTGACCTCCTAGCTTCAGAACTCATTTTTGGAAGGACAAAAATACGAGTATTGACGTTTCAAATTAATTCTTTTTCATAGCCGCCGTTAGTGCACCTCGCAAACGTGGTAAACCACCGCGAAATTTCCTAAATTGTGAAATTTAATTATTTTGTATAAAAACTGGTAAAGTAGAAAAAATACTGTATGATAACTCGTTTATAAGGCATTTTGTCGCACTTACTCATTTAGGGCACGACGAGCGTAGCGATAACCCGTGCGTGTGACAAAATGCTTATAAAACTCGTATCATAATATATTATTGTGACACTACTTTTAATTTCACAAATACTCAATTATGACACAAAGTAGAAAAATAAATTTTTGTATTCGTTTCGTGAAACACAATGCATAATGCAAAAATTCGCCCTTGCCCCTGAAAAGTGTCATGACAACGCACCGTTGAAGTTCGGAACCTGTAATTTACAAAGGAGAAATTCAGATTGCCTACCTGACCTGGGGCGAAGTTGGCAGCACCGATCCAGAGGGAAGAATATCGTGAGAGGAGAGGTAATCAGCCCTTACACTGGGCCAACGATGTGCCTTACTGTTTTAAACGTCATGCCGAAAACAACGCCCTTTGCAACAAACCCTTATGTTTAAAGTTGAGTGTTAAATTTAAAATTCGAATCGTCAATAATTCACTTTACACTGCAACAACGTGTCGCGTGTTTGAGTGATCAGAAATACAGGTAACCTCTATATATTTATGCCAAATCTATCGTAAGTACACGTCAATGTAATTTGCAAAAGATTATTTTTCTGTTCATATATGAAATTCTGAACTAAACCATTAATATTTTACCGTTGGTTGGTCATGTCATAAACGTTGCCGCCATCGGTTGATATTTTATGGCCTGTCTCTATAATACTTACTTGTTCATTCATACCAGAGACTTTGCTTGTTTAAATATGGCCATGAAATGCTATTTGTGAAGATATCCACCATATAAATTGGGTGTAACTATGTATTGTAACATTGTTATGAGGAGGGATATTCTAGCTTTAACATGAATGATCATTACTGATTAGACTTTTTGTACATTGAAATTGAAGAGTTTTTATAGCCTTAATCAGTAAATAAAATGATGAATTGTCAGTAAACATTGTGACATATTCCAGTATAATAGCTTTGAAAATGGGTTATCGTATGTTAAGTGTATCGGAAATTTGCTTATCCTTATCCCCTTTGCATGTTATCCCGGAATACGAGTCAGGCTAAGCTTCAGCTTCTCTGGATTATTATAGTTTTCCCAACTTTGTTACAAAATTAGAATATAACTGAAATTATTCGAAACGCCATCGCTTACAATACAGGATCCAAGTACATAAACATTTTGATCTAAAGTGTGCTAATTAAATAAAAATTAGTAAAAAGCAAATTATATAATGTGTTGGATAACAACAACACTCAAAGTACCACTAAATGCGTCCTATAAACTGTTCTGCACCATTGGCTCTCACGAAATAGTAAACAGGTACGAGGATGGGATGAATAATATCCGGCCTAAGAAGGAATGAAACAAAACATAGGGGTGGTTTTAAAATGGTTTATTTTTCGACATAGTCTCCTTGTAACTCGATATTCAAGGGCCTTTATATCGTTCCTATAGGCCGATTCTTCGAGATCTTCAAAAAAGGGGTTCGTGCTTTCTATCACTTCCATAGGTATTTGACATTTTCTTTCCAGCCTGAATTTTTGTTAAGTTTGGAAAGTCGGTCGGAGAAAAATCTGGGAAGTAGGGTGTTTGGGGCAACAATTCAAAACCACCCACTTCATGATTTCATGCCAAATTTATAATTGAAGCTCCTGCTCATGTTTACTTGTTGACAAAGGTATGACAAAAAAAAAATTCTTGTAAATTGACAGATATTGAAACTACTGAAGGCATAATTGTAGTAACACTTCCAGACACCAAAAACAAAACCACAAGAAAGTTTGTTATTCCTCAAGAATACGTTGAAGTGTGCAAAACGTATTTATCACTCCGTCCTCCAAATTTAGAGAATTTAAGATTGTTTTGCAATTATCAAGCTGGAAAGTCTACTCAAGGCATAAATAAAATTAGCGCAATGACAAAAACCATAGCTACTTATTTAAAATTAAGCAATCCGCAATACAGTACACAGTAGGGGTACTTGTTCTACTTGTGGTTAAATTTTCTGCTAGGACTTCCATAACACCCTGTATATGGGGTAGGTCCGAAATAATTCATCCCATCCTCGTAAATTAATACTGTTCAAACAAATTTTATTTAATTTTTATAATAATTCTTATAAGTTCAACTGTATATTTCTAACAATGATTATTACAATTTGACAAGAAAAAAGAATTAAAATTTATCATTTGAAATCTTACTTCCCTGTCGTACTTTTGTTTAATTTCACTAAGGTCAAGACTTATAATAACCCATTTGTTTTACACAGAAACTTTTCTATCTGAAATAAACGGTTTAGAGGGTCACTTCTGAAAGATTAATAGAGGAAACAGAAGAGTGAATGGGATGAACCCACTTGACAGTAGACGTAGCTATGAAACTCGAGTCCCTCGAGCATAATCTATCAAAATCACAATCAGACCACTAAATTTTCGAATTATTAGATCTGTTGTTCGAACACATGAGGACAAATCGGTAATTTGGATTGCGCCTCAGGACGTTTTGCAGGCATCAGAACGTAATTATCTCATTTCATTGTCTTTTTGATGGATGATCAAGGGAAGGCACCGAAATTGATGAAAGAATTTCGCTGATGGCATACACATTTGCTAATTAAATTTGTTCAGTGAGTGTATCTAATCACTATTACTCTTGGAAGTTGGTTGCATGTACATTAGTTTGAGTGGATTTTGATTAACTAAAACATATTCGAATTATTTTAACAAAACAAAATTAATGCAACTGACGCCGAAAACAGTTAATCTTTTCGAAGTTTATCGCGTCGAACCTTCAAACTACTTACCGCCTCCTTTAAATTTTAATAAAGCTCCTCAGAACTTCGGCATTCTTTCTTCCGATGAATTCCGATCTTTATCTAAGAATCTCCCGTCAAACAGACCATCGATCACAGCAATTTCTCTTATCATTATCACGACAAAAGTCACGCACTTCCTCTTTTTTGCCAAGAAAAACTTCAAGGCTTTCCGCCACCCTGCTGAAAAATACGGGGTTTATTAAGCTCTCAAAGCTCCGCCCATTAATCTATGTAAAATTATCTCCCTATTCAGGAATATCTAAGCTAAGTATTGATCATTTCGGTAATCCTGGAGGAAAGAGCAATGGCTGTCTTAGTTTTATCATGTTGGCAAAGATGAATGTGAAGCGAAGCTTCCCACTTTTCACTCAGCAGGAATCAAGTTTCTCATTATTACTTTTCATTCATGGGACTATTAACTTTGTCGGTATTAAACAAGCTAATATCAGGAGCTTTATTGCTGAATATCAGATTACTGCTGGTGGTAAATGTAGTATTTATATTGGCATTCTATGTGATAATAATAATTTTCATTTTTAAAATTACAATAAAAAATGTCCTGCATGAAAAGCACTACACTAAAATTTTAGCACTATTGATTTAAATGCTGCAAAAAGAATTGCAGCCATTTTCAAACCTGTCGTTAAAATTTCAAAACGCTCTCGTTATGTGTAAAAATGACTGTATATATGGGAGAACAAATAAACGTGGTATTCTATTGTATTAAGCCAACAAGATCACACTACAAACAACCAAACTCATCCTGCTGCGAAGAATAAACCGTTTAATTAACATCTTTATTCCCATGTATTCGCTTTTCTCCTATTCATTTTTTGTGTAGTGAAGTGGATTTAGTCTTCTATAATAGAATTTCATTATAATTCTGATGATGTAAATTTTTGTTTCTCTCGCTCCGGTTATAACCAATTTTGCCTGAAGCGCGTTTTGTTTGGAACTGAATGAGCATTTAAATTATTTAGCAGGGGCTGGAAGGGTAATTATAACACTGATACAGCTACAAGTTTTTAACTATTAATTCTTTTAAGAGCTAATGAAGATAAGTGGCTTAAGCTGCGTTCAGCCGGAAATGTTATTAAGAACGATAAACTTTGTTAGTTAGAATTTTTTTGTAGAATCTTAATTTTAAACATCTAGTAGCGAGAACGCTAATATCCGTCGAAATATTAAGTTTTATATTATCACAACACGGTACAGAATATATTAAATTTTTTACTCGGTATTTTATTGCATATAATATCTCACGAATTTTAATATCACACTCTATTAGCATTGCAGAGCCAAAGTTCAGACAGTAACCGTCTTTCTGAGAACGCCCATAAGTCATGATAATTTAAAAAGTCGTTAATTTATATAAAAATTGCTTAAGGGGGCTATAAATTTTTCTTCTAATTATTATATTATGGCCTGTAAGCAGCCATGAATCAATATTATGTGGTGCTAAAATTGGTCTTCAGCGTCCAGCAGCGAATTAGTTTTTCGATTACTCAAATCTTTAGTTTAATGAATAAATAAATCTAATATTATATTTCGTGAAACAGTAATTCCTTGATGTTCTTAGTAAACCTACTTCTGACTGTTAATATTACGAGCTTAAATAAGTTCAGATAGAGCTTAAAATAGAAATCCAAATGTTATGCTCATTACTGTGGACATGTGAGCTTATCATTAAGCTGTGTAACAGAAATAGTACCGACGCCCTCTGACAAACCGCCGCACCACCACCTGCTCTCACTCAATTGGTTCACCCCACCCCAGTGTACCGCCACCCCATCGAAGTATCATCCGTTGCGCAGGCTGGATCCTATAAAACCCCGGATAACGCTCCAGAAGGCATGTCTCACTAGAGTCGACTACCCGGCTTTGTTCTGCAGACAGCTCTAAGTGAACATGACTAAGTTTTCATTTCTTACCTGACACCATGAAGATGGCTACAATTCTTTATTGCACGGCATGCTAAACATACAAGCTGATTCGAAGCTGTGCATAGTGTGGAAATTAAGTAAGGAATAAATTCAGTAACTCCGTTAGTTAAACTTAAAAAGCACGTGAGACCTTGTCGCTGGTGGGGGGGCTCAGGGGCCTACCGCGCTTTAGGCAACTGGGCCTTTGGCGCTGTGGGCTCCTGCGAAGGACGGCTCAAACCCCGAAGAGGGTCATGACAGTGGAAGTCATGACATGGGAACCGGCGATCCCGGGGGCATCTTAGCTACGGCCTGTTGAGCGAGAACGGGTCGTTAATACCGTAACTGCGGCCCGCATATCAGCGACTCCTGGAAGCGCGACAGGGGTACGTAATGCGGGGCCCGTGGCCGGGGGACTTGCCTTAATTGGCCGGTCTGCGAGGAGTAAACCTCTATAAAACAATCCGTAACCTCAAGGTCGGTCAGAGGTCTGGTGCCGATGGGGTAGTGGGCGGTAGTTGTACAGCTCCCTGACTGACACGTGAGGACAGTCGACAGCGTTGATCTCTCTGCAGGGGATCTGGCGCACCCTGCAGTAAAAAATGCCTTGTCGTCGGAATGGGCGTCACCCGGCGATGGACAGAAGTTTCGTCCCATACTCGTGGGATTGGTAATGGAACAAGTAAACAAAAACCAACGGCAGGAAGGCGACACTGGAAGCGGTGGAAGCACCGCAGAAGGCGACGCAGAGGAGTTGCAGAGGAGCCTCGAGCGCACCACCATAGAGGGAAGTGGTGAGAGGTTCGATGCTGCATTATATCTGTTGCAGGAACAGATGGTTGAGCTGAAGGAGGTCGCGGAACGGGCCCCAGACAGCGAGTTGAAGGAGTACCTATGCAAGTGGGTACAGAAGGCTGAAGTCGGCGTGAAGACGATGGAGGCCAACAGGATGGAGGCTTTCCAGAGGGAATTTCTCCGGCAGAGGACCTTCAACCCGACGGGAGGGTCGATTGACTTCACACAGTGGCATTGGATGCGCGACGCTGTGGAAGAGATAGAGGACGTCAAGGGCGTCCTCAACCAGAGATGGCCACTCAGCGCATTCAGAATTGAGATGGTCCAGGGAAATCCAATGACGGATTGTCAGAGAAAGGATCTGGTGGTGATGCTGGGTCCTGGGGAGAGCAAGGGCCAACAGGCCGCAAGAATGTTGTTGGAACGCTATCCCATGTTCAAGCGTTCCATCGAGAGGACCGGAATAGTGAGCGCGGAGATTCGAGCCTCACTGGACCTTGGACAAGGAGAAGGAGAAGAACAGGAACCCCCCTTCAGGGTGTTCCATGTTAGACCGGAAGGAAAATACGAGCCCGTGGAGGGTTTGTATAGAGTTTTGGTGGACCTGAAAAACAGGGTCCTGGCAATGGGAAAGACGGAGTTGAGCGTCATGACTCCGCCCAGTGTGGAGTCAATGATGTTCAGGAAACTCCTGGACATTGTTTTCGGCAGGTCAGGTGTGAGGGTTCGGCTATGGATTCCACCTGGGGGAGATGTGGTGCGGCCTACACGACCTACTGCCGCTGAGGTAGTAAAGAGAGCTGATCCGCCGTCGACGTCCAAGGCAACCAGCTCGAGGAAGAGGAAATTACCAGAGACGGACGCAACGACAATTCTGGTAAGAGACAAAGTTGACTTCCCACAGCTAATGGGGAAGGTGAAGCGTGGCCTGGCCGAAGGGAAACCCGAAGCGGAGGTCAAGTCGGTGAGGCAAGTCAGAGGAGGCCTCATCGTAGCTGTGAAAGGCAACAAGGGCACGGAAGAGTTGATGACTACGATCCGAGCCGCAGCCGGGGAGACAGCTACTGTCACAAGTAGGAAGTCAGGGATGGTCACGCTGACAGTCCGCAACGTGGACTGCGACTCGTCGGCAGACCAGGTTGAAGAGGCACTGAAGGGGCAGTTCCCGGAAGCTGCGCAAGGTGGAGCCATGGAAGTTAAGCGACCACTGGCCCGAGGTTATGGAGGGGACCAGGTTGCGACGATTCTCGTGACGGAAGCCCTCGCAAGGAAGATGCTGGAGGTAGGAAAGGTTAAGGTTGGTCCTATCTCTTGCAGGATAAGAAGCTGGGTGAACATATCCAGATGTCTCACCTGCGGTGCAGTGGACCATCGCGGTCAACAGTGCACAGAAGGCAGGCGGTGTTTCCAGTGTGGACAGAAGGGACACCTAGCAAAGGACTGCAAAGGAAGCGGTAAGTTGTACTGCACTTCTTGCAGGGAAGAGGGACATCGGGCAGGAGCCACGAAGTGTCCGAGGTTCCGCAAGGAACTGCAAAGAGGGATTGAGGCGGCCAGGAAGAGTCGTCTCGAATCGACACTGGGCAAGGCCAAGACCATGAAGCCGGCAAGAAGGCGCTCCAGTAAGGGACGGAGAGGTGATTCGGCTGGGAACGAAGAGCGAGGCTCGAGCTCCCAGACGGAGACAAAGTAACTGGACCCAAAGAGGGCCCATAGCAAGAACGGAGGGTCAATCAACCAACGGGCGTGACCCACGTAAAGGGGCGGGGAGGGGCCCCTTGACCTGAAAGGGTCTCCCACCCAGGCATGAATGCAGTCATAGACTGGAAAAGACACGCCCTTACGAAGAAACGTGAAAGGGCCAGCAGGGCGCGGGAAACGATGGAGAATTCCCTGGCAGAAGACATCCTGAGGAGTTCGTCCTATTCGTAGGAGGAAGCCAGTGGTGGCGCGCTGGAGGATACATCCTAGCTACGAGCTGTTGAGCGAGAACAGGTCGTCGATACCGCAACTGTGACCCGCATGGCAGGGACTCCTGGAAGCGCGACAGGGGAACGTCATGTGAGGAACCACGGTCGGGGGACTTGCCTTAACCAGCCGGTCCGGGAGGAGTCAACCTCTATAAAAAATCCGCAACCTCAAGGTCGGTAAGAGTTCAGGTGCCGAGGGGGTAGTGGGCTGTTGCATGGATGGCTCCCTGGTTGACGCGTGAGGACAACTCCTAGCGGTGAGCTCTCTGCAGGGAACCTGGCGCACCCTGCAGTATTCAGCCTTCCCCCCGGAATGGGCGTCACCCGGGGGGTGACCAGTGTTTCGTCCCGTACTCGTGGGAACAAAATTAATCCTAATTCTAATGTTCCAGGTGGAGATGGCGCCCAAGGTGCCGAGGCTAGAAAGATGGAGTCGGGTAGCGGTACGCCCCAAGACTTCATGGTAGTGTCAACGGCGGGCAAATGGAGCTCGTCGAGGAAGGAAGAGCCGGGTGAACATGACCCAAAGCTCGCTCAGTCGCCATACGTGCTACTGAACAAGATGGGCACGCCTCAGCAAAAGGAGGTAAGGTCCGGAAGTTTCCGGACCCTTGACCAGGTAACGTTCGTCTGCAGCTCGCCTGAAGACGACGGAAAGAAAAGGAAAAGGCTGGAAGAGACTCCGGAGTCAGACAGACAGACGGAGAGGGAAGATATTAGATCACTGATTGAAGGACTCGTGGCTAATAGTTATAGTTTAAGGTCGGCGCTTGGCAAGCAGATCAATGTCGACGTTGAGATAAGAAGTTTTGCAAACGAAGTTCATGCCGGGGTCACCGAACTGGAGGCGCGGCAGGAACGACTGTTGTTGTCCTGGACACAGGACAAGAGAACAAGAATCATGGCACCGGAGGTGTCCACGGAAGAGAAGGAGGTGCAGTGGCAGCAGGACACTGTAACCGTGGGGTGCAGCCCGATCAAGATCGGATCGCCAGAAACGGAAGTAGAGGTTAACGACTCAGTTTTCCAGGGTGAGGGGACGGCTCCGCTACCGGTGGTACCGAGGAGGCCGCAGAGGGTGCCAATGTCGGTAGACAAATACCGAACGGCGATGAGGAAGGTGGCACTTCACATAAAGAAGGTGCGCAAGCAAATTGACAAGGTTCCGAACACGGAACGTAACATCAAGTTTGGATTCGAAGACCTCGAGGAGGCCTTCGAAGCTGTGGAGAACTTGGAAGGCGCTGTGATGAGCGCCCTCGAGGACAAGAGAGACCGCAGGAGGTCGAGCATTGGGGGCCGTCCGGGAGACCTGGCCCGACTGAGAGGTTGTTCGCATGCAGAGGTGCAGTGCAACGTAGAAAGCAAGGAGGCGAGTGTCCAGTGTGACCTTGCCACCGAGCAAGAAGAGGAGGCGAAACGCGTAAAGAAGGCGAGTGACGTCTCAGTAGAGTTTGACGCTGTTAAATCTTTTGAAGATTTCAGGCGGGTGGCGGTACTGGAGTGGAACCAAGGGACATTCCAGACGACAAGAATTCTGGCGGCCAGTCCTTTTGGGGCACCAGAAGACGCGGACCTGGCTGTTATCAGGTCGAGCAAGAAGGAAGAGGTGGGACCTCTGATGAGACTTTTCCACTTTCGGCACCCGGAATACCGAGAGCGGATCGTCAGTGTGGAGGGAATGCGGCAAGACGTCATTACCATCCACAGGGAAGTAGCCTTTGAGCTAGATGATGGTGAGACCTGTAAGTGCGGTAATAACACCTACGTAGTTACAGGTGACTGTGCAGAAAATGGCAAAGGGCCGTTGGAGAAAACGTTTGGTTCTCTCATGCAGCTCCGAGAGCGCGTGAGGAAATCCGGCAAAGGCAAGCTCGTCGTGGCCAGCGACGTGGTGAGAGATGACACGTACATGAGAAAGATGCTGGAGTACGTGTTCAGAGGAGATGACGTTGAGGTAACGCTGTGCGTGCCAGTGTCGAAAGAAGGCAAGATGGAGAGGAAAAGCGAAAGCAAGGTCGTGCCCCCTCCTCCAAAGCGAAGCAGACAGAACAAGGGAACGGCACTTGTCCTGAGGAAAGAGGAAACCACCTACGCGGACCTTGTCAAGGTAGTCCGAGCAGGTTTGATGGAGTCAGACTGCAACATAAGCAGCGCAAGGAAAACCAAGGAGGGAGACCTTCTCTTGGTGATGGAGAAGGGCGAGCAGAACGCCCAAGAGATTGGAAACAAACTGTCCTCAAAGATCGAGGGGTTGCATGTGAAGGTTTCGACCAGAGGAGAAGGTGGGGACCGCGTCTTGCATGTCAAGGACCTGGACGCGATAACCACGAAGGAGGAAATCCTGACAGGCCTACGACAGGCCCTTGGACAGGAAGAAGATGCCACTAGCATCAAGGTGACGTCGCTCCGGGGAGCGTACGGGGACAGTCAGGCGGCCACGATCAGGGCCCCGAAGAAGGCGGTGGAGGCACTCCTCGCCAAAGGACGCATCCAGATCGGAATGGTCAGATGCAGGGTGAGAGAAAGAATGGAGGAACTTCTCTGTTACAGGTGCTGGGAGTCCGGCCACCGCGCCAGAGAGTGCAGGGGGACGGACCGCAGTCAGCTGTGCCGAAAGTGCGGCGGAGAAGGTCATGTCGCAAGAAATTGCGACAAGCAGACGTACTGCCCAGTGTGCCAGGTTCCAGGGCATAGGGCAGGAGGTGTGGCATGCGCAGCGAATAGCAAGAGGCAGCGGCGCGGAGGAGATGAGAAGCCACCGTGAATTTTGTTCAGGTGAACTTGAATAGGAGCAGGGCAGCTCACGATTTAATGGAGGTGAACTGCGGAGAGAGGAACTGGGAAGTAGCCTTGGTTAGTGAACCCAATGTAAGAGTTGCAGGTAGCAAGAGATGGTATATGGATCGGGGCAATGATGCCGCCATAGTAATCAAGAATCGGATCCTTCGCCCCAGTGCCAAGGGCAGGGACGTGGGTTTCGTGTGGATGGAATTCGATGAGTGGACGGTGTATAGCTGTTACATGTCCCCCAATGCAGAATTCGAGGAGCTGGAGGCAGCTTTGGATCGACTGGCCCACAGCATACGGGGCCAGACGAAGCCGTGTATCATTGCCGGAGACTTCAATGCCAAGTCGCCGGAATGGGGAGGGACGAGGCGAGACCGCAGAGGGACTGCCATGTCGGAATTTGTGGTGTCGCTGGGACTGGTTGTCCACAACGACGGAGAGAAGCCGACGTTCATGAGGGGAGTATATTCTTCCTTTATTGACTTAACGCTAACTTCTGCCTCTGTTGCAGGCAGATTGACCAGATGGAAAGTCCTCGACGAGGAAGAATCGCTAAGTGATCACAGGTACTTGTCCTTCACGGTTGCGGAGCGGGGGCGTGTCGACGTTCCCCCGCGGGCCGTGCCCGGGAGGACGAGTCCTGGGTGGAAAGTGATTAGAACGAGGGTGGAGGCCTTCGTTCTTAGTTTTGAAAGGGAGGCTGCGGCCCGTTCGCGGGCTGGCAGTCTCGAGTTGACGCAGGCTCTGACGGCGGCATGCGACAGCGTGTTTCCCAGGAGAAGGTGTCAACAAAGGAGTGCCCCGGGACGAAAACCGGCGTACTGGTGGAATGAGGAAATCGCCGAGGCGAGGAACCAGTGTAAGGCTGCAAGGCGCAGGCTAACGAGAACGAATCGCGCACGAGCGAGAGATGGGAACGCCACAGTGATTGCTGAGGCGGAGGGAGAATACAGGTCCAGTAAGAAGAATCTTAGGGACCTGATAAGGAAGGCCAAAGAGGCCAAGTGGAAGGAATTGGTCGAGGAAGTACAGAACGACCCATTCGGACTGGGTTACAAGATAGTGACCCAGAAATTGAGGATCGACGACGGCGGAGCGACTGTCCCGCTGACGCCGCAGTTTAAGACGCAAATCGCGGAGCAGCTCTTCCCGAGGCATCCCGTGACAGAGTGGAACGTTGAAGACGGCGACATAGCCGACGCAAGGGAGTTCGAAATCGAAGAAGTCAAAGAAGCCGCCCGCAAGTTGCGGCCCGGCAAAGCACCAGGACCTGACAACATCCCAGTGGAAGCAGTCAGAGCGATCGCAGCCGGCGGGGCGGGTTGCTCGTATCTCCGAGAGGTGTACAGCAGTCTGTTTCGTGACGGGATCTTTCCCAAAGAATGGAAAGAAGCTAGACTTGTTCTTTTGAAGAAGCCAGGGAAAGAAGGAACGGCACCGAAGGACTACCGTCCCTTGTGCCTCCTTAGCGTTGCGGCCAAACTTTATGAGCAGTTGATACTTCGCCGGCTCAATGAAGAAATGGCAGAAAAGGGCGGGCTCAGCGACACCCAATACGGGTTCAGGCGGGGACGCTCAACCATGGACGCCATTGCGGCAGTGATGGAGACGGCGTTGTGGGCCAATTCGGGCCGAACCAGGGCGAAACACTGGTGCGCCCTGGTCACTTTCGACGTGAGGAACGCCTTTAACACGGCGGGATGGAAGCACATTATGGATGCCCTCGAGGAGATAGGCATTTCGGTGTGCTTGAAGAAGGTGATAGGTAACTACCTATCGGAAAGAGCGATCAGGCTGGGAGATGGAGGGAATGACGTCTTCCGAGTGACGAGCGGTGTTCCGCAGGGTTCAGTCCTTGGGCCCACTCTGTGGAACATTGCGTACGATGGGGTACTCCGCCTTCGACTGTCCCCAGGGGCAAGAACAGTGGCGTACGCCGACGATCTGGCACTAGTGGTGGCGAAGAGACATCTTCGCGACTTGGTGCAGACAGTGAACAGGGCGATCCGACAGATCGGAGCATGGATGGAGAGCAGAGGCCTGAGCATGGCCCCTGAGAAGACAGAATCTGTCCTGCTGCTTGGCAGGAGAAGAGTACCTGAGGATGTCGTCTTCCGAGTCATGGGAGTCGACCTCAAGCCGCAGAAGGTGGTAAGGTATCTCGGAGTGGATATCGACCAAAGAATGTCGTTCGTGCAACACGTAGAAAAAGTGACGGCCAAAGCAGAAGCACTGACGGCCAAGCTGGGAAGGCTCATGCCGAATGTGAGAGGACCCACTCAGGCGAAGAGACGTCTGCTGGGAGAGGTGACGAATTCAATCACGCTGTATGCGTCCTCCGTCTGGGGACCGACGGCCTTGAAGCTCCAGAAGAACCGGAACATGATCCTCAGTGTGCAGAGGAAGACTGCTCTGAGGATCATCTCGGGGTACCGGACAGTGTCGACGGATGCGGCCCTAGTAATCGCGGGGGTCGTTCCATTAGACCTGCGGATCAGAGAAGGTCGAGAGACCAGAGAAGGGGAAAGAACCAAGATGGAAGCTCGACAGAGGTCCATCGAGGAGTGGCAGGAGAGGTGGGATCGATCCACGAAAGGAAGGTGGACGCACCGGCTGATACCAAATATCGGCAGATGGTTGCGCCTTCGAGAGAGATTGGGAGGACAGGTGACGTACCGCTTCACCCAGGTGCTTTCGGGCCACGGAGATTTTCGATCCTACCTGCACAGGATGCACAGGGCCGAAGATGACAGATGTGTCTACTGCGGAGCGGAAGACACGGTAGAACACACCGTATTTCATTGCGGAAGGTGGGAGCGGCAGCGACTGAGAGCACAGATGCTGCCTGCAGAGGGAGAAGTTCTCACGCCGGAGAATATGGTGGAAGCCATGGCTCGGTCAGAAGAGAACTGGAAGGAAATTCTCAGCATGGTCGAGAACATCCTCCAAAGGAAGGAGTCTGACCAGAGAAGGAGAGAAACGGAGGCGGAAGAAGCGGGCCTGGACGGACCGTGATTCATGGTCCTCGGGCCGACGCTTTTGATGCCGAAGGAGACAGCCGGAACGCGACCTCCCGGGAGGAGTGGGGCCGCGGGACGGAAGAGGAAGAAAGATCGAGCACGCCCGGGACGCGGAAGTCGCGGGCGTGCACGACGCGAAGGAAGAACGACACCGTTGGCCGCGATGGACCGCCGGGGTCTGCCTCTTGGCGGCCCCCGGAGGACCGGCGGCGAAGGAGATAACGGTGTCGCAGAGACAAGAATCCGTGCGCGGAGACGCGGGACCACGGAAGAAGCCGAAAGGCAAGACAGACTTCTCCCTTGAAGTTATGCCGTGAGGTGATCCCGAGGGGTGAAGCAGAAGGAAAAGACAGCCCCGCTCGGACAGAAGCCGGGCCGGGGAGGTTCTGGGGGGCCACTTGCCTGGTTAGCCACGGCGCCAGCTACGCCCCCCCAAAAAAAAAAAAGAAAAAAAAAGCTCTAAGTGAACATGACTAAGTTTTCATTTCTTACCTGACACCATGAAGATGGCTACAATTCTTTATTGCACGGCATGCTAAACATACAAGCTGATTCGAAGCTGTGCATAGTGTGGAAATTAAGTAAGGAATAAATTCAGTAACTCCGTTAGTTAAACTTAAAAAGCACGTGGTAGGGTTAATTATAGCGCATTCGAAATATGAAATATAAAACACTGTATAAGTATTTTTCTGGAAATATTTTTAATAAAGCAACAATTCGATTAATAATTTGAACAAAAATTTTACAATAAAATCACAACAAAAATAAATAAATGTTCTGCGTTAAAGCTAAATAAATCTGGCGAACGAGCCGGCCATTCACACAGTCCAGGTCGCCCTATACACCTTCTCTTAAAAAATCTTATCAAGAAACGCTTAGACCAAGCCAAAATGAGGAGGTGCTCCATCTTGTTGGAACCAAATTCGTTCGTAGGGCACATCACCGTCTTCAAACTCTAAATAGCCTGCCGCTGTTAACGTTTCTTAAAAAATATCTAACTCAGATGAGTGTCTAGTCGATATTTGAGTTTAAAGCACGCCGTCTGACAGAAATATGCGGAGTTTCTTCGGCTTCCATGCAAATATTACATTTAGTGTCTTGAGGTACAGGAGGTCGCCCTAGACTCGTACAGTCCTATGTTCATAAAATTTTGCTATACCTAGTACATATTCTACTAACTCATCACATCTGGAAATTGGGATTTTATCCGGTTGTTGGTAGTTAAATAAAATTAAGCACAGGCTTCGTCATGACTTCTTATACCCAACCATCATTAAATTTCTCTCGCGTTCCGTTAAATGCGCCATGATTCTAATCAGTGATTAGGGCTCGTTTGGACAATATATTACATTAAATTTAACACGCATTTCGGAGGTCTCGGATTCGAAGAAACCACTTTATGTGTTGTTGCAAAGTAGATATTCTTTTAATTTAATTGCGAAAACCCACAATTTGATAGTTTGGAATGCCGCGTCGCGCGTCCGTTTGCAACGAGAATCGAATTTTGAAGCGAAACTTCTTATCCCACGGTGTAAGATTTTTGTACGGGGTAAGGCCTCGCCCCAAGGGGGCCCCATTGCTGAAGTTTCAGTAAATTCTTCTCACAAAATGCTTATGTAAGGTACCAACTGTTTTCTACGACTATTTAACTAATAAAAAGATCTATCAGGATCCGAAAGAAAAAGTTGCCATTTAAAAAAATGTTGATGGCGTCACTGTAGGTGCAAAAAATCGTCGATTAACAATGTAAGTTAATTTATGAAAACGAAAAACTATTCAAAGTGTACGAAGAAAGTTAAGAAAATTTGCAGTATGTGGCAATTCAATAGACACAGAAACACAATTTCAAAATCTATGAAATAAAAAATCTACATCTAGACATCCATCTGGAAAAAATAAGGCTAAATAGACAGCGCGATGAGCATTGGGTTTCTATTGGATTTGTCTTGGTCTTGCTCTCATTGTTGTTGTGCATTACTTTACGCTCTGTAACGGCCATTGGCGTAACAGCCTGTAAAGATGAAGGTCTGTACGTGTTTTGCAGCCCTCTTGTTTGTGGCAGGTGTTAGTGTTAAAGACATGACTTCTGTGCATGCTGGCTTTTTCTTACAGCGAATATATGGACCTTGTATTAATTTACGGAGGTCAAGGAAGTTTCGCCGAAGCACAAAGGCTTCATTTGCAACGCTTCCCAATCGCGTAATTTGTACCTTGTGTTTGTGTTTTGTAAAATGGTGAAAACGCCCACCGAAGATTAGCAAATCAGTTTGAAATTTTGAAAAAGCAGTAGTTGTATCCTATCACTTACATAAAGTCCAATTTTTACAGCCTAACAGCCCGATTTCATGTTGACTTGCGACTGGTCGCAAGTGTCGGTTGTTATGGAAACGTCGTAACTAGATATCAGTCAGTAAGGATCAATTTCAAGTGAAATGAAAGGTGAAATTGAGCCTTACTGGTTAATCCATTGCACCTAATCGCAAATTACGACCCAGAACATGAAATCGGGCTGTGAGGAATTACCTGATGATTTAATAATAATAAAGCAAAATTGAAATACCAGAGAAGGTATTTTCAACTTAAATAATACGCACGTATGAGCAGACGAAAATCCACTATTAGGCCCCACAACTTTCATTTTTCATCAATGCATTGGGATGTTGAAGTAAAGACTTTCAGTAGGTGAGTTTTTCTATTTTTAGTTTATTAACATTGGGCGGTTTAGATTGTTTCCCAATGTTTTATAAAGTTTTTTGTTGTGATTATTATCAAGCTGCCGAGCGATTCAGTGGCGGGTAACTAAATTAACGTCAAAACTTCCACGAATTCTAACTCTATAACTACGTGGTTTAAGACAAAATTTTATTAAGGAAAATTCTTGACACTGATTAGTTCTACTACTGGTTAAAATTAATGTAGTCATTTCTGGGACACGTTGTCTCAAAGGAAACAGATCTAAACAATTTTTTGAGCAAAAGTCGATCAGCCGGAAGGAAAAATTCAGTCCAAGTACAGTTCTTTACGAACTCTAGAACTTGACTAAACTGAAGTCGTTCAAACGGATTAAGTGGCAATTATTAGAGCAAGCTCCTTGAACAAAAATTAGAATAAATTTTATTAATGTCTATTATGTTAGTTACTAATTAGCACTTGACACAAGCCATTAAAGTGCTATATTAAAAAAATGTAAGCAAGGCAGCGAGTGAGCTACAGGGTAGCAGAAGTGTCGCCTTGGCCACTACGGCTAAATGGGTCGAGCTTATAACTTTTAGCATAATTTTTAGACAATTCATAAATCAATTTTGAAAGTGTTGCTATAGAAACAATGATTAAAAACTTCCTTCTGTACTGTTAATTTATTTAACAGCCGTGAGTGTTATGAGTGAGTTTTCACTCAAGCTGACAGTTTTGATATAATGCAATAACAGGTAGGTATTATGAAAACGAAATTCAATTATTTAATGAAAAATTTCAATCAAATGTTTGTTTATAAAATGAAAGCTCTTATGTGCCATGGTAAGTGGTCTTAAGGGCTGTTATCTTTACTTATGAATAGGTAATTAGGTAATTAAAATGTATAATTATGTAGCAACGGTACCCTCGCCTACGAGATACGACATATCAACTGTATTATGTAATTAAAATTAATGATTAGAAGTGAATTGCAAGTCATGATTACAGGTTTTACAATTTAAAATATTCAAATTAAATTTGAGAGGAGTAAATCGTTATTTATTATTCATGGCAAACAAAAAATTTCTAAAATTATTGTTATTCCTTCCTGGAATTGTCTTATTCGAAAGTAGAATAATAAGTTTTCGAGTCCCTTACGGTTGAACAGGACAGTTGCGTGTCTGGGGGATAGCAGACGAGGCAGTTCGTTTACAACTAGCCACTATGCCCAGAGGAGGTCCTCAGGTGGCCAGGGTTAAAAGAATTTATTCTCGAAAAGGGTATGCATATGAAGGAGATTCACGGAACAGTATTGTTAAGTTTTTAAAGATTGTAAAATAGTTATTTACGTTCGTGTGCAGTAACTTACTTCATACTGTGTCATATTTTTTAGTTTTACGTCAGACTTTTGAGTCCGGAAAATGGGACTTTACAGTACAAGTCCTGTAAAAAAAATACAACCAACAAATCAAACTGTTGTCATAGATACTCAATTCATGGATGTTTAAATTCTGAATTCCAATTTCATTTTTTAAAATGAAAACAATGATTTAGTATTTATAGCATGAAATAAAACGCATTACGACATACGTCCGGAAACTTTTACAGTAACTTGTCTCAAAATTAAACATTTCGACTCGTTACTGTAAAAATAAGTTTTCCGGACTTATAACGTAAATTACTATATCAGAATAATTTTAATGTACTCGTAAAAATTATACATTAATAATAATAATTAGGTACACTTTATTAATCTCAAATTTTGAATTAAACAATAATGTAATACAATCATATAGGTAACAGAAACAGAACGTCGTAAGATATTATTCATCCTGGATATTTAAGTGAGGGTATTTACATTTAGCAACTTGCACTTCTAAATTGAAGCGATTTTTTTCTATTTTTACCAGATCATTAAGATTATTATTTATTTCCACTAGGATCGGCAATATTTCACTAGTGCTACTACTTGTATGGGTGGGTTTCTTTGTTGGCTATTTGCGTCAATAAAGAGAGCAAGGACTGTTTTTTAGCGTTCTTTTTTTGGGGTTCCGGGATCGGTTCATTTTCAATACTATTCTCCAGCACAGGTTCTTCGGGGGCATCAAAATTTTCCGGGAATTCAGGCAATTGCAGATCTCCAATCCCAACCTCTGGAACGTTGAGTCCTTCGACAACAACGCGGCCTGTAAGATCCAGCAGTCGCTCTTCCAAGTCGGTCAGGAAATTTTCTGGAGACCCAGAGTTCCCTGTTTCTGTTCGAGCTAATTTTAATGTGCGTGCGCGCTTTTTTACGTGCGCTTTCCAATCAGAAAAAAAATCTAAAATTAAATAAATTTTTTTTAATTTTATGCCTATATGCAATAGTTGCAATTACGAACCCTTTTCCACCCTGGCACATCTTTTATGGGGCCTCCAGTGCAATTCAATTTTTTTACAAGATCTTCCCAACTTTTCTTTAAAATGTCGGGATTCTCAGCATTAAATGTATTTTCTCGAAACTCCGACACATTCTCTAACTTTTCCAAGTATAATTCATATTGTCGCCGAGTTGTTCTTGCACTACGTTTAGCTTTGCTCATAGCTTTATTAAATAGTTAGTTTGGAATAATAAATCAATCGAAAATTAACTGAATTTCAAAATTCGCTATGAAATTAAATTCAAACGTCAACGCGGTTGTCCAACGCACCTCTGAGTTTTGTGCTCTGGCTGCCGCGCTGCCGCTAACGCTGCTATGAATTCCCATTAGTTCGAATCTGGGGGTCTACCATTGAAACCGGTGAGTGAGTGACATGGTATAATTGGTTGTCTACATTACCGTACTTCGTACATTATTGTAAATAAACTTATTACGGAACGTATAACTTAGTCTAAAGGGCCTAAACCGTAGATGGTCTAAATTTGAACGTCTTTCAAGTTACAACGAAGTCTCCCACACTCTGTACAAGATTATCAAGCCGTAATAATACTCACAAAAGTGACGTTATTTTATTGACATTTCTCATCGCAAACACACTTAAAAATCGGTGACGAATCGGTGAGTTGAAAAATTCAATATCTAAATACGCAAATAAAGTCTTGAAACTAGACCTCTAATATCGAGTTAAAAAAGGAATAAATAATTAATTTAGGGTTTATCCCCGCCTTGGTTAAGAAAGAGTGAGGTTATGTCTGCTTGTTGTTTATGTATGTGTGCATTGGATTAATTGCATTTTAACTGATTTTAACCGTATTTTAACATTAGTTCGCTGTATAGTTTGTGCCCTTAAACAGCTAAAGACATCACCTCACTCACTCATCGATGTCAGTGGTAGACCCTCAGAGGGTGTTATTACTGGAGGAGTGTCAGACCAATTAAATAGTGTAATTGGACCACAGAAATAATCGAAAGTGTGGAGAAAGGTTGTTTTACAATAACTTAAGCTTAATATCAACATTTTATTTCTTATATCTATATACACATTAACACAATCATAATTAATAATTAAAGAATGAAAAATTAAGTGGCGGAGAATTAGACCTACAATGCTGGGTATTCCATACTCATTGTAAAAATCTTAAAAAAACAATCATTTAAGTACTTAGTAGAGAGTGTATCTTTACTTACTTTTGTCGTAACTTTTCTACGGTGTTCTATATTGTACAGGAACTTAACAAAGTCATCCTCCATTTTGTCTTTAGCTGTTTAAGGGCACAAACTATACAACAAACTAATGTTAAAATACAATTAATCCAATGCACACCATGCACACTACTACATAAACAATAAACAGACATAACCTCACTCTTTCAAGGCGGGGAAAAAAACACTAAATTAAATTATGTATTCCTTTTTTAACGCAATATTAGAGGTTTAGTTTATTTACAACACTCTCAACACTTTATTTGAGTATTCCTCGGAGTATTCAGATAATGAATTTTTCAACTCACGCGAAATGTCAAAATACTCGCATACGACTTGTCGTTCGAGAAAAGTCATCGATTATTAAGCGAAATTTGGGTTTGTGTTTGTTTACGATGAAAAATGTCAATAAAATGACGTCACTTTTGTGAGTGTTATTACGGCTTGATAACGGTTAAATGAGTGTGGGAGACTTCGTTGTTACTTGAAAGACGTTTAAATTTAGACCATTTACGGTTTAGGCCTGCGTTTAGGCCCTTTAGACAAAGTTATTAGTTTATTTACAATAATGTTCGAAGTACGGTAATGTAGACAACCAACAATACTATCACACTCACTCGATCGTTTCAATGGTAGACCCCCTGAACATCCTAAAATAAAGAATAGCTTTATTGGAAATATCGTTAGGTTTGTCGTTGGATAACATCTGTTCACAGACATAACTGTAACGAAACATGCAGATAGAGATGCAGAATAAATAATAATAAGTATTTGTTTCTAGTAATACACCAAGAATTAACTTCAATAAGCACAATTCAATTGAAATAATCTTTCAACATCACTTGAACGTGTCGTCAAAACCAACATACGCATTTTATCTATTTTATCTTTAATGAACTGTCAAAAATATTTACAGAATAGGCCTGTCGTTCCCTAACATATTTCATTAGTCCAAAAATGTTCGTACACGATCTCGATGTTTATAAACGACCATCGCTAGTGAACATGTTATAAGTTACAGAATAGCCCTGTTAATATGATTCAAAATCAATAGTTGGCGGGCCAAACAGACCTAAAGTTTTCGTGTTTTAGAAGGGTTTCCCTTGTCGGTTTTTCAATTTGTAAACAGTAAACATTACTTATTTTTGGAGCTCTACAAAATGTATACCTTAATAATTTTAATTTTTAAATTTTTTAAAAGTGCTTTTCTTGGAGAATTTTTTTTTTTTCAAAAAGACGGCCAATTGACACAAATGACGTCGTAACGTCATCAACATCAGTTAACAATTAAGTATCGATTACAATGATTTTTTGAAGGAATGTCAAAAAATGATGTTCAATGTTGGGTGTCCCCAATTGTAGTCTGTAATATAGAATAGATTTTGATATAGAAATGGGGTATAGCTCTTATAGCAAATTATTTTTAAGAAGTAGTATGTAATGGGACTTGTTTTAGGTTAATACGCTAGTCATTTTAGTTTTGAAAAAGAAGTTCAGTTGAATTCTTTCACGTTAAAGAATTAAAGTAAAAACGGTGAATATTGAGTAAAATTAATACAATGACGAGGAGACGACATTCAACGCCGGGCATTCTGCTAGTTTATTATAAAAAAGTCTAGATGGAACTGAAATCTTTTGAAGAAATCAATTGTAATAGACTTGGACGTCGCACAGACTTAAAACTGAAAAAACGCTACAACGGCCCTTTCCCCATAGCTCCTGAAAAGAAAGCCCATCTATTAGAAATTCTTTCACTAACACCAGAAGTGTATAAGAGCTTTTACAGGGAGTTGAACACCAAAGATATGGCTGATAATGAACCTAATCTGGATGAATACGAAACTGACGATAATAATAATTTCATATTATTATTAACATTTTTTTTAATCAAAAGGACTTATGTTGCTTTTTTGCGAATCTAAGAGATTTACGTCAGTAAATTATTTTTCAGGGCGCGATGATAAAAAAAAATGCAACATCGCCCAGTCATACTAAAAATACAGAACATAAAATATATATTTTTTTAAATATTTTATGCACAACTGCATCTTTTATACTTGTTTATATCTGGTTACCCTGATTGAAAATGGAACCTTACGGCCGTATAAAGTAAAAGCACGTAAAGGAAAGGCCCGCCAAATTCACATCTTGGTTACCATGATTGCAAATGGAACAAACGCCCGTAAAGTTAATGCCCGTAAAGTAAAAGCTCGTAATGTAAAAGCCTGTAAAGTAAAAGCCCGTAAAGAAAAGGCCGGCAAAATTATTACGAAAGAAATGAACATTTCATAGATTAGCAGTTGTGCGTAAAACGTTGTACGTACGTACTCCTTCGTCGGACCACAAAATCGTCCTCTGCCGTAAATTCTTTCTTTAGGCCCTCTATACGTAAATAACTATTTCAGACCTGACCGAAACTTTTTTTTCGTGAGAATGCTTACTTTCTGACTTATGCCCTTTTGATCGCGCACTAGAGATTTATTATTTATGATTTGTGGGTACGTTTCCAGTTACTCGGTTTCTCTACTTATAAACTGACCGCAAACATTTTTTCCTGAGGAATAAAGCCGAAAGATTGCCCCACTTTGTCCCACATTTACAGTTAACACGTACTGCTCGTCCTTTGTGAGTAATTGCTGCGGTCATGAGAGCAAAATTTCGTGATGCTCACTTTTTGAATAGGAAGGCGTGCCTTGTAAGACGTCGTCACGTCTAAAGGGGAGGATTTTGAGACATAATGATTGAGAATACGAACATTCAAAAGATAAAAAAAGAAAATCTTGCTCTTAACTAAGACATTGATAAACAGAAAATCTTGATGTTAAGTTGAGTTTACACTGTTTCCAGAGGTATCATCTAGTGAAATTCTATTCTATAAAAATATCTATTTATCATTCATTCTCATGTTCACTTCGGATGATAGGCAATTTACACTTGCCACTTGAAAGATTTTTCCTAAATGAATATGCAAAGTGACAAATGTATCATGAAAATATTGCTTGTTTTTTATGAAAACTACACTATATTGCAAAAAAAAAACTTTAAGTAAGATACTGACGTTCAATTTCAACAACTACACTAATTAATTAAAAACGTAACACATGAAACAGACCAGTTTTTTTGCCAAATCGAAAATTGCAGTCCTGAGTCGGTGAGTTTGTTTAGGAACTGCGTCCCAAAGATGTTCAATAGGATTACAATCTGGGCTTCTCGCTTGCCAGTCCAGAGTTTGAATTTCGACTTCTTCAAAAAATCTGTTTACCACTCTGGCAACGTGTGGGAATGCATTATCCTGCATTAACATAAAATTTTCACCCACAAATGGTGCAAATGGTACAACTAGTCCAGGCATTGGGTACAAAAAAGGGGGTTTTGATCGCAAAAGGTCGGACAGAAATGAAATTTGGTGGGATGGTAGACATAGGTCTCCTGATAGTACACCTGAGTTTGCGACCTCGGGGGCTTGCCGCTCGAGGGGTGTGGGGGTAAAAACTCTGCACCGCAACGCTTTTCGGAAAGTAGCGTCGTTGTTGTAAGTGCTATCGAAAAAAAAGTTCAAATAAAATATGTAGAGAACAAAATTGTGCATAATTTTGGTTCTATTCATTTTTTGTTTGCGACCAACAGTTTCCGTTTTACGGGGCGCCAAATTTGGGGGTTGATTTGCAAATTCCAACAAAATCAAATTTTCAGCGCGGATTACAACGAAGATCGACTTCAAATAATTCTGCAATATTTTTTTTCTGAAAGAGCAATGCTTTCCCAGTCTGTGGATGTTTACCATCTCAGCAAATTTCATTTCTGTCCAACCTTTTGCAAATAAAACCCCCTTTTTTGCACCCATTGCCTGGACTATAGACTTTTTAGAAGAAGTAATTTATAAAGTTTTAAAATTTTGGTTATGAACTCCCAGCAGGCACCCAAACAAAAATCCGAAGAGTTCTCACTCCCCCGGGGGGAGCTTTATCACTTTTTGTCAAAAAACCGCTTTCGAACGTGACATTATGAAGCCTTTCTGCTCTTTTCTCGTAAACGGTAACTCCGATGAGAAAATGTTTTAAGTCCTATGTTCTCCATTAAATCCTTCATAAAAATGCTCTTATGAAGTTTTTGCCTATGTCCCACCCAACGCTCATCAATGACATTGGAAAATGAGTATTGTTTTTAGCGCAAAAATCAGTCCACCCCCGTTTTTTGACCAATAACATTTTATTGCAAATGTTTTATTCAATATGGACCTTGTACAGAAAAAACTGCTTTACAATTCTGTATCTATACATTTTTTGCCCCCATAGTAGTTCTCGAGATAATCGCCGCAAAACACGGAGATTGCTTTCACGCTGAAAATTAAACTCAGTTTCTAACGTCATTGATGAGCGGTGGGTGGGAGATAGGCAAAAACTTCATAAGAGCATTTGTATGCAGAATTTAATGGAGAACATAGGTCCTAAAACATTTTCTCATCGTAGTTACCGTTTACGAGAAAAAGGCAGAAAGGCTTCATTACGTCACGTTCGGGAGCGGCTTTTTGGGCAGAAGTGGATGAAGCTTCCCCCGGGGGAGTGGGAACTCTTCGGATTTTTATTTGGGTGCGTGCTGGGAGTTGATAACCAAAATTTCTAAACTTTATAAATTATTTCTTCTAAAAAGTCTAATTTGCTTGGACTAGATTTTCATCGGCACATAACTCGAGAACGATTGAATCTAGTACCTTTTTAGGGAGTTATTTTTGTAGTAAATTTGATCAGCTTTAATTTTTGTTCTAATGATTGTTTACGTAGGACAGATAGTTTTCGAGTTATAAGCGATAAACGTAAGAATTTTTCAACTTTGCACCTATTTTAGAGTAGGGAGAGGCACATTTAAAAAAATCATATCTTTCGTAATATACAACCCAATCCATTAAATGGGACATCCACAAACTCGGAAAACATTGCTATTTCAGAAACAAAATATTGCAGAATTATTTGAAGTCGATCTTCGTTGTATCCGCGCTAAAAATTTGATTTTGTTGGAATTTGCAAATCAACCCCCAAATTTGGCGCCCCGTAAAACGGAAACTGTTGGTCGCAAACAAAAAATGAATAGAACCAAAATTATGCACAATTTTGTTCTCTACATATTTTATTTAAACTTTTTTTCGATAGCACTTACAACAACGGCGCTATTTTCCGAAGAGGGTCGCGGTGCAGAGTCTTCACCCCCCACCCCTCGAGCGGCAAGCCCCCGAGGTCGCAAACTCAGGTGTACTATCAGGAGACCTACGTCTACCATCCCACCAAATTTCATTTCTGTCCGACCTTTTGCGATCAAAACCCCCTTTTTTGTACCCAATGCCTGGACTAGTTGTACCATTTGCACCATTTGTGGGTGAAAATTTTATGTTAATGCAGGATAATGCATTCCCACACGTTGCCAGAGTGGTAAACAGATTTTTTGAAGAAGTCGAAATTCAAACTCTGGACTGGCAAGCGAGAAGCCCAGATTGTAATCTTTGGGACGCAGTTCCTAAACAAACTCACCGACTCAGGACTGCATTGCCTGGACTGAACGTGGGGTTCCAGTATTTCAGTTACGTACCGATGTGCATTTAGAGCACCACCAGCCACAAGCACCAGTTCTGTTTTCGCCTGCATATTAATGCATCCTCAGATCATAACATTGCCACCAGCGAACCTTCCCTGCAAACCATAGTACACTGCGCATAACGTTCTCCAGACCTTCTCCATACCCGCAGACGACCATCGGGTGAGTCGAAGAGGATGAAGATGAGAAGTTAAATGCCTATTGCTCAAGGATGTTAAGAGAACAAACCGATCATCAATTCGGGGTGTAATACTTTTTCGATCTTAACCTGCTGTTCTTTTAAATTCACCATTCTCCCGGTACCTTTGAGCAACTCTAGACTGATTCATTCCTACAGTTATACCAACATAGCGTTGACTCCTACCTTCGAATAGGAGGGCAACTGCCATTGCAGCTTGTTCGGCTGTTAAATGGTAATTGTTTCTGGTCATTTTTACTGAAAACTGTCAGAAAGGAATAATGAAACAAAGCAGCTTAATAATGAAACGCTAACTTAAGTTATGAGAAATTAGAAAAATAGCACCAGTTTCTTTATTTTGACATTTCACCATAAAAAAGGGAACTGTCATTTGTCACTTTGTTAATAGTATTTAACGTTACAAGTCCGGTAGGTTACTTGTAACGAGTTAGACATTATGGACGAGGCGACGTTAGGAGCCGAGTCAAGAATGTCTAAACGAGTTACAAGTACCGGACGTGTATCGTTATGTATTTTATTTCATACTGTAAGTCCGTTCTTCATTATTTGATATCAAAAATCAAAAAATCACATTATTTTGTGAAAATCGCATCACGTTTTTCCTGTGGCAACGGCAGTAGTTGCTATATGTACGGTTGCTATTGTTTGTTTACATTCAATATTTTTTACTTTAAAATGAACGCCACAAACGTTGCGGATTCTTCTGCTGTTCCCGACATAATAATGTCGAAATCGCATGAAGCGAGTGAAAGATTAATTCCTGCGAAGTCGGCAGCGAGGTATGCAAAAGAATACCAAATGTTTTGCCAGTGGAAGAAAGAGCATAAGGTGAAACAACTAGAGGAGAATGTCATGTTGGTATATTTTTTGGACGCAGTAAGTTTTTTAATTGAGATCTTTCCTTCTGGGTAATCATACTAACTAAATTATTTACAGCCCAAAAAAGGAAGCAGTTCATCGTTATGAGCGAGGTACTCCATGTTAAAATCGATGATCCTTGTTCAAGAAAATATAAACATAGCCAAATTTAGCAAAGTAATAGCGTTCTTAAAAAATGCAACGTTGGATACCAACCAACACAGTCTAAAAACCTCACCAGGGAGGAAGTAAATCGATTTTTAAAAGAAGCCCCTGTCAGAAAATATCTCTTGGCAAAGGTATGCGTAATAGTTAATATCGCTTGAAGAATTGAATTTGCAATTTTTCGTAGGTGGTTGCAATGCTAGGAATGCTAGCGACACTTACCGGCTCTGAAACTGTCCGGTAAGTGTTGCCTAGCGACACTTACCGGCTCTGATACTGTAATAGCTCACCTACCGGACGCAAATTGATCCTTTAATGGAACATCTACCGGACAGTATGAAATAAATAATCTTACTACCCGATGAAGTTTTTGAACTATTTTAAACATCGCGCTGCCGCAATTTTTCATATTTTAAGTGATGCGATAATTTTGCCGGTCAGTGTATTATTATTAATTAAATGAACTAATAAGCAAACAGACTCCCATCACAAACTGGAGCTAGAGAGTTTTGTAAATTGCGGCTATAAAAAAGATACATAAGAGAATCACAAAACCAGAGAAATATAACGGTCTAAGTTCAACTGGAAAGTTGCCACCAAAATGATCAGAAAATAAGAGAATAAAGCAGGCTGCACACTATCGCGGAACGGAATGGAACGGAATGGAACGGAACGGAACGGAACTTTTTAAAAGCATACATTTAAATGAAAGTCCGCACACTACCGCGGATCGGAACAGCGCGGAATGGTTCGTAAGGAGTATGCTTTTCAAAAATTCCGTTCCGTTCCATTCCATTCCGTTCCGTTCCGTTCCGCGATAGTGTGCTGGCTGCTTAAGAGAGTGGGTGGTCAATGGCGGTTTAGAAAGTGGAAAGGTGCCCAACCTCCAAAATTCATGTTGAAAGATATCGTATCAAAAAGAACGTAATTATGTTTTGTGGATTGTAAATTATATTGGCAAAATCAGTAAAGAGAGTGGCTGAAAAAAAGGAAAAGAGTAAAAACATATACAAGGGTAATTAGAAACAAGATGTATTAAAACAATACACATGTGGTATGGGCATACAATGAACAATCGGTTAAATTGAAACAAATATAGGACTGCGTCTTAAATTCTTTGCTGTTTTTTCTAATTTTAGACGAAGGATTGAGAGTAAAAGAAAACATTCAGAAATGCGAGGTGAAAATTTATAAAAAGAGAAGTTACAAATTTTGCAATTTAGAGGAAACTGGATTGAAAGTAAATACATATATTGCATAATAGTGTATACATGCAGAATATCAGAAAACAATAATATAACAAGGAGTTTTTCAAGGAAAATCGGAAAGAAGAAAGAAAAAATAAGGAACGTTCCCTAAAAGCTAATGGTCAATGATCATCAAAGTAGCGGAGCAAAGAAGCATTTCTTGAATAGGTCGAGTTTATTGAGAAAGAAATATGAATATCCATCTCCCCACTCTTTAAGTAAGTATACGTATTGCCATCAAATTAATGTCATATTTTACATTTTCTCTACAATTTTAGTAAAACGAACTCGACGTTAATTTTCTTAATTTATCAATTTCGAGGCACTCAGCCATATTCAAAACGCCTACGTAAAACTTCCATTCCACCTTTGTAATAACCTCCTCTCTCTCGAAAATCATTGTCAATTAATTCCAGGCAGGTGTTTAAACAAAATTTCCCCGAAGACGACGCACCGTAAATAATGTAAAATTTTCGTTGGGGTTGCAAAGTTTGGCGCATATGTGGTCATGCCTTGAATATCGATTAAAGTAATGCACGGCAGATGGTTGTAATGTCTTGGATGAGGCATTTTATAACTGTCGGCTTTTTAGCGGTGCGATGCGGATTCACACGTAAAAAAGTCATTTCGTACATTCGGGTGGTAATGAATTGTGAAACAAGTAAAGCGCGCGAAATGGTGGACTGGATTTCTTATCTGGAGGAAAGTGTGGAAGTATGCTTTCTTGAATAATTAATTTCAATTTGTACTGGTGGAAACGGATAAATTATTATTTCAGTTTGTCACAATCAAGATTGGGACACAATAAATTATTCGTGATGGGTGCAACAATTTCAAAATTTGTACTAAATAATTTATAAACGCAACAAATTATTCACATAGTATTTAATTCGTTTGCCTAGTTACATTTTTCGGTAAAACTTGATATTGCAAATTATATAATTCTAATGCATAATATTAGTAATAGAATCATAGTAGGTATTATTATCGCTATGTATTTAATAAGCAGTCATGGTTATCTACTTAATTGCTCTGTAAAAAAATCGTGCCCCATGTTTAAAACCCACACTGCCAAGTATAATATGTTATTCGCATATTTAAAATCATGGACGCTCGGTATGAAAATCTGAATGTTCAGTACTTTCTGAAGAGTGTTCAGTAGATTACTGGAAGCTCGGTTTAAAATCTAAATGTTAAGTATTTTCTGAGTAAAATGTTATTCGCATAGGAAAAATCATGTTATATAAATTTAGTAGCTGACCCGGCGAATTTTGTACCGCCTTAGAGTCAATAACACAGGGGCCCCCCTGGGCCCCCAATCCATGTTTTAATAGTTATTCTGCTATTCGGGGCGGAAAAATCCAACAAATCAAAGATAATAAAAATCGGTCCAGTTCATGTGAAAAATACTTTACCACCTATTCTCATACCTACCAAATATACAAAACAAATTTCATAAAAATCGGTCCAGCCCAAGATGGCCCCTGGGCCCCCATGTCCATGTGAAAAATAGCTTATCACCTATTCTCATACCTGCCAAATACACAAAAAAAAAACATAAAAATCGGTCGAGCCGTTTCGGAGGAGTTCGACTACAAACACCGTTACACGATATTTTTATACAGAGTGATCATAAAGTTCCGCACAAAATTCATAATTTAGTTATGTACTATTTTTGTGAAAAACGCTCGAACAGGTAGATTTTTGTTTTTAAATTGCCAACTTTTGACATAAAAATTTTGTTCATGACGTCATCTGTTTTTGAACTATTACACACACTGTCATCAATTTTTTTAAATGGCAACTTTTTTTTGGGTTTTCAATACAGTTTCAATTCTCTATTCAACTTTTTTTTTTTGAAAAAATTATGTTTTACATAAAAAATAAAATTTTTATTCCTTGAAAATAATTGAAAAATAACAATAAATTTGGAAAGCAAACAACGAAAAATGAAAAACCATTTAATAAAATTTAACGCAAGTGCTCAAACTGACACCCACCAACTATTTGACACATTCCCAGACGTGTTTTAACGCTCTGAACACTTCGTTCAATCACTTCGGGACTAATCTGCACCATTTCGCTACGAATTCGTAGTGAAATAGTATTTTTTCAAGGAATGAAAATTTAATTTTTTGAAGTAAAACATTTTTTTTCAAAAAAAAGGTTATGCGAGGTATCACTTTTTTACCCTTGTTGAATAGAGAATTGAAAAGTGCATCGAAAACCCAAGTTGGGGGTTTCCATTTAAAAAAAAAATTATCACGGTGTCACAATTCAAAAACAGATGACGTCATCAACAAAATTTTTATGTCGAAAGATAGCTATTTAAAAAAAAATCGACCTGTTCGAGCGTTTCTCGCAAAAACATAACATAACTAAATTATGAATTTTGTGCGGAACTTTATGATCACACTGTATATTAGAATATAGTGTGCAATCTGTAATAATTGTTCTTATTGAATTGTACCGGACATACATACATTTTTTATACGTTATACATTTTTTTATACGTTTTTTTAAATACGTATTACATGATGTTATATTTTATACCGAGCTAACATTTTTTATACTGTGCATAAAGCAATAAAATACATTGCAGTTATGCTATATTTTACTATGCAAACATATATTTAAATACTGGTGTAACCTACCGTGCAACTGGTTACTATACTTAAAATGACAATTATTTACTGTGCAAAAATGCATTAAAATACCGAACAGTTAATTACATGCCATTTATAAATTTGTACAGTAACAAGATAAATGTATAACCGTTAAGACGTTTATTTTATCTAAGAGGTTCCTAACATAAAAATGAAATAGCGACATCTTAGATGATGATAATTTTAGCTCTAAAATTACTGTGGAGCACACACTTGTTTTAAATAATTGCAGAAATTTCAATTTTCTAGAAGATTTCTTTCGTTTTCGAGCTACTATCTTTTAATTTTGTTTGCATTCTTTTATGGTTGCTTTTCAAAGAAGACTGGTACATTTTAATTGGAACACAGAACATAGTTTAAAACAGACATTAGCTACCCATACACGAACGGTTATTCTTGTCATTCTTTCCGTTGGAATTCTTTCCGTTGAGAAAACAAGACGGAAAGTATCTTCTCCTAGCCCAATAACGTAAACTGTGTACTGTTGGTATTCTCGTTCTTTACTGCGGAACCGTCTTGCCAGTTTTCAACAAGGATACTATCATCATTGAGCCCACTAACGTATATAAGCTTTTCTGGCGGAGTTCCTACAAAAGCCTAATCGTTAAGGAAAGCGCGTTGGATAGTGTTAATTTCCAGCCCGTTTAGTGACAGTTATCCGGTCTGTACATCATTTTGCAAAAACCGTGAGGACTGAGATCCCTCCATGCGAATTCTTGCACTCAGTGTAGTCGATATTTATAGCAAACGAAAAAATGAATAGAAAAAAAGCAGTGGCATGGTGTGGCATTAAGAGGGCGTACTATATAAGTGTCGGTTATTTTAAAAAAAATTTTTTCTTAATTTTTGAGTTTATTGTTTGAGGTACACTTGTACACCAGGGTAGCTACAATCAAAGTTTTTTGATGGGTAGGGTTTTTAAAGGATAAAAATTCCTGCTCAATTCAGTTAGTTACATTCATTTTCCCAATTTAATGAATTTTTAATACTTGAACTTTAGATTGTTTTCGCGATATAACAAATTGAATTAATAATAATTTATTATTAGTAATAAAAGGGTTAAAAATATTTCAACAAGACGTAAACTTGTCGACGCACCCTTGCGACGCACTGCGACACTGCTATGTAAAAGACGCGGGAAAGTAGAGATGATTGATAGCATTACAATTATCCTGCTGGATTGTCTGTGACCACTAATGGGACATTTATTTACCACTAACATGCATTCATTCTTGCAGGGTTCCACTTTCCGTGTGGAAAGCGTGCTCGTGTATGGCTAGCTTTTGTATTAATTTCTTTATCATTACTACTTTCATGCTATATCAAAATTTCCAACAATGTGTAAAAGCAAATTACTTCACAAACTTTGCAAAATACGAGTTAAACTGTATACTTAGAATCTCAGAACAAAGCACTTCCCTCATATTTAACTACAATAAAGTCGAGTAGATCTCAGATTATTAGTTTTCAACTCTAAGGATAATATCACTTTGAGTTCGTCGTTTGAACGCCGTAGACTTACAGGGTGTCTCACATAAGGTTAGCTTTCTTCAACGTGAAGGATCTATTCAGTCTAACTAACAAAAAGTCTTATGGCAAATTGCATTTTGAAGGCACCTATAAAATTGATGAAAAACTGTTGAGAACTTCTGTTTAATAATAATTTTTTGTATTTTTGACAGCAGCCAAAATTGACACTTTATAGTTGCTGTTCTGTAGTTGTCACATTTACAGCAAAGCTAACCTTATGTCAGACACCTTGTTTATTGCACCTACTATTTGCCATAATAACTATTGCTCGTACCACACTCAAATTAAAATTCTTTTTTTCTGATTTAAAAAAAAGAGAAAAAGTTTAAACAAATTGAAAATTCCGCTATACTCGCACTGAAAAAACCTGTTCTATCAACCAATACATTTTTTGAGCTTCTGTTTTTGTTGGTCCTAATAAGAATTTTGTTACCGCAAATAAGATGTTTAATAACAACAAAACTGAATTTGTTGGACAGTATTCGTTGGCGCTACTGACATTATTCGTCGCAGTTAATAGGTATGTAACTAATTAATAAAAGCATTGAGTATAGATATTATATTTTTGTAGCCAAAATCCCCCTAAATTGGTCAATCCGACTAGCTTATTAGAATCTCATTTAGATTAATAAATTAATTATTATAGATTAAAAGTTTAGATGGAATTTTCCTTTATGAAAAGGACAGTTTCGTATAACGCTTTACGCAAGAAGTGTCTCGCCTTCAAGTTTTATTACTCTATCTGTTGAGCGATACGAGTATAGACACCAAAGATGCGTCTGCACATGCATCCAACATTCAAAGTCTTTACGTGGTACTTGCATCAGCATTACAATTGTTTTCCAAAAAGATAATTGTTATGCGTTTTGTGAAGTTAATTGGTGGCCAGTTAATATGTGATGGATATGCAGCAGTGCAATGCTTACTAACCTACTAGTCGCGTCAATGAAGTCTTTTTCTCGGAAGTCCTCAGAAACAGCTCCGATTTTGATGTTTTTTTTTTATATTATTTATAATCAGAAACCTATTGAAGCGGGGATATAACTATTAATATTATTTAAACAATAATGTTGTATGATATTTATCTAGCTCGCTTTTATTAACCGACTTCATGTATGTTCACCGATTTCTTCGTCAATTGTGGACCAATTTACAATAGTTATTTACATTCGTGTGCGGTAACTTACATTTTACAGGGCGAAATCGATTTGAAGCACGACGCGCCAGCGGAGTGCTTTAATGATTGAGCCCTGTAAAATGGTTAACGCGCAAGATTTGTATTAGACTTTTTGGCCGACGACAAGTTTTAATTCAAAGAAATTTGAAAAAAAATTGCAATGTCATGTTGACAGTTCAGGCCATGAATCCGAGTCCATTCGTTTGAAACGTCAAAACGTCGAAACATTGAAATTGTCTTTGTGTATTTTCGTATGTTTTTTAAACACTCAACAATTAAAAACTTGTGTAAATGGCGTTTTCATAAGTATGATTCCGTTCTACAAGCAGTTTCTTTTTTATAAACGTATTTTAAGAACGAAAATTTGTGTGAATTTTTACCGCACTGTGAAGCGTAAAAACCATCACCTCCCTAATTACAGGTCAGTTGATTTTCATGTTTACAGTTTCCGTAGGCCAAAAAATTCTTTTTTTATTTGAAAGGGTATACTTTTAAGGTGGTTCCGTTATCAATAAATCAGAATCTGACCAGGGAATCCCATGGAAATCGAGGGAAATTCTCAAATTTTCGCTCCCTTTTATTAACCGACTTCATGTATGTTCAGCAATTTCTTCGTCAATTGTGAACCGCTTTACAAAATTCTTCTTTTATTTGAAAGGGTATACTATTAAGGTGGTTCCATTAACAAAAAATTAGGATTTGACCAGAGAATCCCATGGAAATCGAGAAAAATGCTCAAATTTTTGCTCCCTTTTATTAACCGACTTTTTTTTTTTGTTGACCAGAAGGAGCTCCCCGTTATTCCGACCTTCACGAGGTTTCTTGCTAATCAGATGTTTTCAATCGCACATCGTAGCCACTCCCCAATGCCATGGGGTGAGTAACTACGAATACCGGGAATCATGTGCCCTGAGCAAACGCAACGACCCTAAGATAACTGCCTTCTGCATTCCGGCCGCAAGAACTTCTGCCGGCTTTCGGCAAGCGGGTATGATCTTCAGATTGAAGACGAACGAACCCTTGATGCCCCCCATGCACCCAATTACCAGAACGACCAGCTTCACCGTATACGTTGTGTACAGCGTGCGGAGTTCGAACAGCAGGTCTTGATATTTCGTCCATTTTTCCTCCTCCTTTATGCAGATCTTATTCTCGGCGGGAGCCGAGAACTCAATTACAAACATCTGCTTGGAGGAGTGGTCCAGCAGAACCACGTCAGGCTTGTTTGCTGATATCTGTCTGACGGTGGAGAATGAATAGTTCCAATAGATTCGGCACCTTTCATTCTCCACAACGGACTCAATATCGTCCGGGACATAAGGCAACACTGGCGTTTAGTCTTCCTCACGACTTATTAATGTTATTATTATTATTATTATTATTATTATAAGGTCTTTATTTGAGAAACTACAAACAAATGTTTCTACATTATGGGCGAAGTCTAGCTACAGTCAGCTATTCAACTTAACCCAATGCTCCTTATAATTACAACAGCATACAAATAATGTCACATTCTAAACTCGATAGACAAACTCAGTAATAAAGAATAGAGAAAAAAACAAAAATAGAAAGCTTTCTATTAAAAAACCAACCTATTTCTCAGGCAGTAGATGCATCCAAATATTTTTCCGAAAACTGTTCACAGTCTTATTGGAGGCAAAAAAATCAATAAACTTATTATAGAGCTTAATAACATTGTATGAAAAAGATCTTTGAAAAGTGGTGGTTCTAAATCTCGGCATGCTGAGATTCTGGACATTTCTAAGGTTAGTGCTAACCATCTGTGTGCTCCTTCTGCTGTGAAACTTTTGTCGCAGATATGGTGGCGTGCCTGTAAGAAACAAGCTATACACAAAAACTAGAAGATGGTACTGAAATAAGTCGTCGATTCTGAACCATCCAAGTTCTTGGATATTAACAGACACATGATCGAATTTTCACAGGACGTATATAAATCTACAGCAATTATTCTGTATTTTCTGTAGACGATATCTGTCATGACTGTCAAGAGAAGGATAATAAATTACAAAACAATAGTACATCAAAGGAAGGATAAGGGATTCACATAATTTTTTTTATGATACTAGAGACGTGAGAACGAAATCTGAGATCATCATCTATTACCAAGCCTAAGTTTTTCACAGTTCTGCTAACTCTGATTCTCTTATTATTGATTCTTATATCAAGCTTATCGTCCATCTCATTTTTGCAATTCTTGGGAGCAAAACATATAGCACAACATTTCTCAGAGTTTAATTTTAGATTTATCTCACTAGAGTATTTTGATATAGCCTCTACATCTCTGTTTAATTTTTCACATGCCCTGTCACTAAACATTGGTTTAAAGCTACTTATAATTTGTGAATCGTCCGCAAATGCACGCACATCGGATAACGTCAGTGATAGTAGTTCCGTGGTGTAAATTGTGAATAGAATGGGTCCTAAGATGGACCCTTGAGGGACTCCTGAAGTGACAAATCCTACTCCTTTGTTTCGAAGAACTACTTTCTGGCGACGATTAGACAAATAAGATTGGAAAAAAAGAACCGCGGTATTATCGAAACCATACTAGTCTAATTTAGAGCAAAGCAACTCATGATCCAATGTGTCTTAGAGAAATCTAAAAGTGTTAGAATACTAGCTTCCCCTCTATCCAGAGACAGAAAGCTGTCATCCAGTAGAGCCGCCCACGCCGCTGTTGTACTGTGCCCAGTTCTGAATCCCGACTGTTTTTTTGGAAGTATATCTTCGTCACTAAGAAAGGGGTTAATTTTTCTTATAAATAATGTTCTCTAAAACCTTCGATATCATAGCTAGTTTCCACTCTTCCGGAAAGTATCCGACTTCCAGACAACAATTAATCAAATATGTAATATACCTACCAATAAATCGTAGGGCAACAAAGTTTCAACATCTGAGCAGAAATTCCGTCGTGTCCATAAGCAATAGATCTCAAACGACATATAGTAGCGCACACTTCCTCGTCAGTTGTTAACCTCAGAATAAAGCTACCACCGTTCTTAAATTTTTTCCCCTCAACCTATCGGCAGCTGGGGAGCAACTATTGGGCGGTGAGAAAACAGAGAGAAAATATCGATTAATATCATTTGGCTCATACTTCATGTATGTTCACTAATTTCTTCGTCAATTGTGGACCGATTTTCAAAATTCTTCTTTTATTTGAAAGGGTATACTCTTGAGGTGGTTCCATTGTCAAAAGTGAGGATCTGATCAGGGAATCCCAAGGAAATCGAGGGAAATTCTCAAATTTTATTGATGAACAATTTTTAATTATTTTTTTATAAATGTCTAAAATAAATAATCCACAATTCATAATAATTTTATAATTTACTTTCGTATACTTACCCCCTTAGGAAAAGTAAGAAGTTAGAAAGATCATCGGTTAAAAAGGCAATGGATGAGGAAATGAAAGAGATGCTGAAAAAAATTATGGAGGATGTAAGGGAGATAAAGGAAGAGAATCGGAAGATGAGCCGGGAACAGTTGAAAATTATGATGCGTGAAAAGGAAAAACAATGGGAAAGAGAAAAGATGAAACTAAAAGAAAAAATGAAAAAATTGGAAGAGAAAATGGAAGAGCAGGAAAAAAGAGTGAGAAAAAAGAATATTGTAGTAACGTGATTGGACGAAGAGGAATGCGAGAGCGAGAAGAAACTGGAAAAATGGATGAAGGTGGAATTAGAGGTAGAAGTGACTGTGAGAGAGATGTATAAAATAAATGGAGGAAAAATGATTGTGGCGGAACTTGGGAGCTGGGGGGAAAAAAGTTATGGAAAATAAAAGAAAACTAAGAGAAAAAAAAAAGGAAAGAGAGTATACTTAGAAGATGATCTGACAAAGAAGGAAAGAGATATAGAGAAGAAATTAAGAGCGATAGCCAAAGAAGAGCGACAAAAAGGACAGCGGGTGAAAGTGGGTTATAAAAAGATATGGATAGAGGGAAAAGGGCTTAGGTGGGTCGAAGAAAAAGGGGAGTTAGATACAGAAAATTTTTGAATAAGAGCACAAGAAAAAGACGACAGGACAGAAAAGGGAAAACGAATACGGAGAGGAATAAAGGAGAAAAGGAGCAAAAAAAAGAATAGTATTCTGGAACGTAGCGGGAATAAAAAACAAAGAAAATGAATTTTGGGAGTATTTGAGAGAATTTGACGTAGTGAGAATGGTAGAAACGTGGGTGGAAGAAAAGTTGTGGGAAAAATTGGAAAAGAGAATGCCGAAAGAGTTTTAGTGGAAATGTCAATATGCAGAGAGGGAAAGCAAGAAAGGGAGAGTTAAAGGTGGGATAATAATGGGGGCGAAAGAGTTACTGCAAGGAGAAAATGGAACTGAAGCAAAAGAAGAAAGAGGGATTATGGAAAGAACGGTGAAAAGTAAACAGAGAAAATGGAAAATTGTAACAGTGTACAGCAGAAGTATGAAGCTAACGAAGAGAATAATAGAAGCGCGAGTAAAAGAGCAAGAAGAAGGAACTTTGGTGATTGGGGGGGGGGGACTTTAATGCAAGAATTGGGGGAAAAGGAAGACGGATAGAAAAGGAACAAGAAACAATAGAAGGAAGATCAACAAAAGATAACAGAAAACGCAGAAGGGATGAGTACTGATTAGCTTAGTAGAAGAAAGAGGGTGGGACATGTTTAATGGGAACTACACAGGAGATGAGAAAGGGGAGTACACGACGTATATTGGATCAAGAGGGGAAACAGCTATTGATTATGTTATGGTAAATGAAGAAGCATGGGATGAAATAGAGAAATTCAAGGTGGGAGAAAGAATGGAGTGGGACCATATGCCTTTAGAAGTGAAGACAAAAGGAAGAGAGAAAGATAGAGGAAGTGTGAATGAGTTTAGAAGAAAAAATGTGAAGAATCTTTGGACAGAAGAAGGAAAAGAAAATTATAGAGCAAGACTTATGGAGGCAAAATACGAAGAAACAGAAATAAACGAAAAGGTGAGGGAACTGAGCGATAAAATAAGAAACGCAACAGAAAAAAAAAAGAGATAGAGATAAGAGAGAAGATGGGGCTGTGGAAGAACGAGTGGTGGGATAAAGAATGCAAGAAGGAAACTAAGAAGTTGGAAAAAAGAAAAAGCAACCAAGGAAGAATACAAGAGAGCACGCAAGAGGTACAATTTAGTATGCAAAGAGAAGAAGCAAAAGAAACGGATGGAAGAAGAGTTAAAGATGAAGGGTATAAAGACGGAAGAAGAGGTATGGAGATACATAAATAAGGAAAGAAAGAAAAAGAGAGAGAGAGTGAGTGATGGAATTACTATGGAGGAATGGAGAGAGTACTTCAGTGAGCTACTGGGGGGTGATGAAAACAGACAAGAAAAGGAAGAGACAACAAAGAGTGGAAGAAATAGAAGAGATAACAAGAGAAGAACTAGAGCAACAACTAACAAAACTGAAAAGAAAAAAGACACCGGCGAGGGATGGTATACAGAATGAAGCGTGGATATATGGAACGGAAAGGGAAGTTGACAGGTTGTTAGAGATAATAAATGGAGTGTGAAAGTGAGAGGGATTCCCCCAAGAGTGGAAGGAGGGGATAGCCCCATATATAAGAAAGGAGAAAAGGATACAGTCAGTAATTAAAGAAAAAGTGTGGTCTTTAGCATATGGGGATGATTTGGTGGTGCTAGCGAGAGAGGAGAAAGGTATGAAAGAAATGATAGGAAACATGGAGAAATATATGAGGAGGAAAAGTTGACGGTGAATGTAGAGGAATCCAAGATGATGGTGTTCAGAAAAGAGGTGGTAGGAGAAAAGTAAATGAGTGGAGATGGGAGAAAGAGAAAATTGAAGAAGTGAAAGAATTTAAGTATTTAGGTTATGTGATGAATGAAAGAAACACAGCAACAGCACATTTGAGAGAGTTAGTAAAAAAAGCAAATAAGATAATAGGAGCTGTATGGGGAATAGGAGAGAGAAAATTTGGACATGATTTTAGAAGGATAGTAATGATGTTTGATAGTTTGGTGAAAAGCGTGATGATGTACGGTGCGGAAATATGGGGATGGAGAGAGCAAGAAGGATTGGAAGGGGTGCAAGGAAAATATATGAAATGGGTGCTAGGGGTAGAGAGAGAGAGAGACCGGGGTATATAGTGATGGAGGAAACAAGAAGAGATGGAATAAGAATAGAAGCAGGAAAAAGAACAAGAAGATTTGAGGAGAGAGTGATAGAGAAAGGAGAGTGCAGAATTTTGCAAGTGTTTGAAAAAAAAAGGAAAGAAATAGGAAAAGGGATATGGAAAGAGAGGGAGGCATATTTCGAAAGAAACGGGTATGCAGGCGCGGAGTATGCGAGAGAGAGGCAGAGTAATGACAGATGAATTAGTGCAGAGAGATAGAGATGTGCAAGTGAAGGAAAGAAGAACGAGAATTAGGGAGTCTAGGTACAATGGGAAATATGAAAAAATAATAACGGAAGAAATGCCAAAGTACAAAGAGAATAAATATTGGAGTGAGGATAATAATAGAGTATGCAGGATGTGTGGAGAAAAAAAGGAGACGATAGAGCCTTTGTTGAAGGAATGTGTAGAATTGAGAGGGAGAGATGAGAATAGAGAAGAAATTTTGAATGAGGCCGGAAGAGGGATCGAATGGATGAGGAAGGTTGAGTGGAGAAGAGGGACAATAAGTGGGAAGGAATAAAAGCTGCTAGTTATTGTGTTGAATTATTGATTTAGTTAGTTTTATTTATTATATTATATTTTATTTTATGTGAGTTATGGGAAATGTATCGGATACTTTATAAACCTGTACAGGTAATATATATATATATATATATATATATATATATATATATACATACTACAATTAAAAAATAAGCAAGAAGAATGTTCTTAAATCCAAGTGGAGTAAATTTAAATTAAAATTACGACTTAGATATATTTAAATTTTAATTTAAAAAATAAGCGGCAACACGGCTGGGTTTTTTTTACGACAGGCGCAGTAGAACGAAGTTAGGTTAGTAAACGGCATGTAAACGGCTGGAAGTTGACACTAACAGCAAAAATGACGCCCGTCCCTAGTAATGCGGGTATCTGTACAGCATGAAAGTAACTATGAACTAGCGATTTTTATATCAGCCAACATAAAGCAACAGGTGGAGAATCTTTAAAAAATACACAAACTTTATAAATAATTATTTCCCCACTTCAAAAGGTTTCTGATTTTAAATAATATATAAAGACAAACATTAAAAAAAATCATTAAAATCGAAGCTGTTCTTGATGACTTCCGAAGATTGTCTGTTTTATGTATTTATTGACGCGACTATACTGGGGATTTGCTTGCCTGGAAAATATACTTAAAGTTGAGATAACTATTTTGTTATTTAGAGTAGGTTTCGTCAAAAGAAAACTTCTACAAGTCAAGTAAAATTGAAATTAATACTTCTATTTTTTAGTAATTTCTACAAAATTTATTTTACTTTTATACCTAACTAAAAGGATTTGTAACTGAAAGATATACCAAATTTTACACCAACAACGTTAGTTGAGGCTATAGCTACAAATAAAATTTGTTGGTTGAACCTATTTTTAGTTGCTTCAACAAATTATTTTTCTCAGTGGAATCACCTAAGGTATGACATCTTGGTTATTAATTATAAATTTATCTAATTCTACATAACAAGGCAGAAACGATGGAAATTAGTCTTGTTCAGTAAGTAGATTTACCAAACAACAATTTTTTGTGGAATCTGGACGTCATGTCCATAATTTTACACGAAATGAAAGTAGAGAACATTCCACGACTGAAACTAGAATGGAGTAGAGTAATATCGGAGGGACAACGACATTCTTCATTAAATCCTTTTTTATTAAAGAGGGAGTCGACTGGACGCAATATCTCGATATTGGACATGTTATTTACACTACAAAAAGAGAAGACGTGTAGCTGAGAAGTACAAGAATGTTGGTATAAAATAGAGCAAAATATTACTTGATTTGTATTTATATGATAAATGTATCCTAATATGACCGAGAAACAACTGTAAAATATTAGTACATCAATAATAATCGTCCTATATACCACAAACGACATCTACATATTTTTACCATGTTAGCATAACAACAGCTTTAAAACAAAACAAGCAAATAATTCTTCTAAAACGACCTTATTATAAGAGACAAGTACCTTTCCTCCAGACTCTTCTTCCTCCGTGTTATAAATAGAGCATAATTTTTATAGTAGAGTTTATAACCTCTCTGAGGGTGCTTTTTCCTCTTTAGAGGAAAATTTTCTCTCAAAAGCCTTAAATATAATTTACATCTAATATAATTTATATCCCAGAAAAACCCCAAAATACAAGCTGAAACTTTAGCCGTTGATACAGAGATTTCATACTTAGATCCATCTCTGCTTTTTCGTGTTCTTCTAGATATGTCCTTTTCCCTATACCATTCTCTTCTTTTTAGCTACATAGATTGTCTTCCGTTACTTTCTAAACATTAGCCTAAGTTGAGAAATGTTCATCCATTTCAAAGCAACTATAGGTAACTGTATTGTAAGACTTAATAGATCTGACTATATCAGCAATATTGAAACGTTCATTAATTCGAGAAACTATTCAATACTTAAGAAAGATCCTACTGTGAAATTAAGTCGGTACTCAAAATTTCATATCCAACCCTCTTACCGCCAGGCCAGTAGTTTCCCTTGTGAACTCCCAGTCTCTAATAACAGAAGAACTTCAACACTGGACCATGGTAGCAAAATCTAGACAGAATAATTACCCAGAAATAATAATAATGAAGGTTTAGTCATCTTCAAATTTGAGCAAAATAGGGCAGGCAACTCAAGCTTATGGAGATTGTTTTACCTTTTACTTTCTACCACAAAGATATTCCTAATCTAATAAATAGAGTGATCATAAAGTTCCGCACAAAATTCATAATTTAGTTATGTAATGTTTTTGCGAAAAACGCTTGAACAGGTCGATTTTTGTTTTCAAATTGCCATCTTTTGACATAAAAACTTTATTGATGACGTCATCTGCTTTTGAACTATGACACCGTCATCAATTTTTTTAAATGGCAACCCTCAACTTTTTTTTATGTTTTAGATACACTTTTCAATCCTCTATTCAACAAGACTAAAAAAGTGATAACTTTTTTTTGAGAAAAAATACAAGTTTTAGTTTTAATAATTGGCGGGTGGCAATTTGAGAACTTGCGTAAAATTCTATTAAATGGTTTATCAGTTTTCGTTGTTTGCTTTCGATATTTATTGTTATTCCAATCATCCCAATGATATTTTCAAATTTTGACCAATGACATAAGTTGCTAAGTGATTAAAAGCTAGTTAGGTTTTATAACTGATTAAAAGCTACGCAGCTTTTTATCAGTGAATAAAATGCGTCTAGCTCTAAACAATTCATGTAAACAGTATGCTTTGAGAACTGTTTCTGTCATTATCTGCCAAATTAATTTTTGTCGCAAAATGACTTCAAACCGGTTTGGAAACTGTTCACTTTGAAATAGAGGGGGCAGTGAATAAATGTGTCCCAAAGAGCACCATATGAACACCAAGAAATCAGTGTGGAGACAATGTCAGTATTGCAAGATTATAGCAGAGCGGAATTATAGCATTCTAGCCGCCACTTTGAAGGAACAGTTGGGTAAAATCTTAAAACATTGGGCCTACAACATGCGCAAAGGTAACGGAGAGATTTATAAAGAAAGTGTTGTGAAAATGTTCTTCAACATTACAGCAAAAATGTTGCAAGAATTTTTTAATTAATTTTGTTGTGGAATTTGTCGTGTATTAATCTCCCTAAAATACACTCGAGTTTGATTTTTACTCGGAATAATTTTATTTTCATTTGACTCAAGTTTGTGTTGTCTCATTTGAAGTGGACAAATTTTATAATAATCGGACCGAAAGAATTATCCCGGTCCGATGCCTGGAACTATTTTTTTTTGCGAGTTAAGAAATGCAATTTTACGGCGTGCTGCGATCGATATTATTCATGCGGCAAAAACACAAGCGGGTGGGATTAACGAGCGACGCTCGTTGTTGGTCGAACTCGATGCATTCGGTCATCTCAGAATTTGTAACTCCGTTACAGTACTAAAAAGTAATTAAAAAAAAAGTTTTGCAAAGTATCACTTTTTTATTCTTGTTGAATAGAGAATTAAAAAGTGTATGTAAAACCAAAAAAAAGTTGGCGGTTGCAAAAATTGATGACGGTGGTTCAAAAACAAATTTTTATGTGAAAAGATGGCAATTTAAAAACAAAAGTCGACCTGTTCGAGCGTTTTTTGCAAAAACATTACATACATAACTAAATTATGAATTTTGTGCGGAACTTTATGATCACTCTGCATAAAAATCTCGTGTCACGGTGTTTGCGGTCGAACTCCTCCAAAACGGCTCGACCGATTGTTATGAATTTTTTTTTGTATATTTTCACATGGACATGGGGGTGCAGGGTGCCCTCTTGGGCTGTTAAAACCACGTGCGTGGAAAAGACAACAATCAAGTTTTAGATGGAAAATAGAGTAAAGATGACCACTCTTGTAGACACCGTGCCGTGTTTCAATCATAAAGAGTCCAACATCGCAATTTTTGCGAAAAGGCTGACGCAATTTTTCGTGGCGAACAAGATCACATCGGAGGTAAGGAAAAGGCGAACGAGATCACATCGGAGGTCAGGAAAAAGGCGATCCTGTTGAATGCGTTGAGTGAAGAGACGTATGCCCTGGTGAAATATCTCGTGTTTCCAGATAAACCAGAAAACAAGACTTTTGCGGAACTCTTAGCTGCGTTAAAACAACATTTTTGTGCCATAAAGTCATATTTTGCAGAGCGTTTGAAATTTTTTAGAGCAGCAAGAAATCATAATGAAACTGTAGTGGAGTGGGCTGCGAGAATCAAGTCGCTGGCAGCGCCTGTAAATTTGGTGCAGAGCTGGAAATGGTAATGAGAGACATGTTCGTTGTGGGAATCAACGACAAGGTGCTGATGGATAGACTGCTCAAGAAGGAAGCTTCAAATGCAGGAAGTACTTTCACCAAAATGTGCAAGTTTGCCCAAGCGAAGAAGGTGGCAAGGAGAGAACAGGGCAGTTATGACGTTAAGGTTAAGGAAGCGCGTATGGACAATACCATGTATCACCTAAAACATAAGTCAGTTCGTCGAATGGGTGCGATAGGAAGTTTACTTCACCAGGTCGACCACACCAGCAGAAGGTAGCAGGTAGTACTAAAGGGAACAAAAATAAGTGTTTTTGCTGTGGAAGACCAAAACACAAGTTTAATGAGTGCCGTTTTCACAGGTGCGGAAAAAAGGTCATTTGGTCCCTATGTGTCGCAACAAAGTGGCCGCGCAGAATTTTGTCAAGGAGGAAAAGTTTTTGGAGAGAAAAGACAACTCGAAGGAGGAGCCAAGTTACAGACGAATATATTTTTCATGTAATCTCGACTGAGTTAGATGATTTTGGTAATGTTAAGCCGATTTTTATTCAGCTGAATGTGAATAATGTTATTGTGAATTTTGAAGCGGATTCAGGTTTTGCGCATGCGGCGATTTCTTAAAAATTGTATTTAAAGTGTTTTCAAAATTATCAGTTGAATAAAAATGATTTACATTGTAGAGATTACCATTTACCCCATTAAGGTTTATGTATTTTGATGTTAGATACAAGGGTAGAGTTCATAGATTGAAAACGTATGTAGTGCGAAACGGAGGTCCACCATTATTGGCAGAAATGGGTTACTCATGCTAGGATTAGGTTTAAGCAAAATTATTGATTATGTGGTAGAGCAAAATGTAGACAAGAAAGTTAAACAGTTATGCAGAAAATATCAAAGTATAGTTTCCGGAAATTTCCTATCTGTCTCATCCACTTCACGTGTATGGTGCATTGTAGATGAGAGTATAACTCATTTTTTTGGTTTTAGTATATACGACACCAACGTGCATTGTTTCCTAAAACCAAAGTGTGTTAACTGAAACCGACTGCCTGTTACGGTCGAGAATGGGTGGAAATACTGCGAATGGTGCGGTTTTCGATTCGAGCAGTTGAACCGAGCGGACGTGTTTTGCGACGCTCGACAAGATAAGCAGATAAAAAACCGTGAAAAAGTGAAAAAGAGGTAGAATGAAAAAAAGTGTTAGTGAGAGCGAGAGACACGAAGACAACAAAAGAAAAAGAGAAGAAGGACGAGAATCGGAAGAACGGATTAACCCCTTTAGGAAAAGCAAAAAATTGGAAAGATCACCGGTTAAAAAGGAAATGGATGAGGAAGTGAAAGAGATGCTGAAAAAAATTATGGAGGATGTAGGGGAGATAAAGGAATAGAATCGGAAGATGAGCCGGGAACTGGAACAGTTATGATGCGTGAAAAGGAAGAAAAATGGGAAACGACAAAATGGAAGAGCCGGAAAAAAAAAGAGTGAGAAAAAAGAATATTGTAGTAACGGGTTTGGACGAGGAATGCGAGAGCGAGAAGAAACTGGAAAAATGGATGAAGGTTGAATTAGAGGTAGAAGTGACTGTGAGAAAGATGTAGAAAAGAAGTGGAGGAAAAATGATTGTGGCGGAACTTGGGAGCTGGGGGGAAAAGAGGAAAGTTATGGAAAATAAAAGAAAACCAAGAAAGAGAGTATAAATAGAAGATGATCTGACAAAGAAGGAAAGAGATATACAGAAAGAATTAAGAGCGATAGCCAAAGAAGAGCGACAAAAAGAACAGCGGGTGAAAGTGGGTTATAAAAAGATATGGATCTAGGGAATAGGGCTTAGGTGGGACGAAGAAAAGGGGGAGTTAGATAACAGACAGGGCAGAAAAGGGAAAACGAATACGGAGAGGAATAAAGGAGAAAAGGAGCAAATAAGAATAGTTTTCTGGAACGTAGCGGGAATAAAAAACAAAGAGAATAAATTCTTGGAATAATTTGAGAGAATTTGACGTAGTGGGAATGGTAGAAACGTGGGTGGAAGAAAAGGGGTGGGAAAAATTGCAAAAGAGGATGCCGAAAGAGTTTAAGTGGAAGTGTCAATATGCAGAGAGGGAAAGCAAGAAAGGGAGAGTTAAAGGTGGGATAATAATGGGGGTGAAAGAGGGACTGGAAGGAGAAAATGGAACTGAAGCAAACGAAGAAAGAGGGATTATGGAAAGAACGGAGAAAAGTAAACAGAGAAAATGGAGAATTGTAACAGTGTACAGCAGAAGTATGAAGGAAATGAAGAGAATAATAGAAGAACGAGTAACTTTCAATAGAAGGAAGATCAACAAAAGATGGAACAGAAAACGCAGAAGGGAGAGTACTGATTAGCTTAGTGGAAGAAAAAGGGTGGGACATACTTAATGGGAACTGCACAGGAGATGAGAAAGGGAAGTACACGAAAAGAAAATTATAGAGCAAGACTAGGTAAAATACGAATAAACAGAGATAAACGAAAAGGTGAGGGAACTGAGCCATAACATAAGAAACGCAACATAAAAGAAGAGATAGAGATAAGAGAGAAGATGGGGCTGTGGAAGAACGAGTGGTGGGATAAAGAATGCATGGAAGGGAAGCGGGAAGCAAGAAGGAAACTAAGAAATTGGAAAAAAGAAAAAGCAACTAAGGAAGAGTACAAGAGAGCTCGCAAGAGGTACAATTTAGTCTGCAAAGACAAGAAGCAAACGAAACGGATGGAAGAAAAGCTAAAGATGAAGGGTATAAAGACGGAAGAAGAGGTATGGAGATACATAAATAAGGAAAGAAAGAAAAAGAGAGAGAGAGTGATGGAATTACTGTGGAGGAATGGAGAGAGTACTTCAGTGAGCTGCTGGTGGGGGGGGGGGGATGAAAACAGACAAGAAAAGGAAAAGAGACAACAAAGAGTGGAAGAAATAGAAGAGATAACAACAGAAGAACTGGAGCAACAACTAAGAAAACTGAAAAGAAAAAAGACACCGGGGAGGGATGGTATACAGAATGAAGCGTGGACATATCTAACGGAAAGGGAAGTTGACAGGTTGTTAGAGATAATGAATGGAGTGTGGAAAGGAGAGGGATTCCCCCAGGAGTGGAAGGAGGGGATAATATGCCCCATATATAAGAAAAGAGAAAAGGACACAGTTAGTAATTATAGGGGGATCACGCTGATGAAGGAAATGAATGAGAGGGGGGTGTTACCAGACGGACAGGCGGGATTTAGGAAAGGTAGTGGGACCATGGATAATGTATATATCTTGAATCACATAGCAGGAAATGAGATAAAAAAAGAGGGGTGGCAAGATATATTATGCATTCTTTGTGGACCTGAAGGCGGCTTTTGATAATGTGGAAAGAGATTTACTGTGGGAATACTTGAGAAAGAGAGGGATAAATGAGCATCTGGTAACAAAAATAGAAGAGATATATGAAGAGACGATAAGTAGAGTGAGAGTGGATGGAAGGGTGAGTGAATGTTTCAAGACTTATAAGGGAGTAAGACAAGGTTGCCCACTAAGCCCCAGCCTGTTTGCAGCTTTTATTGGAGATATAGAGGAGATTTCAGAAAGGGGTAGGCAGGGGGGTTGTGGTGGGCAGACAAAAAGTGTGGTCTTTAGAAGCATATGCGGATGATTTGGTGGTGCTAGCGACAGAGGAGAAAGGTATGAAAGAAATGATAGGAAGCATGGAGAAATATATGAGGAGGAAAAAGTTGACGGTGAATGTAGAGAAATCCAAGATGATGGTGTTCAGAAAAGGGGGTGGTAGGAGAAAAGTAAATTAGTGGAGATGGGAGAAAGAGAAAATTGAAGAAGTGAAAGAATTTAAGTATTTAGGTTATGTGATGAATGAAAGAAACACAGCAACAGCATATGTGAGAGATCTAGTGAAAAAAGCAAATAAGATAATAGGAGCTGTATGGGGAATAGGAGAGAGAAAATTTGGACAAGATTTTAGAAGGAGAGTAATGATGTTTGATAGTTTGGTGAAAAGCGTGATGATGTATGGAGCGGAAATATGGGTATGGAGAGAGCAAGAAGGTTTGGAAGGGGTGGAAGAAAAATATATGAAATGGGTGCTAGGGGTAGAGAGAGAGACACCGGGGTATATAGTGATGGAGGAAACAAAGAGAGATGGAATAAGAATAGAAGCAGGGAAAAGAGCAATAACATTTGAGGAGAGAGTGATAGAGAGAGGAGAGTGCAGAATTTTGCAAGAGTGTTTAAAAGAAAATAGGAAAGAAATAGGAAAGGGGATATGGAAAGAGAGGGAGGCATATTTCGAAAGAAACGGGTATGCAGGCGCGGAGAAAAAATGAGAGAGAGAGGCAGAGTAATGACAGATGAATTTGTGCAGAGAGATAGAGATGTGCAAGTGCAGGAAAGAAGAACGAGAATTAGGGAGTCTAGGTAACGAGTGAGCAACAAAATTCGTGTGATCGCAGTTGGCTAAACGTATATCGGTTCTTTTACTTACTGTTCGTCAATTCACATTACTCGATGACTTTTTACACAATCGTATCGATCAAGAATAGACTCAAAATTTTGGATTCAGAGGCTCCTACAATCACGAATTTTGTTGCTCACTCGTAACAATGGGAAGTATGAAAAAATAATAACGGAAGAAATGCCAAAGTACCTAGGAAGAGAGAGTAGAAAAGAGAGAGTGATAATAGCAAGATTTAGATGTGGAAATGAGGAGAGAGAGAATAAATATTGGAGTGAGGATAATAATAATAGAGTATGCAGGATGTGTGGAGAAAAAAAAAGAGAGGATGGAGCATTTGTTGAAGGAATGCGTAGAATTGAGAGGGAGAGATGAGAGTAGAGAAGAAATTTTGAATGAGGACGGAAGAGGGATCGAATGGATGAAGAAGGTTGAGTGCAGAAGAGGGACAATAAGTGGGAAGGGATAAAAAGCTGCTAGTTATTGTGTTGAATTATTGATTTAGTTAGTTTTATTTATTATATTATATTTTATTTTATTTGAGTTGTGGGAAATGTATTAATCGGATACTTTATAAACCTGTAAAGGTAATAAATTTACATACTACTACTGCGAATGGTGCAAACGCGGATGATTCGTTCAAATGTGCCATGCCACCGGGAAAGAAAATCTGTGAGCAGTAGCAATGGTTGAAATGGGTGCGAATGCGAACGAACGGTAACATTCGTCAGATGTATTCTCCGCTCAAGGTTTGGGTTGCCACAGGTAATAATTATGTTCTGACAATGCTAAAGCTTTATGTCGGATGAATTTCAACAATTTATGACAGAAAACGGTGTTACACATTTGACGGGTGCTACTTTCCATCCATAGACAAATGAACAAGCAGAAAGCGGTGGAAAAATCATGAAAATAATGCTACAAAAAGCACAAACGGATCAAATCTTTGTTTTTGTTTCAATATCGGAACACATCTGACACCACTGCGCAGGAGTCTCCCGCCAAAATGTTAATGATTAGACGATTACTGCTCAATTATATTTCGGATTGAAGATAAAGTCCGGTTTAGAGATTATAGAAAACATTTTCCAAATTGGGGGGAAGGAATGTTGTTGGACGTGTTAGGTGAAAGTAGATTTTTAGTTAAAACTGAAGGTGGAATGGAGAAGGCATATGCGCCAGTTAAAGTTACGCAGAAGTACCGAAGGAGCTTCTTAGAGAAATATAGAACCTAGTGACTAGAACCTATTAATCACGACTCCACAGGCTTCACCGCCTGCAAAAGTTAAAAGGGAACTTTTTGTGTTCGTCAGAAAATGGCATTTTCCTTTTACTATAAGCCAATACTGTAATCAATAATTAAACAACTGGTAACAGAAAAATCATCAAAAGGCTTCATTATGAATTTCACAACAGACCTTATAGTCAAAGGAACACAAGAATGCACCTCAGAAGTCTTAGACGCTTTCGCAAAACGCTTTGGCAATGGTGCGAAGAAAATATTCACCTAGTTAATTGCATCCTAAATTTCAAATTAGGATAGCACATTAACAGAGATCCCGAATCATTTTAAGTTCCGAAAGGCAATGAATACACTTTGGCAGACGACGTACGTTTTAAAAAAACTTATAGAGAGGAACTCCAGCTACAGCAACCTAAACTCGATATTAAAAATATTTTTCAAGGTGCAAAGATCTTTCATGCCAAGAAACATATAGGCAATAAAGTTAGTAAAACAACTAGATAACCAGTACGTAATCTACAAAATTGTAGAACTACAAAACCAACAATATATGTACAAGTATGAAGAAAGATTATTCATTCCATCACTTGTTATATAATGAAAATACATGCAAAACACATAAGAAGCAAGTGTTTCAGAATAAATATTATATCTCTAGAGGGAGAATGTTTACTTTTTGTTATTAAAAATGTTTTCAGAATTATTACATTCTCTAATCGTCGTGGAGAAACTTGCATATTGAAGCAGATATATGTCCAACCACAAGACTGATAAAACCACAAACCATTACTCTACTTGTATTCAAGTTTATATAACCACGTTTGCGTTTTCTTTTATCACGACCCATCCAAATGTGCAAGATATGTTTCAGCGTTGTCATTAAATTATAGAACTTGTAAGTCGGCTTTATTGTAAAAGCAGCATGTCAACTTGAAACTTGTAACTTGTAAATACCTTTCTAAAACATACTGCAGCACGCTACTGACTGTTCTGAAGTGCATTTCTTCGGATCGCAACTACTGCAAGAAGTAAAACTTCGGTCGTTATTGGTGAGGACGAAACATAAGAGTAAAGTACCGAACTTTGCTCAGTTAGCGGAAAAACGGGAAAACAATGATAGATTAGGCGCGTCAGCTTGACTGCCAGTGCGAAATTCATCGATTCTTTCGGTCGAGATAACAAGAACAAAACTGTTGGTCGGACAATAAAATTTTAATAAGCTACGTTACATAAAGGAATGTAAAGTTTCCAAGACGTTAAAGAAAGAAAATAATAGTTTATTCTTTAGAAATAACTCCGGGGAAGATTATATTAACCAACCTGTTTTGGAGTGATTAAATATTCACTTCAAAGTACACATTATTAGCGCTATCATGGATAAACAAGTTGTAGCAAGTTCTCCTGTCTGCATAAATATTTTCGTGCAGCTTTAGTTACTTGCTGTGTTTAACTAATTTCCAAAGTTAAAAGAACAAAACATAAAACTGTGTAAATATATTGCTGTTCTTAACGACAATAAGGTACCTAAATTAAAGCAGGAGATGTTTTTCAAACCCAACATTAAAGTTACAATGCTTGCAATTAGAGAAAGAGGGAAAAGTTTTTCGATGTAACTCCAAGGATTTTATCGATCCGCGAATAAAACAAGTAAGTAAATTTAGCCCTTAGTTTTCCGTTTTTGTTTATTAAACAGGTATCTATTTGTACGTCCATATAAGACGAGACTGACGAAAGTTAGCTTCTAACTTTTTCACGTTATTGCCATCACCCGCAGACTGCGATAGTTTAGTATATTAAGTAGTATAGTCGTCCCCTTTTGTCTCATATCCACGAAGATGTCAGGTCGGGACTAACTTCACTCCTCTTCACTAGTCCATCCGTTCTATGTAGCTCCACCTCAGGTTTTACAATTTTAACAATATTATTTTCTTTACGTATTGACTAGAAGGTGCTATCCGTGATTCCAACCTTCACGAGGTACCTTGCTGGTCAGGTCAATTTTGTACATCCTAGCCACTCCTCAAAACCATGAAGTTAGTAACTATGAATCCCGCGAATCATGTGCCCTAAGTAGACGCAACGACTCCAAGATGACCGCTTTCTGCATTCCAGCCGCAAGGGTCTCTGCCGGTTTACGGCAGGCAGGAATCACTTCCAGATTGGAGAAGAGCGAGTCCATGATGCCGGTCCGTTTTGCACCTTTAGCTCAGCTAGGTGGTGTCGCTACTTACCAAGGCTTAGGATGTTGTGTGCCTGCCTGCCAATATTTTTTTGAAGTGAAAACTTCTTTAGCGGCGCTGAGCACTTTTTGGGATGGGTAAAAAATGTTAAACTCGCGTCAGGCCACGTGGCTGATCGAAAATTCGTAAGACGGAGGGAGGGTAGACCGCCGCGCCGGCGCGGCGTAGGAGAGGAGGTAATATCCCCCTCTCTTTGTTGCGAGTTTCAGAAGAAATAATCGTCCAGCGGGAGGAGTAGCTATTTATCAAAATATGAAGACAGTTCATTATTACACAAATTATACTCGCGCCTCATTCCAAAAGATATAATGTGTAGTTCCCCCTTTTCGTCGTTAGTTAGCGCCACATATTAAAGACATAGAACAAAACTAGGCTATGTTTCCTACCTTACCGACTTTCCTTCCATCGCCACGAATTTTGTACGCCGCACAAAAATGTCATCTTCGCGGAAAACGCCAACAGAAGATGCCGTAGGACAGGAGATGCTTCGCCTGGTGAAGAGTATGGACCGCAGGGTAAAGCAACAAGGAGCTCCCGATTCTCATCAGGATATTCTGAAGGTATTTGATTTCTGAATAACTGTTTTCTGTTACATAAGATGTTCACAACCCGATACTCTATGTGAAAAATACACAAGTGTTGTGTAGACACGGGTGGTCGTGTCAGTGTGCGGTACATAGGAACACCGCGTAGACAGGGGTGGTCCTGTCTGGGCGCTGAACCGCCTGGAAAATTTTCACCAATGTGTGTGTGCACATAACCTAACTTCTCGCCCGGGTTGAATTTTCTCCAATGTGTGTGTGTGCACATAACCTAACTTCACGTCTCGGTTAGCCACAATGGTTGGCTACATGTTCCAAACCCCGCTGTATAGTGGGTTGCTGTCGGACATTTGTCTCATGTCTGCATTTGTCCACACAGATGAGTCTTTGATCGGCGACATCGCCGATGACCCACCGAAAGGCGAGAAGTCGAGGGCGCCGTTGGATGAAAAGGTACTACAACTGTTGTTGGCGGACCGCCCGACTGATGTGAGGTTTGCTGAAGGGATATGCCCCGAGGTAGCTGAGATGTTACAAAATATTCTCAATTCTGGGTTGAAGGAGGAGACGTGTGCTGAACTAATTAAGAAATACCCACCATCGGGGCGCCAACCCTCAACAGGGTAATTGAATTCGCAGTTACTGAATCTGTAAAAGCTCGAGATGAGAGACTGGCTATAACACAGTCTAAGTTGGGCGCTGTTATATCTGCCCTGGCTCAGGCAGCCACGGTCTTGATCAATCATAACGGCACCCCTACGCGGGAACCAGAGGTGGAACAACCAAATCCAACCTTACACAGCTTTGAGCTGGTCAATGATGCTCTTCGAGTACTGGTCTCAGTGCAACGTTCTGAAGCTCTTACCAGACGTAACCTCATAACTCTGGGACTGAAAAAAGAATGGAAGGAGATCCTTGATAAGATGCCTATCACAAGCCAGCTCTTTGGTGACGACCTCGAGGAGAACCTCAAAACGTTGAAAAACATGCAGAAATCCAGCCTCGACTTGAAAGTGTCAATCACATCGAAGCCTTTAAACCCCAAAGGCCTGCCTCGACGGCGTCAACAGCGCTTTCAACTTCCCCGCCAAGGCAGACCCAATGCCCGTCAGGAACCGAGCCGCTCCCATCGTCCAACAGTATTCAAACCAATGCAAAGCAGCAGCAAACGCCCCAGACAGACTTCGAACTACCACAACCGACCTCAACGCCGCTAGATGTAAGTGTTGCTGGTCGATTGCGACTTTATAAACAGAGTTGGAGTTGGGTAACGAGCAATTCAACAATACTATCTTGGTTAAAGGGGTATAAAATGCCTTTTATCAAGAAACCCTCACAATTGATCCCTCCGAATGAGCCGAAGTGGTCTCAGGCTGATTTGCTTGCATTACAGTTATCGGTCGATTCTCTCAAATCAAAGGGCGTCATAGACGAGTGTTACCCTTGCCGCGAGCAATTTGTATCTCGAGTTTTCTTAACCCCAAAACCACAGGGCCCACCGAGAATGATCTTAAATTTAAAGTCATTAAATAAATTCATTGTTTGTCCTCACTTTAAACTTGAGGACTATAGAGTTGCTGCAAGAATAATTACCAGGAATATGTGGTTTGCCAAACTTGACTTAAAAGACACGTATTTTCTGGTGCCCATTCACGCTTCCTTTCAAAAATATTTACGTTTTCAATTTAAAGGTAAACTTTATGAGTTTAAAGTGTTACCCTTGGGTCTCAGTACGGCACCGTATGTTTTTACAAAATTACTCAAACCAGTTATAAGTAACCTGCGTGCCCAGGGTCTATTATCAGTGACATACATAGACGACTTTCTATTGTTGGGACATTCTTCTAATAGCTGTGCGGAGAACGTTGTTAAACCGTATCAGGTTCTACAAGATTTGGGATTTGTCATCAATAAAGAAAAAAGCATTCTAACGCCTACTCAAATATGCCCATTTCTGGGATTTGTTTTTGATTCTCAGAGAATGACACTCTCTTTACCGGAAGACAAAAAGGTGCACATCTCACATATGCTCCATTCATTTATGCGGAAACGACGCTGTAAAATACGAGCGTTTTCGAGACTAGTAGGAACTTTGGTGGCGGCATGCCCTGCTGTCAAGTATGGGTGGATGTACACGAAGCTGTTTGAACGCTTTAAATTTCTACACTTACAAAATAAGGGAAGTAACTATGACTGTACAGTAACAATACCACCCTATTTAATGACGGATTTTTCTTGGTGGACAGCACGTTTGCCCACTGCATGTGATAATTTTCGGTTGACGATATTTTCGGACGCGAGTACCACGGGTTGAAGCGGAAAAGACACGTCACATAAACCACCTGGAACTTTTGGCAACATTTTTTGCGATTAAATGTTTTGCTAAAGATTTATCGCACGCCAATATTCTGTGTAGGATTGATAATACCACTGCGATTTGCTACATTAACCGTATGGGAGGCACGCAATATCCAAAACTGAATTACTTAGCCAGAGATATCTGGAGGTGGTGCGAATCTCGCGACTTGTTTTTGTTCGCATCTTATATAGAATCGGCACAGAATAATGAAGCCGATGCGGAGTCCAGATCCACCCATGACACCATTGAATGGCAGCTCGCAGATGATGCCTTTGCCGAGATTACGACACAGTTTGGTTGCCCACAAATAGACTTATTTGCATCCAGGCATAACACCAAATGTTCAAAATTTGTTGCCTGGCATCGTGACCCGGAAGCGCATGCCATTGACGCTTTTACCATTAATTGGAGACCGTTTTTCTTTTATGCCTTTCCACCATTCGCATTAATTGCTCGTGTGCTGCAAAAAGTAATCACTGACAAAGCCACCGGTATTTTAGTTGTACCCAATTGGCCAACACAACCCTGGTTTTCCAGTTTTCCAAGCTCCAACTTTCTGGTAATTTCTAATGGCAGGACTCCTCACCCTCTGTCATCGCAGTTTTCCCTGGTGTCCGGGCTTGTGTGCGGACGGCTCTGGCAGTAAGAAAAGTTCCTGAGTCATCGCTGGACATTCTCTTGTCTTCTCTATCCGAAAACACTCTCAAGCAATATAACGCGAGCCTCAAGTTATGGTGGAAATTTTGTATAACCCGAAAAACTTCAGGTTTTTTTCACGCTCGCCAGAATTTGTTTTAGAATTTCTTGCATACCAGTTTAACGCAGGTATGTCCTACGGCGCCCTGAATACCTTACGTTCAGCTATTGCATTGTTGGGGGGACCAAACATTGGACAGGATGACCGTATAAAGCGTTTCTTTAAAAAAATTTCCGACTCCGACCCGCAAAACCTAAATATAGTGCTTCGTGGGACCCAACTCTTGTATTGGATTTTATCTCTGCCCAAGGTGGTAATGATGAGTTAAACTTGGAACAGCTCTCCCACAAGCTGGTTACACTCCTGGCGTTAACAACGGCACATCGAGTTCAGACGCTTGCTTCTATAGATATCCGAAATATTATGATGTCACAGACAAGCATTGACATAAAAATCTCAGCACATCTGAAAACTTCTGGACCAAATCGTGTACAGCCGGTACTTCACCTACCATTTTTTGCGTCAAATCCTAATATATGTCCCGCTACCACTCTTAGGAAATACCTTCATAAAACTGAAGAGCTAAGACCCGAGGGCGTTTTTGCCCTCGTGTTAACGTTTAAGCGACCGTATTGAGCAGCTACGGCACAGTCGATAAGCAGATGGATAAAGCAAACTTTAACGAAAAGCGGCTTAGATACCGCTACGTTCACGGCCCACAGCACCCGACATTCTGCCACATCCACTGCAAAACGCAAGAATGTTAGTATTGATGTAATCAGGGACAGAGCTGGCTGGTCTAGCACTTCAAAAATGTTCGCAAGGTTTTACAATAGACCCCTAGACAATAGGTCAAGTTTTGCGACTTCGATTTTGCACAAAGAAGTCGTATGATTTTGTTTTTTTCTATTCTTGTTATTATGCCATGTTCTTAGGCAATTATGTTAAAATAGATTTAGTTTTTCGTTTACTCTCAGTGATATTACAGTTAATAAACAACAGTTAATTTACACCTGGAAAATGCTTTGTTGCTCCAGACTTTGAACATCTACACATTATATCTTTTGGAATGAGGCGCGAGTATAATTAAATAATTAAACGAACTTACCTTAAGTGAAGTTCAATTATAATTATACGAAGCGCCTCATTCCAAAAGTCTCCCACCCGTCCCCTAATATTAGGAACCCGTTTAGCAACAAAGCAGATCTTTGGAAGTGAATGACAGCAAACGGAAGTGGAAGGGAAGTCGGTAAGGTAGGAAACATAGCCTAGTTTTGTTCTATGTCTTTAATATGTGGCGCTAACTAACGACGAAAAGGGGGAACTACACATTATATCTTTTGGAATGAGGCGCTTCGTATAATTATAATTGAACTTCACTCAAGGTAAGTTCCTTTAATTATTTAATTATAAGGATGTGTATGCGAAATACACCAGCATGTTTAATGCTACTGTTATGATATCGGCGATATGTGTATAAGTCGTTGCCACTCTGGTGATAATCAGTTCATTATTATGGTTGCCGTTTACATTTCTCCAGATAAGTCATTGCGTGCTATACGAGACTTCTTGTATGAAAACTTATTTATTTATTCTCATGACGCATCTGCATTTGTTCAAAAAAAAAAAAAAAATTGGGAAAAGCTTTGATGATTTGCCAATGATTTTGAGTGGAGATTTCAACATAAACTTTGTAGACGATAAAAATCAACTATTAATTGAATTTTTAAATAATGAATTTGGTTTAATGATGTCAAATGATCGCAATCTTAGCACAACGAAATACAAAACTACTATTGATGCGGTCTTTATTAGACATTTAAATAGATTCGAATCAAAATTGTTCGTTTCTTACTTCAGCTACCATAAACCTATTGTATCAGTTTTAGAGATTGGCGATGATGATGGTGAAAGAGTCGTTGAAATTATGGATGAAAGTTGATTTTTCTGAGAGATAAACTTTTTAATGTAAAATATTTGTAATAGTTCTGAAGTGTTAAATTTTTAATGTAATATAAATTGTCATGTTTGTGTACGATAGCGCAATAAATGAATATTGTATTTTACCACTTAAATGATACTACTTTTATACTGATAAATAAAGCAATTCGTGCGAAATTATTCCCTATCCATTCCAAAATATTCAAAAATGTTCAAGTTTTCACTTCTGCCGGCACTCCCGGAGTGCAACCCTTTGTTTTTTTTATTTTTTAAATTGACCAGAAGGAAATCATGGTAATTCCGACCTTCACGAGGTTCCTTGCTGGTCAGTGTCTCAATCGCACATCGCAGCCACTCCCTAATGCCATGGAGTGAGTAACTACGAATACCGGGAATCATGTGCCCTCAGCAAACGCAACGACCCCAACATAACTGCCTTCTGCATTCCGGCCGCAAGAGCTTCTGCCGGCTTTCGGCAGATGGGTATGATCTTGAAATTGGAGAGGAACGAAGCCTTGATGCCTCCCATGCACCCAATTACCAGAACGACCAGCCTCACCGCATAGGTTGCGTACAGCGTGCAGAGTTCAAACAGCAGGTCTTAATATTTCGTCCATTTTTCCTCCTCCTTGAAGCCGGTAGAGAACGAATAGTTCCAGTAGATTCGGCACCTTTCGTTCTCCACAACGGACTCAATATCGCTCGGGACATAAAGTAACACTGGTGTTGAGTAATATTTGCAGCGGCCGTCGCGTCTGCCAGTTTGGGAAAAACCAAAGGGTCATAAAACGGTTTACCTGACTGGCACCGCCCGCGATCGCCCTCAGTCGAAACGAATCTTTCACCCAAACAAGTCGCATTCAATCATTCATCAAAACGAGTCGCATTCGAACTCTTATTCAAACAAGTCGCATTCAATCATTCAAACCAACGAGTCGAAAACGAACTCAAATTCCATTCAATTCTCATTCAAATTAAGTAGAAACCACCGGGAGAAGAAACGTTTAAGAACTATCTGCATTTATTTTAAATATACAAACAAGTTCATAAGTTCGCGAGTGTTTCAATCGAGACCTTCAGGCCTCTCTGAATCAAAATCAACCCACCAATTCACTCTTACAACTGGCGTCTGGTCTATCGCACAGCGGTGCCTCAAATGAAAGTATAGTACTTTCAGTGCCTCATTGTGCCAAAGGATATAGGCCGAAGGTGCATATACTGGACATGTCGCAAGTATCTATGCATTGTTGTTTCTGGAACCCTCTGGAAAGTTCGAGAGCTTACATTCGGGACCGCTATACCCATCACGCGGCTGCGATAGAACAAGATGTTAATCCCTCAGTCTCAGACTTCAGCCCACTCAGAAAGGCAAATGTATGCCTTTTGGAGGAGCCAAGGTTTTCCATGTTCTTGAAGAAAACGTTATCCATGTGCTTTCTCATGAGCATGTCTTGCTCAGAGATTCTGGAGTGGGCTGTAAGACGGAGCAAGTTGAGCTTAGTAATAGAATGTGGCCGAGCGCGCTCAACGTTACAGTGAAGACCGAGTTTCCCTGCCGTTCGCTGTGCTGCCTTAAACAAAAAAGCTACGATTTGTAAAATTTTTAGAATTTTTATTATTATTATTATTCCTGAGGAGCGCGGTTCATACCCCGCTGCACTGAGGCTTGAGCTTATTGTGCTCCACTTAGCTACTTGACTCCGTAAGGCCTATTCTGTTAATGATCTTCAGCACAAGCTGTATGGGCATATATTATATGTTTTATGTTATTCGGTTCAGCATACGTTAACCCGAAGTGTCGAAGTCTCGCCGCCTCAAGTGCTGGACGCTCGCACGGTATATGTAGTGGATTTTTTTTCCTCCCTACACATCCTGCAATCAGGATCTTGATTCACCCCCCTTGTGGTGAGATGTTTCATGAAACAGCAGTGTGCAACTGCCTTTCTCAGTTGTTTCCTGCCCAACCGCAAGATTTCCTTTGCCCGCTTTTCGACAGGTTCTTTGAGACGGATCAAAATGTTATGAAGGCTGGTTCGAAGAAATAAGAAATACTCTTAACTTAACACTGTATATTGAACGAAACGAAATTGATTTAAGTTAAGTCGTCTCGACGGAGAGTTACTGTAAATCTTATCGATAGTTGTCTCAGTTTGAGAGCTACACGTTAGTTAGTTAGATCGTCTCATATTGAGAGCTAAAAACGAACTGGTAGGTTGTCTCGACTTGAGGGCTGAAACTTGACTGATTACAATTTGGGGTGCTGGTACCTGACCCATCCCTCGGTACACATTAGGGTGGGGGTTGCAGTACCAAGGTAAACACCGCCTTTCTCAACCTCCATCCTTACGGATGCCTGCCTGCTTCTCCCCAGGACTTTAAAGATCACCCTGGAGAGAGAGATTCATCCTCCAGCTCCTCCTAAGTTGCTGTCCCTTCGGGCAAGGGAACCCATGTCATTACCCTCACGGGTTTGGAGACGTCCTTCCCAGGGTACCTAGCCCCCCCGAAAACTTACGGAGGAGAACCTGGGTGCAGGCTCCTATTCCTCTGTCCTATCCAAAGCTTGGACCAGAGCGGTCTGGATCAGATCCGCCTGATCTGCGTTGAGGACGTTTGCTGGATATCCTTGCGGCAAGATTGGCACCTGGTAGGCCCACTCCTTTTTCTTGGCGGACGTGCCTTGTCGCTGGGAGTACTCTCCGACTGTCGTTCACCCCTAACTGCCAAATTATCCTCCATGCAATCGGTGCTAGTTCACGGTTCCAACTTTTTGCCAGTCAGGTTTGTACCTGTTGTAGTACCAGGTGTCCCACGAGGTGAAGAGAAAGGGTGGTCACTATGTGCAGTGTATACTGTACGTATTAAAGGCTACATACGACAGGGTTCGCCTGGTGCCTTGAGGTTTGCCTCTAGTGGCCGGGAAGCGTGGGGTTTTTATAGTGGTGCCTCATCCACGCGGCCAAGCCATCGTTCCTCCGGCTTGCACCACCCCCACCATGTGTGAAAAGTCGTTGCCCAGGTCAGGCGGTTTATGTCGTGAGCTGTTCCGCGGCGAGAGCCCGTGAAGGTTCCGGCCGTTCTCCTATCCGCCACCTGGAGACGCGCCTGGTAGGTAGCTCAACCCTTACGATTTTAACAATATAGTCTAACTATAAAAAAACATGTGAAAAAAGTTTAAAATAATCTGACTTCCCTTTGAGCACCGGACAAATAAGTTCGATAACTTTTTATTTATATGAAACTAGCTGACCCGGCGAACTTTGTACCGCCTCAGAATCAATAAATGTTGTGTTAACTTATTAGCTGAATCAAATTCAGTTTTCAAAGCATAATGCACACAACGTCATCTACTGGCATTACCGGAACCAGCATACAACGCTATGTTAGTTTTTGTTTTTGTCATGCATCAAAGATAGTGTTATATACGGTTTCCATACAAAATGTATGAGAAATTTTTTTCGTTATTTTTCCGATGTTTTAATAGTTATTCGCCTCCGAAAAAAGTTAGTCAATCCGTTCTCGAGATATCATCAAAATATTTTTGTGTGGAGTCCACGCGCAACCGAAGTGAAACTTTGGAGTTTACTTCTCAAAAATCGATTATTATTTTTAAAGCCCGATACGACAAATTTTGGTGGCCGGCGTTATTTGTTATTGTTGCCCTGTACCAAGGGGGCTTTTGTTATTGTCGTTGCCCTGTACCAAGCTCCCCGTAATGTTTTAATAGTTATTCTGCTATTCGGAGCGGAGACAAATCCAAGAAATCAAAGATCATAAAAAACGGTCCAGCCGTTCTTGAGTAATAAATCCAAGGGGGGCCCTTGTCCCTCATGTCCATTTGAAAAAATCGGTCCAGCTCAAGGGGGCCCCCTGGGCCCCCATGTCCATGTAAAAAGTACCTTACGACCTATTCTCATACCTACCAAATATACCAAAAAATTTTTAAAAATTGGTCCAGCCGTTATCGAGTAATAAACCCAAGGGGCTCCCCTGGGCCCCCATGTCTGTTTTAATAGTTATTCTGCTTTTCAGGGCGGAGACAAATCCAAGAAATCAAAAACCATGAAAATCGGTTCAGCCGTTCTCGAGTTATAAACCCAAAGGGCCCCCCTGGGCCCCCATGTCCAATAAAAAGTATGCTATGTCTGTCTCCTGGTTCTAAGCTACCTCCCCACCAATTTTCAGCCAAATCGGTTCAGCCCTTCTCGAGTTATAAACTCAAAGGGCCCCCCTGGGCCCCCATGTCCAATAAAAAGTATCATATGTCCGTCTCCTGGTTCTAAGATACCTCCCCACGAATTTTCAGCCAAATCGGTTCAGCCGTTCTCGAGTAATAAACCTAAGGGCCCCCCCTGGGCCCCCATGTTCAATAAACAATAAAAAGTATCCTATGTCCTTCTCCCGGTTCTAAGCTACCTCCCTGCCAATTTTCAGCTAAATCGGTTCAGCCGTTCTTGAGTTATAAGTGAAGTAACTAACACGACTTTCTTTTATATATATAGATAGATATAGAGGTATGTAAGGACAGGGAGATGAACAGTACAGACCAGGATATGCGAACTCTGCCGTTTTCCAATGATAAAAACTTTTAATTTATATACTAATCACTAACAGTGCTCACGGTCGTTGCGTCGTCCTGAGTTTAAAAATCGAACGTCATACGTCATTTAAAAATAATTATCGTGACTGTAAAAATGGTCATCGTTTGTTGTGTACCTGATTGCTCTTGAGGCTTTGAGCACTAATGATACAAGATATTATTAATTATTATTTTCGAAAAATGAACAGGTACGAATGATTTATAATCCGCATGTTACATATTATGTAAAAACGAAGATCTGAGAATATTGATTCCCCTAATTAATTGCGAGCAAAACGTTACACATGAAAGTTGTGGAGTATAAAAAATACCACCTAAATCCATGTTGTCCTTTGGAACAGCTTTTATTAAAATAGTAAAACAACAAGAAAATATCTATGAAAGTTTTAAAAATGACACCTAGCTCACTGTCCATTAATAGTAGTGTTTCTTATCGCAGGTGTATGGTGCGCATAATGTTTGCGCAGTGTCCAGTTCGAGCAGTAAATTTAAAGTTTCCCGTCATTTGATAGATTTTGCATAGAAATGATTCGCCCGCGTGCGTATATCCGGCTGAAAGTATGGTGATAGGTGTAAAAATGGTAACGACGAAGAATGGCAACACAAATGTCTAATTGTCACGCTGTGCAAACTATTAAACTTAAATAATTTATTTTGCACCTGTCCATTATTACTTTATAATACCTTGACAACGGTAGCTATTAACGGCCTCATAATGCCCGAGGGCATTATAGAGGGCATTATGAATCATAATGCCCGCTAATTAAAAAAAAAGTTTTTTAAATAACTTAGTTATTTAGAAAACATTTATTTATAACTATGATACATACAAATTAAATAATTCTTTTCTCTTCAATAAAAATTACAATTTTGGAATGTGCCTGAAAAAGATGAAGTAGTTTTAATTTTGAAGTCTTGTGAGTGGACCGATGATGAACCTGTATTGCATTCGGTTTAATTCGGAATGATAACGGGCGCATTTTCTTTTTCGGAAACAGAATGGGCTATTATTGTAGCAATTCGGTTTTTCGAGGAAATACTCTCTTCAATGTAGCTTTCCGCTACAGTACCACTCTTCGATTTTCCATGCAACTTGAGTGTTTCAAAGGAAGCACCACCTTCAACAAGAAGCGTTGACGAAGTTCGGCGTAAACAGTGTCCGGTGTAGCCTTTCGGGTTTTCCAAATTAAGATATTTAGCAATGATGAAGGGGACACTACCTAGAGTATTTTTACCCACAGGTGAATCTATGCATCTATTATATCGATAGATTAAAAAAAACTACGTTGTCTACATCTCTTCGGCCGCAGTGCAATGTCCTTTCTAACTAAATTTAACGCTCCTATATCGCTTTCTTCAACAATGGTGAAACTTTTTGAGGTGCAAGTCTTCGTTTCTGGTACCTTGATACGCAAAACGGCTCCTCTGTCTTCAATATCGTCAATTGTAATCTTGACCGTGTCATCACGCCTCAAACCTCCAAAGACATCCATTACCAGAACAACTTTATGTAGCAAAAAGGTATCATCTGAAGCTTTTCTTCTAAAAAGCAATATACTTGTTCACCTTCCAAAACTTTCGATTTTTTGGGAATATATCCTTTTGATTTAACTTTCAGAAATGCTATCAATTGACTGAAGGCTGATATAATAACAATTAATGTTGATTTCAGCTGTGAGTACTTAGTCCATAGACTATTTGCAGTATACTTTTCTGACTAAAATAATGTAAAATAACAAAAAAATATTATTATTCATGAGTAAAACTTACCAGTTCCTAAAAGTAGCCTATCAAGACTGCTTCATTCACGATATTAAATCTATTTTTAACTTTCCATTGCAAAAAAATTTCATACTCCTTCTCGTATACGTGTTTAGACTTCACCGGCAGTAAATTTCCTTTGGCTTTTTCAGCCTGTAGTAATACATTTTGTGAAATCTCCATAATTATTATAAGCACAACCGTTTTAAAATTACAGCACCAACAGTCACGTCAATTCACACAAAAATGCAGCGTCGTTTTGTAAAGTAAACAACCCTTAGCAACCTTTTAAATTTTTCCGTAGCAACTGCATCGAAGCTCACTATACAGAAAATAGTAAAAAAATTAAATTAAAATCGTTTTTTACTTTAAAAAGGGTGCAAAATAAAACGTTGAAGACACCACGGCTGTTATAATGATACGCCCTCGGTCGGCGTACTCCTCTCGGGCCAAAGGCCCTCGGGTGGCACACTGCCGACCTTGGGGCGTTATCAACCTTATAACACCCTTGGTATCATAATAACTATTATGCCCAGTTGCACCGCACGTAAGTCGGCTTTACGCGGAATATAACTCCATAGATACCATTGTTATGTTAATCTCTACTTAAAGTTAAATTTTGTGCGGTGCAACTGCCCATTAGTACCTTTGTATTAAAACCAATCCATTGCCAGTCTTTGGTAACTTGCGACAAGCCAGAAACCTTTTTAAGGCTATAACGCTATTCTCATGTACATTTCGTGATGGTAAAATGTCAAAACGACTTCCGTAAAGGCTAATGAAGAAGCCATGTCGTTTTTTGCAAAAGGTAAACACAAACACTGAACACGTGCGACTCCAGACGTCAAGTGTCATTTAAACGCCAATCGCACCTTGTTGCCAACTTCACAAATGCTAACCCTCCATATCGATTGTCAAATTCCACTAAAGGCTGGCAAAAGTAATTCCTTTAATAGATCCAAATCGGCATTTCTGCCATTAACGAACCGTTTTTTGTTATTGGTGTTAAACAACACCCTCTGTTCTTACGTTCATCACAATGCGCGGCATGACTAGTACAGCGTGATCAAGAAGGACTGTTTGAGTTGGTAATACTGAATTTCATTTTTAAATGGTAGAATTGTAAGAACTTCCGATTGTTGACGTCTTGACACTGAAATCTGTCATTCTCGGGTGACAGCATCATTCACAACTGACATTTCAAATTTAAAATTAAAACGTCGTGAAATTAGACAGAATGGGCAGCAGTTTTGACACCGACACCATTGCCAATGGAACTCTAAATTCGTGTTCATACGTTGTGGCAAGCTCAATTTGGTTCAACGATTACTGGGGAGGTGTGAGGTTTTCCAACAACAATTGTAAGTACGCCTATAGGTATGACGACGTGTAGACACATTCTACGATGCAAATTGAGGAATAGACCTTGGTGTAGGTATGTTAATATTGTTGGTGCCGGAATTCACTGCTGGTGCATGTCTTCGAGAGCCTAAGACGAAGAGTTAATTTATGTTTAGAGCAAAATGGGAGACATTTTGAGCATTACCTTTAGTCTGATTATTATCGTTCTATACAGGGTGTTACTGAAATGCATGTCAATAAAAAATCTAGGCCATCTAGAGGTTTAAAGAAGCCCCAACAGCCCATTTTTTTATGTCTAAAACGATGGGGATAAATTAACCATTTCCACGCATAGTCCACGCCACTGTCGATTGCATTTTCAAGATAGATACAATAATTACATTTTTGCAGTTGAATCCTAGCAACATAAAGTGACAACCAATGGTTAATAAATTGTCAATTAAAGATTGACAAGTGTAATGTCAAAAGTTTGATCAAGCCAGGTCCGCACCTCGCGAGCGTGATGAGAAGGGGCTCCATTATGAAGATACCACATACTATCACGTCGAGTAATCAGAGGTACATCTTCTAATAAGTTTCTTAGCTCCACATTTAAAAAATTTAAATGCACGGCGCCACTTAAACGAGGGGGCAAAATGGATGGAAATATCAAATTATTGCTAACCACCCCAGCCCACACGTTGACACTAAATCGGTCCTGAAAATGGCTCTCTCGTACTTCATGGGGGTTTTCGTCGCATCAGATATGAGTATTGTGTGCATTAAAATAGGCATCTCGCGTAAATGTTGTCACGTCGGTTGATAAGATTTTATCAACAACACGAGCATCTTCTTCATTTCTTTGGAGTAACCACTCACAAAATCTTATTCTTCGAGGGAGCTGCTCAGGTTTTGAATGCCTGCAACTTTCGGATGTTCCTCATCAACAAGGTCCAGAGTATCTGGCTCAGCGTTCAAAATACGTTCCACCCGCTCTCGACCGCGGTCGTTTGAATTAGGACGAAAATTTCCGGTTTCTCTGAGTCGTTGAGCAATAGGGCTAAATGTGCGACGATCCGGAAATCTACGTTCTGGAAACGTCTCATGAAAGAGACTTTGTACCTCACAAGCGTTTCCCAAGGCTCTTCTATAAAACAAGACGTAAGCTGTGACAAGACCATGTCGGTCAACTCAGCATTTGTATAGACTTCCATGTAGATAGAACAATTATGACGGTAAACTGTGACACTTCAAAAAATTCAATTTTCCCTTCTATTATTGTTGCTAAGCAAAGGAGAGTACATTTTTTTAATCACCTTTAACGCAGTAGCGGGCGGCAGATTTTGACCAAATTTTTAATGATTTTTATCTCGAAAACGAAAAAACTTTTATTAAACAAAATTTTTCACCATGACTTCCTCTCAGCATGACCAATTTCCGATTTTATTTTTGACATGCATTTCAATAACACCCTGTATTTTAAGTTTAATTTCTGCTTCGTTTAATTTCCTTGAATTAATAGAATTTCTATTCACCTAACCTACAATTTTTTCTCAGTTGATGTTACGTCAAATTTGTGTATCCGGCTGCAGTGTTACAAATAGCCGAACAAAAAAAGTATCTTAAAACTAATACCAACTCAAACAGTCCTTCTTGATCACTCTGTACATTTACAAGTGAATTATTTAACAAAATAACTAGTTTGGAGGGAAATTTCAAATTTCCCGCCGCAACGGATTCTTGACCATGCGCACTGCAGCCAAGAAACTGACCTATTGCCAAATAGTGAAAAATGTTTGTACAGTTGCGGTCACAGAATTTCTCCAGTAATTGTCACTAATCTGACATTTGTTGTGAAGTAGTTTTTAATTATTCGTAACCTTATAGTTTTCGGGGTATGCCTAATTCTGCGGCAATGTTTGTTGAAGACACAATCTTCCGCAAGGTGTATTATTCTAAATTTATTAAAATTAGATTCTGCTGGAATTCTACGCCATAATGACAATAAAGCATAGAATACATCCCTTTTTTTTTTTGAAATTCTGTGACCGCGACTGTGCCTAATAATTTGACCGTGAAAAAATTAATTCCGTGAAGACTCAATGTGGGGCGACCAATAACGCCTGTTGAAACCTTTCAAAGAATAATTTTAATAAAATCATTAAATTAATCGCATTTCCATAGGCAGTGCTATTTGTAATATTTCTTCAATTCTTTTTTCGGTTTTATTCTACCACTTGAAGCCGATGTAAAATAAATAATTATGGATTTAGGTATACTACTTTTTAAAAGGTGTTGATCTAAAATGATTAGGGGCGACCTCTAAGTTTCTAAAATTCTAAGATTATAATCATGACATATAAAGTCTCATAATTTATTGTACACCTGATATTTGGAGTTTCTCTCTCCCCACCATGCACTTTGCATCCTGCCAATTCTGTGATCTCCATAACTAAATAATTATAACACATGAATGGCATAATGTCAAATATATACTGAAACATTAACCACCCCAGTCACATAATTTCGCGTATATGCTGCAGACAAGCAAACATCCCTGCCACCACCGCAACAAAGAATAATAAAAAATTTCCTTCCTCTAACAATATAAAGCAATCGGCAAAGATACAACGTGTAACATGTTAAAGTTTAACGTTGCCTCTTGTGCTCGACAAGCTACAAACATAAATCATAACATAAAACCCCGATGTACGAAATAAAATTATCTCCAGTTTTCACAGAAATAGGAGGGCGTGCGGAAGGTACCCGGTTTAGTGTTACCTCTAGTTTAATATGCCATAAAAGTTTACCGCGACAAGATTCATTATAGATACGACATGTCTCGGCTTCCTTATACTTAACTACTGTATCATAATGACGGAAATTATACTGGTGTTGTAAAAACAGCAGTATTTTGTTCGCGGCAAGTGAGGCGTATAACATTCAAAGTTTGTAGAGAAACTTTACATCGATTTTTCCGTAAAAGTGCAACGATATTTGGAAATTGTAAGACAGGTTAATCGAAATTTCACATATGAAATATGTATTGCACTCCACAATAGCGTTTAATTGGCTATTACGTGTTTATCGCTAATGGAAAATGGAACGTAAATTCCAGTTCAGTAAATTGAAATATTAGTGAAAGGGAATAAAGTTTCAAAAGTAACGCGTTAATATTTTGTGATACATATAATATTATGGTGGGCATTTACATTCTGCATGCAGATTTGTCAGTGTGAGTGATTAAACTCTTAAGTATTTAGAAGGACGTATTGAAATAATAGGCAGTTAGGGCAAACGTGTTTATCCGTATCCGCAGCGCGTATCCGTATCTCAATACGTATAGCTCCTCCCCTTTTCTGTATCTTGGTATACACCACCATCTTGGTATCACCACTATGCGATAGACCAAACGCCAGTGTTGCCTTATGTCACGAACGATATTGAGTCCGTTACGGAGAATGAAAGGTGCCGAATCTACTGGAACTATTCATTCTCCACCGTCAGGCAGATATCAGCAAACAAACCTGACGTGGTTCTGCTGGACCACTCCTCCAAGCAAATGTTTGTAATTGAGTTCTCGGCTCCTGCCGAGAATAACATCTGCATCAAAAAGGAGGAAAAATGGACGACATATCAAGACCTGCTGCTCGAACTCCGCACGCGGTACACAACTTATACACATGATTCCCGGTATTCGTAGTTACTGGGGAGTTATTGGGTTAGTTAGTAATTGGGGAGTGGCTACGATGTGCGATTGAAACACTGACCAGCAAGAAACTTCGTGAAGGTCGGAATTACGAGGATTTCCTTTTTATTAAAAGAATTACAAGAAATATAATAAGCACAAAAACATGAAAATGAAAATAAACTAACTAAATTATATAAATAAATATTAATCAGGCAACATCTGTTAATATACAGGGTGTTCGGTAATTCGACAGCCATCTCTTTAGGAATCGTAGGGGCAACCGCCCTGAGTCCCAATCTAGTGTTAAACTCCACTTTCACTCCTTGAGAAGCTACAGGTCTCAAAGTTCACCCAATCAGAGATTAGATCAGAAAGTAGTTTGTGATCATGAATCCAAGCTACCTGGAAAAAAAAATCCGGCTACCGTCAGTGTGACAATTTTGATTAATTGAAGCCAGTGGTGTTCATAGTGGTATTTGAACTTGAAAAATGGGTGGCATTTATACCTTTAATGAACTAGCCGACATGCACCTATGGTGAAGTCGGTGCCAACAGTAGAGCGGCAGTGAGGTTGTACCTAGAAGGATCGTCACGTCCCCTATCGCGGTGTGTTTTCCAATTTGGATCGGCGTATTCGAGAATTTGGAAATTTAAGGCCTATGAATTAAGACAGAGGTAGACCTGTAGCCGATAATGCTGTAGCGCGGGATGAACAAATATTGGATATGGTAGCCGCTGAACCCACTTTTAGTGTGCGCGAGATTGCTTGCAGAATTCATGTTCCAGCGACAACGGTATGGACAACAATTTCGAAGGAACATCTGCATCCATACCATATTAATCGTGTCCCAGCTTTAGTGCCTGAAGATCTTCCAAGAAGGCAGCAGTTTTGTAAATGATTTCCGGAGAGATGGATGGCCCGTTTCCGTGGCCGGCCAGGAGTATGAATTTAACTCCGTTAGATTTTTATTTCTGAGGGCATGTGAAATCGGTTGTTTATGCCATCGATATTCCTGATGTGAACAAATTGCAACACAGAATCCTCCTAGCGTCTGATCAAATCAGGAATACCCCAGAGGTTTTTGAAAACGCTAGAAGTTCGTTGTTGAGACGGGCCCGTCTTTGTATACAGAACGATGGTCGCCGATTTGAACATTTATTTTAAATATTTAAGTTACCTTTCTTTAATAATAAACCACTTTGAATGATGCAGTTATTATGTTAGTATCTTTCCCAGTATACGCCACTGATCTTTGATTGACTTTAGCCGTCAAATGTGACAGTCTATTTTTTTTTTTAAACAGAATACTTGATTCCACAGAATTGGGGCTGATGAAACCATTTCTCTGATTGGCCTATTTAAAATCCTTCTAGTTCTTTATCGGATGTTAAAAAAAATCAAGTTATTGCAAAATATGCTTTCTCTGAATGCTGTGAGGCCACAGTGAAGCGATGGCTGTCGAATTACCGAACACCCTGTATATAATATAAAAATGAATACTGAAAAATTAAACATTCAATACTATCACAAACTTAGTACCGATTCCAATTTTAGTCGATTATACAATCACAAAAGCATAGAAATTAAAGGCTATCCTACAAAGAAAGAAATTAGTTTTTTCATTAACCTTACATATTTCGTTACTTTTTTTCGGTTGTTTGGTTAATTGTTTTGGGTTTGGATCACCTCGCTGTGAAGGGATTGCTGGTTTGGGGCATCCTAGAGCATTTTACTAAAAAAAAGGGAGATGGTATTCGGCGCACCACGCTCTTGAGTTTAAGCCGCTGTTTTCTTCGTACTTTTTACTCTATTCTCGCTCGGACTAATTTCTGTAAACCGTAATTGTGCTCGACATTACGGAATGTTACTCTCAATGTATTGTCTTTCTTCTTCATTCTTCGCTGTGCTGGTGTTATCTGGTTCGATCTTTCGTTCTGGAAGTCTGCAACACTTGTCCCACTGCCTAAAACGCCAAGGGGCTAAATTGATGGAACCTCGACTGAATAATACCTACACTTAAAACTTCTTTGTGTGTTGTCGGAAAATAATAAAGGACTTCTTTTGTTTACATCTACATAACCTCACACCTCTCAAGCAGCGGTACGTCAATCGTTACCGCGTCGCTGCGCAGGTTTTGAGAGGCCTTCTTCCGGCCGGCGTTTTCCTTCAAAAAGAGACATTGTTAGTCGGTGGTTGATGAAACGTGGTGGTAGTTATAATTAAATTTGAATTATCCGCAAGGGATTAACTCATCCGTTTCATCGAAGTGAGTGATTCGCGTCTCGTCGGAAACATTCCTAAATCGACGGAATAATTTTCGACCTGTAGGGAATAAAACTACCGAATAAGTAGTTCACGTGGTGCGTCCACATTTCGTTGTCTCTTCGGTGTCGTCCACGTCCCTCATTGGAGGTAATTGTCTTTCTTTTCGTTAAATGAAGTACTTAAAGGGGAATCTTCTTCATTATAGTGCTGGCTCGGGGTGAACCCGAGAATCTTCACCACTTAATTTATCTGGATTGGAACTACGCTATCGAGGGTGGTATTCCTTGGAAGTTCCAGCGTGGACAATTGAGGAGGACTTAATTGTGCCAGGGCTGGAGAATCGTCGTCGTCTCCTTCTGGAAGACATCCAAACCAGAGTTCCAAGGCCAGATAAAACACCTTGTGTTTTTTTTCTTATCTCGTATCTCTTGTTCTTCGTTTCGTTTTTGTGGTTATCGACAAAGTAATCATCATCGTAATAATTTAAAGTAATAATATAACTTAGCATTAACTCTATCGTCTCTATCGTGTAACATAAAACTAATTAGATCGCCGCATCGTCGTTAACACTATGCTTGCCTCGACTTTTAATTTAAGATATTAGTTTTATGAGTAAATTCTGATTTGGTTTAATCTTTTTTTGTAACTGAACTTTGCTGATGAATGATCTTATTGACTGACTATTCCATTTAATTTATTTAATTTATAATTAATAATTTATGTTGATTTAAATTCAAGTTTTTTTATTAAAGTTTTCCAGTTTTTCAACTCAAGTCTAATAATTTCGTAACCATCCTCTTCTGCGGTAAAAAATGGTGGCGTCCATTTAAGTAGAAAAAAAACAAAGTAATAAAGATATAGCATAAATAACAATAGACCCAGCCCATCTCCATCGAGTTAGTGTTTATAGTGCAATTAATGCAATTGGTAGGGGTGATTCAGTAATGGTCTCAGTTATGGACTGTACTAACGGTGTCGAATGTGCACTTTCTAACTTGCTTTGATGTGCATGGGCTGATCAGGTCTTGGTTGCATTAATGTTTCTGCTACATTAGTTTTACTTTGTACAGATTCGTCTACGTAACCTTCGGCGACGCTTGATGACTTACAATTAATTGGTCAATTGTTATAGAAGCCATGGCTTGCTTTGTTTCATATTTCAATTTTAATTTAAGAATCGTGGTAATGTTCGTTTCAAAAAATATTGTACGATCCTCAGGCGTGAACAATCTTCCCGCGTTCACGTGTTCCCGCACTTGGTTTGTAAATTACTATTCATCTAGTGACAATGCTCAACGTTCCTATGGCATTTTAATAAAAAAATACACCTTCTCTATAGAGAAACATGGAGCGACAAACTATTTTCTCAAAATCAAAAAACCACCAATACCAAAAGAAAATAGAACCGGAAACATCGTATCGACCACAATTGACGTTTGCTATGATATGATATGATGGGGGAAAAGAAAGGTTATAGCGGTGGTCGTAGCCTCTAATATCAACCTTGGAACTTTTGTCATCTCAATTTTTTTTTTTACTTTTTGCGTAATTTTCACATTCGTGTTTGTAGTTATGAAACGTATTGCTACCCTGAGAATATCAAAATCACCAAGAGTGTTTTGTGACGTAAAAACGTCTATTCGCTCGTACAGTGATACAGTACAGGATAGCCGGTTAAACTTTCTTGCGTTAGATTTGAATCGCTAATAACTACGAGACTAATAATGCGTTGACAACAGGTAAGACATGTCTGTACATACTGAATTTGTTTCTCCTGTGACGTCATCGGACTAGTGCAGATGCATGTTTGTGATTGATGGAAATTAGCGTTGTATAAAGTTATAAATTAGTGTAGCGTGAAAATACGTTTAGCTAGGACGTTGATTTCATTGTGAAGAGCTTGCGAAGCAGTACAAGAAGCCAAATTGAGATAATAAATATATTCGTCTGAATATAACGTGTGATTAATAGGTGTTATGCCGAGTAATAACAAAAACAAACATTTGCAATGTTACATATATTATAGATGCCTTGATAAAGCTCAAACATATGACCGAAACGTCGGTTGTAAGATAACACTATTGTTAGGTTGTTCATTTTCCCGATACAAACTTATGCTACTCAAACTCAAACTACAAACTCAGCAACTGAAATGAACAGGTGGTGGTATTTTAGTTTTGAAAAAGTTTATACATGTTGATATACAGTGTGGAAATTAAGTAACGCATAAATTCAATAATTCCGTTGATATTAATTTTTTGGAAAAATTCTTGAAGGGGCATAGCGATTTTAACTTCAGCAAATATTTTCAGCCTATTGTCAGTTTCTAATGTCATTTGTTTTTTATGTTATGACGTCATCGACTTTTTTTTTTAATGACAACCTATATTTTTTATTATTGATTTTGGTAGTACTTTTTATTCCGTTTCCAACCGTATAAAATTTTCACTATGTTATATTTGACAAAAATCGAGAAAAACAGTCTTAAAGTTCAAATATTAAAAATTCCTTAAATTGGGAAAATTTATCTAGTTGCCGATGTAAAAACAAAAAAATTTATTACGGCTATCAGAATTTATTACACAATTTGTAAATGTCACAATAAAATAAGTGCTATTATTTTGCTTTTTCTAAATTAGAAAAACTATTTTATTAATAAAAATGGTACAATTGACCGAAAAACAGAATTGAAGTGTTAATCATGATTGGTTATGGCGACAGAGCTAGAAGAAGTGTGTCAACTTTTTAGAGAAAAAAACCCGGATCAGTCCATAAATCAATCAACAATTAGTAGGATTGAAAAAAAATTTCGGGAACATGGCGTTGTAAAAAATCTTCCAAAAATTGGACGTCCGGCGACATTAAATGAAGATGCACAACTTGATGTGCTACTAGAAATTGAAAACAATCCACATGCAACTAGTAGAAGCATTGCCTTGGACCACAATATAAGCCACACTTCAGTTCTAAAAATTTTGAAAGTTCAAAAATTCCACCCATATAAGCTGCAATTGGTGCATGAGTTGGCAGAAGATGACTTTGATCGTAGGCAAGAATTTTGTGAGCAGATGATGGAAATTTGCGTTGGCGATCCAATGTTTTCCCAGCGTGTTTTATTTTCGGATGAAGCAACATTTTGTTTAAATGGAACGGTCAACAGACAGAATTGTAGATATTGGGCTAGGGAAAATCCCCATTGGATGCGGGAAGTCCATACCCAATATCCTCAGAAAATTAATGTTTGGGCAGGAATTATTGGCGATAGAATTCTAGGTCCATTCTTTTTTGCAAACAATTTGACTGGAGATAGATACCTGCAATTTTTACAGTTGGAATTGATGCCTGCATTAGTTGCATTATTCCCCAATGCAAATAACCCTGACCTACCAAATAATACCATTTGGTTACAACAAGATGGCGCTCCGCCTCATTACGCAATTGATGTGCGACGCTACTTGGATCAAGTTCTCCCAGGAAGATGGATTGGGAGAAGAGGTCCGATGGAATGGCCTGATCTAACGCCATTAGACTTCTTTTTATGGGGGTACTTAAAAAGTAAAGTGTATAAACAACCGACCCAATAATTTAGATGATCTCAGGGAAAAAATTCAACATGAGATTAGGTTAATATCGCCTCAAACTATCCAGAATGTGAGAAAAGAATTTTATAATCGTCTTGGGTATTGTCAGATGGTACAGGGTCGTCAATTTGAACATTTAGTGTAAATGTAATTTAACAACTGTTATTGCTGTGCTTATTTTTGTGTTTTATGGTATTGTTAGAGTTTTTTTTTTTTGGTTAATCAATTTAGTTTCTTTATACTATAATGTTTGTCTCACGAAGTTATCGTTGTTACTAACTTTGAATTGAGCAGATAATAAATTTCTAGTTCGATTTTTCAACTACTTTTATAATTTCAAAATAAAAACGAATGTGTCGTCGATAACTTTCCGTCAAGCTTAGGTGGATACATTCATTTTCATAATTTACTGAATTTTTAATATTTGAACTTTAAGACAGTTTTTCTCGATTTTTTTCAAATATAACATATTGAAAATTTTAGACGGTTGGAAACCGAATAAAAAGTACTACCAAAATCAATAATAAAAAATACAGGTTGTCATTAAAAAAAAAATGTCGATGACGTCATAACATAAAAAACAAATGACATAAGAAACTGACAATAGGCTGAAAATATTTGCTGAAGTTAAAATCGCTATACCCTTTCAAGATTTTTTCCAAAAAACTTATATCAATGGAATTACTGAATTTATGCGTTACTTAATTTCCACACTGTATGTTGTTATACGTGTTTTAAATATTTATGAAGCGACTTTCACAATCTTGTTAATGATCTATGATGTAACAAAGAATATAATTACAACAGACTAATCAGCGCTTTTAACTGATAGCTAGATATTATAAATGCTAGTTAAGACTGTTGGAAGTTATTACTTGTTTAAACATTGGTAGATAAAAAGACCACAAATGGTACAAACATGCAATATTAAGTGAGAAATTTGTGTATCTATTTAACTGAACTGCTCCGGTCAACTAGAAGATTACCTCTACAGAAAGCACTTCTTCATTTACAAAAACAACTTCAAGTACACATCCCTTTTCTCTTATTTACTACAGCAACTCCGTAGAAAATTTTCATACCGGTGTTATTCCTCCATATTAATTCTCGTTGAAATGAAGTTTCCTTGAAAACACGAGCGCATCTGACACACCCTCATATTGAAACACCAAGTTGAAAACTAAAAGAAAAATGCAGCCAACGAAACGGCTCCTAAATTGGTCTATACATATTTTCAAAGAATACGTCTAACTTTATATGCATAGTGCATCCTCGGATCGACTCTCTTAATCTTCCCTTTCATAGTCTGCGAAACATCTGAATATTCCAAGCTGCAATTAGTAAAATGGCGAACTTTTATGTTTTTAATGACTGGAATGACGTTCTTATTAAAAAAATGCATGAGAAGTGTGAAACAGTTTTGATTTCTTTGGATACTTCTTGAAACAGTGATGGATCGGTCGGGTTGTAAGTAGTTGTTGCAGGACGTGACGATCATCCTTCTTTTCTTGACGTTTGTTATGTGAGGGACTCATTAGTATGGACGTTGTTTATTTTGGGTCAAAAATTACATCCCAGATACGGGATCTCGCTGTAGGAACCGAAATGGATCGGTTTATTGTGTTGAGTGGAATTATTTACTAGATTTCTAAGCTAAATATGGAGGCAGATACTAATTATAACTGGGACAAAGGGTTTTATTAAATTTTTGTTTTTAGCAAAGTGAACTTGCATGATGTTTAATTAATGCGATTATATAAAATGTTTTTTTTTTATGCTCAGAGTCACTTTTAATCCAACTAATCTGTTGCGATGACATTATTAAACTAAGCTTCTTATATATGTAGCTGTTCCGTAAATTAAAACGTACATTTTAAAACGTTGAACATATTCATAATAACGAGCATGCAACAAAATTCGTCGCAGTTGGCTAAACGTATATCGGTTCTTTTACTTTACTGTTTACATTAATTGCCAAACTTTTAACCTATTTTCTCTGACTGTAAAAAATTTGAATTTCTGCGTCAAAACTGTTGTGCCTTTCAAGCCCCGTTTCCACTGAAGACACATTGAGGAACTTTGTGTTTCCCTTTGTCGCGTGTTTAGGAAATGTTTGGCAACCACTAAGGAATTGTGTTTCCATCTGAGCAATTGAAAGTCGCCTATAGTTGTACCTTGAGAAAGCGCAACTCAGTGTTTCCACTGATGTGCAAAGTTGCAGCAAAATAGAGGAGGAAGAAGTGTTATTATCACGTGTCGATTTTTCCTTTGATGTTACCGCTAGAAATGGGAACAATCAACATTTGTTTCCGAAACAATGAGGAAGATTCAGAAACATTTGGGAACTTTTAGAAACATTGCATCTAGAGCGCAGTTTGCATCCAAAATCGTCCGTTCCGATGTTATATCTTCCACGAAACCAGGGAGGTCGAAGACTTTTGAGTTTGGAGTGTCTTCAAAACAGGGTAATCTTGGGTATATCCTGTAAGATCATCCAAAGTTCAGATCCCTTGTTGCTTCTTGTCAGGGATCACGAGAGGCGGGGAGTCGGGGCATTTTTGTTTAGTACGGCATAAAGAGCAGCAGATGAACTCGGTCTTGACTTTGACGTTGAGCAAGGTCGGCCACATTCTATTACCGAGCTCAATTTGCTCCGTCTTACATACATTTGCCTTTCTGAGATCAAGTGGACTGAAGTCTGAGACTGAGGGATTCATTTGCGCTGCGCAAGATGGTGTCCTTGGTCTATCGCAGCCGCGTGATGGGTATAGAGGTGCCGAATGTGAGCTGTAGGGCTTGTCACAGGGCCCCTGAAACAGCAATGCATATATTGGTGGCATGCCCGGTGTATGCAGCTTCGGCCATATCCATCGCCACAATGCGGCGTTGAGAGTGTTATACTTTCATTTTCGACACCATTATGCGATAGACCAGACACCAGTGCAGCCCTATGTCCCGAACGATATTGAGTCCGTTGAGGAGAACGAAAGGTGCCGAATTTATTGGAGCTTCTCATTCTCCACCGTCAGGCAGATAACAGCGAACAAGCCTGACGTGGTTCTATTGGACCACTCCTCCAAGCATAACATCTGCGTCAAGGAGGAGGAAAAACGGACAAAATATCAAGACCTGCTCTTTGAACTTAGGAGTCTGTACTCAAGTTACTCAGTGAAGCTCGTCGTTTTGGTAATTGGGTGCATGGGAGGCATCAAGGACTCGCTCGTCTCCAATCTGAAAATCATTCCTGCCTGCCGTAAACCGGCAGAGACCCTTGCGGCTGGAATGCAGAAAGCGGTCATCTTGGGGTTGTTGCGTCTGCTCAGGGCACATGATTTACGAGATTCATAGATACTGACCTCATGGTTTTGAGGAGTGGCTATGATGTACGAACAGTACCTGACCAGCAAGGAACCTCGTGAAGGTCGGAATCACGAGGAGCTTCTTCTGGTCAATACGGAAAAAAAAAAAAAAAATAATAATAATAATAATATTTCCTTCGTTCTTTATCATCTGTTTTTCCGGTGTTTCTTATTTTTCTCCATTCCATTTCATCCTCCTTTCTACAGCTACGTAATTCAGAAAAGATGTAGAGAAATAATGACATTACGTGAGTGAGTGAGTGAGTTGTGACGTCACGTGAGTAGTCGAGTATTTAATTTAAAGTAAACGCACTTCACAATTCCTCCGAACTCGAGCGGTATGAGACGAGCGCTTCTTTCTGAGTATAACTATGTGGCGTGATTGGGATTCTGATTGTGCGCTTACTTTAAATTAAAGACTCGACTACTAGACGTGACGTCACAACTCATTCACTGACACACTCACATGTTCAAGAATAGTCGTTTTACTGAGTCTTTGAGCTATGAGCTCAAGTCAAAAATCGCATTTCGTTAATTTTGTTAATTTTAAATCTACTTTAATTGTAATTTAAAGAAAAAAGCTCATTCGTCTAAGGTTGTAGCATATTTGGAATAAGGGGGATCAAAATCGGGGAAAGTGGTTCAAAATCCTCAAAAATCCAGCAGAATGATAGTTTTTTGAGTTAACAAAAAATAAGAGAGGTGTCGTTGGAACGAACAACCTTTTAGAGTAATTAAATTAAATTGAATGAAAAAAAAAACATAAATGAAAGAATTGAATTGAATTCACCAATATTGGACATAGGCTGTGTATTATCCCATTAAAATAAAAAAGCTTTTAGTGGAGGTCGATTTTGCCAGTCTGCCAACTCGCCGCAGATAATATTGAGCAAGTCGAGGACACTCGTATTGTTGTTGAAAGTTACCATTATTTCTATAAAATTAATAATAATTACAGTTGTATCTTAGCTTAAAATTTTTAAATTAAAATTTATAGCTATTATTACAACTAGGGGAATATGAATAGTATATTTTAGTTACTATTACTATTATTACTACTATTATTTAGTTAGTTATTTATTTAGTTAGTTATTTTATTTATTATTTAGTTAGTATATTCTAGTATATTCTAGTTACATCCCGAGGCTGAAACCCGAGGGATGTATAGACAACCAAGGGAAATGTATTCATATTCCCCGTGTTGTAATCAATAGTTTTTTTCTGATTGGAACAATATTGTTGTGAAAATGGAAAAATATTGGATTGTATATTTTTGAATTTGTCGGACTGGTAACGTTGCTAAGGGCCGTGTTTTTAAATAGCGTTCTGTCATAAATAAAATAGATGAAATGTCAAACTACGTGTTAACACAAGCGGCGAAAGCCCGTGAATGTTTGGTTCCGGCGAAATCCAAAGCTGCTTACATTAATGTGTATGAAGACTTTCAAGAGTGGAGAAGAGAAAATTTGGTGAACTGTGTCGACGAAAATACTTTGCTAGCGTTTTTTGAAGATTTGGTATTTTGCTATGATTTAGCTATCGATGCTAAGGTCAATGCTACATTTAAAGGAAAAAATTGATGTCAAAATGTTCGATGAAGTAGAAGCATTTGTGAAGAATAAAAATAAAGGATACGTTCCTAAAAAATCAGAGGTGTTGTCCCGAGAACAGCTCAAAAAATTCTTGCGAGAAGCTCCTAATGAAATTTTTTTGATGTATAAGGTAAGAATTTCATTGTGATTCTCCTCTGTTGAATAGATTGTTACATCCGTAATTTTGAAGGTCGCTTTAATTATGAAATCTTTGGCGCCTGCAGAACGAACGAATTGGTAAATATGCTTCCGATATCGAAGATCGTGGGTCGGTGATCGTGATCAACGTTTCAAAGACAAAGAATGATGTAAATAGGAAATTTACTATTATTGATGAAGAAGATCTGGGTGCTGCTCGTTTGGTGAGAGAATATTCGGCGTTGCGTCCGCAAAGGTTTTCTTAGGTTCTTCGTGGCTTATCGAAATAAGAAGTGTACTCTTCAACCGGTCGGCAAAAATACCTTCGGAAAGATTCCGAGTAAGGTTGCTGAATGGTTGGGTTTAGATAATCCGAAGGCGTATACAGGCCATTGTGGAAGACGAACATCCGCGACTTTGGTGGCCGATGCGGGAGCCTCAATGACTACACTGAAGAGACACGGTGGTTGGAAAAGTTCGTCTGTTGTAGAAGGCTATCTGGCTGACAGTATGTTGCAGAAAAATAAGGTAGCAAAGATGATAGCTGGTGTGGAGGGAGAGCCATGTGCAGCATCTGTTACGGTTCCTGGTGTGTCGATGATGGCATCGCATGTAGCACAGTCATCACAATCTTTGGTGACGGTTTTTGTAAAATCGTTCAAGACTGCAACCTGAGAATGCTCTTAGTAAGGAAACGGCAGTCTCATCGACGAATTGCGAAGATTCTTCATCGTTTGCATCTGCTTGTAATCGCTTTAGCGGAAAGTTTGAAAATTGCAATTTTTATTTTGGTTCTTAAAAGTAGTGTTACATTTTGTTAGTTCATTTGTTGCTTTAATTAAAAAAAAAACAGTTCGTATTATTTTTGTTGCTTCAACTAAAAAATATTACATTTTTATAGTGAAATATGACATTTCATATTTCCCTTGGGACAATATGAGCGTTTCATATTTCCCTTGGGAAATATTAGTGTGTTATGACATATCGTAACCAAGACAGTATTATTCAATATTGTTTCAATCAGAAAAAAAAAATTCAAATCGAACTCCATAATAAACGTAAAATTACAATTGGAGCCCATTCTTGTCTTAAATTGTAGCAAATTTTATCTAGTTCTTATACGTATAGAATGGTTTTTGTCGAAAACGTGCTCCTTCATGGTCAAAATGGAAAAAAGAAAAAGAAAAAGTGTGAAAATTTAGCAGTTTTTGGAATATTCAAAAGCGATCCGGGGGACTGCCGAGGTCGAAAACTTGGATTTTGTATCTGAGTCACATCCCACACAAGAAATAAAACGAAACCGTATCCTGCTACAAAAGATCCCCAAATGTCAGATATTGAAGTTACATTAGTGGAATGAATAAGGTGACATTAAAAGCAGATTTGTGTAACAGTGTGATTTCGCGTGCCTGCAAGGCCGTGCTAAAATTATAATCGGTCAATCTCCAATTCCAAAATAAACAAACAAAAGTTTTGATGGCCTCTCATCGATTTATGGGGAATGTAATTGAAAAACGCCCACACTAATCGTTGTTCTATAGTTACAGTTCTAAATTTATCCGCCTCCTTATTGAAATAGTCATAGTTTCAAAACACTGTAATTTACAAGATTCTACTTTTCAACTTTCGCGAAGGAAAGCTTTTGTATTCACGAGGTGACGAATTGTCGTTTGAATTCCGGCTGTGTTGTGTCGTCTGTCTGTCTTTATCTGTAGATTAGATCATTTCCTCATGACTGGTTAGACATTCTTCGCAGTTACAAAGCTAATTTCGAGTTCGTCGCGAACTTCCTCAAAGGTTTATTAAGAAAATAAGCTGCCCCCTGGAAGGAAGATGAATTAATTTAGAAATATTGGAGGATCATTATGTCGATGGCTGATGAGCTCTATCTAGGAAACAAATTGAGACTTAATTAAAATTTAATTTAAATTTTCCTGTAAGGGTAACTGCAACAAACGCAAAAAATTAATCATATAATCATTTACTAAAGTTATTTAATTAGGTCCTAAATTTCAAACATGCCTACAAAATGATTAATAAATCTTGTCTTTCTACTTTGCGTTCGTACTGAGGCTATTACGATAAGCTTTTGCGTGTCATAATAGACAAAAGCGGTGTTATAATAATTACACTAAAAACAGTATAATTTTTTTTTTTAATATTGGAGTCTTGGCAATCCTAACATGATCCTAACCTTATACTTAGCTGTGTCAAGTCCAAGTCGCTTTCAATGGCTGTCAATGCAAATTGGGATTTCAGATTTCAGCGGTCATTCAAACAAAAGCACTGATGGTGCTTGCAGATGACTGTGATGCTATGGGTTAGGAAATGCTTGAGGGTGTCTCCGGTAATCACGCGGTTCCACTTGTTTGTGTGGCGGGATTTGATTCTAGACATTTTGTGAATGGGGAGATTGAGAGTTTCCAGGGTCAGAAGGATATCGCGTTCGTCCTTGTCAATGTTCACACCGCGGATCACAAAGAGAAAGAACGGCCTGTGTAAGTTGTTTGTGGTTTGGGGGCGTTTGTTACGGAGGTTATTGTGACGTTATGGATTTCAGTCATAGCTGAGATCGACGTTTTTGGAGGTCGTTCGGGATGGGTTAAAATTCACTACCACGTTTTTGATACATGTGAAAAGGATAAACAGAAATACGAGTATTGAGTTTCAATTTTTTTCTTTTCCTTAGCCACCGTTAATGGAACTAGTCAACGTAGCCAACCGCAGCGGAATTCCCTAGATTGTAAAATTTTATTATTTTGTGTAGAAAGTGTCAAAGTAGAAAAAATACTATATGATTCATAAGGAAATTGGCGACAAAATGCTTCGTATCATAATATACTATTTTCTACTTTTGCGTTTGTACGATACGCTTTTGAATTTTTTCATAATAGACAAAAGCGGTGTTACACTAAAAACAGTATAATTTATTTTTTTAATATTGGAATCTTGGCAATCCTAACTTATACTTCGCTGTGTTAAGTTTAAGTGGCTGTAAATGTGAATTGGGATTACTATTGTTGGCACTTGTTTCGGGGGTGGCTTTACGTGCATTTGGAGCCCGCGATTTTGTTGGAGCATTCTGTCTGGGGGTGGCCAGTGATGCGATGGTGCGGTGTGTGGACGCGGTCAGGAAGGTATTTAATATCATTGGTATTGGTAGCGTTACCTACGTCGTGGCATTGCAGCTCAAAATATGCTAGAAAAATGTTTTCGGAGATTGTAGATCTTGTTCTCCTCCCGCCAATTTTCAAATTGGGCGTATGTTTTTTCTTTTTCATAGCCGCCGTTAATGCAGCAGGCAAACGTGGCCAATCGCCACGAAATTCCCTAGATTGTGACATTTGATTATTTTGTATAAAAAGTGGCAAAGCAGAAAAAATACTGTATGATAACTCGTTTATAAGGCATTTTGTCGTACTTCTTATTTAGATTTATTAAGATCATCGTAAAATATAATAATCAGTTACTACATTAATAACTTCTTATTTGCAAAAACATGCGAGGTTTTAAAGTGATATGAAAATACAGAAAATCTAAATTAAAAAATTAATGATTAACACACTTTGTAGCACAGCAAACAAAAAAATTCGATCAATCACCAAACGAATGTGTATAGAAAAAAGGGGTAGGCTGTCTACACAGCTGTCAATAGTTAGGTGACAACACTGTATCTGGCTAAAATGTCATAAATGCATGTAGTTTCTATCAACTTCTCTCTTTGTTTTGTAACTAATTTGACTTTCTTACAATCTTTCTGTTTTTTGCATATCTCCTCATGAGATGAGGCATGTGACGATAACGTAATAGCTACATTTGCAATTTGATTTTTTGTAGAATTGTCAATTACATCCTCAACTAGCCGTTCGGTCGCTACCTTGGTCTTAAGTATACTAAACCGCGAGAAAACAGAGGGGGCTGCCAAACATGCTAGGGACTTTGGGATACAAACGTGATTTTGCTCCAGCGGCAACATCAAAGGTTGTCGTTACTATTTCTTAATATAGGGGCTATATATAGTCAAACCCTTTCCAGCATATAACCTAGCACACAAGTGGTCGTCTAGCAGGTAGTCTGCACCAGCACCATAAGTTATAAAATGGATACAAAACTTTTAATTTGCACAATAGAAAATCAAAGGTTCATAATATGGGATACATCCTGTGAAAAATTTAAAAATTGCGTCAAACAGTTTAATCGACATAAGAAAATAATTTAAAAAATTTATTTCCTCAATTTAGACTATAAAGTGACAAAGTGACCTACTAATAGTATGTGCCTTTCACTACTAATAGTATGTACTCATAATCTCTTTTTTTGTCATTTCACGCCATAGCAATAATTATATTACGCCGAAACATTTTGAACATTCTATCAAGAAAAATGGCAACAGGGTTTGATTATTATTAAATGAACACCCGATACTTACTAAGCGCGTCCCCTGGTGGCGGAGAGGAGGACGCCCTAGACGTTCCAAAGGGTACCAGGGAGTGCTATAGGAGAGCCTCAGACCTAAAGACTGAAATGTAGACTAAAGGCGCCACCTTGGACCAGCTCGTGGCGCATACCGTAAACCTCTACTGAGGGCAATGAACCCCTAAACTTTCGGGTAGCATTCGCAGGGTTCGCGAAGATACAACATCAATCAAAAAAACCTCGATGTAAATGTGGCATAGATAGATAGATAGATTAGGTGTTGAGGGGTGTGAGGGAATTTGACCACACCGCGGGCCCATTGTCACCCCCTCGTGTTCCTCATTCCTGTCTCTCATCCAGCCATCAGACATTGTCGAAAAAAGCTAGGATGGTTCCAGGCGAGGTACACCTCAAATTGGCCCAGCTAGGCCATGTCTCTCCCCAGTATGGACTTTCTGGTCAAGACGAGAGCCGGACATTCCCATAGGATGTGTTCGACAGTTTCGTCCTCCTCTAAACACCCCCTGCACGTTGGGTTGTTTACCACCCCCATCACGTGGAGGTGTTTACTTAGCTTGCAGTGCCCCGTCCAGATGCCCACCAAAAGGCGGAGTCTGTCCCTTGACAAATGCAGACAGGACTTGGCTCTTTTAAAGCAAGGATTTTTGATAAAAATCTTGCTTTGTCTGCAGCCTGTCGTTTCCCATCCAGCACAGTGTCAGTTTTGATCAGGTTTGAGAGATAGCGGTTGGCCGGTCGGATGGGCGGTTCGGTACCATCCGGTGTTCCCGTCGCGCCCTGTCGAGCCAGCTCGTCGGCCCTCTCATTCCCCTCATTTCCGTTATGTCCTCGAACCCACCTTAGCTCAACGACATTGTTTAGAGCTATTCTCGACAGTGCCAGATGGCAGTCGTATACCACTTGGGAGGTAATCCTGCCACTGGCCAGAGCCCGCAGAGCTGCTAGACTGTCGCTGAAAAAGCACATCGTTTTTTCACTGATATTGCGTCCAGTGATTTCTGTGAAACCACTTAGAATGGCCGGGATCTCCGTCTGGAAAATATTGGCACATTCCCCTAGGTTTGCTCAAAAATTGCAGTTCATTTTGGGGATGTGAATTCCCGCTCCAGAGCCTGCTTTCGTTTTTGATCCATCCGTGAAGATTGAAATGTCAAACTTCAGATGTTCTCCTGTTTCCGTAAGCACTGCATATGATTTGTTGAAAGCATATTGAGCACAGATACGGTCCGACCCCGCACCCAAAGGAGTCCCTCGCTCAGGATGCGGGTGTTAAGCCCCAGGACCTTCCCACCGCTCTCCTACACTGCCACAGAGCGACGCTAGCTTTGTCTATTTTGCTCTCCAGGTGCTTTTTCCAAGACAGCTTATGATCCAACATAACGCCCAGGTACTTTACATCCTGCGCGAGTTTCAGTTTGACGCCGTTAAGGGAGGGCAGCCTTAGCTGTCCCATCTTCCTTCTATTCGTGAAGAGGACTAGCTCTGTCTTTTGTGGATTCACACATTAAAGGCGCCCTCGTGTGCAAATAGCGTTCTCAATGTATTGCGGGGCGCTGTTGGGGATGACCTTAACTCCCCAACTACTCGTGGGCATAATATGGACCAGGGTAAATCAAAAGAAGTAGATGCAGAGTTAAGGCTCACTACCAAAATGTTGGACAGCCCCATGGAATAGGGAGAAATTCCTGACCAAGGAAAAGAAAACAATTTCCAAGAGGGCAGCGACGACAAAGTGTGAAAGCGCCTCGAAACTCTCAAGTGGCGCTGCAATTACAAGTTTGAAGTTCTTTTTGACAAAAGGACTCAACATCGAAGAAGAACAGCAGAATGCGCTTAAGCCTATCCAAAGAAGCGCACTTACGGAGAAAGGGCTAAAAAGATCAAATCTTGAGGGACCAATCAGGTAAAGAGTGAATAGAAAAGGGAGGTTTTCAATACATCAAAAACCCGACTATATAAATAAAGATAGATAGATAGATAAAATTATGGAGCTGGAAGATGAGGTTGCTGTTTACAGCCTAAATTGCTTTGCATTCGCAAAGAACTGCAGCGGCTAAGGAAATAAAAAAACTGCAACTGTCCGGGACCGAAGCCGTGGGACCGAGCTGAACTAAGGATGGTAGGAGAATTGCTCAAATGAGAAAATACTAATACTAGTGTGCTAAGTTGTAGGTTTATCAGGGGAAAAGTAGACATAAAACTCATACAAAAGCCTTGTTGCATAAAGGAAGGGCAAATCAAAGGGCAACGATCAAGGTCAGGTAAAGTAATGTATTAGATTTCACTTAAGAATCCAAGACCTGTAATTCTGCTCAAAATCCATACTTAATTCATTCATAAGTTTGGTGTGGAGTGGAAGTGCCTACAAGAGAAAGCAAGAGGCAGATTATAACTGCCTACTTTCCCGACGATCAGAAAATCCACCTCTAGAGGAAATCCAAAGCCTTATAACCTGGAGCAAGAAATGGAATAAGCACCTCATTCTGAGTTGCGACGCCAACACTCACCTTCTCATTTTGGACAGCGCGGACATCAACAAACGAAGTGACTTTTGTTTGCTAGCCCATTCTGGCAGAAACAATAAAGAACTGGCACTTTGGGAAAGATGGTTCCAGGTAAGATCATCAGTACTTTTGGTCCGACATGGAGGCGAATTCCCAAAGCGTCGAGATGTATAGTATTCAGAGGAACTGGAGTATGCCTCAACTCATCGAGACAAACATGTCCCCTGTTCGAACAAGGTCGACCGATGTAAGGAAGGTGTTATCCCCCAAAATACATCATACCATGCATAGGAGAACTTCGATTTGCCTATCCGGCAAGTTGCTCTGAAGTTAGCCACATCTAGCAGAGGTTGGCAACGCAATGAAGTTGTCGGGGTTAAAACGTCGGTTGGCGTCCCTGCTAGGTGGTGGAAGGGGGACCGGCAGCCATTACACAGATTCATTCCACTTTTAACGTTAGAAGCATCAAGTCATAACTAACGTTTAATTCATTGTTCTTATCGGATTTTATTCTACTATGAGTTCTCCTGTTTTAAAGTTGAGTGTGCTCTATGTTTAAATTGCATTGTCAAAATTGCACGTTAGCATAAGGATCAGTTGAATTTAAATTTACAACGTGTGTGTGGTGCCGTCTGACGTGTCAACAGGTAACCTTTTCTTATTCTATCTATTTCTTTTTGTCATACTCAACATAATGAGGATGCGATGAAATGGACCGGCGTTTGTTCCACTTGCATACCAGAAACTCCTAGATAACAGCCATTTCATATTTTACCGTTATTCCGCCATTTTGTCCGCCAGGGACGTCATAAAACTCCCCATGTTGAAAATGGAGTCGTTCCGCCTTTGCATCTACATGTCTTGTTAAGGATTCTAGCCTTTGTTCCAAATAATGTTCACTATTGCTACTCGAAGTATTCCGTGGACCTCGCGTGAACCCAGAAATTTCGTATCAGCTACATTCAGTCCTCCTTTCTCTGCAGTAGTATAAATTACCAAACTTATAAGTCAAAGGCACCGCGAATAATTTGTTTTTAGATATTGTTGTCTATTTCCGAAAGTTCAAATGTGTTGTTGACTTCTAGTTACCGAGCCCGAACCACAGGCGCGTTCAATTTGAAACAAAGTGATTCCTTAACTTAACATAACTAGATTGCCACTCAGATAAATCCTCTAATAACTACTTGTCTTTCGTTATGAGGCCGACAGCAGCTTGCGGTCGTTTAAAAGCTATTTTGTCTCTGTTGACTTGAATTAACCAAAACTGAGTAAGAACTGATGAATAAAGGGCAAAAAGCGGCATAGAGCCACGCCGAATGTCAGGAGTTCTAAAAAAGTGAGTTATCGTTATGTTTTGCGCCCCCTTGCGATTTCCGATCCTATCGTTCGTTTGTAACTGACATGACTGACATCTAGCGATATTCGACACCGTGGAAGCCAAAGATCGGTTTTTAATTTATTTTGTTTGTGCATGTTGGTAGTTTTTTCGTTGCGCCTCGTTACGTGTATGATGTCCTCTTATCGCGATCGTTTCAAAATGGCTTCCAAATCAAACGTTGCGTTACTGTATATTTTATTACTTTATTGTTTGTCCATATATGTTTCGAATCAACAGATAGACTAAATACCATTCATTTTTGTAGTTCATTCGAGAATTTATACGGTCCCAGTCGTAAATACCTGCTCTCTGGGGTCATTTGTCAAACGAGGGTCGCTTTCGAACTCGCTTGAAGTTCCTCCCGGGGACTGCAGGGTAACATGAAGTGGAGTTACTGTTAACTTCTGAGTCAAACTTAGGTTGGAGTTTGCGGCGTCGATTCGAGCTACTAATAAATTGCTTGCTTCACAAATATTTAAAATACTATATAACCAAAAGAATAGTCCCCGAGGGAAGTGCCGCTAACTTGGACTTGGTTTGGACAAGCCTTAAAGAAAGACAGGAAACTAAGTATGTCTAGGACAATTCAGAAACAAACTCATTTCTAATGGTCCGTTGGATGTGCAAGTTCTGTCCCCATGATAGTAAGCTCTCTACAATCTTGCCTCACTGACAGACAGTTACCTTGTTCACTTCGCTTTAGTCTTCACATATGATCTACATGTTGTCTATCAGTCCCTGACTCAGATGTACTCAACTTCGATAACTCCGTGTTTAAATATTCTTGTTTTTCCCTCTCAGGAGCGAAGAGGCCCGCTTTGGGCGTAGATATTTCATGGTATCTGTCTGCTGTAAATTCCTTAAACTGCAAAAGCTCATGGTGGAATAAAATTAGCTGACTTAACCTCACTGATCATGTACATCAGTATTGTTAAATTGTATTATTGTGTACTATTTTCTGAAGAACTAAATTGTTAATTGGTTGAATCAATTAACACTTTACGCTCCACTCCTGATTAGCTCTCGTCATGTATCCAAAGAATTTGGGGTTTGTTTCGTTTGGGTAAGTTTGAATGTCCCTCCATTGCTTGTCTTGTCAAAAAAACAAAAATAATAACACAACTGATTTGTATATACTATTTTTTAAACAAGTGAAACCACAGAAACCTGACAAAGAGAAGAATTGATAAATATGCACGTAAAATATTAGAGTTGCGTCTAGCCCGTACCATATCACAGGATCCATCCCCTTGCCTTATTTTGGTTACCATAAGCCACTGCCCCAAAGAAGCCGCCTGTCCCAAAAGCCACTTGTAACATTTGTATCAGAAAATAATGCAATAAACTCTACTCAGTGCCCCAAGAGGCCCCCCTGTCCAAAAGTCACGTGTAACATTTGTATCACAAAATAATGAAATAAACTCGACCAAGGGCCCCCATGTCCCAAAAGCCACTTCTAACATTTGTATCACAAAATAAAATAAAAATCGACCAAGGGGGTCCCCTGTCCCAAAAGCGGCTTGTGTAACATTTGTATCAGAAAATAAAGAAAAATACTCGACCAAGGGGGCCGCTCTGTCTTGTTTGTGATACGATACGGGCTGTTCGCATATTAGTAGTACTTCTCTCCCTAGGGAGAGAATGTAGCATTTCAGTCACGATTTTGACACCAGAGAAACTGATTTCTACTCCCGCATGTGTAAATACATGATTGTATAATTATGTTGGTTTTATATAATTATTATATATATATATATATATATAATTATTATATAGAAATAGATAGAATAAGAAAAGGTTACCTGTTGACACGTCAGACGGCACCACACACACGTTGTAAATTTAAATTCAACTGATCCTTATGCTAACGTGCAATTTTGACAATGAAATTTAAACATAGAGCACACTCAACTTTAAAACAGGAGAACTCATAGTAGAATAAAATCCGATAAGAACAATGAATTAAACGTTAGTTATGACTTGATGCTTCTAACGTTAAAAGTGGAATGAATCTGTGTAATGGCTGCCGGTCCCCCTTCCACCACCTAGCAGGGACGCCAACCGACGTTTTAACGATTTCTACTCCCGTATGTGTAAATACATGATTGTATAATTATGTTGGTTTTATATAATTATTATATATATATATATATATATATATATATATATATATATATATATATATATATATATACCTTTTATGTATATGTTCCTTTTAAACAATTTTTATAAATGGTGCGTTGGCCTAGGTGAGTCGTTACCTTTTTCAATTGAAAGCAAGCGTGGTTTATGTCAGTCGGAGAAGGTTAGTTAATAAAACCGAGATGTTTACAACAGTTCGTATCGTCTAAAATAAATCCAGCGACTATCAAAATGTTTTGATATCGTCAAAACTACGTTTATTGGCTATATAATTTGAGGTTTAAATATTCGCCACACTTCATGAGTCACCCTGTATAATTTTTCAACAAGATTATCATAAGAGAAGCGTTACATGTTTCCGGAAGGGCCAAAGTAAGACAACTTTCAATTACGGGGAAGAAGGACGATACATGGATCAGGTGGAGATTTGCAAAAGACGGGAACACAGGAGAACCTTGTGTAAAAATGGTAGGACTAACTACACCGTTCCGTTCCTAAATATGTGAATAGCAGTTATCGTTATGTAAACACCTCTAATTAATAGTTATTTATTATACGAGTGTGGAATGTACTATATTAGGCACTAAAGAAAAAGTAATTTTTTAAGTACCTAATATAGTACTCCACACGAGTGTAATATTAAGTTTTATCCAAAATCATTCCTAATAATTAAATCCTTTGTGTCTTTATCCATTTCCATTAAAAGCAGAGACCTATCGAATGGTTGCTATAGTTTTGCATTTGGTTGATTTGATTATTCCGTGAGTCCGAGTTTATCTCTCACTAGTGTGTAATGATCAACATTACACCCTCAAATTAGCATAGTAATTCGCTTATTTCACACGATTTTGAATAATAGTAGATTATATTACAAGTGACAGAAATGCTTCATTGTCAGCGAGTGTGATCACGAGCTTACAATGTCATTTCGGTCACGTGTAAGATACGACGTTTTATGCCCGACGTGTAATTTCTCGTAAAAGTTAAAAGTCAAAAAATTAATGAGTGTCAAAATGACGTTCCAAAAATTATTCATGTCTTACCATTGTGTAACCATAGCAATTCACCCCTTTTTATCATTATATCACTTGTGAGAGAAATACTCCATTATACCTTCCTTTTGCGTGTCATCTAGATGTTAGTCGGGTATAAATATTTTTTATCTATTAAATACTTTATATTTATGAAAATAATACATTTTTAAATTAAGCTTTTATTAATTGCAATAATATTCAACTCAAATAAATTTTCAAGCCCTTTAACAGTCTACGGCACAATTTATATTCCAGGTAATTTCGATTTACGATAAAACCACAATAAAACCACAATCCTATAAAATGCTTAACAACAGAAATTGTATATTATATTTACATTCATCTCTTTCGCCGTGTTGATTACTCACACATTCCCCCCAGATATTAATTTACGCCGCTTCCAAAGCACTTTATCAAAACAATTTCATACTGCTGCAATTCTCCAACTTCCCACAAAACTAGAGTTTCCTTCCTCAATTTGATTTAAACAAAACTACTCCACGTTCCGCAGAAAAAAACACTCAAGAACGTTACTTACACCTTCCGAACCGCCACCATTCCAACTTTCCCCATTAAAAAATCCCGACCGCTTCGTCACCGTCTCATGCCTCTCCGTAGCATTTCGCACACTTCCTGCGACACAATTCGCGCAAGCTCCACTTTTGCGTCGCCGAGTCCTAGTTTTTGGAATCGCAGTAACGACGCGGCATCCACGGCGTCTGGACGCATCCTCCCGCCAGGACGAACGTGAACGTAGTCATGTGACTCGTGTTTATGTTTCCGTGTGTTTACAGGTTTTTGGTCGTTCTTGAACTTGCTGCGGAACAAGGTAAAAATTGATTGTTTATGTTCTGGTGGATCGACCTTGAGGTGATTGGGTTTTCACGTGGTGTGACATAATCGACAGGTTGCGGAGTAGTAAGGGAGCTTTTAAATTTAAGATTAGATTGTTTTCACTTTCGTGTCGTGGTGCTGTTGGTTTAACGATCTACGCCATGGTACAAAGTTTGAGGTGAGCTGGATGGTGTGCCGGTTGAAAGTTAATGTTTGTGGATCGATTTTGGCTTTACAACCACACGTCCACACAATTTAACTTCTAACAAGTTGTTTAGGTTAAATTAATTATATGTATTAGCATCTGATATTGTGGCTCCAGGAAATCGTTAGAGTTCTTGGATTCTAAGTTAGTGACAACAAGAACTATGTGACAGAATATGTAGTTTTATTTGATTTGTTTTTGTTTTCTGTTATAGAACTCCCTTATAAAATACTTACCTTAATCTTGCTACAATTTGTTTTTGAAAAAACAAGTGTCAAAAAATGTGAGCAATATATTTTAGAGGCCCTTATTTTTCATCGTCTTAACTGTGAAACGTAGCATGAATTAATTTTTTTTCCAATTTTGACAGTTTAAAGTGACAAGCAGACAATGGATTCACTAGAGAAATTTTATGGATTTTATTCACTACATATTTTTATTATTTGTATAAATATTTATATTCTTTCTCTTTGGTGTCTCTAATATAAAAGTTACAATTATGTAAATTACTAAAATGTAGAAAAAATCAACGATGAACGGGCGAATTTATGTGTTGATTTCTATACTTGACACCGCATTTGACCCAGACGAGCATGCTGCCAAATCCAAGGCCGATTAATTCTAAATAATTGTTGGTGATTGGTTAATGATTTTTCTGGAAATTTCAATATTATTATTGAGAGAATCCTCTATGTATCCTTCCACAACACCACTTGAACGCTAGCCATCGTCTCTTTACAACTGTTATATCTGCCCCAGAGTCTGCCAGGAGAGTCGGACTCGAACGTCTGAAGCTATGGCCCGTATATTCTTCTGGATTTTGAAGACCAATAAATTGTGCAATTTTTTGGGGAAATTTTGAAAAAGTAGTCACTCCATGTTGCACCGTGCATTTTTTGTTTCTGTAATCATTGTAGAACAACCGTTTGTGTGAAATATTTTCAGTCGTAACATTTTGTATTTCCGAAAAACGTCAATAGCATGAACAGTGTTATTTCCATTGATGATGGTAAGCGTTCAGGACTTATGAGTCTTCGTGTCCGGAATTTCGACAACAATTACGCTGCCTCTGTCATCAACATGATCAACTAACATGGACACCAATTCTACAACCTCCAAAAACTCCCACGATTAAAACCACTTTTAGCAGTAAATATTCATCATCGGAAGCAGTATCCATGAACCTTTCCATTTCTGCGAGTGTGAACACCTTTGAGTTCTTTGGTCTGTGACCGACAGACTGTTGTTTTAGGAAAGCTGACACTTATGAAATCTACAAGAATTGCTACTTTAAGACTCATAAATAATAATTGCGGTGTCACAAACTTCCTTATAGCAATATTTTCTTTCACAGATGCTTTCGCTTTCTTCATTCACAAAAATTCTCATATTCTTTTTCATACGAATGTTTTGATTTGGCGGGCACCACTGTATTCAAAGCATCAAATGCTTCATTAGAACTGCCGGGGTTACAAAAACTTCCTTTTTTCTTGATCTTCTACGATTCCACCCATTTTTCGCACATGTGATGCTTGTGTTTGTGCCACAAGTTTGGAAAAATGTAAATAACTTCTTCTAGACTGATTAGGATGATTTGAATATTATTGTATTTTTTGTTCAAAGTAATTGAATAAAAACATAAAATATGTACGACTTGTGAATTAATAGTAGATTATTTAATGAGCATATTATAATGGTGGTTATTATACACGAGAATGGAAATTAAAATACGAGGCGCAGGCGAGGATTTTAACCATTCGAGTGATACTAGCCACCATTATATGCGAGTGAAATACGATATTTTATCTACAACTGTACTTTTAGAATTAAAATTAGAAATTAAACCTTGTGAAATACTTGACGTTGAGAAAAAATGTCAACATTCATTATTTCATGGCCAGTTAATAATAATTCTTAAAAACCCAGCCTGGCTGTCTGTGTTTAATAGACATAGTTAAGTATTCATAGTTAAAAGTATAATACTTCAATTATTATTAATCAGTTGTAGATAAACATTATAATTCACTTAATGTATAATATTTATAAAAACATAGCCAACAGCATTTTTTTTAAGCACTGCGATATTTTGTGACAGACTAGCCTGTGATAGATAAAACTCTAAAATTACTTCAGGTTTGTTTTAGGCTTTTTGCCATAAAATGTCTGGGCAAAATGTTCTGTGTGCATGTTGATTACCGTACGTCGACGATCTAACTCAACGCATTCTTTTAAGAAAAAAAGCTGGCACCTATAATTCAATTTCTAAATTACAGTTAAAATTTTCATTGTCCGACTGTCAATGCAGTTTGAGGCCAATTTTTATTTCCATTCATTAATTTATTGTTATTCTAAATCGGTTTGTGTTTCATTTTACATATGTACGAATATACGGAATGTTTTTTGAAATCGTTTCTTTTTTAACATTTGCGCGTTGAAAACGCATGTCAGGAAAGAATAAGTACATCTGTGCAATTTTATTATCTTCATCAGCATAATTACGGACGTCCAAGACAAAGACCTGCGGATGTTGAAGCCGAAATTTTGGACTTTAGTTTTGCTATAGAAGTAATAATAAGTATTATTTTCCTCCTTATCAGATACATCGTTAAGATTACTACAATACGATAAACCACTGAATTGCTTTTTTCTTCACTAGTTTTTGTTAAGCTTTTTTACGAATATCAGTACAAATTGGGTCATAGACAGTGGCGGGTACAAGTTTTCCTAGTAAGCTGTATCTCAGAAACTATCAACTTTTGAAGAAAAAGTTATATAAAATACATCAGCTTTTGATGTGTTCTATTGGCAGTTAAATTTTCTACATTCATTTTTATAACACCCTGTATATTGGCTCTCCTAATTATTTAACCGCAAAGACAAATGTTTTAGAACATTAAAAGTGCATTTAATTCCATTTCAATTTTATGCTTAACATCCTTCAGTACTGAAAGAAAAAGGAAATGCATTAAAAGAATTGCTTGCAAATAACAATGGATGAACTTTGCAAAATTCAATAATTAATAAAATCGTGTCAAGTATCTGCTTATTAGTAGATTGTACAAGTGCTGGAAAACGGATATTTATTTCAAACTTATCATGACACAGTCACGCGAGTTCGAAATATCCTTCAGGACGTGTTGAACACTATGCCTTTCCTACGACCATCACACAAAACAAGAAATTTTGTAAAAAGTACCTGCATCATGTAAAATCCTTTTTGGAATATTTAATAATTGCAACGTTAAAGTGTTTGGTGCAATTAATTATGATTCTTCCACTTCGCAAGTCAGTAACGTTCACCATCAATTCACCACAATGCTGAACGGTGTGGAATAGCTCCTCTGGTACCACCGAGAGAAGAAAATACTGTGACAGCGAAATGTTGAGCTAATTGACTTATTTTTTAGGAACTGTCAAGAGAGACATTGTTTATGAATAATTCGGAGTTTAGACAACATAATTACAGTTACATGGGGGCAGTGGCTCTGTTTCCTCGAACTAGTTAAATTAGAAAATAGATGAAAGAACTATTACATACCAGTCGAGAATAGGTTCTAACTATCACTTTAAAAATAATACATATGTAAATTAAATTGTAATGACAATTGCAGAGGATGACTCTGAATAAAACTAAAAAATGTTGATTATAGGTTATATACACACACCTGTTACATTTCCACAATTAAAAAAAAAAAACAAATAAACCTTTAGATGTATCGCAATAAAGTCTATAATTATCTTTTTCTACTAGTTTGCAGAATTGAGCCACGAGCCGCAATCGAGCAAATTAAACAAACAAATTTTCAACACGTGTTGTATACTATAATTTTTCTACGACTGCATGAAATACAAAGAAAAACGCATGATTTTACTTTTATTTATTTATTTCATACTGTCCGGTAGATGTTCCATTAAAGGATCAATTTGCGTCCGGTAGGTGAGCTATTACAGTATCAGAGCCGGTAAGTGTAGCTAGGCAACACTTACCGGACAATTTCATCTTTATAAATCAAATCTGACATTTTCAAACGTATTTGTCGGCTACTGATGAAGTTTTACATGCACAACAAAGGTGATGCGATTTTCACAAAATGAGATTTTTTGATTTTTGAAATAAAATAATGAAGAACTGGCTTACAGTATGAAATAAAATACTTAACGATACACGTTCGGTAGTTACTTGTAACTCGTTTAGACATTCTAGACTCGGCTCCTAACGTCGCCTCGTCCATAATGTCTAACTCGTTACAAGTAACCTACCGGACTTGTAACGTTAAATACTATTTATAACGTTTTATAACATCAAACATAATAAATATTTATTATTATCTACTTATTTAAAATTATAATTTATTGTTATATTGGAACAATTTTCCAATTTAATTCCAGGAGTTTCCATTTTCAATGAAAAGCTTGTGGAACGTGAGGGAAGTTCATTTTCTGACAAGATCGTTGAATTTTCACTTTCAGGTTCAACTGATGCAACAATTTTATTGGACATTTGTATTTTGTTTTGGATGGAATCGGCTATGTATCCTTCGGCAACAGCACTGGAACGCCAACCTTCGTGGCATTAGAGGGTCAGCAAATCGCCATATGCGTTTACCTGTAGTGTACACTGTCCAGGGTTTGGGAGTTTTAAATAGACAGCTGTGTCTTTTGCCATACTTCCTATTTTGTTTATACCCACAACCTGCTTTTTTCTAGGATATTTGGAGGACGAAGATAAGCATATTTTTTCAAAATCTGGTCAAAAGTTTTTGTAGCGATGAATGATCTAGGTATCTTATTTTTCGTGTTTTGTCATTAATTTGGCAGAGTTTAAATCCTTCATGTTGTGAACTGTTAATTGGCATAGTTCAATTTCTTGTACATGTCTCAGAAAGTCCAATAAGATCTACAGCCAAGAAATCAAATAATAAGTATTATATGTATATATTTTTTGTTTTTTTACAAGCCTACCTTTATCAATAAATAAATATGATCTGGCGGTGAGTTAAAAAATTTGTTAAAATCTTCTGAATCTCAAATTTTTGACTTCTTCGGGACGTAATTTTCTGATTTTCTTTTCAAAAACGCTCTTAGTTTTAGGTATTTATATTTATACATGTATCAATGTTGTGTTTAACATTGAATATTGAGACCACATTGTCGATTACTTATATCTTTGAGATAATTCTTCAGAATAAACAAGAAACACATTTTCTGATAATGATTTCAGTTTCAGGTTCTTTGTTTTCCTCCACTCCGTAAATTTCTCATACGAAGTTAAATATCTCTCCTTTGAAGTTGAAGGCAATATGTTTAGTTAAACTTGAGCAGTTTTTTCTGATATTTCAAGGGGATTACAATCATTTTCATCTTCGTTCATCATATTTAGCACAGTTTTCACGTTTACATTAAAAACAGAATGACAGAATAACATTTTTGTGAAATCACAGCTTACATGATTTTAAAATTTTGGCGTCTGTTCCGCCAAGAATGTATGTTTGGTTGCCTAGATACACAAAATTAGGTTTTGGCGTGCTTCCTGGATTTATTGCACGTTGTGTGAAATAAGTGAATTTCAACTGTAGTTACTTGTGTTTTTTTTTTACACACTTTTCATAGCAGTCATAGAAAAATAATATTTCAACACTAAAAATTATAAGTGAATTTATTTACATTGTAGATGCTATTGTTTTTATCATTATTATAAATCTTAACAGATATATGTTCACGATTCGCGAATGAAATTAAAGAAAAGCTCTTTGCCGTCGAAACAGAGTTGTGATAGTGGTGACAGTAATGTCTGCTTCTGTATAAGCCAGTATTGTGGCAGACGTTCTTCGAAAGCAAGTATGCTATAGATTCCAACAGTTTGCTTCGTACATTTAACACTTCGATATCCCAAGAAAACTCTTGAACTTCCAGTTGGTGAGGGACGAAGAGAAGTATAGTTTCGAAATATTTCAAGCAGACCCACATTTTCTGTTCCCACTAGAACTAGTAAATTTTCTCCCGTTTGTCTTTGTGTTGGGAACATCAATCAAAATAAATGATTCCATGCCCTTGATGTCATGAACTTGAAGAAAAGTTAGTTGTTCTTGTCGACACGGTTTTTTTATTAATATTTTTATTAATTTCAAATTTAAGATTTAAAGTAGACCCTAGACGATCACGCAACTTGCTCAAACGGTTCAGTCAATTGATTGACGTGCGCTTCAATCAACCTTCAACGAACCTTCAGTCTTTTGGTCAAACTTCATTCTTAGTTGAGTCTGTATGCTGTAAGTCTATCGTGAAGTGTTTCTGGCGTTTAAAATGCGAATGACTGACGCAATGCTTGATCAAAATTGGCCTGGACACTCACTCAACCGCTTGAGCCATTCAAAATTTCTATCAATCACAGTCAACGCTTGGCTCAAGCGTCAGCGGGTTCCTAGACGGTCAATCATCAGTTCAGCTTTTAATCAAAATGATTGACCGTCTAGGGCCACCTTTACCTTCATCATTAAGGCCTGGTTTTTCAGTGCTTGGTTAACCATAAATATTCTTGGTTACCGAAATTTTTCTCGGTTAGTTGTTTTTCGGTGATCGGTCAAACTTTAACCGTGGTCAACACGACCGAGAATGTAACCCAGGTCCCAGAGCTCGGTTAACCACGATTTCTGACATGTCACTACTCGAATCAAAACAACTATCATAACCTCAAAGTGTAAAGCTAGATTCTCGTGATTCATTGAGGAATGTGGAAAAACCCTTCCGAAGGGGTGATGTTATACCACTTCCTGTTTCAGGTATGTATTCTCTAATAAATGAACCTCTTGTAAACGACGTAAACGTTCACTTTATCGCCGCCTCACTTCGTTTTCGCACGTTTGCCGTAGTCTGTACACTGTGTTTTTGTTATATTCTTGTCTCGTATCTCGTGCTATTTTAAAGTTTTTAGCATTTGCATAATATAGGTATAATTTAGTCGTTAGCTAGTTAAGCAATAATTAGTGTAATTCGCCGCCGATTTATAACATAGAGATCTAATCCTTTACAAGAGGTATGTAAAAATATTGAATATATATCATAATTACTTCAGGTTTTACTTTACTTTTATAGTGTGATGGACCGTTCAACTTCAAGTCGTTCGAAATTTTTTTCCAACAGTGAAATGAACCTGTTGATCCAACTGCTAAATGAAAATCGACACATTTTGGAATCTAAACAGCTATGAGACACTGCGAAAAAATACACCAGCAGAAGTTGCGACATGAAGAAGAGGAGCATAAATTAAAATTAAAATTGCTCCAAGATGAGCACAACTTTAAAATTGACATGATGTTCAAAAAAAAAATCTGTATAATTTTTTTTTATTTATTTCCAAAATATTGAATAAATTTGTTTCTGAATTGTCGTCCCAATAATGAAAATGGTCTCGACGTATTTGACTTTCAGTGTCACTACTGGTACTCGAATATAAATCTTCCATGTTCACACGTTTTTTTATAAATATAATATAACTAATGTTACAAATTGCTTCAATTTTTTGACAATTGACACAAGTCTACGACACAAGTGTTAAAACTGCCAAACTGCGCTTGCTCTTTAACGCAATAGGTAACCAACAGTCTTAAGATAAATTCTGATAACTTGACCGTGAAATTTTTAACCGAGAATTGGGTACTGAAATACGCACCCTTGGTTAAAATCGGTGTCAAAAAATAATTAGGGTTAGATAACCATGAATGTAACCGAGCACTGAAAAACCGGGCCTAAGTAGGTTCTATCGTTTGTTTCTCTTAGGTGTTCTTCTATTTCAAATTTTATAAAATCACTAGATTTTTTAGAATAATGTTCCACTGACTCTCGGTTCATAAAAGATATTATACTTACAAACTTCTTTATATCGATATTTTTCTTCACGGATAATGTTGTCCTCAACATCCAGTAAATGTGGTGCATGTAGAACTCTTATAGGCTTTGAATTTTTCATATTTTTCCTTTGATTTCATGGTAATAGAGACTCAACATTTAACGCAGCCGATTTTTCAAACATTTTAATAGAATTTCTGTAAATTTACTCGAGCGAACAACTTATGAAACGCCTTCACAAACTTGGGTGTTATTTTTTCTAAAAACAAAATTGCTTGCGTAGCGAGGAGCGTAGCGAGGAGTGTCCTAAAAGAGTATAAACGAGTTATCATACAGTATTTTTTCTACTTTGCCACTTTTTATACAAAATAATCAAATTTCACAATATAGGCAATTTCGCGGCGGTTGGCACGCTTGCGAGGTGCATTAACGGCGGCTATGAAAAAGAATTAATTTGAAATGAGTTCTGAAATTCTTCAATGTACGCCCTCAGAAATACGGGCTTTGGCGAAAATACGATGGGCAATGTGCTACCTTCAGTCACCCGAGATATACCGACCCACGCTATATCTTTCTGGCCCTAAAAAAATCTCAATCAATCCATTCACAAAATGTTTAGAATCAAATCCCGCCGCAAACAAGTGGACCCCCTTATCCGCGTCGTCACTGACCGGAGACACAAACACTCTCAACTATTTTCTGACCCGCACGGTATTACAATTATTATCCAGAGAGAATTGAACAGTTTACTACTATATTTTCTCTGGTAGCATCACAGCCTTCGACAAGCGCCATCAGTGGCACTTGCTTGTCTTCTTTGTGTTACCAGTTTGACCACCACCCACCACCAGGAAGAATGACCACCCAACAAAATCGCGTGCCCCAAAAGCACGTGAAGCCACCCCCCAAACAAGTGTTAAGAATAGTAATGCCAATTTATTCCTGTCCTATTGATCAGCCACTTGGACTTGACAGCGAAGTATTATAGGTTAGGATTGCCCTGGGCAGAAGGAATTGCCAAGTTTGCCAATATTAAAAAAATAAATTAAGTATACTATTTTTAGTATATTATAATTATTATAACACCGTTTTTGTCTATTATAACACGCAAAAGCGTATCGTAATAGCCTCAGTACGAACGCAAAGTACAAAAACTACTTATGGAAAACGATTAGAGGTGTTTTTATTTCTAATTTTTTTTAGAATCTCATATTTAGTCACAATCTCACATTCGTTACAATGGAATCGTCCATAAATATAGTTCAAACTTTCAAATCCAGCTTTTTTATCGACATTATTACCAGTTAACATCACCATCACAAAATTTATCATTTAAACTTTATTATTCAAACAGCGTGCTGTACACAGATATGGGTTATGTTGGTTGAATTTTGTTATCGGAATCGTGTTAATTTAAATAGCACAAAGTGCGAAGTTTTATTTATAGAAAAATAATGCTAATACAGTTCTTTATGATACTATTTATCATTTTTATTACCGTATCATTTTTGAAAGGTTCAAAGTTTCAAAGGGTTCTTCAAGTTTTTTTGTAAATTGCTCCTTTCAATATGACAATTAGAAAGTAACATACTTACACTCCAAGGAGGGAAAAATGCGACAGAAGACGTTTAAACGAATTACTAGAAATAACGGTCAGAGCACTAAAATGAAGCCGTGAAACAAATTATTTCAGAAATTTTTTCCACGCTTTAGTCCAAAAGCCGACGGGATGGCATATTCGAAAATTTTTGAATGTGTCATAAAATATAAACATTGTCCTAAATTAACCGACTTTCATTTATCTTTATTTTGGCCGCGTCACGTACCTCTGACGTCCCTTCCGGGCACAGTTATTCAGTATATCAATGAAACTGACGTCAAGAAATAGGTTTTAATCTCTACAATAAAATAATACTGTGGTGGTGCATCCAACTCAGCCGCAACCCCGTGGTACCCCTCTTTAAATGATATTATAAGCATTTTATGGCTTATGTCTTTGCAATCGTACCACAGAATTTTACAATTTTAGTGTCGTTGTGAATACTATAGAAGAGGGAAGGGAGAAATATATTATGTATGAACGGGGGGGTCGGATTTGACAGTGTGACAGAGTTTGATTTGGCGGCTCTATAGGTGCAGGGCATCCCCGGGCGGCATCAGTTAAGATACTCCGACTTCAATAAAGTTGGACGACGAACCCAGCCCATTAGTGGCCACTAGGGCCCACGGTACACCCAACAGCCTGAGTGTGAGACTACGACATTCTAACCTGGAACTGTTTCACGTAGGTACCCGACTGAGGCTGAAGCCTGCTTAATCTATCGAGCAACCAAAGCAACCAAATTGTTGTTTATACTTTTTGCATGATATTTTTTTACGTTTAATTTGTTGGAAGTGTCTGACACAACTTTTTTTTTTTGCATCTACCTTAGTCATTGTATGATTTTCACGAAATGAAAACTAAAGAACGCAATTTTAATTTATTTATTATTATAGAACAGACTTCGAAAAACATACCAAGACAAAAACTAATTATGTTTCCATTCTACTCTTATTTTTGTTCTTACTGCTCATGTGTGAATATTTAAATAATATTCTGTAGCTAATGAGAATGTTTCCAATGAATCGTAATTTGCTGTACGATGAGTAATAAATGCATCACTGGCTTAACTTATCTGACAAAAAACTCCAAAGAGATTATCTCAAGGTAACAAATTTATTTATGTTGAATTAAATTTGATAGATTATCCTTTTGCATATTACTTAGGTTACTTGTTTTTATAATTTTTTTCCCAAAATATTTTTTCTTTTTATGCTTTCATATTTGGAAATAGTATATTGTGCAACTAGTGCGGCAAGTTGTCGATTGCCCACGAAAGCGAAGTTGAGCGCACGAACGAAGAGAGTGCACCCATTCGCTTTGTCAATCGACAACGCCGCACGAGTTGGACATGCTATTTTTTATTGCGAATGCGGAATAAATCCCAATATAAAATTGGACTCCAGGGGCAAATTCAGTTTTCAGTAGTTTGTTTATCTGAGTTTGCGTGCGACAAGTAAACTTTGCGCACCCAAATTAATAAGTGGGCAAACCGTTACTTTGCAACCGTAACCAAGGCTGCAAAGATACTATTTTATTGCTCATGTAGACAAACAGTATCTTTGCAACCTCGGTTACGGTTGCAATGTAACGGTTTGCCTAGTTGCACAATGTACTACATATTTGTCTACATGAGCAATAAAAAAGATATTTTCTATAACCCATTTTATTTGATATATTATTTAAATTTATAAAACCGATATAAATAAGTAAGTCACAGCATCAAAGGTTTTTTTATCACTCAACCTGTATTTGTGTCTAAATATATAATTATTATTGAGATAATTTGACAAATAAAAAACAAACATACCAAATTATTATTAAAAAAAATTAACTTGAATGTAAATACATAGCCACAGTTAAAAGCTATTGTATAAGCCCGCTAGGGCAGAAATGATGTTCAGAAACTGCCCGTAACTACTATAATAATTACATTTGAAATATATTTTTATGGAGAGATCGAAAATAAATTTATCAAAAGTTGGCCATATACAAAAAGCTGGTCGCCGTAGATTAATTGAATTATACAAGAGAGGTCGTCCATAAACCACATAACCTTTTTGTCGCACTTTTCTACCCCCCTTTCTTTAAATATAATTATACAATTTTTAAATTTTGAATTGCAACAGCTTGTTTATTTGGTGAATGGTAATTTGTAATATGATTAAAAATTATAGTGATAAGAGGTGGATATCATAAATATATATTTGAAGAAAACTAGATAACAAAATGGAACAAAAAATTGGAACTCCAGCTTCAGACATAATTCACCAATCAACTACATAGAATAGGGAGGTTTACCAATAATTCGCTAATGAATTAAAACACGATTTCTTGGGAATAAAAATTTCAATATTTTTTTTACTTAAATGATGAAAAAACAATGTTACGTGAGAATAACACTGGTCAACATAAAAAAAGTTCTAAGAAATATATCTCGACGTAATAAATGTTTACTCGATGAAGCCAAATATATACAGGTGTCTCAGAACTCGCGCCCCAGAGAAAACTCGAGAAATCTTCCTGATGCACAGATAAATATTCTTAAAGAAAAAAATGGTTAGATCAAATGGTATTGAAGAAAATAACATTTTAAATTGACCAATCAGAGGGTTTTAGGCCAACCAGGCATATTTCTCATCATTTCTGTTGCTAGGTTTTATAGTTATACTCTAAGCCTATTTTTTATTTGTTAATTGTTAAATTTGATTACATCGCTCTAACCCCTCTATCACAGTGCTCTTTAAACATGTATTCTGTCGCTGATTATATGGAAATTATTTACGGGGAATGTGGACGAAATGTAAGACAAGCAGCGAAGATGTTTGCCGAACGCTTGCCGGATAGAAATCATCCGGATCACAAGGTGATACTAAAGACCATGGCATTAAAAATCAAAACAGGTCAAGTTTTACCAGACAGAAGGGAAGTTGGTGATGCGTACTGTTGAAAACGAAGAGGTTATTTTCGATGTTTTTGAAGACGGAACCAGAAGTATCAGAGATGCAGCTCAGGAATTGAATATTTCTATATCTTCTATCCATCGAGTACTAAAGACTGAACAAAAATATCCCTTCCCCTGTACGCGTGTGCAGCATTTACAACCAGAATATTACCCTTCTAGATGACATTTTGTACCTGGCTTCTAAATCAAGAAGAAATGTATCTTAATTTTGTTTTCCGACGAATCGATTTTCGGTAGGCAAGGATGTTACAATGCTCATGATTGGCAGATCTAGGCAGAGGAAAATCCCCACGCTCTTTTTGAAAGAGCATTCCAGGAACGATTTTCAATAAATTTGTGGGCAGGCAAAAAAATGTGTTATTTATTTATTATACGAAGAGTAGGTACAATTATTGTAAATAATCAGATTTTTATTATTTTCATAATTTTTACTAGAAACTGGAATAGTAGATGACCCCCATTCCTGAGGTTGTTTACTAAGTTGAAATGATGTTCGGTTCTTCACCATTGCCTTTCTTTGCTAGGGTGGGCACTGCTGAAGCACGATGTGAGCGCTTGGTAATTTTAATTTTTTTTGTTGAGAATCCAGACTGCCTGGTCCACTTGGATAACATATTTATGCCCACTGGCGCGTCCTTATACCATTTTCCACGTTTCCAGTTTTGGTTGACAGTCAGAAATATTATGTCAGTTTTTATATTTTCACCACGTTTGCTCAATAGTTTTTCAACAACCGAATGGGACCGACATTTTCATTTTCTTTATTTTCAATCTTACTTACTATTTGTTCAATTTTGTGATCCTTCCTGTGCCATCTTGGAAAATTTAGGATTGTACTCTATTCTGCCAGTCCAGTAACCTTCGTTGTTGATTTCATCTTTGACGAAGTGGATCTGTCAGTTAGCAGCCTCATTTCCTCTCCAAGTAAGTTCAAATGCACATACGTGGAAACATTTTCTTTTCAAACCGTCGGGCTTTTCCTCATTCAAAACACTTGGCATTGCATTAATCTCTTCTGTCTATAACGCTTGAGAACTCTGTTTTCTCTTGTCTGCACGTTCTTGTAGAATTTTTTTTGGCATCTCTAGCACGTCGAGCATTCGCAAACAGAATATCTGTGAACGGATTAATTCTTACTTGATACTCGAAAAAATATTTTTTATTGCTCATGTAGACAAACAGTATCTTTGCAACCTCGGTTACGGTTGCAAAGTAACGGTTTGCCCATTTATTAATTTGGGTGCGCAAAGTTTACTTGTCGCACGCAAATTATTCTTTGCACACAAATTCAGATAAACAAACTACTGAAAACTGAATTTGCCCCTGGAGTCCAATTTTATATTGGGATTTATTCCGCATTCGCAATAAAAAATAGTATGTCCAACTCGTGCGGCGTTGTCGATTGCCCCCTCAAGCGAATGAGAATATAATATTTCTTCCACCAATTTGGCAGTGGTGTTCCAAATGGATTTTACGCACGTCTATTTAGTCTTTATAATCTTCACCGTTTTTTTTTTTGATATTTCTTGCACTGGCGTGTTTTGCTTGAATTCCTTGTTTTGACAGTATTTTGGGGCACATTCTGGGTCACTGCATTATTTTCTACTATGTTCTAAGGATTTTTCGCTAAAACGTTGCGGTTCATTCATTTTAGACAAATTTTTGCCATTTAAAAACTCTCTAGCTTCGCGATTTCATTGGAGCATACGGTCTGGCAAAATTTTGATTAAATTAATTTTTGCAGTTGAAATTTAGTATTCATTGTTGAGTGACATATTAGTATTCATTGTTGAATATGATTGGTTTAAACAACTATGAATGAAATAGTGACGTTAAAATTTTGAAGTGAAACTTTTCTATATGCGGACCGAAAACCGACATTTGTGGCACTCTCTACGCGTATCCCAGAAGGGTACCGGTGCAAGGGGCGCCACTCGGAACTTGGATACGTGACGCTTGTCTATTTTATCTTCTGTCAAGCTCCTGTCGAGTTAAATACGTGAATTTATTAAAACACTTCTACTAGCCAACCTTTGCAACCATAAAACGGCCTTTATTGCTTTAATAATATTATTGTACAATCTAGAATATCATTAAGTACCAAAAAGAACATTTATTTGTTACGGTTCTTGGTAACTTAATTTTTTTTATATTTTAATTTGTTTATTTCTTTAAGTTTCTTTGGTATATTTTTTTGGCCTGACGCGTTTTTGGCTTGGCGCGTTGACTGGATGATAGCCCGGGTACCTTGCACGCGCCAAGCGCGTTCTGGGTACACCGATATATAATCAGGAATAACAGAGCCGGCACTCCAAGAATGGATGTGTTATTTGTTGGGCACATGGGGATAGACCTACATATTATAGAAACTTTCATGGTTTTAAAATTGACCGTTATTCCGGGATTCAGTGTATAGCGTAGTCTCGCAGGTGTATAATAATGCGGCACTTAGGTCGTGCCATGTATATATTATACTAGTGGCAGTGAAAGTGATAATCCACAATAAACTAGTTTAATTATACCACTTCTATTGATATTTTGTTATTAACTTTTTAAGTTGCAAATAAATAAAAATTTGAAATCAGTCTAAAATGTTGTTATTTATGAAAACGTATAGAACGTACAAAACATTAAATTTTATAATGAATATCGCATAAGAAGTTTCTTTTCTGGAGGGTGTTCGATGATTGACTTTTTTGGTAACTTAATTGTTATCTCAATTATTCATTGCTTATAAATTTGAATATGATCTATTAATATCACAATGAGCGTTTGTTTGTATTCCTAACTCTGAACAACAAGTTTAATTATCCACAAGTTTAAAATAAGTACAATAGCCTCAACAAAACTTCATTAATATTTTATTCACGATATTACTAATTAATTGAGTAATTTTGTACATTTCGTAATTAGTTCTGTTTACTTACTACCGTCTAACATTATATTTTGAACATTTTGAAGTTGTGGTCCAGAAAGTGATTAATTCATGTAGGTCCTTTTGAAGTCTTGGCATAGGCAGGCAATGGACTGGTAGGCACCACCCACCCTTTCAACAACATCAACATGTCGCAACTGGGTTAAGACCCCTCTCGACTTGTCGCAAATCGCTGCCGCAACCATCTGTAATATGCACATAATTGAAGCAATTATTAAAATTGGTCAAGGTTTCAAATTGGCAAAAAGCATCCGAATTGATTTGCCCATCTTTTCAAAAAGTTTGCGTCTCTATATTTTGCTCTCATGTCTGCGACAATTGAACTACTGTCATGTAAATGTAGCATAGTATAGGTGGATTTATGCCTCACGCAAAAGATTTTCGTTATAAAGTCAGCAGGCATCGCGGGAACCCTCTTGTTCCTTGTAGTTCAAACGGTCAGGGTTCTACATACATTCAAACCATGAAGAAGACTTATATTTTTTCTTTCACCAGCTATAAGCGTTGTTACGTAAGCACCTACGGCTGTGTAAGAGAAGTTAGAGCAATTTTTATGCTTCCTTTTGTAAGTTTTTATAGCTTCACGTATTTTGCGAAAATTTAATATGGTGAATTCGATTGAATTTAATATTAATTGAATATGAATTATGCTTATGATTTTTTTTACATTAGTAAGTATGATTTTTCTACAACCAGTCAAAAAAATTTACCTACTGTTTACGAGTAACTAAAGAAGTTTCTGAATTTACAACGTAATGTTAATCTTTTAAGCTATTGTGAACAGGAAAAGTGTGTGCATCCTAATACGCTTTATCCCATCGGACTTATATACACTATAATAATTTCGGATAAAATATAAGACAACTTTTTATTTGCAGACAGAAGTTTTATATTGGCTTTATACGGTGGATTGTATTCGCAGGTGCGTGTTTGGATAGTCCAAAGTGTGAATTCGGCTTATAGAACAATAGTTTAATGATCTATCTACAATTGCCTTGTATTAGCGTCATTACACCACTCATTCGACACTGTTTGAGTTGAATAATGCAGGTCATTACACCACTAGTGGAATAATTAAAGTAATAATTTCAAAAAAGCAATTAAACGTTTAAATTTACTAATGTCAACATTCTGCTTCAAAGAGATTGTACCTCGCAGCATAGAATAGAATGTCCAAAGGCTGAAGCCCTTATAAGTCATCGATAAATCTTCAAAAAATGACAGTAATACTTTCTCTTTTACTTCATTGTTTATTTTATTGGATGTACACCAATCAGTGAACCGATTATAAAATTTCTCCTACTTTGATTTCGACTTATCTGGTAACAGTGAAGACACAGCCTTTGCAGCAGCTTCTTCAATATCTGAGGGCAGATTTTCCTCTTCTGAATCGCCCATTACACTTTAACGTGCAAATACAGTTTGTTGCAAATAATAAAATTAGTAAATCGTTGTTTACACGTTTCCAGCCAAATTTGAGTAGTTGTCATAAAAATGTCAGTTTCCTTGATTTTTAATTTTAACAAAAAATTTATTATTTTCAAACAAATTTAGATTGTTTTCAGATTTGGGCAGTTGTAGATAAACTCTTGTATATCATACGTGGGCTAGAGCATATTACATTAACTCGTGTGTTACAGGTGACTCGGTCTACGACCTCGTCATCTGCAATCTTCACACTCGTTGTGTAATGATGCTTCTATCCCACTAATAATATAAATATCTATTACACGATTCAATTGTGAAATTTATTTTATTTTATTATTTATAGCTTTACAAAATGTTTGAAAACGATTCGAAATTTTAAACACTGCTTGTGTAGATGATTAATGTTACTGACCTTTGCAGAATTGCAGTTGTAGTGCTTGACCCTTTCAGATTGGTACATTTTATTGAAACTCCCCATATAAATGCAATTAAGCAACCCGTGTGTTGAACTGTCCTCCCTGACTTTTTCCAGCTTTTTTTAGGAAGGCATGTAATCTAATTAAATGCAGTTCGCAATGTCATCTGAGGAAATAAATGTCTTAAATTAAATACATTTGTTTCTATCTCTAACAATGAATATCTTTTTTAGGTCTTTCATGTTGTCCGATGCATCCTTATCTTTGAATAACAGAATTGATTACAGTGCATGCTAACTCGATTTTATGTTTCGGATGTTTTATATTAGAATTAGCTAGATTAGCTGCTTTTTCTCTTTACTGACCAGTTCCTCCAGCTATTCGATTGAGAAGTGAACGTTTTACGACCACCGACCAAACCATAAAATTGCAAGTTGTTATTTACAACTGCTTTTAAATTAAGTAAGTAGTTTGTTGTTCCATTCGGTGCCCACAAAACGAACGACTTTAATATACTGGAGGTAATAATTGCATCAGTTACTTGAAACATTCCTATGTACCTATTTTGGGCTAGCTGGTAGTATTAAATTGTACAATAATCTATTCGATTTTGAAGCCTTCGGGGATGTAGTTTATTATGTTCGCAACTAGATGTAATTAATAAAGCTTTGTGCCTGGGTATTGGTGTGTTAATACGAATAATGAACGTTAAATGTTTAGTGCTTAATTAACAAGTTTTTCAAGGGGTATATCGGGTTTAAGTGCACACTTTTGGCCGAGATTTATAATAATAATTGAGTACTTAGTTCTCTTAAAATTCTTGCACTGATTACAGAATTTAGTTGATAGGATCTTCTACTGATTGATGCATTAAAGCCGAAATGAGTTTATGTGGATATTCTGTCTTATTTGAAAACTTTAACACGAGCTTCAACATTAATATGATCAACTAGGATATAATTTTGGTATCAGTTAGTGCATCTGTATCGTTATAGAAAGCAAAAATCTAAAACATAGTCCAAGTTGTTTGTAAAGTCGACGGTTAATAAACATGCCAACGTCAACAGTGTAATGAAAATCAGATGATAAATTAGAAGAAATCCATGGCAGCTTTTATGCCTTATGCCGGCTCCAGACGACATGGCATTACTTGCCATCCCGTCCGAAGCCGGCATTACACGAATGTTAAAGTTCAGTAGGTGTACCATATTGAGAGTCGAGAAAATTCTACAGAAAAAAGCCAAAGACCGAACCACAAAAACGCATTAATTTTGAATAGAATTGAGAAAGGCTAAACCAAGTTCTAACAAAATGTAATAATTAAGAAATTGACAGACTATGAATATTAAAAAAAAATGCGGGTAATAATCAAAGAATTTGTTAAAAATAGCAAACATAAGCTTGGACAAAATTTGGATTAAAAATGCAGAAGTCTTGTATCTTCTTCAACCACATAGATCTGCGAATCAACTCATTCAATATTCTTTTATCCTTAGACGCGGCTTTTCAACTTCAACACGCGTGCAGTCGATAGCTCCAATTGAAATCGGGAAATTCTTTTTCGCTGCGCTTTTTATTTTGGCATCTATTTTCGTTGGATGGTGACTTTATCCACTTATCCCAATTAATTACACCGAGAGCGGTACTAATGATTCTGTACACTGTATAGGTTGTGTACAGCCCAGTTCCTCATCAATCCGGCTCTGGAAGCCCCGATCTGCCATGTACCGTAAAAACACTTTAATTTTTGTCGACTTCAAAAAAGGAGGCGGTTCTATGTTCGGCTGTATGTATGTTTTTTTTCCCCTTTTATGTATGTTCACCCATATTCCGTTAATTGTGGACCGATCTTGAAAATTCTTTTTTTATTTGAAAGGGTATACTTCAGAGGTGGTCCCATTGTCAGCAAGTCCGGACCTGATGAGGGGATCGTATAGGAATCGTGCGAAATCCTCACATTTTATAATTATTAGGAACTCTCTCAAATGTTGTCGTTTAATAATTATTATTATTCAGGTCTTTGCTTGCGTCTGGGAGTCATCATTCATTGTCGCCTTAGATTGTTCAGGTAGTAATATTAATTCATCATTGTTTCAGTATTTCTGGTTCTATTTTCTTAGCGTTTGCGTCTTTCATCTTCATTTTCAACCAGCCGTTGTTTCCTCATTTGAGCAGCGTCCTTACTAGGTCTACCCATCACTTAAAATTGTAAAATAATTAGCATTAAAAAAAGAAAAGAAACCGACTTCAAAAAGCGAGAAAGAACTCAGTACATGTCGTATTATTACATGTGCTACCTACTGATATGTTTGAAGTCGGTGCACTGAGTTATTTCTCGCTTTTTGAAGTCGGTTTCTTTTTTTAAAAAAGCTAATTATTTGTACTGGCGAAAGCGCACTACCCCGGGTTTCCAGATTTTCGCCAATGAAGTAGTCGGCTAACCATTGCACGTTTATTTCGTCAAACTGAAAAAGTTGCACCCACGTGGAGTACGCCTTTCTTTGTACACTTTTTGAGCGCAAACGTGCACCACATCCGCCATTTCAAATTCGAATTATATGTGCGTATAATAGTATGTATATCATTATTTTAAAAAGCACGAGTGAAACGAGTGCTTTTTTAAGCCCCGATTGCAGGAAGGCCACCAATTTACACAGAAACGAGTGATGTAATACAACGTTTTATAGATCAACACAACCTCACATTTCATCTGACATTTTATTATTGCATGACAGAGAGTTTTGATTTTAAATGACTTTTAAAGAACAGAGAAACAGACAAAAGAGAACAAACAAAGAGCAAATGGACGACGTAAATGATAACAAGCCACGGATATACGTTTTTATCGCTGTTCTCTTTTTATAATTTTATATCAATGTACTATCAGGCTTATCTGGATTTATTACTCTGAAATGTAGAAAAGTACGATTGTCTTCCATGACGTCATCAACATTTTTTGCGTATTTTTTTTGTAGGTTCTTCGTTCTACTAACTGAAACCGTTCCAGAGCGAGGTGTTTTCTTCATTTGACAAACATCCAGTATTCCATCCACCTGAACTTAATTTTGATGTATTCTTCATTATCCTGATCGCTAATCTATCTTTAGAGGAGAATTATTCGTTGAAAAATCCGTTTTCATTTGCTACATTGGTTGGGTTTTAAAGATTTTTAAATGAGCTGCCGGAATTGTCTATATGGTTGTACATTCTGCATTCCATGTATATTTTATCATACCTTTCTTGTATACTAATTTGGCTCTCGACGTAACTGGGGTATTTTTAGAACTTTCAATTAGTCTTCTTCTAACAAAAAGATCAATATTATCTTGATTAATTTATACTGTTCGTTTCCACTTGCTGATTGTTTCAGAATTTGTAGATTTCCCTGGTTCTTCTTCACTGAATGGTGTGTGTATATTTTTTTTATTCATTCCTTGAAGTAATTTGTTAATATTAACTGCTATTAGTCTAAACAATACTAAATTTAAGAATACATTGAATCTGAGGTACTATTAAGAAAGAAGAAAAAAATCTCAAAAGTCAAAGCCGGTGGAGTACGACGAACCAGCATTAATGTGCTTTCTGGATCGGACGAAAGCCTTTGACCGAGTGCGGCTAGGAAGCGTAGTCAGGATTCTACAAAAAGAATTTAGACTTACCAACATTATAAACTGACGGCAAAAATTAGGGGATATTGATAAATCTTGCTTATTATTGTATATATATTTTTTGTAAATGATTCAAAGAGAAATTTGTGTTAACCAATTTAATACACCAAGAAAAAAATTAACAAAAATAACTTAAACCAAAGGAAGAGATGATTATCAATCTAATGATGAGTATGGCCACCATGAACTTGCATAACCTCCCTTACTCTCACCACTAACATGCTCACCACTAAATTTTGCAACTCTTCTTGTGCCGGATTATAATATATTATATAATATGGCAAAATTTGAACCAACTGCTGCCTATTCTTTGGAGGTGGCTGATGATTTTCCAACGCTCTTTGCAGCATATCCCAAGCGTGTTCCACGGGATTTAGACCAAGGGAGCGTGGTGGTAATGCCAAATGCTTAATGTGATTAATTCGTAGGCCTCTATGAACATCAGCTCTTCTACAGTCGTTCCCTTCACAATCGTCCCAAGGCGATTCCTCCCTAAACCATCACACTGCATCATCGAAAGGGGTGAATTTCTTGAACAAAACTTCGATGTCTTGGAGTTTTTGAGCTTCTCCAAACACGTGCTCGTCTGGAATCAGTATATAGTCCAAATTTCGACGCGTCGGTGAAGAGTGATCGTAAGCCAACTCTTGTCTTTCGCGCCGGTATTTTTGAGTAAGTGGTACTCCTTTAAATGGTCTACGAGATGTTAAGTCGATTTCGTGGAGTCGGTTTCGTACAGTTCGTACACAAATCCGTGCTCTTTTAGCGACTTGAAACTATAGACGAAGTTCGGTCGCAGGAACAGTCCTCTGCCTTCTATCAACTGTCCCTGTCTGCTGAAATCGTCTCCAAAGACGTTATCACTTTTTGAATAGTTGCTAGATTTTGACCACATCGACCTGTCGCAGGCCAGCCTGTAACATTCCATTGGCTTTATTTCTTTCAGCAGGGGTCAGATGTCTTAAAGACATTACATAATTATCTACTACACGTTTGTATTCACACTGAAGCAAAACTAAGTACGCCAGTATTTTGCTACTTTGGGAGAACAGTCATTTGTTTGCACACTAATAAAAATTAAAGATAAAATTTTTTTAACATAAAGATAAAGACCAGGTATGTGGAACATCTGAAGGCACCAAAATATATTTTTTCAATAAGATTTCTATTTACCATTGAGCAAGTAACAATAGTTAATTATTTGGGTTTTGATAACTAACCGGCTATAAGAGCAACAAGCCAATAGAGCGTAAGTGTCCGGGTGGGCCTTGGAAACATAATATGGAAGAATAAGGGCATAAGAGTAGATGAGAAAACAAGAAATTATAAAGCGCGTGTTAGGTTCATACTCACATACTCCATCACAACACGGCCAAAATAAAGTGGTTAATCAAGAAAACAGAAATGAAGGCACTACGAGCAATCGCAAGAATAACATTGCTGGACCAAATACTAAGCACCCACATTAGAGAAATACGCCAAGTGCAGAACGGGATTCGGTGGGGTAGAAAACAAGAGACGAGAGCTGAACGAACATGTTGACAGAATGTCAGCTGAAAGAATTCCCAGAATAACAAGGGATGGGAGACCAACAGGTACCAGGAGAGCAAAGCTCAACACAACATGAAAACCCACCTTGAAAGTTGAGACAACCGACAGAACCATGTCGAGGAATTTGGGACCCGTTGTGGTTCCCATAATGTTCGATCGAATTTAAGTCAGGGATTTTTTCTGAACACTTCAGGGTTTCAATATTTACTTCCCTTAGATAAGACTGCACTATTCTGACCGTGTGCGGCCGGGAATTTCCGCGCAGAAAAGAGAAATCATCTCCAACATATGAGCCCCAAAGTATACATGAGATACCAAGATGTCAGTATTATACCATGGAACTGTTAACCGCGCTTCCAGGAGCTCCAACTCTGTACGCCCATTATATAAAATGCCGTTCCAAACTAAAACGGCCAAAATGTCCTTGAGGACCCAAAATTGGTCTATTAACAAGGGCACGTCTATCTGATTAGTATAGCATAAATCTGGACCCGTCAGATAATAAAACCTTGATCGTATTTTCGACTTCTATTCCGAATGAGTTGTGAAAGGCAACTCGATGTTCCCTGGTGAGAAGTGAGGCAGGAGCAAAAACTTGATGCAGACCTTCTTCAGGTCAACTTCTTATTGTTTGTACAGCAATTTCTACGTCATGGGTATTCAGGAGCTTATACTAAAGCATTTTTAAGTGTAATGTCTTGTCCGGAATGCATAAGACGAAGAAAAGGTTTTCTATAATATTAACAAATGTCTAAAACGTTAGAGAACCACTTTTATTGAAGGTTGGCGTACCATTAATAAATTTTTGACATATTGTTGGAATTAGTTTCCATTTCGTCAATTAAATTAGCTACCTCTAAACATACTAATGTAGTTATGTTTTAAATTCATTTTCATTCGACGAACTTTTAGCTAAATTGAAATTTGTCTCAATTATCAAAAAAAGGTAATAAACTTGCAACTTTTTTATCGGTAAATAAAAAATTAATTCATTAATTAATATTATTATTTAATGATTAATTTTAGAACATGCGTATTATACGATAGCTACGACTCCAAAATATCTGGCCGTATTTTGTCAAATGAGTGGATGATTTTCTATAACTATAAGTATATTTTCTTATGCATTCTTCCATACAGACTGATGAGGTGTAATAATAATAACACCAAAACCGGTCTATGGGTTCCGGTGAATGGCTCATATGGAAATTTACACAATAAAACTGAGAACAATCTCAAGAAACTTGAGGCCTGAGCTTTCTGTATGTACGATCACAATTATCACGATATTCGTTGGAATTATTGACAGTTTTGTTTTTGCGCCATTACTCTTTATCTTAATAGTTTTGTTTGTATGAAGTTTCACTGTTCTCTGTACTATTAAAACGCATTCTGTGATATTTTTTGGTAACAGTTTCAATTGATTGTTCAAATAATTGTTTTTGCTTTAGTTCTTCGTGTTCTTATTGAGGGTTCGTTTTTTCTTGTCGTCGTTGCATTTGTCTCTCTTGGTCATATCGTGGACGCGTTATTTCTTCTTGTTGTTCTTGTGGAGCTCACATTCATCTTATAATTACTCCTCTCTTTTTTCATATAATTCGTATTCATACTTGTTTCATTTTGCTCTTTTGACTTCTACTATTAACTATTCTTCTACATTTATTTACAGATTATAGTAGAATAATTATCTGTTTTCTATGTATGTATTGTATTAATGGTTTTCAGATCGATTCAGAGGACCATTTTATTTAGAAATTTACTTCTCTTATCAAGTGGTTGTTATTACAAAGCACGGCATACAAGAATGTAATGCAGGATACAATAAATATAAATAAATACAACGGGTCCAGTTTAATAGTAGGTTTATTTGGTTACGTGATTAAATTTAATTATTCAGATTTATAGGATTCCCATTTGAATCATGCATTTATTATTCACTCATGAGTATAACATTTTTAATTAGTTTTTTTTATCTACCATTATATTATCGAAGATATAGTAGTTTTTCATAATTCTAGAAGAAAAACCATTAAACAGTGGGAAAATACACATAATATACATTATTAAGCCATTATCAAACTTTTATAACTTATTTCGATACATTTGTTTATTTATAGAATATCGTAACCACGTTTGTTCCAGTATATTTTATTGGAACGATACAGCAATTTCCGTCTGTTAAAGTCCCACTTCAACAACAAAAAGCACATTGAATTCATTTATAATTCCGGATTAGTGCATGTGCAAAATTAACTAATTTCAGGAATCACATAATCCCATTATAAATTCCTTTCATCATATTATAACATTATGTAATGCAATGGATGTAATATTATATCCATTGCAGTGTGGAAACTACTTTTGGAATAAATTCATTCATTTAGAGACGAACGATATTTTTGTAGAACGCTAAAATAGGTCAACTTTTGAGTTGCGCAGGTTTTAAAGTACCTACTGCACCTATTTGTGACGTCATCTCCTCCAGAGTTGTGACGTCACAGTTTTTTTTTTAATGAAATGCTATATTTTTGATATCATTTGAAGATAGTACTTTTATAAACCTTTAAAAACTTACCACCACACTTAACTCTATTTTCAACAGTTCTTGAGATTTTGGGAATTTAACATTTCACCACAACAATTTTGTATGTAATATCGGAAGGTATGTCTATTATTATTATTACTATATACATTTTTTTTCCTCTTTGTTTTTTAATCATTTATCTACCACGATACATTTTAAAGTCGCTATTAGTTAGCCGTTCGATGTCATCAGTGACAATCCTTTCCATAAAAAGCGATATTTTTAGTTGAAATTTTGCAACAAATATGAAACACTTAACGGAATCACTTAGAATTGAGATTTTGATGATGATCGGGTATGGAGACAGATATCGGAATCAATAAGATGTTATGTAAAAAGTTTTTACATTTCCCATAAACGGACAAAAAAGTGAGGACCGTGTCCGCTTGTGAGAGCTTCTACTGTAGTTTCTAAACTGAATATAACTTTTATTGATTGCAATTGAACGAACTAATTGAAGCCAAATCCATTTTTTTTTTGTTTTTTTCATAAGTATAGGTGGCGACAGGGGGTTAACTATATAGATCTATTAGGTTATTGAGAATAATAATAACATATAATCCATTCCCGAGTAGGTGACCTCAACACTGCCCTCTTGTTTTTTATCCGGAAACAATTTAAAGTTGGTCCCTTTCCAATATGATGTATTCCTCCATAAAACACAATATTATTACTTTTACAGCAATAAATAAACCTTCCAGCCTGTTTACTCCATTATAACTCATTTAATTTTTTCTCTGCTAAAGCACACAATTAATTTTTTTATTTGTAAATTTCCATATCATATTTTTGTTGATGCTGCACAATGATTTAATCAAATTCCAGACTTTATTTCTCATTTTACTCCAGAGATATATCTAATAAATACTCATTCCGTTGGCTGTCATGACGGCGAAATATTAGCAATAATGAACATATTTCAGCTTTATTAAGTTAGAACCTCACACCTTGGCATTTCTATTAGGAAATCAATACACAACGAATCGTTAATAGCGTGACAAGGTAATTTATTTGTCAACAAAAAATTAACAAATTTCTAAACCGACTCCCAGAAACGTTTTGGCTCACAAGAAAAGGTCATTAGTATTGACGTTAGCCTTGACTTCCATTGCTCTCTGCAGTATGTAAATTAATTGTTTTCGCATTTAGTGACCCGAAGCTTAAATTGAATTCCATGCAACGATTTTTCTGATTATGTATGACACAATCGTAGAGCTATTCAGTTTGTTCAAAAAGGCAGAAGCAGTGACGAGATCTGTTAGTCAAATGGATTGAAAAATGAAGACGTAGTTAATAGCGCGTGAAATATTATGATGAGTATGTCGCGACTCGATATGTTAAAACACATGGAAAATGTTAAGTGGACTTATTGTATATCTATTTTTAAGAAAAGTTGTTTGAACTTTGGTTTGTAGTGCTTGCGTTTATGTTTTTCCATGGTCTTTGACGTTAATTCGTGTTTTTTTTTTTCTCATTTTGCGTCAACGAATACAAAAAACGCTGTTACTTTTCAGGGACTCGGGCTCATTGCAACATTCGGCTGGTGCCTCATGCTTCAAAGACTTCGCAAATTGTAAGTGTAATTTTTTGGTCGAGAATGCAAAATTGGGAAACCAAAAAAAGACTTACAGTTTGAAGCTAGTAACACTTGCACAAAAAAGAAAACACGCTTGCAATACTTGAGCAAATAAGAAAAAGTAAAACACGCTTTGATTGAATTTTCATCAAAAATCATTGAACATAATAATGTGGGGCGTTTGTTTTGTGCTATGGAAAGAAAACAAAAAAACATTACATTAAATTAACATTTGTTGCAAAATCAGTTTTGTACTATTGGGAAAGTGTTTCAAGTGAAATCTGCTCTAAGCTAGAAGAATGGATGATACTGAAGAGGCTGCAAGTGTTGCTTTTTTATTTTTCGTTGTTTGCTTTCCAAATTTATAGAAGGTAAAAAAAAAGTTATGGTAAGTATCCATTTTTTACGCTTGAATAGTGAATTGAAATAGTGATGTATATTCGTGTGCGGTAACTTACATTTTACAGGGCGAAATCAATTTGAAGCACGACGCGCCAGCGGAGTGCTTTAATGATTGAGCCCTGTAAAATGCGTAACGCGCAAGATTTGTATTAGACTTTTTGGCAAGTTATAATTCAATGAAATTTGAAAAAAAAATGCAATGTCATGTTGACAGTTCAAGCATGAATCCGAATCCATACGTTTGAAAACATTCAAATTATCTTTGTATATTTTCGTATGTTTTTCAAACATTCAACAATTGAAAACTTGTGTAAATGGCGTTTTAATAAGTATGCTTTCGTTGTACAAGCAGTTTCTTTTTAATAAACGTATTTTAAGAACGAAAATTTTTGTGAATTTTTACCGCACTGTGACGCGTAAAAACCATCACCCCCTTAGTTACAGTTCAGTTGATTTTCATGTTTACATTTCACGAGGCCAAAAAGTGTATTTAAAACCCAAAAAAAAATGGATGTTGCCATTTAAAAAAATTGATGACAGTGTCATAGTTCAAAAACAGATGACGTCATCAACAAAATTTTTATGTCAAAAGATTTAAAAACAAAAATCGACCTGTTCGATCGTTTTTCGCAAGAACATTACATAACTAAATTATGAATTTTGTGCGGAACTTCATGTTCACTCTGTATATGAAATTACGTAAGATCTGTTTCTAAAGTGGTGAAAAGAAAAAAAGTGAATAATAATTATACCCTGGAGTCAGTTTTGTTAGCGTATTTTCTGGAGAAGTCTTAAAAGTATTCAGCCCCATCGAGCTTATGGTGTGAATAGTCTATGCTGCGTTCTATGATTTCTCTTAATGATAACCTCGATATATCTAAAAATATTCAAGATTGAAAGCATTTTTACCGACTTCAAAAAAGGAGGAGGTTCTATGTTCGGCTGTATGTATGTTTTTTTTTTCCTTTTATGTATGTTCACCGATATCTCCGTTAATTGTGGACCGATTTTGAAAATTCTTCTTTTATTTGAAAGGGTATACTCCAGAGGTGGTCCCATTGTCACCAAGTCCGGATCTGATAAAGGGCTCCCATGGAAATCGAGAAAAATTGACAAATTTTTCTTTTTATGTATGTTCACCGATTTCTTCGTCAATTGTGGATCGATTTTGAAAATTCTTCTTTTATTTGAAAGGGTATACTCCGGAGGTTGTTCCATTGACAGCAAGTCCGGATCTGATGAGGGGATCCCATGGAAATCAAGGGAAATTCTCAAATTTTTCCTTTTATGTATGTTCACCGATTGCTTCGTCAATTGTGGAATTTTCAACCAGCCGTCGTTTCCTCATTCGAGCAGCGTCCTTACTAGGTCTACCCATCACTTAAAATTGTAAAATAATTAGCTTTTTAAAAAAAAGAAACCGACTTCAAAAAGCGAGAAATAACTCAGTACATGTATTATTACATGTGCTACCTACTGATCTGGTTGAAGTCGGTGCCAAGCCAAAAAAATAGGTAGTAGATAGATAGGCTGTCCGCTCCCGTCACGTCGCAAGTCTCACCGCGCGCGCGCCGGAATGCGTGAGCGTGGGTGGGGGGCTTGCTCTGAGCAAAACATCCCAAACGGGCAGACAGGTGCGGGGCAGACGTCGTTGACGGCCTGATATTGAATTTTTGATGCGCTATAACGTTGTTGATATATTTATATATGACAATAGGTTACAAATTTGTTAACCTCTTTGGCTTGGCACCGATTTCAACCAGATCAGTAGGTAGCACATGTAATAATACATGTACTGAGTTATTTCTCGCTTTTTGAAGTCGGTTTCTTTTTTTTTTAAAGCTAATTATTAAAGAATAAAAATATTGGTTATCTTCCAAAAAAATAAGTATGCTGTCGGAGGACCCCCGTCAGGAACGAAGTTCATTACGCTTTTTCTTCAACTTCGAATGTAATTCGATATGGAGATTTAGATCGTTTATATTTGTATATTTTGGCATTGAGTTTTTTGTTTATGGTTTTCTTTCGATACTCTTTTTAACGCCGAGCAGATTTCACTATTGTCTCTCCGTAATGTATGTAAATAGTAAATAGTAAACACACGAATCACATGTACATTAAACGTATGAAAACAGTAAATACATCTATCACACATTAATTACTAAAATAATTATGTAGGTATCACATCAGACTATAATACAACATGAAAACGAATTTTTCAATAAAATAGAAGACATATCAATCATTCAATAGGTTTTATTAAATTAATTGCAATAATAGCTTTTGAATCTACACTTTCTACTTTTTTACCTCTTTTTGTTGGTTCATTTTTCGTGCTATAAAATCGCCTTCGTGGATCAATTTTCTTATAGGGATATTTTTAACTGCACATCAGAAAATTCATCACCCATCAATTTATAATTCATTAATTAAATAACTTTCACATGAAATAAAGTATTTCAGTACAAATAAACCAAGTGATTAAGAAAACTAGTGGGTACTAGGAATAATTCTAAAATATACATTAACACTGTATCATATTTTTTCCTCTAATGCGCAACAAAAAAGTTTTCTAATGTACAAAAATATGATTTTCATAATTATCAAAAATATAACGAAAAAACCATTCTCCCCGACCGGGACTTAGGCACGCGGGTCGCAAAGGATGACAAAATCTTATATTAACTATAAACACATTACTGATAGTAGAATGGAGGGGGATTCGTTACGTGACGACGCGTTAAGGAACTTCGTTCCAAAAAGTGAAATATTTACTGTAGAAGAGATTGTCAAATTCTTAACTGAAGCGCCTAAGGAAATATATCTTACGAAGAAAGTGGTCGTTATTATGGGAATTATTGGGGTCTTGGTATGTATGTAAAATTACTACATCAAACGAACTTACCTCAAGTGAAGTTCGATCTTGATTATACGTAGGTCTCGTCGAAGGAAATAATAACAAATCGTCGGCGATACTGCATAACCGCGGAAGTAACAATATCATAACCGCGTAACTTACTGTTTGGGGTTAGCAAAATTTGAATTTCGCGCCTATTAATCCATGGGCTGTAGTTACTTATTGTCCTATTACTTTTTTATTTTTTATATTGTTCAAAGATGTGCAAGAGCAATAAAACACAACCGCGTAACTAAACTCCCACTAATTTTGCTATCATAACCGCGGAACTGATGCAGTCTCTATACCTAGTAGATTTTGGCAAAACAGTCCCAATCGTCCCAAAAATTTATAAGTGACTGTTTGGCAACCAAGCTAAATTACTTCAAATTTTAATACAAATACAAACGGTAAGTTTGTTTATTAGTTCATTTGATGAGAAGACAGAAGTTTTTGATTACATTGTTTTTCTTTCACCTACACAAAAATAAAATTGTCAATAAAATTTAAACATGATAACAGACACAAAACATGATACATATTAGCTATTTTAATTATCAGAGTGTTTTAGAAGAAAATATGCAAAATTTGCCCCCAGACACCCATTTATTTTATGACAATTTGGCACCTTTTGGTTAGTTTATTTCATTTTTTTGTTAAATTGTTGAAAAAATCTTTGTTTATTGCTTAATTAATAATTCTGTGAAAATTTTGCTCAATACATTTATTGGGAGTTTTTATTAAATTATTGAAAGAAATCCGAGAAGAAATCTTTAATTTTGTTGTTTCGCAAAACGAGCAGATCAAAGTATATAACTTTTAAATAATTATGCAAAAATAAACTTATTAAGCCACAAATTACTAACCTGTTATTCTTTGAAGCCACTGAGTTTGATAATTTATTATGAATAAAATATAAAACATGAAACCCAATAAATCCCATGAAACCCAAGCCCATGTCCATGTTCTAATAGTTATTCTGCTATTCGGGGCGGAGACAAATAAAACAAATCAAAAATCATAAAAACCGTTCTTGATTTATAAACCCAAGGGGCCCCCCTGGGCCCCCATGTCCATGTTTTAATAGTTATTCTGCTATTCGGGGCGGAAATAAATCCAACAAATCAAAGATCATCAAAATCGGTCCAGCCTAAGGGGTAAAAAAAAAGAATCATAAAATCGGTCAAGTCGGAAAATCGGTCGAGCCCGGGGGGTCTCCATGTTTATGTGAAAAATAGTTTACCACCTATTCTCACACCTATCAAATATACAAAAAAAAATCATAAAAATCGGTAGAGCCGAAAAATCGGTCCAGCCCAAGGGGGGGCCCTGGGCTCTCATGTCCATGTGAAAAATACTTTACGACCTATTCTCATATCTGCCAAAAATACAAAAAAAAAATCATAAAAATTGGTCGAGTCGGAAAATCGGTTCAGCCCAAGGCCCTGGGCTCCCATATCGATGTGGAAAATACTTTACCACCTATTCTCATACCTACCAAATATACAAAAAAAAAAAAAATATAAAATCGGTCGCGCCAAAAAATCGTTCCAGCCCAAGGCCCCCCTGGGCCCCCATGTCCATGTGAAAAATAGTTTACCACCTATTCTCATACCTATCAAATATACAAAAAAAAAATTGATAGAAATCAGTCAAGCCGTTTCGGAGGAGTTTGACCACAAACACCGTGACACGAGATTTTTATTTTAAATACTTGTTGTACGTTGTAAGTTTGCTTAATTTAACAAATTCTTGAAAAGAACAACATCATTGTACCTAAAAGTTCATATCCGCGTAACGTTAAATGTGTTCGAATATAAATCATAATTTTGCTTCATAACCGCGCAACTAAAATATAGTCTGATCGTTTTGTATCTACGATAGGGCTCGCAAATCACGATATAACGTTTTAAAGAAAATATCTTACTTTGAGTGTCTCCTGTAAAATTTGTCATTTCGCAGTTACGCGGTTGTGACTTAGTAGTTCCGCGGTTATGCAGTATCACCAACGACATGTAGTACCTCATGTCCTGCCAAATTCCATTCTTTAAAGCCAGTGTGTTGCAAATAGGGACTTGATGTACGGGCAGGGTGGGATTGTTTCCTTCGACGAGACCTACATATAATCAAGATCGAACTTCACTTGAGGTTCGTTTGATCTAGTAATTATATGTAGGTCTTGTCTCGGAAATAATAACAAATGTAGATGTTTAAAGAAAGCAGACATAGTTAATGCGAAATGACTACATAAACAAGAGTTAAACAAATGTAGAGGAATATAATAGCAATAAAAAGATTAACAATCTAGGACCGCTTCAGCAAAGCTGCAGGTAGCTTGTAAGGGTCTTTGGCAAAAGTTTGCGAAAGTCTCTGAATTCTTAGACCAACTATCAAGTCAGTTTTTGGTCAAAATTAATGCTCTTTTCTGGCTGCTGCTGATGTGGTAGCATATCTGGTACTGTGTGTCGACGCCGCTTTTCAGAAGGACAGTCTTGATCCATCTGCTGGTGAGATGATGCACTCCGATAAGGTTTCGTAAACGTGATAAAATGTCTAATGTAAACAATCTGCGTACGTGTCGTTTTGGAATCTTGCCTTGGAATCTAAATCTCAATTTTTTTCTCTGCGCCTTGTCGATTGGTATTAGAAAATAAGCGTCCTTGAGGTCTAAAGTTGCAAGTCAACAGTTAGGCCTAATCAATCTTGCCACGGTCTTATGATCTTAAAGTTGAAAATCCTCTTGTTTCAAAAATTTATTAAACGATTTTAGATTTAAAATCATACGCCTAAAACCATCCTGTCTCGGCACTAAAAAAAAAAAAAAAAAAAAAAAATTAGAAATGAACTGGCCCTTGCAAAACGAAACTTTGTTAATAGCGCCTATTGAGAGTCGCATTGTTGACTCAGGACATCGGGTTATGCAGAACCTTACATTCGCTTCTGGCCTGTGTATAGATGCGATCGGAATCCGGCAGGATGCTTGGTTGTCAGTTGACGCTTACTTGCCTCTTTAATTCGTTCACTTCCTCTTGGAGTCTTCTTAAAGCCTCTGCTGCATCATTCTCGCGTGGAGTGTCTCTGTCACGATGTTTGTCCCGGCTGAGATGTCTGTTTAAATAAAAACGACGCTTAAAATACTGAATGTCATGGTTTTGTTGTCTTATTTTTACCTAAATCATGAGATTGTTCTCGTGGTGAAATTTCCACATTGAATTTAATAACACACTGCATGTTGGTAATAAACTGACGAATTTGAACCATTTTTAGATTTTACGGAAAAATAGGGAATACAGTTCAAGAACACTATAAACCTACAAAATAACGATAATTGTTGAATAACCGCGTTGTTTGCTGCACATTCAGAATAATGCTCCACACAAACGCATTCGAGGTGCAAGCATAAATTTTGCAGCACCGAACAAATACGCGTTCTAAAACTCCATTAAACTCCCAACGTTTTGCTTCAACAACTATTTTACTAAGCGCACACATTCACAATTTCTTGTCGGAACTCTCCCCATCCAGACATTTCAGGTTTAAACATCTATTTAAACGGTGCCGAAACTCCAACGCAAGGATCCTTTCAATTCCTCTCTTGACAAACAATACACGTTTAATTTAGGTTCTCCCGTTAATCCGAACACATATTTGATTTGAACATTGTGTACTTTTCGACCAATCGTGTTGGGATAATTTGCCAAGTTTCATATTCTTTTACATCATGGTAATTTGAGTGATAGAGTGATTAATAAAGTAGTTATTCTATCATTGGAAACAAGATGCTACTGAATAAAAATTAGTATAGTACGGGCCAACATAATGTAACACCCAATAAAACGGAGTCTTATTGCCCACAATTATTTAACAATGGAGGACTAAACCCATCCATAAATTTCCGAGACCAACAACAAGCAACTCAAAGACGTTGCCGCTTCCTTTTGATTTACAACCCTGAACCGTTCTCATTGTGCATCTAATTTGCGGCATTGGGCCCCGGTTTATGGGGTGTCAGATTATTGTGCCTCGCACTATATACATAATTATTATTTAGGTATAGGGCATAGAGCTAACAAAGTCTTGATTCTTTCTAATTTTTGACGTGACAACGTCTTACAATTCATTCGCAAACCTTTTCAAAAAGTGAGCGTTTCTACCACCACCACTATCACCCACCAATGAAATGTCACTAGTGTCTCTCGTGGTTTCGTTATTTGTTAGTTATTGGCTCTGTTTTTGACTTTATTTTGCGAAATGGTGTCCACGTTGGAACAGAAAACTGTTATGAACACTGGGGGCGTCACCACCACCCACCTTTCCTTCAGGGTGGGAGAGTGGACCCGGTTACCGCACCATTGTAAGAAACCATTCATTCATTCACATCTTCAAGTTCAAGTATTAAAAGCAAGTAAAGGTTCACCCTTGCTTTATTTTTTAGTCCTAAGCCCCATTAGCTCAGGGAAGTATCAAAAGCCCCATTAGCTCTAAAGTGAAATTTACAAGTGACTGGCGCCCCATTAGCGTCCATCAACAAGGCACACCAGTACACACATCACATCAGTTCAATTCATTGGTCCTTCGAGTCGGATCGCAACGCGATCAAATCAAACACGAGTGCACAATACAGGGTTAGTGTCTTATACTTATTAATATCAGTGTACACATTCCAAGGTTGCAAAAAATATATCAATCATGTCCTACGAGGCCGTTAAATCGCTAATCGCTAAAAGGGGTTTGTTGAAAAGGAAATTGTTTCACAAATTTTGTAGATACGTTCAAAAAGGGAGATGATGTCCTACAAATCAAATCGCGACTATCGGAAAATAAAACTCATGAACAATCGACCGTGAACTTTAATCTGTGTACGATGATTCCATAAATTATAACATAGAATGCTTGATTCTTCCAAAAATTACTACAAATTTACCATTAATTTCGATAAATCCAACCAAGCTGGAAATCCCATGCCATCTGAACCTAGCGGATTCGGGATTTTATAATACCGGGGATAGATACAATAGATATTTTATTGGGGGATAAAATATTTTGGGATATCATAAAGTCTGATCAGGTAAAAACGGACAACGGGTTACATCTCCAAAATGGCTGGTGGGAAGGTTCACTGCCACAATTCCGTCCCAAGATCGACTTGTGTCTTTGAACTCTTTGGAAAAACAAACTAAAAGCATTTGGGAATTGGAGCAATGGCCTGTCCCCTTGGCCGGTCTTTTCACAGAGGGTGAGGAAAAGTGTGAAAGCCACTTTATGGACACCCATAAACGAGATCTTTCCGGCAGATTCATAGTAAAATTACCATTCAAGGAGTGGCCGTACATATTAGGGGCATCTAAACAATTAGCTCTAGTTTTAGAGCTAAATCGTAAACGTAAATCGTTTGATTTGCGTGTCCTTAGAAAGGTGTCAGTGACCCTGCATTAAAAGGCTAAAAAAGATCGATCTAAGCTGTAAAAGCAAACTAAGAAGTCTCAACCCATTTTTAGACGAATCACAATTAATTAGAGTCGGATGTAGATTACGGAATGCTAGAATTTCCATGATCAGAAATTCCCAATTGTTCTCGACATCATTTAACTAAATTAATTATAAGCGAGGCACATCTTAGCCAATTACACGTTGAGCCTTCAGCTACTTTAGCCGCAATGATACATTTTTGGCCCATAGCAGGTAGAGACCAAGTCCGCCAAGTAATTCATAATTGCGTTATTTATGCCAGATTTAGGACTGAGGAGGCGAATCCGATTATGGGGGACTTGCTATGTGTTCGAACTACTTTGTCGCATTTGAATTGAACCATTTTTGAATTCTGGGTTAGATTTCGATATTTCGAAATATTAATTATTAAAGGTGTTAAACTTCGAAATAAGAGAACAATGAAGGCTTACGTTGTGCTGTTTGTTTGCCTGCCCCTAAGGCTATTCATTTAGAATTCGTGACGGACCTTACCACGTCTAGCTTTTTAGCAGCCATAAAACGTTTTTTCGCTCGTAGAGGTTTGGCGACCAAGATTTATTCAGACAACGCTACCAATTTGTTGAAACAAAAAATGAATTGGAAACAATGTTCAAAAAACAAATAGTTAGTCAGTGCGGGTCGGGGGAAATGCTATTTTAAATGTACACGGTACTAACAGGTATAGAGGCTTGCCTCAATTCTAGCCCTTTGTGTCCCCTATCCAACGACCCCAATGACCTGGAAGTGCTTACACCTGCACACTGCTTAATTGGAAGCCCGCTGACATCGGTTCTTGAGCCTGATCTCCTAGATGTAGGTTGCAATCGCCTCAGTCGTTGGCAGTTGACGGAGCAAAAATAGTTTGGCGTCAATATTTTTGGAGTATCTTGGCACTCTACAAACTCGAATGAAGTGGAATCGCCCAAGACACACCAACCTAATGATAGGAAGCCTGATTCTGCTCAAAGATGACACCAACCCTCTCAACTGTAGACGGGGAGGTGTCACAGAGCTTCATCCCGGCAACATCGTCAGAGTAGTGCCTCTGCGAGTTGAAAGCAAAGTGTTGCATCGGGCTGTAAGAACCTGTGTGTGCTGCCCTAAGTGTGGATTGCAAATTTATGAATAGTGTTGTGTTCCAATTTTAAGAAACATTATTTACTATGCCTTTAATCATATCATTTGTTTACTGTTTACTGTTTAATAAATTGTAGCCAGTTTAGGTAGGTATAGGTATCTACTTATTAAAAAAAGTTTCAATAAGAATTGTATGTTTCTATACAATACAATTTATTTCCATATGCCTAACAACGGTTCCGTCATATTATACTATTTGACTAGTCAAATATTATTTGCCCGGTCATATAGCAATTAATAATAAAATGGGCTAGTTGGCCAACCACTTTGTATTTGCCTAGGCAAAAACTATTTTCCTAAAATGGCTATTTGCCTGCGAAATATATATACCGGAAGAATGTCGATAAATCCAAGTGGAGTAAATTTAAATTAAAATTTAAATATATCTAAGTCGAACTCCACAAACTTTAATAAGTGTAAAATTACACATGGAACATGTTTCGGCAGAACACTACTACCATCATCAGCCCTAATTTAACAAGAGATTAATGATACAATTGAATTACAGAGAGGTTCTTACCTTAAAGAATATAAAAAATTATGACATTGACGTAATTTTGAATTAAATTTGACGTTTTCAAAGGGTTACATGATTTTTAAAAGATTTCGTAAAAACAACATTTTATAAAATGTAAAAATTAAAAATGGATCAAAGAGAATCTGGTAAGTTTGTTTGAGTGGTAAAAATTCAAATAGTGAATTAATAATGGGATTATTGAAGTTATTCTCTTCATTTAAACAAGATCTGTTTTCCAGTTTCAAGGCTTTCCTTATTTCCAAAGTCTCAAGAAAATATAATTTCCGGCCTTTATTGCATTTATGAATCAATTTGGAATTTGATGGTGAAAAACTATGTTTCGTTGTTAATATATGATTGGCGAAAGAAGAAGGTGTTGATGGTGGAGGATCAAGATCTGTGTTGTTATAGATGTGCCTGAAATGTTCTTTAATACGGTCTGATATTTTGCGACCTGTCTGACCTATGTAGAATGACTCACAAGAAGAGCAGTTTAATTTGTATACACCTGATGATGATTTGTAATCTAATGGATCTTTAAAAACCAGAAGAATGTTCTTAAATCCAAGTGGAGTAAATTTAAATTAAAATTTAAATATATCTAAGTCGAACTCCACAAACTTTAATAACTGTAAAATTACTACTGGAACATGTTTCGGCAGAACACTTCTGCCATCATCAGCCCTTAAAGAATATAAAAAATTATGAATAAATAAATAATAAAATAAATAATTTTTTATATTCTTTAAGGGCTGATGATGGCAGAAGTGTTCTGCTGAAACATGTTCTATTAGTAATTTTACAGTTATTAAAGTTTGTGGAGTTTGACTTAGATATATTTAAATTTTAATGGATCTTTATTTTTAATAAAAAATCTGGATAAGTTGTTATCTGTTTTAAATGAAACTTTAAAACCGTTTTTCTTAAGTATTTTAGAACATTTCTCTGAGACGACACCATGCCAAAGTATGTTAATGAATTTGAAAAGGAAATTGTTTCTGAAGGATTTTGAACCAAGTGGTGTGTGTATTTGAATTTGTTATAGTATCTATAGTATAATTTATTTATAGTTTTTAAAGAATATCCATTATCTGAAGCAATTTGTTTAATGTTATTAAGTTCTGTTTGAAAACATGAATCTGATAGTGGTATAGAAAATAATCGGTGGAAAAAGGAATGAAAAGCTGCAAATTTATGGGAAACAGGGTGACAAGAGTCAAAAGTTATTACGCAATCTGTGATACTAGGTTTTCTATAAATGTGAAATTTAAAAGTATTATTATTTCTAGAGATTAACAAGTCTAAAAAGGGAATTTGGGAATTGATTTAAATTTCAGCGGTGAATTTAATGGATTGGTTTAAAGAATTTAAGTTGCCTAGTGCGTTATCCAGTTCAGAATCAGATCCTTTGAATAAAACAATTATGTCACCTACATATCTGTACCAAAAGAGAAAATGATCTTTAAAGGGAGAAGAGCTTAAAAACTGATCTTCTAAGTCATTCATGAATATTTCTGCTAAAAGAGGTGACAAATTAGAACCCATTGATAAGCCTGAGTCTTGTGAATAAAAATTATTATTAAATTGAAAGAAATTTTGATCTAGGACAGTCTCACAAAGTGAATGTAAATTTAGTGCATGTATGGTTGGCATATTAGAATTAAATAGTAGTTTTTTTAAAATTAATAAGCAAGATTTGGGTGGGATGATGGGGAACATATATATTATTGTTTAATTATATTATATTTGTTTAAAATTTAAATATATCTAAGTCGAACTCCACAAACTTTAATAACTGTAAAATTACGAATGGAACATGTTTCGGCAGAACACTTCTGCCATCATCAGCCCTAATTTAACAAGAGATTAATGATACAATTGATGAATTACAAGAGGGGTTCTTACCTTAAAGAATATAAAAAAATATGACATTGACGTAATTTTGAATTAAATTTGACGTTTTCAAAGGGTTACATGATTTTTAAAAGATTTCGTAAAAACAACATTTTATAAAATGTAAAAATTAAAAATGGATCAAAGAGAATCTGGTAAGTTTGTTTGAGTGGTGAAAAATTAAAATAGTGAATTAATAATGGGATTATTGAAGTTATTCTGTTCATTTAAACAAGATCTGTTTTCCAGTTTCAAGGCATTCCTTATTTCCAAAGTCTCAAGAAAATCTAATTTCCGGCCTTTATTGCATTTATGAATTAATTTGGAATTTGATGGCGAAAAACTATGTTTCGTTATTAATATATGATTGGCGAAAGAAGAAGGTGTTGATGGTGGAGGATCAAGATCTGTGATGTTATAGATTGTTGATGTGGACAGACTTATTAGACATAGGATTAGCACATAGGAAATACGAGAATCTAGTAAGAAAGTTAGATCACCTTTGCTTTGAACAATTAAACATGCCATTTAAAGATAAGAGGTCCATCTTAGACCATCATGTAGAATATTTACCTATTCAAAGTAGTCAAGCTATAGATCATAAATTTCACAATAGAGTTTTAAATGACAGTAATACCTTATTTTCAGAGTCTGAAATTAATTTTCTTTCCAAAGGCCTTAAATACAATGTCCAACCATTAAATATCCAACACGTAAAAGAAACACTTTCAGTTGAAACAGAAGTCATCACCAATCATTATAATACACTATTGATACCCGATACCATTCCATCACTAGTTACTACATTAAAAAGCTTAAAAACAAAAATTAAAGAAAACAACATTTGTATTAGTAAAGCTGACAAGGGTGATTGTTTGGTAATACTTAACAAATACATAAAACTCAACCTTTTCCCATTAGACCAGTAGTTTCCTTTGTCAATTCACCTGTATCAATACTTTCAAAATGGCTTAATACAATTCTTAGACAACATTTAGATTTTAATAACAAATTTGCAATAAAAAACTCAATAGATCTTTGCTCCAAAATTAGAAATTTCCAAATTCCATCAGACACTAGACTTGTTTCATTTGACGTAGTTAATTTATTCCCCAGCATCCCACCCAAATCTTGCTTATTAATTTAAAAAAACCTACTATTTAATTCTAATATGCCAACCATACATGCACTAAATTTACATTCACTTTGTGAAACTGTCCTAGATCAAAATTTCTTTCAATTTAATAATAATTTTTATTCACAAGGCTCAGGCTTAGCAATGGGCTCTAATTTGTCACCTCTTTTAGCAGAAATATTAATGAATAACTTAGAAGATCAGTTTTTAACTTCTTCACCTGTTAAAGATCATTTTCTCTTTTGGTACAGATATGTAGATGACATAATTGTTTTATTCAAAGGATCTGATTCTGAACTTGATAACGCACTCAGCAACTTAAATTCTTTAAACCAATCCATTAAATTCACCGTGGAAATTGAAATCAATTCCCAAATCCCCTTTTTAGACTTGTTAATCACTAGAAATAATAATACTTTTAAATTTGACATTTATAGAAAACCTAGTATCACAGATTGCGTAATACCTTTTGACTCTTGTCACCCTGTTTCCCATAAATTTGCAGCTTTTCATTCCTTTTTCCACCGATTATTTTCTATACCACTATCAGATTCATCTTTTCAAACAGAACTTAATAACATTAAACAAATTGCTTAAAATAATGGATATTCTTTAAAAACTATAAATAAATTATACTACAGATACTATAACAAATTCAAATACACACACTACTTGGTTAAAAATCCTTCAGAAACAATTTCGTTTTCAAATTCATTAACATACTTGGGCGTCGTCTCAGAGAAATGTTCTAAAATACTTAAGAAAAACGGTTTTAAAGTTTCATTAAAACAGATAACAACTTATCCAGATTTTTTATTAAAAATAAAGATCAATTAGATTACAAATCATCATCAGGTGTATACAAATTAAACTGCTCTTCTTGTGAGTCATTCTACATAGGTCAGACAGGTCGCAAAATATCAGACCGTATTAAAGAACATTTCAGGCACATCTATAACAACACAGATCTTGATCCTCCACCATCAACACCTTCTTCTTTCGCCAATCATATATTAATAACGAAACATAGTTTTTCGCCATCAAATTCCAAATTAATTCATAAATGCAATAAAGGCCGGAAATTAGATTTTCTTGAGACTTTGGAAATAAGGAAAGCCTTGAAACTGGAAAACAGATCTTGTTTAAATGAACAGAATAACTTCAATAATCCCATTATTAATTCACTATTTTAATTTTTCACCACTCAAACAAACTTACCAGATTCTCTTTGATCCATTTTTAATTTTTACATTTTATAAAATGTTGTTTTTACGAAATCTTTTAAAAATCATGTAACCCTTTGAAAACGTCAAATTTAATTCAAAATTACGTCAATGTCATATTTTTTTATATTCTTTAAGGTAAGAACCCCTCTTGTAATTCATCAATTGTATCATTAATCTCTTGTTAAATTAGGGCTGATGATGGCAGAAGTGTTCTGCCGAAACATGTTCCATTCGTAATTTTACAGTTATTAAAGTTTCTGGAGTTCGACTTAGATATATTTAAATTTTAATTTAAATTTACTCCACCTGGATTTAAGAACATTCTTCTGGTTTATATATTTGTTTTTTCACTACTAGCTTCAGAAAACATCATTATAATTATATCGTGTTTGATGCTTCAGAAGTTGATTTTTTCACTACTAGCTGTAGAATGTACGATTATATAGTTTGTAGAGGAGGTGTGAAGTTGTTTTTCTTTCCTAGTAGTTAATAGTTTTTTCATTATTGACTAGTAGTTAATAATGGGCAGAGAGCGGATTTGATGCAAAATGCATATCGTTTATTATTATTTTATCTACCTACTTAACAACAGCGCCCTTCGATTTTCACAAATTGCACCAGTTGCAAATATTAGACATTAATTACCTGCAATTTACGCAAAAAACGAAGTTAAATTATTACAAAAGCACAAGTATTCATTGTGCAGGTTTTCACGAAAATCCGGTCTCTGACGGAGAAATGTCAGAGAAAAAATACATAACCTTTATTTTTGATAAAAAGCGTCTAGCGGGGGCCAGTCACACTTGATCCTGTCTAAATTTCGAGTTTCACGTACAGGAAAATATGACCTTCTTGGAGTAGGTTACTTTAAGGGGTTGACCGCGAAGCGCGAGCCAAAATTTGCAATGATCCACGGAAAAAACAAATGTTCACAGACGGCAACGTCTATTCAGGATTAACTGTGACTTGGCACCCGCTAGACGATTGTATTTTTGATGTTTTATTTATTTAACGATTTAAGCTGCTAGTAGTGAAAAAAATAATATATAAACCACGGTAGAGAAGCCCTTTCTCAGCTTCGCAACTTAATTCCCTCGATGCTTCGTATCTCGGGAATTAATACTGCTTAGCTGAGAAAAATTACTTCTCCTTGGTTTATACTATACTATTTTTGTACCTTACCTAATAATGGATTTTTCTCTCCTACTAGTAGATAATAAAAACAATGTTGACAATGTTGGCATGGTTACTGCCGTAGTTGATGTTTTGACGTCACATTTGCTGTCATTATTAATGATAGCTGACAGCTCAACAATGTAGAACTGGGGAGTTGGAATTTCTTGCGAAATGTTAAATTTGCATTTTTCGGCTAAGAAAAATGGCTTCTCAACCTTGGTATATAATTACTATTAACTGTTGCTATAGATCATCTGTATAATAATTGTGTACTTTAATTTTACTATTATTTACATCATTATCAGTTAATTATTGTATTGTTAATTTTTTGTTTTTGTTTATTTCATGTTAGTTAACCCTTCAAGTATTAAAAGTATTAAAAGCAAGTAAAGGTTCACCCTTGTTTTATTTTTTGGTCCTGAGCCTCATTAGCTCAAGGAAGTATCGAGAGCCACATTAATTCTAAAGTGAAATCTACAAGTGACTGTGGCGCCCCATTAGCGTCCATCAACAAGGTGCACCAGCATCCACATCACATCAGTTCAATTCAACATGCCTTGATGAAAATAAAATATTTGCCCAGGTAATGTTTCCGGATTATTAAATGAACACCCGATATAAGCAGCACTTTAAATAATCTACCATAGTATAGTTCGAACCTTCGCATTTGTGCATCACGCAAAAGATTCTCGTTCTAAAGTCATCAGACAGTCATGCTTATCCCTGAGTGATTTCGAAAACACTTCCAAAATTCACATAATCCGAACTGTGAATACAATGGTTGTCAATTTAGAGACTTCCTCAAGAAGCTAAAAATTTGACTCTCCCAGTATTTTCTGCTCTGGGTGATATACAGAGCGAGTCAATACTGCGAGGACGGAAGACAGTGGCCTTACCAATGAAAATAAAAAAAAAAACTGTTTTGATGTCATCCTATTTTACCATCAAAGCTACATCTACTAAAATTAATTTCAGCTATATTTGGTTTTTCACTATTCCAGAGCCGTACTCAACTTAATTTTTTTAAAGGGAACCTTATATATGTTTTTCCACATTCAGATTTTTTGTTCTAAATGCTGCAACTGCATGTCTTTTTTTCTAAATTTCTTTGTGAAAATTTTCGAAAAGTCAAGTGATCATTTCAAATTCTGTAGCAGCATTTATTATTATTAAATAATGGAAATAGAAATTTGGCATGTCGATATACGAAGCTTGGATCTTTCGAACGCTGCTAATACAATTGGATGTATTGTTCACTAGAACCGATTAACTTATGCAATATTTGGAGATACATAACTTTGTTATTTTAAATGGAACACCCCATATTTTTCTAAGGCTTTGGATAGCCCTATTAATCAAATACGAAAGCCCCCTTTACCACAGCGACGGAATGTCAATTTAGGCATGGCGCTCACCGAAGCCCTGGTAGGGAAACCCGGTTGCCGTCGGACTACTTCCTGGGACCACAATCACCTTCTGGGGCCCCGACGATATTTTTTGTCTGACGGGTTTTTCTACTTTTGGTTTTTACCGACTTCAAAAAAGGAGGAGGTTCTATGTTCGGCTGTATGTATGTTTTTTTTCCCTTTTATGTATGTTCACCGATATCTCCGTTAATTGTGGACCGATTTTGAAAATTCTTCTTTTATTTGAAAGGGTATACTCCAGAGGTGGTCCTATTGTCACCAAGTCCGGATCTGATAAAGGGCTCCCATGGAAATCGAGAAAAATTTTCAAATTTTTCCTTTTATGTATGTTCAGCGATTTCTTCGTCAATTGTGGATCGATTTTGAAAATTCTTCTTTTATTTGAAAGGGTATACTCTAAAGGTAGTCCCATTGACAGCAAGTCCGGATCTGATCAGGGGATCCCATGGAAATCGAGGGAAATTCTCAAATTTTTCCTTTTATGTTCGTTCACCGATTTCTTCGTCAATTGTGGATCGATTTCGAAAATTCTTCTTTTATTTGAAAGGGTATACTCCGGAGGTAGTCCCATTGTCACCAAGTCCGGATCTGATAAAGGGCTCCCGTGGAAATCGAGAAAAATTGACAAATTTTTCCTTTTATGTATGTTCACCGATTTCTTCGTCAATTGTGGATCGATTTCGAAAATTCTTCTTTTATTTGAAAGGGTATACTCCTGAGGTAGTCCCATTGTCAGCAAGTCCGGACCTGATGAGGTGATCGCATGGGAATGGGGCGAAATCCTCACATTTTATAATTATTATGAACTCTCTCGAATGTAGTCGTTCAATAATTATGCAGGTCTTTGCGTCTGGGAGTCATCATTGCCTTAGATTTTTCAGGTAGTAATATTAATTCATCATTGTTTCAGTATTTCTGGTTTTAATTTTTTATAGTTTGCGTCTTTCATCTTCATTTTCAACCAGCCGTCGTTTCCTCATTCGAGCAGCGTCCTTACTAGGTCTACCCATCACTTAAAATTGTAAAATAATTAGCTTTTTAAAAAAAAGAAACCGACTTCAAAAAGCGAGAAATAACTCAGTACATGTATTATTACATGTGCTACCTACTGATCTGGTTGAAGTCGGTGCCAAGCCAAGAAAATAGGTAGTAGATAGATAGATAGGCTGTCCGCTACCGTCACATCGCAAGTCCCACCGCGCGCGCGCCGGAATGCGTGACCGTGGGTGGGGGGCTCGCTATAACGTTGTTGATATATTTGTATAATGACAATAGGTTACAAATTTGTTAACCTCTTTGGCTTGGCACCGATTTCAAACAGATCAGTAGGTAGCACATGTAATAATACATGTACTGAGTTATTTCTCGCTTTTTGAAGTCGGTTTCTTTTTTTTAAAAAGCTAATTATTAGATATATCGAGTGTCCCAACTAAAATTTGTATCCCCGAACAATTCCAATTTCGAAACACTCAGAAGAAAACGCTCGAACAGGTCAGTTTTGTTATCAAGGGGGACCTAATTGTACTAAACTTTCAAGTCTTAGATTTCACCCCTTGAGCCAGGGGAGCCACCCCCTTAAAGATATTAATTGGCATGGGGGGTCGTGTGATACATCATTTTAAAGCTTATTCAGTTCTCTATCTAAACCTACATTTATCGATTCCTTTCTACAAAAAAAAAGCATGAATTAGATATTTTTCAAATCTACATAAAATACTCAACTAAAATTTGTACCTCCTCAACAATTCCAATTTAGAAAGACTCAGAAGAAAACGCTTGAACAGGTCAATTTTGTTATCAAGAGGGACCAGATTGTACCAAAGTTTCAACTCTTAGATCTCACCCCTTTAGCCAGGGGAACCACCCCCTAAATAAAAACTCTATTTTGGATGCTTCAGTGTGTTTCTTTTTCTTCGTGCGGGTTTATTATCTTATCGTTCCTTTTTCTAGTAAAAATTTAATTTTCTTTGCAAATTTTGTTAGTTTTCATCATTTATTTAACGAATAAGTAGTGATAGTTAATAAGAATACTGCACCATTTAACAAAAAAACTGAAAATTTAAATTTCTTTAGAATGCATTTTTTTTTTCTGACGAAAGCACATTTACATTCAACGGCGAACTCAAAACAGACAAAAATTGGAATTATTGGGGTGACCATAACCCTTGCTGGATGCGGGAAACTCACACTCAACGTCCACAAAAACTAAATGTGTGGGCTGGAATAGTTCTTTTCTGATAATCTTAATGCAGAAAGATATGTGCAGTTTCTTCAAGAAACGCTTCGCTCAGCTCTGACGGACCAATTTAGAAATGAATTAGATCCAAACATTACATATGAGAGAATATGGTATCAACAGGATGGAGCTCCACCGCACTTTGTTGCATCCGTTCGGCATTATTTGGACGACATTTTTCATACTAGGTAGATCGATCGGAAGAAGAGGTGCAATTGAATGGCCAGCAAGACCACCAGACCTCACCCCTCTTGACTTTTATTTGTGGGGGTATCATCTTAAAATTAAAGTCTACACTAAAAAACCCTATAATCTTGAAGATTTGCAACAACATATTACCTATGGAATTCAGCAAATCACTCCACAAATGTTGCAATTAAATTATTATCGTCTTGCATTTTGTCAAGAGAGACTTGGTGAACATATTAAACACCTGTTACATTAAAAAACATTATAATTACCTAAAACGAGATTTTTTTAAATTCAAGTCCTACAATTTTCAAACGGTAAACCTACTAGCAAAAAAGAAATAGATTAAAGTTGTTTTTATTTATTTCTTCCTACATTATTAGTTGGAAAAGTAAAAAAAATATATCGTTGTACTCCTTTCTTTATAAGCTTTCTAATGATGTGTCGGTTGACATATCTTCCCATTTGAAAAAAAAAAAAAAAGAAACTTACAGGTGGTTTCAGCCCCCTGAGTAAAAACAAAAGAAAGCTGATCAGGCTAAAAAGTGGCAATTTAAAAACAAAAATTGACGTGTTTCAGAAATTCTTCTCAAAATCAATTGCAGTGAAGATATTGAATTTATTCCAGTTAAACTTTCCACTCTGTATATCATTATCTATTGCTATTTGGTGGTACGCTATTATGAGTGTATTCTCGATTCGTAGTGCAGAAAAACTTAGAATTTATCTTAGCCTATCAGATGAATAGTAATTATACACCAAGGTTGAGAAGCCATTTTTCTTAGCCGAGCTATTTTATTTACCGAGATGCGAAGCATCGAGGTAAATAATAGTGCAAGGCTAAGAAAAGGCTTCGCAACCGTGGTTTATATACTATTTTTTTCACTACTAGCACATTTGTTTAACTTTTCTTCAAATTATAATCATGATAATGCGAAAGGTTCCATGAAAGATATCCATAAAAAGCAAGTAGCATATGAAATTTAATCAATACCTGTCATTTCTATTTTTGTTGCGATGTTGCTAGTGTGGTCCAGCTGGCAAATTTAACATTTGGCAAGAAATTCCAACTGCCCAGTTCTACATTGTTGAGCTGTTACCTATCATTAATAATGACAGCAAATGTCAAGTCAAAACATCAAGTACGGCAGTAACCATGCCAACATTGTCAATATTGTTTTTATTATCTACTAGTAGGAGAGAAAAATCAACTATTAGGTAAGGTACAGAAAATCAATTTCTGAAGCTTAAAACATGATATATAATTATGTTTTCTGAATCTAGTAGTGAAAAAATATACTTACTCGAGCTATAGTGCAAATTACACATTTTTGGATACCTTTTTCCTGTCGTGTATAATAATATACTTCTTACAACTCTTGTTATGCAATCTACTATTGACCGCTACACCTAGACCGAAACTACAACTCACTAGTGCACTTTCGAAAATTGCCAATTCCGAAAGATTGTCGTCAACTGACATATTCAGAATTAGACTATAAAATATCTAGTTAAAGTGTGTTTATTCCTAAAGATTTACGTTAATGATTTCGAAGTGTGTTAAAACGCTTGTAGTTTAATAATAAAACATAATGTAAATATATTGCTGACCTAAATTGCGAATCCTAGGCCACACTCATTGAAATACGTGACAGATATTGGACAATTGCGGGAAGTGGTATAGTGAGATCGGTGTTACACAAACGGGTAACCTACTTTATCGCAAGCACTAAACTGTGTTAATAAAAGTGGACAATTTACCAACTCAACGTCTGGTACATCGTTCTTTCTGGCGGATTATTGTGGTGAGCAAAGTAAAACAAGGAATGTTGCTTTTTACTTCTTCATGTTTATGTAAGGATTCCGTAGTTTTAGTAATTTTGCGCAGGTAAAAAAATTTATTTGGAGCGATATACCCACCCAATGTAAAGTGGAGACACTTTTTTACTAGAAGTCAAAAGATTGTACAACATTTTTCGAAAAAAGAAGCACTTTTCCTTACTCATAATAAAACACTAGGACAAGCTAATTTTATATTGAACTTTTTGCTTGTAGTACACATTAAAGTCCCTCTCTCCTGTTTCCGTTTTTCCTCCCAGACAAATGCTTGCAATAAAGCTTGAAGGGGAATCGTTTAAACCACCATCTTTAACATTAATTACCCGACAGCTCGCTATATTGGTTCTATCCCTCGAATTTAATGAACCATTCCCTGCTCCTAGAAATAAAAACACTGAATAAATCTCATTGATGTTCCCACGAAAACAACCTTTCCCTCCAGCGAAAAAATGAACCTCTCATGTAATTACGCCGTTTAGCCGCACCTAGTCGATCAATGAATTATAGATAAAGCTCACCCTTAATCCAATTTGTAGTTTCATTGTCCACTCCCTACGACAACGTTGTAAATAATTCAGGTGGTTTCGCAACACTCATATGATCACCATTTTTGATTCTTTTTGGTAATCACGCTGTTGCCACAAACACGTAATGAATTCCTCTACCCACTTGCAGTGTTTTGGTTTTATTTATTTCATTTTGAGTTTATGTTTAGCAGTAAAGTTTACACAGCTACACGATATAATTAGGCATAGACATGTTAACTTAAATGTCCGGATTTGCGATTGTTTACTTTTGTTTGATTTCAACGGCAACGAACAAAGTGTGTGCTTTAGGGTTCTTCATTTTTAATTTTATTTACATAAAATTAGGGCAGACCGGAGTTGGATATTTGTGTCGAGTCAATACCGGTGGGTTTCTGTATTTTTGCAGGTACATCAAACATGCAATGTATATACAAATTTGAATATTTTAGTAAAACACAAATATTTACGCGAATGTAGATTTGAGCATTCCTTGTCAAAATGTATTGTGGGAAGTAAACTTGACGTGAACAAAATTGTGAGCGCGAAGAGGAACGAAAGCATATTCTAGCAATCGCAATTTGTCCGCACTTCTGACAACTGATAGTGAAAATAAACAAATATTGGTTAATATTAGGGTATCCAGAAAGTCCTAAGCGTTTTTAAGAAAAATAACAAAAATATATTACTTAAAAAAATAAACAACAAATTAACTAAATATTCGGCGTTATTGTCAACGATTTCCAACCGTCTTTGTCCCAAAAACTAAATTCCATGACGAGTTAAAAACTCTTGGCAAGCAGCTTCAGACTGCAGTAGCAATCTAATCAGATAAATATAATACAATTACAAATAAATATAAAAAATAATAAATTTAAAAATATAATTATTGCAAAAATTATTCTATTTATAAACCAGAAGAATGTCGATGAACCCTTCTGTAATTCATCAATTGTATCATTAATCTCTTGTTAAATTAGGGCTGATGATGGCAGTAATGTTCTGCCGAAACATGTTCCAACTGTAATTTTGCGGTTATTTTAAAGTTTGTGGAGTTCCACTTAAATATATTTAAATTTTAATTATTCTATTGTTTGGATTTTTCTGCTATAGAACGTGCAATAGTACATTATTATACGAGCTTCATTGTGACATGAGTGGTTTTGGGGCACGACGAGCGCAGCGAGAAGTGCCCCAATAGAACGAATGTCACAATGCCTCGTTAAACGAGTGTAATATACTATTTTTTCCACTTTGGAGCTCTTCGTTTTATGAAAATGTTAAAATTCTGTTTTTTTAATAATCTAGGGATTTTTAGGATTAGGTAGTTGGATTAGGAACGGTTGTGTTTCTGGTTATGTTTTTTATCTGAAAAGTTGACACTTGGCTTGACTTCGCATGGAGTTGGTTAAAAATGCTCAATACCAACGTATTACGTATCAAATAAAAAAACCAAAAGCAGTTTCACAAAAAGTTCCTTTGTGACACTACTTTTAGTTTCACAAAAACTCAATTATGACACCAAAGTAGAAAAATTTATTTATGGGTTTAATGAGTAGGTATGTAATTTTTTTTAAAAGCAGAAGTCCCAGCAATTTTGTATTCTATTTTTAATTGAGGTGAAACTTCTGTAAGTGGACTCAGGCTTGGAAACCAGCGTTACGAAATTTGTGTGAATTCCTTACGCTTATCCATGGCGGTTACCGCTGTCGGCCTCGGCGCTGAGAAGAACGGTTTCATTTATTATTTTTTATCAAGCTTCTCTCAATTTAAATACATTAATTGTTTAAAATACTGTGTTTGTTTACATTTTATGAATTTTACCATGATTAGTGATATTATGACGGGGAGATTTACTTCAGCCAAGTGGGCAACAATAGAGACTAAATTCAATAGACGACACATTATCAGAACATAATCAAAGACCAATGAAAAGTAATAATATAATCGAGAAAAAAAAACTGCAGAAAAAAAAACAAGTATAATACAGCAACAGAAAAAAAGGAGTCACTGAATTACCCAAGAAGCAGCTGAACACTGCTATTGAACGCACGTGGGAATATCACTCAATATCAAGAAAAGGTGTTTGTCTCTGTATAAACGATGAGACCAAGAAAATACAAATAAACATGATTATCATAATTATTATATACAAGTAAATTAGAATTCATACCTTATTTAATTATATTGTAAACTGATTATGTAAATTTTCAGATTCAAGGATAATTAGTAATTTGTAGAAAAAATGTTTGTTTTTTCGTTGTGTATTCCAAGAAATTAAAAGTGTTTTTTGAAAATTGCATAGCACCTGAAATAATTGTACGAAGAAGAAATCGAGGCTTACCGTGCAGGGATCCCCCCTATAAGACTTCATAAAAAAAGGAAACGGAGAAAAAAAACAAAAAAAAGGGTTACGGAATAATAAAAAATTAAAACGGAACAAAGTGGAAAGAAATAAAATAGTAGATTATTATACGAGTTCCTGTGTAAATTGGACGCTTTATGCCACAAGGGGTTTATAAAAGCACGAGTATAACGAGTGATTTTGTGAACCCCGAGTGGCATAAAGCGTTCAATCTACACAGGTACGAGTGTAATACGACGTTTTATCGTTCGACACAACCCCGGAAAGCCTTTAAATTGCTCAAAATCCATAAAAATAGTTTCACGTTTATCTGTAATTTTCATTATTTCATGACAGAGAGTGTTTACACAAGCGAAAATTTGAAAATTCTGACAGTGTCCAACGATAAAATAATAAAGGTATCTTACAAATAATTGAGAATAAAAATTATGATAATAATAGTAACCACGTGAATGTATCAATTTTTTAGGTCAACCTTTAGGGAAGAAAAAGTACAAAACCAAAAAAAAAAAGTTGAGGGTTGTCATTTAAAAAAATTTATGATGCCGTCATAGTGTAAAAACCAACAACTATTTTGTATTGTATAGATGTTATGACATTTAATTTTGGTTTTTATATTATAAACTAGCTGACCCGACGAACTTTGTACCGCCTCAGAATCAATAAATGTTGTGTTAACTTATTATCTGAATCAAATTCAGTTTTTTTATCAAAGCATAATGCACACAACGCCATCTACTGGCATTACCGGAACCAGCTTACAACGCTATGTTCATTTTTGTTTCTGTCATGTATCAAAGATAGCGTTATATACGGTTTGCATACAAAATGTATGTAGTCAATCCGTTCTCGAGATATCATCAAAAATTTTTTGTGTGGAGTCCACGCGCAACAGAAGTGAAACTTTAGAGTTTACTCTTCAAAAATCGATTATAATTTTTAAAGCCCGGTGGCCGGCGTTATTTGTTAATGTTGCTCTGTACAAGGGTGGCTTCCGTTATTGTCGTTGCCCTGTATCAAGCTCGCCGCCCCTGATAATTCTTCCGATGTTTTAATAGTTGTTTTTATTTTTGACTTTACGCCAAAACCTCAAAGGAATAAGATTTTTTGCTTGTCCTGAAACCAGCAAATCTGTAATTAAAACTTCATTATTCTGACCGAGTTAAAAGAAAAGTATATTTTTCTCTTGATTTTGGACTTGGTAATGATTAATTTTAATCTTAAAGTTTTCTTATCACGAAGGCAAGCTATCGTTTTAGAGTAGAATTGTGCGCAGAAATGGGTGGGGGGTTAATTGAATAATGATTGTTCTTGTTAAAAATTAGTTTTTTTTTATGTTAAAGGTGTTTCTTTGAGTTGCCATTTTTTTATTAAATTAATTTTAATTTATTTAAAATAATTTTTTCACAAACATTTTTGTTATTTAACTTGCGTAAACTCATTTGTCAACGTGACATCGTCGTCAAAAAAATAAAATCGCCAATGTGGTGGGATTTAAAGAGCAGAGAAAAAATTTATAAGTCCAAAATTAAGAGAAAAATGAAGTTTTCTTTCCACTGAGTCAGAATAATGAAGTTTTAATTACAGATTTGCTGGTTTCAGGACAAGCAAAAAATCTTATTCCTTTGAGGTTTTGGCATAAAATCAAAAATTTTTTTCTTTTCCTCTTGTAAACTCAATCCGGGGACATACTGTAGATTTTATAGCATTTAATTTTTGTTTTTGTTGGAAATTAATTTCCCTTTTTGAATTTTGTTTGAATCCAGGTTCATATCTCACATATTATAGAACACATGGCCAATCGGTCAAAATTATTACTACAGGGTGCCCATTTTATCTGTTCACGCTTGAAGATTCAGAAGTAGGCAACATATTAAACATTTCATCAACAACCATGTTTTTTAAGGATTTACATTTGATATTTGATTAAAAGATTGCTTTGAATTGACGTTTTGAGTTTATTTTTAGACCCATTATGATTCTTCATTTAAAAAAAAATAGTTTACGTGATCTGTAAAATGTGTAATATGTTGCCTACATATGAATCTTCAGGCGTGAACAAATAAAATGGCACCCTGTATGGACCATTACATAACGCAATTAATAATTTTGTTTCAAGCTCTATCATTACACTGTATGTATTAGAGAGGAAAGTAATTTTATGGAGGCAACGTATTTTATAAATCACGTATTATCAAGGGTAATGTAGTGTGCGTCCCACAGTGACAATACCACAGTATTGTATTGTCAGTTATAGATAACAAACGGCAACAATGAATTTACATTGTTGATTTTTGTCGAAATTGTATTCTCAGAATACTTTATTTTTATAATACATTTCTTTACTTTACCATAAATATTATTATTTTATATTTATCATAATTGCTTTATTCAATAAATACTACGCACCAAGTGAAAAAGGATACGCCCAACAACGTTTAAAATAAATGAGGTACCTATTGGTTGGGCCCTATTGTAAAGACATATGGTTACCCAGGCCAATATTCAGTTTGAACGTACGGAATAACACAGAAAACAATCTTTGGTTAACTGGGTTTTCTCCTGGTCCCTAAAAGCAACAGGACACTGTTATATCACAAAGCAAATCACACCGAGACACTTTAGTTCCGCTATTCTGCACGAGGTTACAGCATCTCACAACCGACATACAAAATTTTATCTCATTTCAACATCGGAAGAAATTTGTCTCAGTAAATGACAACTTTACAGGTTCCTAAGCTCTAGACAGAAAAAAATCTAAGATACGTATTGAGTTATTCAGTTAGTTGGATAAAAAACATTCCTAAACATTAAGAATCCCTATGTACCATTTTTATTGGTATTATTTCTTGGATCTTGAACTTAAATTTACTGACCATTTTGCTATTTATTTTATAGATACTATCTACCATTTCTGCGATATAAGTGTTTTCCACCAAACGTCTGTGTTCAAAAATTTTGCTAAAATTCCATTTCAGTACTGTATTTTGATAAATTTTTCTCCTTGCGAGAAAAATTCTTAAAGGAGTGTAGACAGAATGAACGAGTTAAAGTAGTGCAATGCAAAAATATATTCTGCCAATATTAAGTTGGGAACATTTTATTATTTTTTTTCAGTCTTTTATAAGAGATCTATCTCCCACAACGACCCATCTCCCCCATGCAAATAAATTCCTGCATCATTTATTTCCTCTCCTACTGAATGTTTTATTATTTCGCCGGTGCATGGCTGCGGTATGGTGCCGCACAGGTGCATTATTCTTAAACGGGTTGTGTCCCAAAAGCTGATCAATACTGCAAGTGACCCAGTGGCATGAATGCACCCCCTTTGACATTCCGCAGGAAATTCGCGTGTGTGGGTCGGTGTTTGCAGGACGTGTTTTTCTTTGCATAATAATAGGGGTTTTTGTTGGCAATTTTGTTCGTCGTGAATTCCAAAGAACTCAATTCTGTCAGGTATCGATTCGGGTTCACTTCTACAAGTGTGCACAATCCGTTCTGGGTGGCGCAAGAGGCGTAATGGCAGGAAATGGGTTTCTTGCCGGATTTTTACGGTGGATGGCTATTTAAAATAAAGTAAGAAGGAAAATTGAAAGAGTTAAGTCACCGTATTCTACCATTTCGAGATTTAAAAAAAAAATTTTTGGAACAAGCTATATTTCTACGGTTTTGAGAGCTTAGATTATTCCATACGTGTTTGCCACTTGTGACGTGAATTAATAATCTATCCCACATTTTTATTATTCAGTAAAATTGACCTTTCAGTAAAATTTGTTTGAAGAAGGCTCTCATAATATTAACGGAATGTAAATATTGCGCGCTCCTATTGAACCATTCTTTAACTCCTCTGCATACACCCTTCCAAATTGATTTTATTGAACTTTAAATTTATCTTACTATCCCAACTTGCAAATCGATCACCCTTTGTACAAATAACCGTCTGTTTCCTCCCATTCCATCCGACGCTCCCTATTAATTTCTTTCAATAAATTCCCATTACAGAAACTCTCCAAAAAAAGAAAACTTTCTGGCTTATGCAATCCCATTCTGTTGGCTCTTTTAATCACTGCTTCCGTCGAACAAATAGTGATTTAATTTGCTGATTGACCTCCGATTCGCTTGTTCGTCTTGATTTTGATTAACCGACAAACTTCGGGGACGATAAATTCGAAGAAAACTTTCCGTTTCTTGGTCGGCAGTCGCTGTGAAATTCAACGGGAGAATGCGAATCTTTTTCTGGGAAAAATTATTACTTATGCCGGGGGCGGCTTGAAGGGGGTGGATCGAGTCTGGACGGGATAATGGAGTTGCGATGAAAAGCGGTTTTTTGGTTGGGAAAGTTCGAGATTTGGTTGGGAAAAACGAGGATATGGTGACCGCGAGGAATGTTGTGTGAGTGGAAATGCTAGTAATGATATGTAAAATGAATGTCGAAAAAGTGTTGAAGTGCTAAGAGCTTCCAATTTTATACTATATTGGGGTTACTTCGAACATTGATATTGGAATAAGAAATCAATTAGTCAAAGTGTTAATAAAAAATAATAATGGATGCGCCATCTATTTTCGCTGCTATTATAATTTCTCACGGGTTTATAGATAGACACATTTTTAACAATATTGTGTATTTTATAATACAGATCTTCTTTGCTTGTTCAACACACAACATTGTAAAATCTTGTCGGTGACAGAAGTAATGATTAATTAAAGACAGCCATAAAGATACTTTTTACAACACACCACATAAACACCTTGTTACGTTAATGTACAGCACTAAAACGTGTTAGGAGCAAACAAAGAGAAATAACCACGTAATATAATTTTATTACTCATTTTACAACAAAATATGCTTTGTAACATCTTACACTACAGTGGTTTTTCTAATACAGCTCTTGAACAATGAGGATCATGACGTGATTGCTGACAAATTATTGTGCCTTTCTAATGAGATGTACGTTATAGCTCGAACGGAACTGTAATTAGGGCGATAACTAAACTCTAGCAGGGCGTTGATGGCTGTTCAGGCTAGAGTGTAATCAAGTATTGTGGTTCCGGAGGGTACTGTTTACTCATGTTCAATTCGGATAGGGCACATAAGAGGCTTGATTTTGTGTAAATTTGCACTGGATGATATCATGCTTAACCGTCATCACTTGTGTGCATGTGTGGATATTGGATTGAATGTTTAATATTTGCAATTGGGGAAATGAGTAATAGTAATTTCTGACGTCAGGATGGTTTATAATAGTATATTGAAACACTAGTTTTGTAAAACTGATATTAAGACACGAGTTCAGGTTTGCAGCACGACTGCGGTAGGCAGGAGTGCCTGTAAAGAACGAGTGCTCTTAAGTTTTACAAAACAAGTTTTTCATGTTATTTTTCCTAATTTGCATATTAATTTCATTTTTTTAACAAATAAAATCAATTTTGGTAATTTAGGAAATTTTGTTAAATTTTGATTTCTCTGTACCTGACGTATACTTGAGATGACTTACATGGAACCTTAACCACAAAATCACACTAACATTTCGTTCAATGCAAGGTTCAGTGTGTCTAACCAATGGAAACAAAAATTCTAGATTGAGTGCGTTAATAGCTTTGTTACAACAGCAAATTAGGAAAATAGTTATACAGACCGTTTCAATCGAAATCCGTTAAAAAATTGTTTTATTTTAATTACTAACTTATAGACTATGTAAATAAAAAATACTTATGTGTCTGAAAAGACAATTAAAAGACCTTTCAAACGACACGTTACTCGACCCCTATTCCCTATTTAAAATATCGAGGTTGCTCCTGTCTGGAGTATGGGGTTGCACCAATCCTGCTTACTATTGCATCAAAACATGTCCCCCTCGAGATAAAAATTGACCTGTTTTTAGATTTTTCTTAAATCTCTTTTCCTAAAAAGCTATTGAGGGTGGCTCGCAGGGTGATTCAGGAAGTGTGGTAGATATTTAAACTTCAAATTTTAATGTCCCTAAACGTAGTTTTGACGGTATTAAAAAACGCTTTGTGTAAAGTTGAAAATTTAGTGGCAATCAGCGATGCACTCAAAACATTTTGATAGTTGCTGGATTTATTTTGGACAAAAAACTTACTACTTACTATACAAACTATTGTAACCATCTCGGTTTTTATTGATTAACCTTTTCCGACTGACAAAAACCACTTTTGCTTTCAATTGAAAAAGATAAAAACTCACCTAGGCCAACGTAACATTTATAAAAACTACAATTAATTATAAAAAATGACGACCGCCCTGGACTCTGTTGAACACGTCGCGATCTCGCGGATGCATACTCCATTATCTGTCCCGTACCTAATTATTGCACGGTGTTGATGGGACTCACATAAACAAGCTGTTTCATGTGGCTTCAAACGTAGGGGCCACAATACCAGGCCATTTATTCCGATTCACCTTTCGTGTAAATTACTATGTAACCAGTCTGACACTATGTGTGCACGACGGGGAGGAGCTCCGTCTTGTAAGAACCGCATTTGTTGTCTTATGTTTAAACGAACGTCCGCTAATAATTTCTCTAATAATTCCTCTATTAACTGTACAACTCCCGAGACGGAGAGAGTTCCCACGGGTTTCATCGTAGGTCACAATCATATCGGTTACGTTACTATTTGAAAATAAAGACATCTTATAATAATTAGTGCAGCGTCAACAGTCAAAGTAATTAATTGGCAGTAGTTCACCGCTCTCATTACAGAAAAAAGTCTTTCTTTGTTTAGGACAAGAGATAAGAGTTTATTTAGGTGCTTCGATCATGTCAGCGGTTCTCAATCGGTTTTCGCCTAAATTTTAAAACTATATTATAGATATATCATGCGTTTTTTTACAGTTAATTTTTTTTTCTAGGTCTCTTCATATTAGGGACTGTCAGAGGTTTAAATAGCTATTAAAAGACACCATATAACACAATGCAAACAGCAAAACAAAATCGTTTTTTAATGGTCGTTAACATAAATATAAAATAGAACCATAAAATCACTATAGGTCAGAGCAATAAATTCAGAGCTATGCATTCGTTAATATCTAATAAATATAATTTCCTCTCAACCGGAAATAAAGTGCAACTGTATTCCCCCGTTTTCGACTAATAATGTGGTACTTTATTCCCTAGGGAATAAAATATAAAAATACTTCTTTAGCTCTTGCAGTAATGGCCAAATGTCTCAACTGTCTTCGTGATCGTTGTTTTCTCCCATTTCTACTAATTTTAATTCTTAACTTCAATTCTGTGAATTGAGAGTGTTAGACAAAGTCACAATTATTACTTGAAAAAAAAAAATTGTTCTAATTTATTATAAACTTAGGAGGGTGGGAGGAAAGTTTTGTATGCATCTCTGGAATAAAGACCGTTAATCTCTCAAATGAAAATGCTCTCGACTATCTACGATCGCCTCTGGCATTTCTTACATTCTCCGGATTAAAATGGGTCTTTATTCCCTAGATACATAAATAACTGTTAGATATTAGGCTCAGCCACAGTGATTGCTGAGGCGGAGGGAGAATACAGGTCCAGTAAGAAGAATCTTAGGGACCTGATAAGGAAGGCCAAAGAGGCCAAGTGGAAGGAATTGGTCGAGGAAGTACAGAACGACCCATTCGGACTGGGTTACAAGATAGTGACCCAGAAATTGAGGATCGACGACGGCGGAGCGACTGTCCCGCTGACGCCGCAGTTTAAGACGCAAATCGCGGAGCAGCTCTTCCCGAGGCATCCCGTGACAGAGTGGAACGTTGAAGACGGCGACATAGCCGACGCAAGGGAGTTCGAAATCGAAGAAGTCAAAGAAGCCGCCCGCAAGTTGCGGCCCGGCAAAGCACCAGGACCTGACAACATCCCAGTGGAAGCAGTCAGAGCGATCGCAGCCGGCGGGGCGGGTTGCTCGTATCTCCGAGAGGTGTACAGCAGTCTGTTTCGTGACGGGATCTTTCCCAAAGAATGGAAAGAAGCTAGACTTGTTCTTTTGAAGAAGCCAGGGAAAGAAGGAACGGCACCGAAGGACTACCGTCCCTTGTGCCTCCTTAGCGTTGCGGCCAAACTTTATGAGCAGTTGATTCTTCGCCGGCTCAATGAAGAAATGGCAGAAAAGGGCGGGCTCAGCGACACCCAATACGGGTTCAGGCGGGGACGCTCAACCATGGACGCCATTGCGGCAGTGATGGAGACGGCGATGTGGGCCAATTCGGGCCGAACCAGGGCGAAACACTGGTGCGCTCTGGTCACTTTCGACGTGAGGAACGCCTTTAACACGGCGGGATGGAAGCACATTATGGATGCCCTCGAGGAGATAGGCATTTCGGTGTGCTTGAAGAAGGTGATAGGTAACTACCTATCGGAAAGAGCGATCAGGCTGGGAGATGGAGGGAATGACGTCTTCCGAGTGACGAGCGGTGTCCCGCAGGGTTCAGTCCTTGGGCCCACTCTGTGGAACATTGCGTACGATGGGGTACTCCGCCTTCGACTGTCCCCAGGGGCAAGAACAGTGGCGTACGCCGACGATCTGGCACTAGTGGTGGCGAAGAGACATCTTCGCGACTTGGTGCAGACAGTGAACAGGGCGATCCGACAGATCGGAGCATGGATGGAGAGCAGAGGCCTGAGCATGGCCCCTGAGAAGACAGAATCTGTCCTGCTGCTTGGCAGGAGAAGAGTACCTGAGGATGTCGTCTTCCGAGTCATGGGAGTCGACCTCAAGCCGCAGAAGGTGGTAAGGTATCTCGGAGTGGATATCGACCAAAGAATGTCGTTCGTGCAACACGTAGAAAAAGTGACGGCCAAAGCAGAAGCACTGACGGCCAAGCTGGGAAGGCTCATGCCGAATGTGAGAGGACCCACTCAGGCGAAGAGACGTCTGCTGGGAGAGGTGACGAATTCAATCACGCTGTATGCGTCCTCCGTCTGGGGACCGACGGCCTTGAAGCTCCAGAAGAACCGGAACATGATCCTCAGTGTGCAGAGGAAGACTGCTCTGAGGATCATCTCGGGGTACCGGACAGTGTCGACGGATGCGGCCCTAGTAATCGCGGGGGTCGTTCCATTAGACCTGCGGATCAGAGAAGGTCGAGAGACCAGAGAAGGGGAAAGAACCAAGATGGAAGCTCGACAGAGGTCCATCGAGGAGTGGCAGGAGAGGTGGGATCGATCCACGAAAGGAAGGTGGACGCATAGGCTGATACCAAATATCGGCAGATGGTTGCGCCTTCGAGAGAGATTGGGAGGACAGGTGACGTACCGCTTCACCCAGGTGCTTTCGGGCCACGGAGATTTTCGATCCTACCTGCACAGGATGCACAGGGCCGAAGATGACAGATGTGTCTACTGCGGAGCGGAAGACACGGTAGAACACACCGTATTTCATTGCGGAAGGTGGGAGCGGCAGCGACTGAGAGCACAGATGCTGCCTGCAGAGGGAGAAGTTCTCACGCCGGAGAATATGGTGGAAGCCATGGCTCGGTCAGAAGAGAACTGGAAGGAAATTCTCAGCATGGTCGAGAACATCCTCCAAAGGAAGGAGTCTGACCAGAGAAGGAGAGAAACGGAGGCGGAAGAAGCGGGCCTGGACGGACCGTGATTCATGGTCCGCGGGCCGACGCTTTTGATGCCGAAGGAGACAGCCGGAACGCGACCTCCCGGGAGGAGGGGGGCCGCGGGACGGAAGAGAAAGAAAGATCGAGCACGCCCGGGACGCGGAAGTCGCGGGCGTGCACGACGCGAAGGAAGAACGACACCGTTGGCCGCGATGGACCGCCGGGGTCTGCCTCTTGGCGGACCCCGGAGGACCGGCGGCGAAGGAGATAACGGTGTCGCAGAGACAAGAATCCGTGCGCGGAGACGCGGGACCACGGAAGAAGCCGAAAGGCAAGACAGACTTCTCCCTTGAAGTTATGCCGTGAGGTGATCCCGAGGGGTGAAGCAGAAGGAAAAGACAGCCCCGCTCGGACAGAAGCCGGGCCGGGGAGGTTCTGGGGGGCCACTTGCCTGGTTAGCCACGGCGCCAGCTACGCCCCCCCCAAAAAAAAAAAAAAAAAAAGATATTAGGCTCAAAAACCGAAACCGCTCACTGGACCTATTTGAATCAGGTAACATTGGCAGAACTAGAAGAGGCATTGCTTGTAGTGTTGTTGTAGATGTAGTTCCGCCAAACACCTTCCTGGCAATTTCGATGCGCTTTTCTACGGAATCTTCAAAGAACAATGATGCTACAAATCAAATAAATTGAATACAAATGATCTAATTTCAATGGGAAATTGCAAACTTACCTTACATCTAAATTAATAGACAAGAATTGCCTCTTCTGTTACGGAAAAGATTTTTGTTATTTTCTCTCCAATGACAAAAACTTGCATAAACCTTGTCGTAAGCAGCTTTAGATTTCACAGGTAACAATTTTTCCCGCAATAATTTGCTTTTTTCTAAAAGTTGTCAGGAACGTCATACGACTTTTCCATTTTCGTTTTTAATAAACAACATTTCTATAGCAACTCATACGTAGTTGATCAACAAAAAAAATTATGAATGATATTCTTGCGAGAACGCTTAAAGTTTTGGTTGTAAAATGCAACTCGACTGCGTCTCGTTGCATAACAACAACCTCAAACTTTAAGCTTGTGTTCTCGTACTTATATTATTATTAACGATAAACTGCATTAGTTTTTTCTACACGATATCATATAATGTAATTTATAAAAGGACAATTTATCCATTTGTTTAAAAAAACACGTATCTCCTAATGGGTTATTTATTATTAATTGTCACTACTCAAGTAGAAAATAAAATTTTTAATCGTGGATTATGAGTGTGCTCACTATTAATTACTTTAATTAATCAGTTTCTAATAAAAGAGACACATTATATTACTTGACTTAATATGATTAAATTTCTTGCGATTTAAAATAATAAAATGGGATATAACTTTTAAATTACTTATTGATTCTGCATTTCGTTGTAGCACTTCAAACCTCGATACGTTTTATGAGATAATGAAATGTACTATTATTTACTACTAGCTGTAAAATGTACCATTATATAGTTTGTCGAGAAATTGTTTTTCTTTCCTAGTAGTTAATAATCATTTCATTATTGACTAGTAGTTAATAATGAAGAAATTTATTTCATCCAAAATGCATATCTAATAAATGTAATTTATGTAATTATAAATACAAGAATAGACAGAAAAATATGATTTATAGGATTTAAGCTGCTAGTAGTGAAAAAAATTATATGTAAACCACGGTAGAGAAGCCTTTTCTCAGCTTCGCAACTTAATTCAGTTAACACTGCTCAGCTGGGAAAAACAACTTCTCTACCTTGGTATATAATACACTATTCATTGCTACGTAATTCAAGCACTATTCGTGTATTTCTAAAGATATTAGCTGTATTTTATTTATTATTATTATTAACCTGATTTAGACACGTTATACATCAAATAAAATTACTTTTTGAAAAAAAAGGTGAAGGTGAATTGGGTCGTGCGTGTATCGCTCCGATGTAAACACCTAAAATCCGCTGTTATAGTTCGTTATAAATTGGCGAATTTGTACTAAAGTTGTGATTCAAAACTGCCCACCTCAAAAGGTAAGCTGTTAGATCCAGGGTTATCCTTACCTCTAGAAATTTCCATCTGAACTTCCATCGACACCACATCTTATCGCTGTGTTTTACTTATCTCCACCACAAAAAGTAGCCGCTGCGTTTAACACGCAGTGGAGCTACGCGATATGACTTCGATAGTAAATAATGGAAATGCTACTCCACTACGTTCCTATGCTCATGCTTCAAAATCAACTCCAGCCGTAAATTTCCCCAAGCGTAATCAAGCCATAATCATCGACACAATAGATGACTTCAAACTGTCAGACTATGTAATAGCTGTGGGTAATCTAATTGGGCCAAAAAACATCTTATCTGCTTCCAGAATCGCTAATAATCGAATCTGTATCTATCTATCGTCAACAACACATGTAAACTATCTTACTGAAACCGTTAACAAAATAAATATCCAGAATCACGAATTCAAAATCCGGAAGTTAATCACACCAGCTAAACGCATTTTGATCTCAAACGTCTGCAGTTCAATTCCTCATAACTCTATTGAAAAGGAAATAAAAAGTCTAGGTCTGACGACAGTCTCACCAATCACAACGCTAAGAGCAGGCCTACAGGATGAAGCCTACGCTCATGTTGAGAGTTTTCGACGACAAGTGTTTGTTACACCACCTCCAGACGACTTTAATCTTCTACCATCCATTGTTATCACTTTTGAAGATACTAGCTTTCGTATTTTCTTAACCTTTGACGAAATGACCTGTTTTTCGTGCAAAAAACCAGGTCATACAGCAAATAAATGCACAACAAATAATGAAAACTCCCTAAACGAACAAACTGACACTCCACTCATATCAACTTTAAGTTCATCAAATCCTACGACTATCATAAATCACCCATCGTCTGAAGAAAACAATCCACTAGCTACTGGTCCATCGGGTTCTACTTCAGGCGCCTTCTACCAAACTCAACTCAAACGGCCTGCTAGCACAACATCCGACGATCTATTTGTTACTCCAAGTCTTCCTTCAAACCAAAAGTCGAAAAAGAAATCTAAGAAATCTAAGACTACGATGCCTACAGAACCTCCAAATACGGTAACTGATCCGAACTTCCTCCAAAATGAATTACTTTCACTCAAAAAACGGTAGACGAAATGAAAACTTTTCCTCTTTCTTGCGAACAGTTGACAGACTTTCTCTCAAACACAGACTCATCTTCTGATATTTTACATTTACTTAATCAGTACACTACAGACGTTATCGGTTTTCTAGATATGTTAAAACAAATCTATCCACTACTGACAAATCGAAGTACCAAGATAAAATTTACGAAGACCAGAAATAAACTAAATCAACTCTTAAAGATAGATTCTGAATCCGACTATGACACTGATGTCTCCCAAAATAGTAACACCTTTTATTAGGCGTCTTCACCTTGCAGTGGAATTATGGGGGTATTATGCCCACATTGAAGACCTCCAGTTATTAACAGCCAAACTAAAACCACCTGTCATTGCTTTACAAGAATCTCGATTCAAAAATGGAAAACCTCCCAGCTTAAAGAAGTATCACGTCTATCACAAAAGTCGAGCAAATGATTCAATAGCTTCTGGTGGAGTAGTACTGCTAGTTGACAAGTCGTACACTTCCAAGGAAATAATGATTAATAGTGACCTTGAAGTGGTAGCGGCCACTGTACACTATCCAAATCCAATAACAGTTTGCAACATCTACCTGCCCCCAAACAAAAAGACTACGTCTAGCGAACTCAACGATATACTGGCACAACTACCTACACCTAGGCTCATTGTTGGAGACTTTAACGCTCATAGTCCAGTATGGGGCGAGACAACTTCTAACACAAAAGGAAAAATTATCGAAAAACTTCTGGAAACCTCTAATCTCTTCTTGCTCAATACGGGACAAAAAACGAGATTCAACGCTGCGACAGGACAGTTCTCAACTCTTGATTTATCTCTATGTGATCCCTCCATTGCACATCTGTTTGAATGGTCTGTACTCTCCGATCTCCTAAACAGCGATCACTTCCCCATATTTATTCAAAACATCCACGATAACATCAGCCAGGAAAATTCAATCCATCGACGTTGGAAAATCCACGAGGCAAACTGGGAGCAGTACTCCAATATTGTTGCTACTAAGATAGTCGCTCATACGCCCTCAGACTCAGCAATCCAACAAATCGCTGACTTAACTGCTATAATCACCCACGCAGCAGAAGAAGCAATCGGAAAGACATCAGGTTTGGCCAAACAGCGTTCAGTACCATGGAGGAACAAGAATTGGGAAGTAGCAGTGAAAGCAAGCAAAAAAGCTTTAAATCGTTTAAAACGCCACAATACCATCGACAACCTAATGGAGTTTAAGCGTTTAAGAGCCAAGGCCCGACGAGTTCTCAAAGACAGTAGAAAAGAATCTTGGCACAACTATGTGTCCACAATAACCACTTCAACTCCAGTCAGTCAAGTTTGGAATAAAATCAAGGCAGTCAAGGGAACACACACGAGCTCCAATATAACAATGCTACGCAGCAACGGAAACATCTACCGCGCCAATAGTGAGATTGCTGAAGCAATTGCTGCTCAGTTCCAAAAATCTTCAGCTGACTCAAATTATCAACCTGAATTTTTAGCGTCAAAAAAACTGAAAGAAAATCATAACATACACATTAATATCGATGACACACATCCAATCAATGACCCCATCCAGATTGAAGAACTAAATGAAGCTCTGACTAACTGCCGAAATACAGCACCTGGTCCGGACGAAGTACCGTTTCTTTTTCTCAAAATGTTGCCACCTTCCGCTAAAATTTATCTTCTAAACTCGTATAATGCTTTACTACAATCTGCCACTTTTCCCGAAATATGGTCATCTGCTATAGTACTACCAATTCTAAAACCCAATAAAGACAAAACAGACCCTAGGTATGTCTTACAGGCCCATCTCGTTGACATGTACCGTGTGCAAGTTGCTTGAAAAGATTCTGAACAGCAGAATCTTGTGGTACCTAGAATCAAATAATCTATTGGCTCCATCACAAAGTGGTTTTCGTAAGACTAGATCGACAACTGACGACATTTTAACACTAGAATCAGAGATCCACGAAGCTTTCGCAGACAACCAAAAAGTGATGGCAGTGTTCTTTGACTTACAAAAAGCCTTTGACACAGCTTGGCGATATGGAATCCTTCATAAACTATGCACTTGGGGAGTACAAGGTAAAATACTCGCATTTATCAAAAACTTTTTGAGTAATCGAACTTTTCAAGTTTCCACAAATGGCTGCGTTTCCTCAAGACAGGTCTTAGAAAATGGAACACCGCAAGGATCTGTCCTTAGCACAACCTTATTTCTCATTGCAATCAATGACATTGTCAAAGATTTACCAGCCCCAGTAAAAAACCTCTTGTTCGCTGACGACTTAACCCTATACATTAAAGGGAAAAATATTGACACTATGTCCGCCTTGATGCAAACTGCTTTAAAAAACGTTGAAAGCTGGACACACGCAACTGGATTTACTTTTTCCACCCAGAAAACTAAGAGTATCATTTTCTCCAAAAAGCACCCTTCGAGCATCCCGTGTTTACACAATGGAAGTTTATCATTTGTAAACGAAATCAAATATCTAGGAGTCATATTCGACAGTAAATTAACATGGAAACCGCATATTAACCATATCAGAAAAGTGTGTCACCAACGACTAAACCTGCTGAAAGTTCTTGCACATCAAGTTTGGGGAGCTAATACAGAAATTCTACTCCGAACATATAGAATGCTTATCCGTCCATTAGTAGACTACGGCTGTATAGCATATGCTACAGCTGCACCATCCACCCTTAAACTTCTGGATGCAGTCCATAACACCGGTCTTAGAATTTCTCTAGGTGCTTTCCGCACTTCACCAACAGTCAGTCTTCATTGTCTCTCATCTGAGCCTCCTCTTTGGCTACGACGCTACTACTTAACTGTCACTTATTGTTTGCGAGCTTTTGAAAATCCCACAAATCCAATTAACAACATCCTCAAATCTCGTCGCTCCCAATGCATATTCGAAAAAACCGCCAAACCGCCCATTTACCGCCGACTTAAATTTATCAACGAAGATCTCGCCTTTGTGTGCCCTCTACTATATTCCCACAGTTATAACACAAACCCACCCTGGACCTACAACAGCATCGACATAAACTTCGAGCTAAACAGCTTACCAAAATTACAACAAAATATTAGCCAAATCCAGACGAAGTTCCATCGCATTATTAGTGAAATCCCTGATCCAGTAATAATCTTCACTGATGGATCTAAATATCAAGATGCAGTTGGATGTGCTTATGTTATGGGTAGCACAGTTGAAAAATTCAAGCTTCCTCCAAAAACATCTGTTCTGACTGCCGAACTCAGTGCTATCCAACAAGCGTTAAACTCTGTGCAAATTTCATCATGTTCAAATCAGCACATAGTCATTTGTTCAGACTCACAAGAAAGTTTGAAACGTCTTGATTCTACCTTTTCACCTCATCCCCTGGTACAACTTATCAAACACAGAATAAGTCAATTGAAATCCCAGGAAAACTGGATACATTTCACCTGGATTCCATCCCATATGAACATCGGGCAGAACGAACTTGCTGAAATACATCCAAAAAATGCAGCCTCTGACCCCACATCTACTAAACTAAGCAAAGTACAACGAAGTGACGCGGTAACTGAACTCAAAACTTGCATGTTGAACAAGTGGCAAGGCATTTGGGCTACCGAAAATGTTAGTCTTCGAATAATCAAACCCACAATAAATAAATGGTCACATGGTCGCCACTGTAGGCACGAACAGGTTGTTCTGTCTAGTCTCCGCCTTGGACATACGCGTCTAACGCACAACCACCATCTTCAAGGCACAGCCCGCCCTAAGTGTAACACTTGCCAAACAAACCTCACCGTAAATCACTTACTCCTAGAATGTCCCCAGTACAAGGATCAAAGAAAACAGGTTGGACTGAAAACCACTTTGGACGAAGTGCTCAGTAACAGGTTCGAAAATGAAGAAAGTCTTTTGGCCTATCTGAAGATGACAAACCTGTTTAGCTTAATTTGATCAGTTATACTTTCTGTATAAATTAATGTACTTATTGTATTACCACTTTGAAATACAAATGTATCGGGTGCTAATTACCCTAAGTGGTAGATGCACCAAAATTAAATAAAAAAAAAAAAAATACTTTTTGCACAACCACAGCATATTTTTAAGGTCGTAATGGCATTCTTTTTTGCCCTAGGGCCAAAAAGTAGTCATTTGGGCTCTAGAACTTTTTGCGCCCTATTAATAAAAATCATGTTGACTAATTTTAATTAATATGTAGTCATGTTACAATTCATACAATTACTATTCTTATTCCTTCACTGGAAAGCATGTTCGTCGTACTACTGGTACTGATATTTGGACTGGAGACCCACCAACCAAAACTTTCTTGGCAATTTCAATTATGTTGGTTTCAGAATCATCAACGTAAACTCCGCGACCTTGGAAGACCTCCACCCTCCCAAGCGCTTGAGGGAAAAAGTGTCTCCACTTTTATCCGCAAGTAATGTTGCACTCGTCCGTTTAAAGCAGTGGCCCGTGTACGATTCCGCCTGTGGCAGCTTTAAAAATGAAGCTATTTTTGAAGGAAAGACACCAAACAAATTTTTCCCAACATTTTCCATTTCTATAAGACAGAAAGAAGCGCTTGTGTGTACAAAATGTACTGAATTCTCTTCATCATTTATAACTGTGAAATTTTTTTGCAACCTTCGTTTTATATTCTCGTATTGTTATAATTAAAGCAGATCTACGTCACGTCATCATCAGTTAACAGCATACATAATTCTTCTCTTCGACATGCTCTCTATTTTACATCATGGTGTTGCCCCAGAGGTTTTGAGTTAAAAAAGGAGGGTTTTCCAATTTACTTCTGTATTTTTGTTTAATTATTCGTCACGAACGTTTTCGACCAACGGTGGCCATCACTAATGATGGCCCCGGTTAAAATTATACACAATACAATAAATAAACTAACTTACGTCAACAGCTATTCTGTTGTACCACTCCTCCAAACAGATGTTTGTTATTGAATTTTCGGCTCCTGCTGAAAATATGAAAATAACATCTGCGTCAAGGAGGAGGAAAAGCGGACAAAATATCAAGACCTGCTCTTTGAACTTAGGAAGCTGTACTCAAGTTACTCAGTGAAGCTCGTCGTTTTGGTAATTGGGTGCATGGGAGCCATCAAGGACTCGCTCGTCTCCAATCTGAAAATCATTCCTGCCTGCCGTAAACCGGCACAGACCCTTGCGGCTGGAATGCAGAAAGCGGTCATCTTGGGGTCGCTGCGTCAACTTAGGGTACATGATTTGCGGGATTCATAGCTACTGACCTCATGGTTTTGAGGAGTGGCTATGATGTACGAAAAGAATCTGACCAGCAAGGAACCTCGTAAAGGTCGGAATCACGGGGAGCTCCTTCTGGTCAATATGAAAAAAAAAACTCAGTAAGTCAAAGGAAACAACACAATTCTGGCTACCCGGTAGTATGGGAGAATTTGGAAATTATGCTTTAAATCTGTGACGGTTTAAATCCGGACTTAAATATTCCTTTTGAGATTTAGCCCTCGATTCACGTCTTGGAACTCACTGAATATGAAGCCGAACTTGTAAAAGATCTTTAGGCCCCATTTTTGATTTCCTACGATATGCACGAAGATCGATATAAGTGGTATCGCCCTGTTTTTTCTTATTTACAATGGTGGTAACTTGCCCGCCTTGAACTTGAAGAAAATTTCCTTCATTATGAGCAGGATCGTAGTACTCACCATGTCTTCGTCTCTTTGGTTTTACTACGGACCTCAGTACTTAACTTACTCAGTAAGTTAAATTATAAAAAAATAAAAACAAGTTACCGAAATAGTATATTGAAACACTAGTTTCGTAAAACTTATATAAAGACACGAGTTCAGATTTGCAGCAGCACTGCCGCAGGTACATAAATATATAAACTTTTCTACTTATGTATTTAATTTTACAGCTGTGAAATCTAACTTCAAAACTTGATGTTAATTCGTGTTTTTTCTCACTTTTCGTGAACGAATAGGAAACGAATTTTTTTTCAATACTCGTGTGCTGTCACTTTTCAGGGGCTCGGGCTAATTTGCATTGAATAAAAGATTCTGTTTCCACAGAACGGCCCAAAACCGTCCATTATTAGAGTACACAGCTGCTATAAAATAATAGGGTTAAAGGCACGTAATAAAATTGGAACTTGTGATGATATTATTGTTGTTAACTCTGAGGACAATTCTTTTATTTTCGTTTTCAAGGCTAACCGGCCGAAACGATTTTCACGTCCACATTACAAATAGTTGCACTGGTTATATCATTATAAATTACACAACTAGCAAATTAATGTCTACATTTGTTTAACACGGCCTTCAAACTGCAAAATGAAATGCCTTAAATGAAGATAATCACTGATTTTGAATTATGAAAAACAAACAAAATGAGCCGCTAAATCAAATGTGGACTGAGACGTGTGCATTGAAATAGTTGAAGCAGTCCTTGCTTTTATTTTTAAATTCCGACTTGAAATTCTCATTTCTGTGCACGTCCTCGCACAAAGTAATTGGTGAAAATTTCTGCGAGATGTGTCGCATTTTATTCACTGTTAACGTTTTACGAGAGAACAGAAAATGAAAACCGACCAACAGACAAGGCAAAAGCGTAATTTTTCCATGAAATTTCAACGAATTTAAAGACAATATTGGGTGGGCAAAAACGTCTACCTCTATGCGAGTTACATGTTAAAGTTTGATGAGTTTTGCACAGTCGGATGGGTTCCGTCTGCGTTTGAACACAGGAAATGTATTTTTCCGACAAAGCTTTGGAGGTTTTTTTAAAAAGCGACTTCATTCCCGTTTTCCAATAGGAGCATGCGGTTTGCATTTTTCATAATCTTTTCTTGGGGCATTAACAATACACCCGAACAATGCCGAATTAAAATTCAAAGGAAAATTACTTTTCGCAAAGCAAACTTAGACAGTTTGGTTTAATTTTAAGGGAGCGTCGCGTAGAAAGGAAATTTTAAATTAAAGTTTGCGGAACTCAGGTCAGATGGAATGGATTTTGATGCTGGATAAGTTTGAGTATCTGGATAATTGATATGTACATTTTACAAGCACATTTTGTTTGGTACGATTAGCCTATATGTGCTTCCCACCCTAATGTTAGTTGTAAATAGATACCACACAAAAATCTATACTCAATCTCATTCTCATTTTAACCATAGACCGTACAGTATTTCCCTGGTGGAAGGGTCTTTTGAAATAAATTTGTACGTGGGTTCGCGTCCTGCTGGAAGGCCTCTAAGTAACAATGTGCCTTTTTTGACTCATTTTTTACGTCGCCGTTCTTTCAGAAACATCATATTGTTACAGTGGTGGCGAGAAGAATATTAACTGCTTATTATTACTCATAAGCAAACTGAAACTGAAATGACGGAAATAAATAATCGTTATTGATTTTTCAATTGGTGTAATCGGTCACTTTCGGTCATCAGTTTTTAATTTTTTTCGTTACGACGATTTTGTCCAGTCATGGAAGAACTACGAGATGGTATTTGCAAGACAATTTTACGCTATTTACAACTCGGCAGTAATTGTAAAACATCCTGGAAATTATTTAGAGGAAAATATAATATAAAAGTATAATTTTGACTATTTCATTCAATCATATTCCGTCACAAGGAATACTAAATTTTTTAACTGCAAAAATTAATCTAATCAAAATTTTGACAGACCGTATGCTCCAATGAAATCGCGAAGCTAGAGATTTTAAATGGCAAAATTTTCGTCATAACAACGAAACAAAAATTCGTCTAAAATGAACGAACAGAAACGTTTTAGCGACAAATCTTTAGAAAACCTTAGAAATTCAGTTCAAAATACTGTGAAAACAAGGAATTCCATTTGGCAACAGTTTCATCAATTCTGCAATGAAAGAAAGTATCAACTTCTATCAAACACGCCAGTACAACAAATTGCTGAAATATATTAAAAGACTGGGCATACACTATGAGAAAAAAAAAGACTATAAAGAGACGTGCGTCAAATCCATTCGTAACACCATTACCAAATTGGTGCAAGAAAAATATTTTTCCGAATTATCAAGAAAGAATTGTTGGGATGAGGAAGAAACCGACTGTTTGCAAAGAAGATGAGCCGGCTAATTGTAACATCCACTTCTTCAAAGATGAAGTCAACAACGAAGTTAACTGGACTGGCAGAGTAGAGTACCTACAATCTTATATTTTCCAAGACGGCACAAGGAGGGATGCAAAATTTTACCAATAGTAAGTGGTTCTCTGTCCCATTCGGTTGTTGATGAAAAGAAAAAGTTCGGGAAACACCCGATTGAGTGGACCAATAGTCGCGGCGACATTGCATACATAATTCCTTTGCCTTAAAAGATTCGCCTTTGGTTATCTGTATACAGCTGTTCCTGACATAAAGTTTAGGCCTCAAACGGGTATCTTTATAACTGTTGATTTCAAAAGGAGGTACCAAATTCCCACGAACTACCTTGCTGGATTTATACTATAACGTACTCAAGTGATAGTATGACCACGGTATAAAGAAACCAGTAGCGACACTCTCCTGGCTGCAGTTTGATCTCTTTACAGTATTTTCGTTGACCTTGAAATGAGTAACTCCGCCAACAAGCAGGGATGGATTGTAGATTTTTTATCGGGTGCGGTAAATACTAAAGAAATAAAACGTCATGACTTTTAATAATTCATATTAAAAATGTATAAAGGTATTTTTAATAATCATTGGTGTCTCCAAATGATTATTTTTCTATTGAAATGTGGAATTTTACTATTTTTTGAATTGTTTGCACACAGCATAGCAGCACATCGATTCACAGCCCGCGTTTTTTCCCTCGTTATTAATTTACGCCAGAATTTATTAGGAAAGAAAAGAAAAACTAAATACGCTACTGTACCAAATCTACCACAGCGACCCTACCAGGACTGCGCTCTGCATCCCGAGAGGGATCCATGCGCGGGATGTTCTGCGTGAAATCAGCATTTTCAGGAGAGTGACGCTACTGGTTTCTTTATACTGTAAGATTTAGCCGGCATATTTATTCGAGGACGTTCCAGCGGGAGTCAGTCAGTCTAGTCGCATCAAATAGTCAGCCAACCAGTCGCATCGCAGTTCGTCAGAGTTAAAGATCAGTGGGTCAAGTCGGGCAGTTGCCTTTGTCTATCCGGAGTGCCGCCTGATGTGTAAATAAATAATAAGAAGTGAAGTAGTGAATTGTAAATAGTGTAAATAACGTAAATATTGTAATATAAGAAGTGTATAGTGAATTGTACATAGTGTTTAAATTAATAATCGCAACACTATATTGATTTTCATGCTTGGTGTCTTTACTAATATTCATCTCTCGTTTGGACCAGAGAAGTATTTATACTGTGGTCTTCTCTATGTCACTTTCTGATTTGCTTGTAAATAAATCACTCTCGGAAGAGCTTAATTCAGCTACAAGACTAGGAGCTTGACTACATTTGCTTTTCCCATTGTTTTTACTTCTTGGTGAAGCGTCACCAGAACCTAAAATTATAATTTCATTAATCTTTTTGGTAATGTTGCATACACATTGTTACGTACCAAAAATTGATTGGATACCGCCCCAAATCTAGGTCGATGGAGATGGGCTGGGTCTAGTGGTATCATATATCTTTATTACTTTTTTTTTCTTTACTTAAATCAACGCCACCAGTTTTTACCGCAGAAGAGGATGGTTACGGAATTATTAAACTTTAGTTGAAAAACTGGAAAACTTTAATTTAAATAAACATATTTCTAACTTAACAATTCAAATAAATTAAATGAAATAGTCAGTCAATAGGATAGTTCATCAGCAAAGTTCAGTTACAGAAAAAAATACAAATAAGAATTGATTTATAAAACTAATATCTGAAATTAAACAGACCGAATTGAAATTTTATACGCCCGATTTATAGCTATAATTCTTCGTATAAAAAATAGTGTACACAATTTATTTATCAGTCAACGACGATTTGACGATTTAATTAGTTTTACGTTACACTCTGAAATTGATACTCAGTTATATACTGTAAGATTACTATTATTTTAAATTATTGCGGTGGTCAATAACCACAAAAGCACAAGAAATAACGAGATAAGAAGAAAACACAAGATGTCTTATCTGGCTTTGGAACTTTCGTTTGGGGTGATGTGATGTCTTCCAGAGGAAGACGAGGACGATTCTCCAGTCCCTGGCACAAGTAAGTCCTCTTCAATCGTCCACGATGGAACTTGGTGAGAATTATAGGGTTCACCACGAGCCAGCACCCTAATGAAGAAGATTCTCCTTTAAGTACTCCGTTCAAGAAGTTCTTCAATATTACCCAGTCGAGGTTCCATTAATTTAGCCCCTTTCATTCTAGGCAGTGGGAAAAGTGTCTCACTTCCAGAACGAACGATCCAACCAGATAACACAAGCACAGCGAAGAATGAAGAAGAAAGACGATAGCATTGAAAGTAACATTCCGTAATGTCGAGCACAATTACGGTTTACAGTAGAAATTAGTCCGAGAGAGAATAGAGTAAAATATACGAAGAAAACAGCGGCTTAAACTCAAGAGCGTGGTACGCCGAATACCATCTCCCTTTTGGTGGTAAAATGCTCTAGGATGCCCCAACCCAGCAATCCCTTCACAGCGAGGTGATTCAAACCCAGAACAACTAATCACATTACCGAAAAAAAAGTAAATAAATACATAAGGTTAATGAAGAGATAAAATTATTATCTTCACAACATACTTCATATAATAATTTTATACAAAATTTATACATATAAAAACAATACCTTTCATGTAAATAAACCCACCTGTACAACATTGTTGACGTGATGATGAATCAACGTAATTTTAATCAAATGTGAAATAAATGCGAATGACCCGTATAAATTTAAGAGAAAAAGAGTGGTAAAGGCTATACGGACTCTTAGCTAATATGTCAGTGGGGCATGTTAATGCACATCACACAAAAGCGTCTCTAGGTAAATTACAAAATCTTGCAAAAATAGTGATAAAAATCTTTTGACGTTTGTTGAGGATGCGAGTTAATTATTGTCGTATTATGTCTTTTAGTTAATGTTAATTAATAATGTTAGTATAATTATGTATCTGCATAATGTCGTCTAAAAAAATAGTCTCCATAACTCGTTCGAAAGTTGAAATATAACTGCTCGCGTAATTTTCCTCAGTCGGCTTGCCTCGTTCGTCAAACTTCACACTCGTCCATTATTTGTCTCAATTTCGACACTAGTTACGAAATAGTATATTTCAAAACAAGTGCGCTGTCAAAGTACTTTTCAAGGGCGAGGGCAAATTTTGGCAGCACGAGACGACAGTCGAGTGTTGAACACCGTTTTTTGTATCCGCTCACGCAAAAGAAGAAAAAACACGAAATAAAATCAAATTTTTAGGTAGCGTGAATATTTATATATGTATATTTAATGCCGCTTTCTGCATTATGGATTTTACAAAATAAATACAAAACTACTATTGTATTTGACTTCGTTTTCGCTATAGATTGTCTATCATCTTTCGGCTTTACGATAATCGTTTGTTGTTACTGATGTATTGTCATAAAATATGATACTTTGGCATTGTTATCCACAGCATTTAATACTCCCGTTTTATTTCCAGAAGTTAACATTAGATAAATCTTATGTATTTTATCTAATTATTCATGCCGCAGATTGGAGTTAAAAATAGAGACTTTTAATTCGGCAAATGTATCAGCAAGAGGTTGAAGTTGTGTTTGTTGATGGAAGCTATGATTGTTTTAATTACCTCAAAAGTATTGGATGACAATTGCACATTTCTAGGTTGGTAGTTGCTGCAGGAATTAGACCCGGTGGTACGTCACCCGACACGGCCATTGAACAAACGACATATGTCCACGAGACAAGTCTACGATTGTTGTTTCATACGATCAAATACCTCCTCATCTATGTTTACGCAATCGATATGGTAATTTACTTTACACGACTTACACGATAGATAATCTTTGGTGCATGTAATGGTACGATTACGCTTCCCGCATTTAATGGCCATCGTCCAAAAATTACAATTCAATATTGAAGAAATTAAGTCTTATACAGGTAGCTGGGAAAAATCCCTTATAAGTAATAAACGTCGTATACCCAAAGAATTAATTTAAACCCATATACCTATAGTGTTATTCACGTAAGACGACGAGCCTGGCCAGGTAAAAATGCAACATAAAATACTATTTACAAACTTATTATATGTCTCAAATCTATGTGTACAACTGACTTGGTAATTTATTGTTGTTACGTTTGTACAACCTGTTTTTTTAAATCTAGTTACTTTTGATTTCCTTTAATAATATTGGCACTGCACCAGAAAAAAATTGAATTGTCAAATTTGTGACAATCAAAAATTTTTATAAAAATGCCGCGGCGTGTTTTAAAACTTGTAGAAAAACAATCTGTTTTTAAGTGTTTCACAAAATTTGTTGAAAACAACGGACGCACGTTAACAAAAACTCAGATTGCGGAAACAGTGGCAGAAATATTTTCGGTGACTATTATTTCTAATTATCTAAGTAAATTATTTGAATAAGTATTGTTTTACCCAACACCACGTCTCAAGAAGCGAAGTATTTAAAATTTTTAAAACTGGATACGAAAATTTGGAATCGTCGGGAGTGGGAAGGAATGTTAAAACTGAAAAATTTCTGGACTTCAACTTTAGAAAAGATCTTCAGTTCAAAATTTGGGAATTGAATAAAAGAAACGAATAGTACACCTTGAACACGTTGTTATCATTCGCGAAAGAGGAATTAAATTATGAAGGAAGTCGTGCTACACTTCACCGGGTGATAAAATCAATGGGATACAAATTTAAGATGGTAAATGATAGAAAGATTCTTCGCGAGCAAAAGCACGTAATTGCGCAAAAAATAACGTTTCTACGAAAATATTTGCAATACAAGAATTCCTCGGATAACACGTATTTCGTTTTTATTGATGAAACCTGGGTTTATCAAAATGGCAGTCGAATTCGCAGATGGGTACACGATACGGACATAAAAAGTAATCCAAGCAAAATTAAACCAGAAGGCAAACGATTCACTATTTTGCATGCCGGAGGTAGTTTTGGGTTTTTGGAAGGTTGTGATTACATGCTTGACTCTAAAATAGATGAAAGGGATTATCACAAAACGATGAATGCCGATTTGTTTGGGAACTGGGTTGAAAGGCAACTACTTCCTGCTTTAAATAAACAGGATAGAAAATGTGTGGTGGTTCTCGACAACGCTGCTTACCATTCAGTGCGTATCAACAAACTACCCACATCTTCATCGAAAAAAGGAATTATGCAAGAATGGTTAACACAACAGAATGTTACCAAGAATGACACAAGTATGACCAAAAAAGAACTCTATTCCTTAATAAAACCTATTGCAACGCTGTCGCAAAAAAGTTATGTGATTGATGAATTGCTAAGGAGAAATGGGCACGAAGTTTTAAGATTACCCCCATACCATTGTCAGTACAATCCTATTGAAATGGCATGGGGGTTCTGTAAAAACTTTTACAATAAGTACATCAATTCAGAGCCTACATCGAAACACAAGGTTGCCCATTTATGGCATAAATCTATTTCCTCATGTACTGGTGAAATGTGGGCCAACTATGTTAGACACTGCGAAAAGTTAATTGATGATGATTGGACTAAATGCATGGGTTCAATTTCTTTTGAAGATATACCACCTATTATAATATCCCTGGGAGAATCAGAATCTGAAACAGAAGACGAAGATGATATTGACTTTTTACAATTTGATGATACTGTAACTGATCAGAATGATGGACAAACAGACCACAGTGCAGATGATTCCAGTACAATGTCTTCTTCATAGTGTTTGATGTCAATAATTGTAAAATTCATCAGTCAAAATTAATCTTTATTTTTAACATATTTTATGTAATTGTATAATTTGTTTTGTTGTTGTTAGCTATTTCATATACAGGCTGTCCCATTTAAAACTCCCCAGTCCAGATTTCTCCGAATTGATTATTGTGATTGAAAAATCCTCGAACAGGTCGATTTTGTTTGTCAGGGGCACATATTTTCAGGTTCCTTTCAACTCCCGGCATTTCGCCCTCTTTGCGAGGGGGCTGTTAGCCCCAAAATCTTAAATGGCATTATGGGTCGAGTGATATCTCATTTGAAAGGTATTGGAGACCTCTTTACAACTAACCACCTACTTTTCAATCTGTTGGTGATTTGATCGCAAAAAACGATAGTTTTCAATTTTCAAGATAATCCAGATCTTCTGATGCTGTGTTCCACACCAACCACAAAGACAAACATGTTATTGCTGAAATTAGGCTTATTGAACTTGTAGCATCACGAATAGTTTTGAAAATCGTCTGTATTTTTGCATGGAAATGAATGGTGGCCATATCCAACATTTATTACGTTAATTACATCATTTAATGAAAAATAAACGTGTCGTATACTCTTCATTCAGTTTTAGGTCCTTCGCGCTATTTAGCAATCAAAATCAACAACCTAATGACCCAAAAATTTCAATAAATTTAATTTCAAAATTACATGTTGGTCTTTGTGGTTTCTGTGGGACATAGCATGAGAAAATGTGCATTATCCTGAAAATTTGAAATTATTGTTTTTACGGTCAAAACTGCAAGATATTGAAAAGTAAGTGGTTAGTTGTAGAGAGGCCTTCAATACCTTTCAAATGAGGCATCACTCGACCCATAGTGCCATTTAAGATTTTGGGGCTAACAGCCCCCTCGCGAAAAGGGCGAAATGCCGGGAGTTGAAAGGAACCTGAAAAGATGTGCCCCTGGCAAACAAAATCGACCTGTTCGAGGATTTTTCAATCACAATAATCAATTCGGAGAAATCTGGACTGGGGAGTTTTAAATGGGACAGCCTGTATGTACAGATGTTAATGTGTAAATGTTTTTAAAAGATTTCCAACTTCTAAATTATCAATAACTAACTGCAGCAGTTTTAAGGTAAATATATCCAGCACATTCACTGTCCAGTTCAATTTCCTATTTTTTCTCACAACTCCTCAAGTTTATTGGTTATGTAGAGTCCTGAAAAAATCTACTACAATTCCTTTCCTTTGCTTTCCTGGCTTGTATACAGAATTTTCTCTTAATGTTTCTCAACCTCGAGGGCCTCGTCATTGTCCAATGTCGATGTTTTGAATTATCATGAAATAAGTAAATAAAACCTCTATTGTATACGATAGTTACTATACGGTACATGTACTTACGGCAGAAACAAGACAAAATTCAAATTTTGTGTGTTTGAACAGATTTGAAGTGTTTGGTTTTGACCACGTTTTGACATACTCAAACTTAACCTAACTTTGTGTAACCCGTTTCACACTGTAACGGTGTTTGAAGCAGAAAAAAATTTGTAACTAAGTGTTGTCGTTACACACATAAACATGGCTTACTTGATAATGATGCTTGTGCACGTTGATTTGAGACGCATAATAACTGGATTTTTATCTCCCATAATGCTCATAAAACATAGATAGCTTTTAACGTCAGCCTTATAGACGTCAAAATATGACAGAATAGAATATTTTTCTTAACAAAATTTAATAACAACAATAAGCAATTAAAATCACAAAAGAAATAGGTAGGTAGTTTGTCAATTTCAACGAGGCCCGACATTAGCTTTGCTGTCAGCTTTTTGGGACAGTTCAACAATTGCTACAACAAGGAACATTGGATGGCGGCTAAGCGAGTGCTTAGATACTTGAAAGGAACAGCCGAGCTTGGACTAACTTTTGAAAGAACTCTTGACTGGTTTCGTCGACGCCGATTGGGGGAATTGTCCAAACGATAGAAAATCCTACACGGGTTTTGTATTCTTCTTGGGTGGACCTATCTCATGAAATTCCAGGAAACAGAAGCATTGTCTTCAACTGAGGCCGAATATATGGGACTGACCGAGGCAGTGAAGGAGGCATCGTATCTCCAGGCAATTCTAGGAGAGCTAGGACTAAAACATTTGGTCGACACAGTTATTTTCGAAGACAATTTAGGTGTTTTGCGGCTGGCGAAAAATCCAACGTTCCATGCTAGAAGCAAACACATTGATATGAGATATCACTTTATCCGTGATACTGTGGAGGAGAAGATTGTGACTTTGAAGCACATTGCATCCGAGAACATGGCGGCCGACATCTTGACCAAGGGTCTTGCTGGCCCTAGACAAGAGAAGTGTACGGTAATGTTGTGTTTGCGAACGCGTCAATCATGATCTAGTACGAAATTGATTCGAGTCGGCGTGCGTTCGCGAGGGGAAGTGTTAGAGCGATTTGTTCGCTGTTCGGTCTTGGTCTAGTGTCGTCGCAACCCTAGTACTTCATCCGAGCGCTCCACCTTCCAAGCACGAACAGTTGTGTGTGATGAGTCGAGATACTGTAACGCTTACACTCACGCCTTTTTATATTTCTACTGCTACTTCGTTATTTTAATATAGACTTACAACCACTGCAGTAGATTTATTGACCCTAACAGTTAAATTACATCAAAATGATGATTGAAGTTTACAATTTTTAAATGACACGCTAATAAAAAAAAACTAGACAAAATGATAACTCAAAAGAAATTTAAAAAAAAGATCTCCTACTTATTTTCTGAGCGATACTACGGTTTCCTGCTGGTTTTGGAGCTGTCCTTACGATTACTTTCCTGCGATCCTGCGATTCTGCGATTCCTGGGAAATTAACCCTGATTCCACGTGTGGATTACGTCAGTCCAGGAAAGAATCGCGAGTGGAAATACTTACCAGCTATTCCAAAGTAAATGATACAAGCAACTAATCTTCCGATGAATGCTGGTGAATCTGCCTATTTGATTGAAAGAGAACAATCAAGGTCTGTCCGCAATAAAGTAGTTTTTCTTACCTCTTTTTCCTCCGAATCGACACTTAATCGATTTTATCCGCTAACGCTAACACTTCAATCGTATTATTCGTACTTGACGCAATTCTCTAGACTTTTTGTCCAGAACAAAATACGACGGAGATGTTATCTCGTTCAGATGTTGCTCGAAAAAGAAAGCCGTAGGTTCGTCGCGTGGTATTGCAAGAAATCTTTTGTACATGCCGGTTATCTCTAATCGCTGATTCGTTCCTGAATCTGGATGGTGAATGCGCGCCAAAAATTCAAATTGTAACAGTACCTAGTTTTAGGCTACTGACAAGGAAGGAGGAAAACTATTAAACAATATAACGGCCGATATAGAATATTCCAGACTCGGATTTTTGTCGGCTTCGACCTCCTTGCCTGTTATATGCTTAATGTCGGCCTTTTTATACTACAGTGTAAACTCTATATAGCGAAATTGAAGGGACCGAGTCTTTTTTTACGTTATGAAGAGTTTTAGTTATACAAAGAGCAAAAGAAAACAATATAATAACAATATAAACCAAACAGACCTTAGCAATTTCTACTTTTTAAGGCGTTTTTCGTTTTATAGGAGTTCGCTATATAGAGTTTACACTGTATTTTATTTTTCTAAAAAGTTATAAACAATTAATTTTTTCCAATGAAGACCTCAAGTATTTTCGTCCATGATTGACTGATAATAATTACATTTTTTGTTGTTCTCGATGAAAAAAGAAATCTTCAAGATGGCACGGAAGGGACTTTTTCATTTCACCGACAAATTTTATTCTCTCGACAGTGCTTTAATATTAAACCTGATGTATTATAATTTGACCCTCAGGAAAGGCTTTTAGTGGATTTAGCCGACCATCTATTAGGGTTTTCGGTCGTTTATCGTGCAAAAATACAAGTTATCTGGCTGAGTTTGTAACGAAAAATTTATGCACAAAAGCTCTGCCCCCATTTTTAATAAAGATTTTAATATCCGGAATTAATTTCGCAAAAGGACAGCCTGTCGTATATATTGCGGTTCTATTTTTGGAGTGTTTGATTGTTTTGTCTAGTTAAATTGTGTCGTTACTAACTATGTGTTACAAGTTTAGAACAGCAATTAAGATAATAATCTTGCGTGCATATTCAATATGCAATTTTTAACTGTTATAAAAAACTACATCTTGCATTATAAGCGCCGTAAGAAGTATTTTAAACATTTCAAGCAAACAAAAAAGATGACAAAACACAAAGACCTTATCATAACAAATATTACAGATCCACAAAAACTGCCCCTGCATAATGACTTAATCATTCGAGCTACCAACCGGAACTCGCCATAACAAAGTTGCCAACCCTTAAGCGTCCAGTTTATCTCGTCGTTGACAGATGTGAATATTATGCAAATGAAAGTAAATATAAATTTGCAGTGTTGTGCTACTCGTGAAAATATAGCGTTTGTGCATTTTCTTGCCAACTACAATTATATTGTTTACACGAAGTAGGATAAAAAAAGTAAATGCGATAGCATCGTCTGCGAGCTCGACTTATATAATTCCCGCTGTAGCCGGCTGCCACCTTTAAATTACCGTTGTAGTGCCTGCAATAACAAACTAAATAAAACGTAAAATACTATGCTGCGTTTTAGGTAGAGCGCTCCGGTTGGAAGGACTGAAAGTTTGTTAGAATTAACTTGTGATTGGTGTTTTCATTAAAATTTTCAAACAGTATTGTTCTTAGGTAATACAAACACGTACTTTTAGTCTGACAAAGTTTACTATCATAATTCAGTATGTTTTAGTCAAGTCAAGTCTCCAAAGTTTAAAATACTTAAATTGATCTAAAACAAAACAATTATTGTCTGGATCACTTTCAGTGGTAGATAACTACTTTTAATCAGTTTTTCCCTAAAACACCAACAATAATTTTTATTATAATTGCCGACGCACGTTTCGCCAACAATGTTGGCATCATAAGGGCGATGAGTAAACTAAACTTACATGCTACATACCGCTCTATATATACTGTAATGGCTAGCATTTCCACCCGTACTGTTCAAAAGTGGGAATAGTGCGGAAGAGGGGATCGGGCCTTTTGCGCTATTAAAAACACAATTCCTGTTCTTATGTATTTTATTATTTATAGTTTTAACTAATTTAACACAGATTATGTCGATGTGGTGGTCATGTTCAAAAATATGTTGAGCTACACTTGATTTTTCGAATCTAGTTGAAATTGATCGTCGTGTTTGCCCAATATATTTTTGATTACAATCTTTACATTTAATTTCATAAATTCCCGATTTCTCCAACTGATCAATTTTGTCTTTTGGGTATCTCAAAAGACATTGAAGACTAGGCCCAGAAGTGTGTACCACTTTTAAGTCTAGTTCACTGAAGATTTCTGCCAAGCCCTTGGTGAACGAAGGGGCATAAAGAATTGTCACAATTTGTGACTTCTTCTTTTGATCAGTTTGAAAAGATTCTGTGACCATTTGCTTAAAATTAGTCCTATTTATAAGCTTATGTATTTTACTACTGTCAAACCCTGTCAAATTACACCTGGCCACTTCTTTGATAATTTTGAGCTCTTTCTTGAACCTGTCTGGATTCATAGGAAAGGAAAGGAGTCTGTTCACCAAAAAGTTGAGACTAGCCATCTAGTGTTGTTGACAATGATGGGAGTCTGCTGTGAGGTAACGAAGTGTACTGGTGTCTTTTCGATATACTTCAAACTCTAGTTTGAGATTGATCCAAATTGATCCACAAAGGCGATTTTATAGCACAAAAAAGAAAAATGGCAACTCTAGATTCAAAAGCTATTATTGCAATTAATTTAATAAAATCTGTTTAGTGACTGATACAAATGTTCTATATATTTTATTTAAAAATTCGTTTTCATTTTGTACAGTAATCTGTGATATACCGGGTATACCAGAGGTGTGTGGACCATCAATTACGTCCTTATATTGAAAGATAGCCACGTAATACCTTCACAATTTAAAATTATTAGAAATCATATACAGAGTGTCCTAGTCTTGGTAATATACCAAAGTTATGTTTTTTTTTAATGGAATGCCCTGTATATTAGTGGGTGAATTGAAAGAACAGTTAATGCTGAGCAAAATGATATAAGGTACTACAGCTTATTATGGATGGTTCTTGAGTTATGAAGAATTTTAGGTCAAACTTAGTGCTTTTTAAAAAAATTGCAGAGACCATTCCAACAGAGATAACTGAATACTTTTCTGTCAATAAATTTTTATAGATCCAAACTTTAATACACACTGATTGAAAGTGAGAGTTCGGCTGCTACAGCGGACGCAGACGGATGTGTTTTCGAGCTTTACAAACTCATTACTCCATATATGGAAAAAATCAAAAACTTTTTTATTCATCATATACTTCCTGGATTCTTCAATCGCTCCAACTAAAAACATCAACGTCATCCAAATCATCACAATTTTAAACTGGAATGCCAAAGGAGTCAAGCGCCAACGTAGTATATTAATAGATTTCTTATCAAGACATCAAATATCAATTGCATGCATCTCTGAAACACATTTGAATCAAAATGAACAACTAAAAATTCCTGGATATCTTATCTATCGCAACGACAGAGAAACCGAGCACGCATCTGGTGGAGTAGCCGTTTTTGTAAAACGTGATATTAACCATCAGGAACTTCCTAAACTGACGTGTCAAAGTCTTGAGGTTTAAGGAATACAGCTCGAAATCGAAAGAGGCAGTCATATCAATCTTTACAGTACATACAAACAACCAAACAAACGTCTTAACACATCAGACATAGAAAAAATATTCTCCGATGCTTCAACGACACTGGTTATTGGCGATCTAAATTGTAAAAATACTTTGTGGGGCTGTCGCTGCAATAACCCAGATGGAATTCGTTTGTATAACATCACATCTGATTTCGGACTTAATATTATTGCACCTGGCGAAAACACTTACTATCCCTATCGACTAAACCATCAACCTGATATACTAGACATTATTGTGGCCAAGAATTTCGCGAAGCAAAGTTATCTGAACGTGCACACAGAACTTGATTCAGACCACCTACCGGTAGTGCTTTCGTTTGTAAATCCGCGTGTGCCAATAAATCCACCTGAGCGACTTATCAAAGGAATCATAGACTGGCAAAAATTTCGGTTCCACCTTGATGAAACAATTCAAGCACCAAAAGTAAAATCCAAGACCGAGATCGATGTGGAAATTCAACTACTCACAGCAAACATCGTAACATCAATAGAGAAAGCGACTAGAAAACGACATCAAACTACAAAAATTAGTTACTACCAGACACCCCCATATATTGTGAAATTAATTCAGGCTAAAAATAAAGCAAGGCGGAACTACCAAAGATATAGGACTCCAGAACAAAAAACTTTCCTGAATAACCTAACACACAAGGTCAAGCGAGAATTAGATGCGTATCGAATAGAATCGTACAACAGACTCATTGAATCCCAAGTCCCTAACGATCCTGGAATGTGGAAAACGACCAAGAAACTAATAAAAGAACCACAAATTGTAGCCCCGATTAAGACTGCTAATAAGACATCTTATTCGGACGCCGACAAATGCAAAATTTTCGCCAATCATCTCGAAAACGTATTTACTACGTCACGGTCAACAAACGCAATCCACAATGTCTGTGTAAAGAATTATGTAGAAAGTCACATACCCGTACCAACTAATTTCAAGTCAACTTCGCCTGCAGAATTAAAAACAAGCATCCAATCATTGCCAACAAGAAAATCCCCTGGTCCAGACCAAATACCAAACTTAGTCCTAAAACACCTAACCACAAAATTTCTAGCATTCCTCGCCTCATTGTTAAATGCCTGCCTACAAGCAGCATATTTCCCGAATAACTGGAAACTGGCTAGGTGGTTCAACGAATGGAACATTAAACTGAATCCCACCAAGTGCGAAGCCAAAATCTTCACTCTCAAAAGAATTTCCGAGCATCGTAACATCACCATAAATGGAAATGAAATGACTTGGAATCCCAAAGACCGACCAGTCAAATACCTAGGCGTTTTCTTAGACAGCCGATTAACTTGGAGGTACCACATTAAATACAAATTACAACAGGCCAATCTAAGATTGCAACAACTGTATCCCCTGCTAAACCGCAAATCTGCTTTAAAGATTGAATGCAGCCTACTTCTCTATAAATTATTACTGCGGCCCCTCTTTATGTACGCGTGTGAGGTTTGGAGCAATACCTCGCAAACAAATTTAAACAGATTTCAGTCATTCCAAAACAAGATCCTTAGAATCGCAGTGAACGCACCGCGGTTCATGCGCAATAAACAAATTCACACTGAACTTGGAATGGGAACCATTCAGGATTACATTCAGAATGTTACGAAGAAATTTTTCTTCAAACTTCACCAGAACCCAAATGCCGTTTATTATCAAATAGGACAACGAAATATCCACACACGACTGAAACGAAACCTACCACAAGATATCTACTTAACAGAGTATCCAGATGTGAACCACTAGCTAACTTCGCTAGCCAAACCAAAGGGAGTTAAGTGTTCCTCAGCCACGTTCATGTTGTTATTTTTAATTTATTACAAATACTGTGAATAACAATTTGTAATTGTTGAACCGGTAATAAAGAATTTAAAAAAAAATAAAAACTGATTGAAAATCATCTAAATTGATATTTCTATACAGGGTGTACGGTTTCGCAAAATGTATAAGAACTTATTTTTTTCAAATGGAACAGCCTTTATTCCATTATACCACCAAATAGCATTTTTAATAAGCTTTTTTTCAATGTGTTGTTTGCCTCGGCAACTGTTTGTACTTTAGGTAATTTTTACAAAAAACCTAGAAAAGTTTCCCGAAATTGCTAAAATCTGAAGAACAGATCGCCTTGGAGATAGTCGTTTATTGTCTAATTTATTAAATTACTTCAGAAATGACACCGAGAGATAGACAGGCTTAGGTTTACGTAAGAATTCGATAGACTATATCCTTTACATAACCACAAACGAAAAAATCTAGAGGAGTTAAATCTGGTGATCTTGCGCGCCATTTGACAGGGCCGCCCTTACCAATCCAACGGCTCGGCAACCACTCATTTAAATATCTTCTTACATGCTCCTATAGAAATGTACAGGAGCTCCATCCTGTTGCAACCACATTAAGGACCACTGATTCTGATAACCAATCGTCCGCATCCAGTGGGGATTTTCAGTGGCATAATAGTGCATGTTATGCCTCTTGACATGCCCATTACTCTCAAAGATCGTCTCATCAGTGAAAAAAATTATGTTTAAAATATTTCTATTCCTTTCTAGAAGATTGTCCATTATTTCGTAGAATTCCATTATTTTTGCAAAATATATTCTTACAATTCTTGATGGAGTTCAATGTGATATGGATGAAACCGATGTTTTTTGATCACACGGTTTACTGAAGATTTCGAAATATCAGATTGGGCTGCAATTTCTTTTGTACTGGAGTGAAGATTTTCTTCTAAGATTAGTAAAACTTCTAGCTCAGTGTTTTCACCTACTCGTCTACCAATTAAGTGTTTTTTGTTGTACGCCACGTTTCCAGTGTTTTCAAAACGTTGTCAATTTTTGTGGCCACAAAGGAATTTCTTTCGGCTTCTCCTAACGCATTGTACCATATTCGTCATTACTTCTTTCGTAAAATTCATTTTGTAAAAAAATCACAAAAGTGAAACTATTTCTTACAGGATAACTTACTGTCCACAAGAACAAACGGCTCCATGGTACTAACATTTGGCGACTTAAACTATATATTGACAGAAAGGTTATTAAAAATGCTATTTGGTGGTATAATGGAATATAGGGTGTTCTATTTGAAAAAAATAAGTTTACATAAATTATACATTTTGCGAAATCGTACATCCTGTATAGAAATATCAATTTAGATGACTTTCAATCAGTGTGTATTAAAGTTGGGGTCTATAAAAAATTATTGGGAATAGGGGTTTGTTTTCTTTCACACGAAAGAATGTGAGCGTATCCTACGATGCGTGTGCGGATTCTCCAGTGGCGTGGCTAGCAGTTGAGGCACGGTAATTTTCCCGAAAATGTTCACAGCAAATCAAAGCATTTTTAGGTACCACGGCGAGCACGGAATTTCGGACAGAGTTCAAATTTGACTTATGTAAAATGTAAAATGGGCTTTATATGCTGGACGTTTGAATAACCTCGATTTTATACTTTTTCACTATAATTGTCACATGTCATTTTGACAAACTAAGTCACACGAATAACGCAAAGAAAGAAGAGGAACTAACGGGTGTTGAGTGAACATTAAGCTTGTACCTAGTAAGGAAAAGTGTGTTGTCAGTGTGAAGTCAATTCAAATAATTTTGATGGAATGACATTGCCAAATACAAAAGATCTTCGCATTCTACGAACCACGCCGACCTTCGCATTTTATGAAAACATAACGATCTTTTATTTTAAAATAACCCGGTTCCAAAAAACATCATTTTGAAGGAGGTATTCCAGTGCAAACCCAACTCTGGCTTCTTTATGAGCAGGTGTTAGTGCTATTTTTCTTGCTGCAGTATGATTTCCGACGCCACTTGCTCGCAGACGCCGACGTGCCGTCCAAACTGACCCGGGAAAATTCGACATAATCACTGCATCAACCGACGTAGTATATGGACTGTCTTGCACTATTTTTACTAAGGCATTGTCTTCATTGGGCGTAGAAACTCGACGACCTCCTGAGCCTCGCTGTCTTTCCAACCGTTCAGTCTGCCTCCATTTTTCCATTATCGAGTGGATTGTACTTTTTGAAATCCCCAAAATTGCTGCAATATGTCTGTACGGCAATCCCGTTTGTAACAGAGTGACAATTCGTGCTTTATTAAAATTTGAAACTGGAGGCATATTGGTGACAGTTTATTTTGAATTTCAGTCAAAATTAATTATTATGACAATTATGACAATAAAACATAGACTACATTGTTCGTTTTAAATGACATAAAAATAGCTGTCCGAAATTCCGTGCTCCCGATGGTACCAGCCCTACATCAACACTAACATTTAAGGCAAATAAATACATCTGACTCGTGAGTTCATCACTGGAAAATATGTACAGTCACGGCCATGGAATTTTAGCCGTCACTTTAATGTCAATTAAAAGAAAAAGGATGTAGTTCATGCTTTATTGTCATTATGATTGACTTTTTGAAATTGAAATCTAAAAATTTGTCACTGTTAGTGTTTTCATGCGAGGGAAGTCTTTGAAATAGTAGAAAGTTAGGTTACGAATCCCTAAGGGTCGCCTTACACCTTATGACAATAAATGATAAGTGACGGCCAAAATTCCGTGGCCGTAACTGTAACAGATTTTAAACTCCATTATTGCAATCCACATCGAAATTTGTACGCCACTAAGCTGATAAACATAGCCACCACCTGCGTTGTACATCCTTACCCGTGGAAAGTCAAGTTGTGGTTCAAGTAATCCAGTTTTTTATACACATAACACTCTCTAACCATGTTTACACCGATGTCCTTATGGTTTTCAATGTTTATAATTAAATATACCACAAAACGATTGCAATAACAATGACAGACATTTTTCCACAACCAAACGTGCTGCTGCAGTGATGCCAAGCCTATGTATAACCCGGGCATCAGCGTTCGGTACAATGGGGGAACAATAGCACTGTGCTGATACTTTTCGCAAGACATGGCAATGTTTTGATTGTGTTAATTATAATGTGAGGCATCGGCAGCATTACCAGAAAACAATAATAAATGGCTCCATTTCTTATTATTCCTCCTTGATATGATCCAATAACGGTCACACACTTATTCCAACGTTTTTCCATTGAAAAAATTCTTTTGGAAGGTGTTTAAAAAATGTTTTCACCGCTTCTTATAGGCATTCAATAAAAACGACGTCCTCGCGACAACTTTTTTTTTTTAATTTAGGAAAGAGATAATAGTCATGCGGTGCCAAGTTCGGACTGTAAGGCGGATGTTCCATCTCTATAAAGTTGCACTCGTTGATTAATTCTCGGACTTGACCAGCTTTATGGACTCGTTTGTTGCCGACACAATTTTTATTCTGGGGTAAGCAATTTGGGAATCCAACGCGCTATTTCATTCCTAAATCTTCGTGTGGAATTTTTAACACTGTGGCTTCTGATATCCCCACTTCAGCGGCAATTATTGATAACCGTATTCTTTTTTAGTTTTCTTTAGTTCTTGCTTCAACAGGACTTCCACATCTTGGGTCATCTCGATTTGATTCCCTACCCCATAGAAATTACTTAGACCAAAGTTTAACCATCAAATAATATGAGGCATCTTTCCCATACACTTTAGTCCTCCTCTGATTATCTGATATCTTTGGGTCCACTTCCTTCTTTCGTTGAGAACTTGATCACACTTCTATATTCTCATTTCTTGTTAGCTAAGGCTTCATAAAAACAACAGGATACTTTGGATCTGCATTAAACTTGGTTAGTATGTATCAAAATGTCACATCTACTTGACAGCAAATATTTGCGGTCGTTTCCTTGTTTTCTTTATGGCTAGATAGATATGGTAGGTAATATAAATATTTCCCCTCGTATTTTACTTGCTTCCTTTGTTCGCTCTGTTTTGGAGTATTCGACGGTTGTATGGTCTTAACACAAAGTATATACGGATAGGATAGAAAGAATACAAAGGAAGTTCGTAAAATACATGTTTTAAATTTAATAGCTTTTTATACAAAAGAGAACTATGTCAATATCTTAAAATATCTTGATCTTCAAACGCTCGTAACCCATCAAACTTTTTTCGATCTGTGTTTTATCTATAAGATTCTATCATTTCACTGCAGAAGTACCGATGTATTATCATCATTTTGACTTCAAGTACCATCTGGCACTGTAAGAAATTCTTCCTTACTGTCCCTTTTCACAGAACTTGTTACAGCTACGGGTCCGCCATCTGCAATGTTGCGCGTTGCTCTGTTTGTCTGAGATAGGTTAGTGGCCTCTTTGTCTTTAGCTCTTTTGAAAACTGATAGACCCTGTTTGACATTCTTGTTGTTTTGATTTAACAAGGTCAGCGCTCATGTTTCGTCTTACAGTTATGCTGATTTCGCTGTTTTACCTGTATCCTGGCGCCTAAAACAAAGGTTAGTTATCTGAGGGGTTTCGCGAACGGGTCAGTGGGACCGCTTTCTTCTCGATGGTCCACTCTCGTCAAAGTCGACAGCTTGTCTCATCAGTAGATTTGGGTGTTTTTCGGCTTTTTTGATGGTCCGGAGGGCGATCTCGTGAAGGAACTTCTTCAGCAGCGGGAGTTTGGCCTCTCGGTGCAGTTGGTCATTGCTGACGAACAAAAGAACGTCGAAAGCGGAGGAATTTAATCTGGAGGACTTGTAACTTATATATATTTGTCTTCGAGGGGGCGTGTGCTTAATTAAGTGCGATTCTGTAATTTTAACAGAACTAATCTGTGAAGCTGATTGGATGTTTTCGTCGTTTTCAACGACTTCACACAAGCGTTAAGTTACTGACAAACTTTGACAAATTAAAGGCATCCTGTGTAGTAGCCTCTAATTTTAATCAACATTGTGCAATTTTTAACGGGTCGTTACCACAGAAATGTGGAAATCATCCAATCAGCTTTACAGATTAGTGCAGTTAAAATTCTTTTCATAATACCTGTTATTGCATTATATCAAAACTGTCAGCTTGATTGAAAACTATCTCATAACAAACACCAACAAAATTGATTCATGAATTGGTTAAAAATTGTGCTACACAATTCGGTTTTTTGTCAGTATTGCCGACGGTATTATGGAAAGTACTGAACGATATTCGGCCGACTTGACGATATTCGGCAATGACTTATCTGGAGAAATGTAAACGGCAACCATAATAATGAACTGATTATCACCAGAGTGGCAACGACTTATACACATATCGCCGATATCAGAAACAGTAGCATTAAGGGTATTGGTCGCGACTTCATAAGACAGAGAGTTTTGCCCACGTCAAATTTAAAGAAATCTATTTCACATGTCACATTGGTTTTTTCACTCCTACGCATTAATTGCTAGACAGTGCGAGGAGAGAGATGACTGCAGTGCAGTCTACCAGCGCAGTTGTTGCTATGAATCAGCGGAGTGACCATTCAGAAATGACTGACCGACTAAGGGTCCACATGCGCTATCGACAGGGGCGGACTTGCCTCAAATATTAATAGATATTGCAATTAAAATTATTATGGGACAGTTCAAGTTTATTTCATAGTAAAAAAAATATCAGAAGTCAAGTCTATATGCATAATTAAATAATAATATATACAAATAACTGAACATACCTTATTTGACTTTAAAATCATATCATTTACCTTTTTTCCAACATATCACTTCTCACAGAACTGATGTCTGAAGAGACCGTAGGTATGTTTTTATAGTTTTACATTAGCTGTGTTTTTTTCACTGCTTTTAATTGCGCTAAGCGTCTATTTTTTCGATGAGCGGAAGGATATTTTTTTATAGCATTCTTCCTCAAATGTCCCATTATTATTAGAAAAAAATAAACTAATAAAAATTTAAGGACAAACCAGTTTCGACACTAACATCTGAAACTCAAGTGACCATAGATCACTAGGCCATAATTCTGACGAGTGTCACCCTGTATTGCTTCGCGTCTAAAGTTGTGGACCTAAGAAGTTTTTACCATGAACACGCGACGTTCTGTTCAGTAACGCTCGGACTGATTGTACGTCTCCAGTTCAAACGGTAAGAGATAACACTATTGCATCTTATATTATGTACGACGGAGATAGCAAATTTGCATCGCACTACGAATTTTGGAAAAACAAAGAAACCATTCGGTTATTTCAACAATGATTTAAGGATTTGTTTTTATAATCGAAAGCAGCTTCGTACAAAGTTTATTTCATAACTGATTTTTTTCGAGTTTTGGTTGATTTTGGTCTTCTCATCACGGATTTAACCTGTTATCAGATAAGATATTTTTATTTTATTTTGAGGGACATGCTACTTTAGTAGTGATCATTATTCAAATGTTAAACCAAAAATTGAAGTGCTAGGTGTGTTAATGATTAAGTAATTCCAAAACTAAACAATAATTTTTTGGACCGTCTAGCGTCTTCTTCCTATCCATGTCTAGTTATGCGATAAAATAGTGGGCTGGTATGACGTTTAGGAATGTTGTTGTGCAGACAAATTATAGACAAATGAAGCCGCGTTCAATTACCTTAAACATGCTGGTGTATTTCGCATGCACATCCATATAATTTGTGCAATAATGATCTGTGTTCATATTTTGATAAATAGCTACTTCTCCCGCTGGACGATTATTTCTTCTGAAACTCGCAACAAAGAGAGGGGGATATTACCTCCTCTCCTACGCCGCGCCGGCGCGGCGGTCTACCCTTCCTCCGTCTTACGAATTTTCGATCAGGCCACGTCCTGACGCTAGTTTAACAATTTTTACCCATCCCAAAAAGTGTTCATCGCCGCTAAAGAAGTTTTCACTTCAAAAATAATAAATTGTTTTTGTTTTTTAAAAAATTATTCGATAGACATCAGGATCGAGAAGAAGCAATGGTGGTCTGACTTACTGAAGTTTTACAGAAAGCAAATTTTGTAAAATTGGTATTTATTAACTTTATCGACCACAAAGTGAAAATAAGGATTATTACCAGAAACTTGTGTAATGCCTCAAATTAATGCGGCACGTATAGTTGTAATACTAGTAATGCCTACACCCCTGTCCATCAAATTGTAAATTTGCAACGAAGACTTGATTAAAGTTACCTACTGTAAATCACCCGGTATAATCTGAGTTGCCCGTTTCATAATTTCTCTACGTGAGTAATTTTTTCAGTGCTTTAACTCCCATCTATTATATTCGGCGTGTTATTTTTGACAATAGCCTCGTAAGATCGGAAATGCTTCACCCAAATTTATAAATTTAGGAAGCTCACAATGGCTCCCCCTGTTTTGTGTTTTGCTCTCCGAGTTTCGTTAGCTTTGTGTTGTTGTCATCTTTGAATTTGCATAATTTTTGTCGAAAATGTACGTCAGTCGTTCGGTCCAGAGAGCAGAAAAATATCTACATATTCTCGGTTTGCATACATATTAACGAAATGTTTTTGTGAAACCTTCTTTTTCATCAGTATAATTATAAGTATACAAAGATGTTAATTAATTGGTCGGCTTATTTAGAATGGCTTCAATTAACTCCAGGAAAACCTCTTGTCATTAGAAATGGGACTTTTTGTGAAGATCTGGAGGTAAAATCGAACATTCGTCCCTTTCAGGCTAATGAAAACTAGGAGTAGCTTATTCGTGCTTGTTGTTCCGTGAATAGTCGTCAAAGCTGTTACTTGGTTGCAATGGAGAGGATGAATTAGTAATTTAGAAGAGGAGTAGTGAATAGAAAAAAGGCATCTACCAGAGTAATTGGGAGTGGTCGTGACACCGAAGTTGTGGGTGCAGTAGAGCAGTTCGAGAAAACCACTGAGTACAGTAGAGCGCACACAGAATCACCCTATAATTTCCTAAATTGCACCAATTAACAAAATCCTTAAACGATAAAATACTCCTATTTATTTAAATCATAATAAAGGTACACGTATTTGGTACTTTGGTTAATGTTTTGTTATTAGTGGTATCATTTCTAACAATTTAAACTAACTGAACAAATTTTTAATTGCAATGACTTTTTATTGCTTACTATTTTATTAATTTATAATTATGTATTACATTCTCTATTATTGTTCCAGATGGAGTAGCGCATCTTCCCAATAACAGTAAGTCTAACGCTCCATAACAAATAGAAGATTACATTTTAATACCCTTTTTATTTCTATTTCTGTAAAAGTAGGTGTAAAAACGAGTCTCTTGGGTCAAGTAAAGTGCGGCCGTCCAGGGCTCCGTTTACCTCGAAACTCTTCAAACAAATCATTCCGAAACGTATATTTTTGTATCAGAAGGAAATATAAAGTTATGTGGATTTAAGTGCTTATTTATGCTGTCGATAATGGCTTCAGTAGAGAATGATAGGCTTGTTATGCAATTTTTAAACCGTGCATTATTAGAATCTCATCTTATTTTAGTCCTCGATATACACCAAAAGCCACAGTAAAAGCACACTAAAATTGACAATATTTTTGCATATAAACTGGGTACAAACCAGTATTATTTCACAAGGGGACGACACGACTTGAGAAATTAACTTCGGGATAAGATCTGATATATTTGTACCTTGAGGGTGTTCACCCTGTAAAATATTATTGCACACTAGCCAGCCAATCCCGAGAAAAAGCCTTTAAACTTACAAGTTATATAATATTATTATATGTCCTTATATATTAGTAAATTGTCACCATAGTAACGTACTCACCTCCGAACCAACTAACGAAGGTTCCATCATCTATCAAGATTTTTTTTTGGAAATGGCTGGCTAGTGCATTTTAATATTTTACTGGATGAACACTTTAAAGGTAAACAACGAAGGTATAGTAGCCTCAAGCTTAAATTGTCACGGGATGCGTTATATTCTTTGTCGGAATCGACAAGTAACTGTGGCAACTGGTCGACTGTGTCAAATCGTGTGCAAGACCGGGTTTTTTTGGCCGGCACGTGTCTTGATGTCCAGAGTCGTATTTAATTGTTATTATTTAAAGTAAGCAATTTGTTTTTATTTATTTCGTGCAGCATATGTTTCGCTAAGGCTTGCACTTTTAATGTATTCTAAAGTTTAACAGTAAAATATTCATGTTACACGTACTGAGGCAAGTGATCAACTCAATCTACATTTTTGGAATACGGTCCTTTTCTTCACACCTTGGCCGACCAGTCGATCAAGAGTAAAATGTTTATTTCAGAACCAGTTTAGGACGTTCATAGATAAGTGGGCAGTGCGTAATTTAATAACAAATTCGCCACGAATGGGGCAAAGAAGTACAGTTTGAATAATCCACAGTTTCAAAGTCTTTAAACGATAAGACCTATAATGTATAATTAATATCACTAAAATATGATAGCCATACATCTTTATTGAATTTTCAGTGGATGTTCCCAAACTAACTTACTTGTCCGGACCAGTTATGTTTATAACCCACAAGTGTGTTATAAATCACATTATTTACTTCAAATTACCATAGTTATAGCTCATTTATATCTTCTCTGTTAGCAAAAAGATGGGTTGGTTTAGAACTTTAGGACGGCTGGACCGATTTTTATGATTTTTGATTTGTTGTGCGTGGTCCTGACCTGACCGACAGAGATGACAAACTTTACGTCGTTTTTTGTTGTACTGCTCGAATGAGCTAAATTCATTCATATCATGTATTTATAGAATTTATTAAATAAATAATATAATTGATTAAGAAATAGGTTGAATAAGTTGTCGAAATCTTCTGGGCGTTATTTTTTATGACAATCGAAAAATTTTGTTTTGAATAATCTGACTAGAAAAAAAAAGAAAACTGTGTGTGGAGTCCACGCACAACAGAAGTTAAACTTTTGGAGTTTACTCCTTAATGCCCGTCCCCCTTGGTCGGGAGCCCTTTTGGTGGAGCCCCCTTAGTTGGTTGCCGCCTTTGTCGGAAGCAACCTTGGTAGGGGGGCCCTTGGTCAGGAGCCCCCTTGGTCGAGGCCCCCCTGGTAAGGAGCCCCCTTGGTTACTTATTCCCCTATTTATATATTGCATGTGTCGGGTTCGTGTCGCTTGACAGAACACAATGAAATTTCACTCCCAAACTATTGAAGGCTGACATTACATGAAACAATTGAAAAATGTATAAATTTTCTACTATACAGGGTGTTTCATAAGTAAGCGGCAATATCCGAGATTATGAATATCAACGATAAGAGAAATGTATTGGGAAGTTTTTTTATCTTCTAAAACGTCTGGCTTAAAAATACCGATGGTTTTAAATGGACCAACAGAAAGACAGAAAATGAATTTGCACTAAAAAATATATGAAGTTATGGATGTTAGATAATGTTAGTTAGACCATGGCGAGACATATGTCAAATGTGACGTTCACTCAGTGGCGTTCTATTATTATTACAAATTTGTCTTGTCGTGTTTTACTAAAAAATTGTAAAAAAAAAATTAATTTGAAATAATTTTTCAGAAAAAACTGCAGAATAACGTTTCTCTAGCTTCTACGAGTTAAGCGTATTAAGTATTGCCGTTTACTTACGAAACACCCTGTATATGGGGTACGCCGGAAATAATTCGTCCCATCCTTGTAATCCACCTGATAACGAGAGTTCAATAAAAAACCTGGTTAGAGTAGGCTTTGAAATTGCGTTTTTGTTTTATTTTTTTACAGTGTAGAGCTTGACTGATTAACACGAAACTCTCCATGACAGATAACATAACCTCAAAATTTCAGAGAAGCTGCAGTATTATTAATAATTAATATTATTATGCATCTTAAAGAAGTGTTGACAAGTGTTTTAGGGTATTAATTAGCGGTTTTATATAGACCGACACGATTTGGGGATTTGGGCTGCAATGTCCTGCAGGTATCTTCCAAGATTCCTACAACGGTTGGTAAAAAGTTAAGTGCATTCAGACCTTTGGGTGTGATGTTAATCGAGTTATTTTTGGATATCGGACACTTTATGATTTGGTTTTACACCTTTATTTCTTCAAAATGTAGAAATTAAAACACTCTTCGAAAGGATATGACCAACTGACAGTTTCTAACCAAATTTCTACAAATGTTTATTGAGAATTTTACAATCACTTAGAAGGACACAAAACAGTTACAGTAAATTAATGGTGAAAATCTATTGGATATTTCTTGTAGAGAATTGTGCTTTTTTTCTGATCCCATTAAAAACTGTGCAAAAAATCTTCAGTTTCATGTTTTTTCTTACATCGCCTACGGATGCTTGGTACATACATGAAATTTTTAATGTGGTCAAAGGAAGAAATTACTTGCAGTTTCGCTTGTTACTTTATCATATTTCACACTCAAACTTGTTCTCTTAAATGCGCAAATCTGAAAAGTATGGTTAGGTAGAAGTTTTAACTCTTGAGTTTCAGAAGCAAAAGACAAACCTTTTCTTTTGCAGCTGTTATTAGATCAGGGTGCGCCTCACTAAGTTTCATTAAGAAAGTGTAGAGCATAATATGTAAGTGTCCTTAGTGATATTTCTATGCTTCGGACATTCTTTCTTTGATGACACTTTCACCTACCGGTCAGCTTTGGCACAACTCACACATTTTCTGATATGTTGGGACCGTCTTAAATTCATGTTTTCGTACCATTTCGTACTTGCAAACAAGGTTTAGGAAACGGCTGTTGTAGCGACTGTCATTGCAACGTCCATGTGCTTTATAGCAGCACCTTTCCGTGTCTTTTAATCGCTTGCCATCTTGCTAGTTGCAATACTTGACTCGAATTACAACGAAAGAACGTCCATTGACAAAGCAAAAACGTTTCAAATATAAATTTCAATAATTTGTCCGAATTTAGTGCTGGTTGCCTAACCTAAACTGAATTAAATGACAAGTTAGTTTTTGTAACAATTGCAATGTACACTGTTATAAAAATGCCCAGCCTCCTCTAACCAGGTTTATTTTTGAACGCTCGTTAGATTGTATTATCTTACAAATTCGATGATACACTAATCTTGTGTGAATTTACACTTTTATGTAACTCGCAAAACAGATTTTTTTTCCATACATTAGCAATACCAGGGATGAAACTCATCTGAACAAGCAAAGTGAAGGCTTTTCTTGAAGATTTCTGTTGTTTGATTAGAAAGGAAAATACTACAATAGTATTATTTAAAAAAGTAATTGGATTGTTTTCAATTATAATGAGTTGAATATGTTATAAATGATTTTGGCGATTTTTCTAAATAAAAGATATACTGTAACGTAGCCTGAGCCGGGCGGGTTCGAGGATTTAAAGAAATTTCTGGTGCACACCGTAGCTACTAACTTTTATTAAAAAGACTAACAATAAGACTAACTTTTCACTATGAACAGACTTTCACAATATCACGCGCTGATCACTTGTTCACGATGCTTCCAATAGACTGACTCGCTCTGTCGTTTGATCTCTTCTTATACAGCTCCTGGCTTGTCGATTCTTTCTATTCCCGGAATCATGAGATCATGTTTTCGGCGCAGTGGATTATTCCAGAAAAATGAGATCAGTCTCTTGTACGAGCGTGGTATAGCATGAGATCACCGCCGTCTTCTAGAGCATCCCATGTGAACAATTATTCCCAGACGTTCTCATGTGGACTATTCCAGATTAATTACGTTACCATACGTGGTGAGATCATCATGACATCATCCGCTTCCGGGCCGTCGCGCCGTCGTCTCAATACTAATAAAAAATATATTAATCGCAGAATCCTAATGCTCTAAAATTAAATGGCCTAAGCTAATACTTTCTGCGGACCAGTGTGAGCAACTCTACAGATTTCAAGAATTTTATTTTTATATACTTTTTCGTGATTTTTAATCCATTCAACATAGTAGACGCCTGATTCTAGTAACAACTTTCGTCGATCAGAATTGAATTTCCCTTCTCTTGTAGATATAAAAATCCTGCAAGATCTTTTCACCTAGAACCCATTGACACGAACCTCCTTTGCACACAATGAGCGCAGTTTGATTCATAATCTGACGTGCCCAGAAACATTATCTGTTTTCTCTCCCCTGCTTCGCACATAAACGTAATGGATTCGAACCGGTTGTTTAATTTGATAATGAAATCTTCAATCCCGCAATTTTCGTACCCAAATCGCGCTAATGGAAACGAAATCCAGTTTTCGCAGAGCGACAGACTACAAAAATCCTTCCATTAGATGCGCACACCTAGGTATTACAATGAGTATTTTTTTTTTATAGAAATGTATAAAAGGTTCTTTTACATCCTCAATGAATTTGTTGGGTATTATGTTTGCAGTTAATTTGGATTACAAATGTAAGTCTATTTAATTTTACGTTAACAAATAAACAAATGGATAATTATAATAATACTGTTATCGAACACAAATAATTATGTATAACGAACTTCTCTAATGGGCCTCATTATGATACCATTTACATATATTGTGTTAATCGTTCACATGGTGCTAGTGGGAGCTAAATCCAGGAAACCTAAATATAAACACGTCTAGTATGAAGCTCGCAAAATGCCGACCTAACATTCAAGAGATAAAGGTTTATTGGAAATATAAAATGTGACTAACAGGGATTTTTATGCTGAGCGATGATTCTTTTATGACGACCCATATAGTCGCCTTTTTTAAACATTAAATGTCGGGTGAAATCTTGAGATGTTGACTTTTTGTTTTGTTGTTTAGGACAAGATGTAATAAATAGGCAGTATGTGATAATGGCATTGAAAGGAAAATGTTCGCAACTTCGGCGGCTTTGGGGATTACAAGCAAACGCTATTATTGGATTAATAAGACATTATTGTAGTGTTTTGGAAGGCATAATGGTAAAAACAGTATGTTATGAAAGTTAGTGTTTTTCTCCACAACCATTAGTGAATTAATAATTGAAAAATCATTTTTACCAATAGAAAGTAAAAATTCTCCCTCTAGAGATAGAATATTAATTTATTCTGAAACACTTGCTTTTTATGTGTATGTTCATTCTATAACAAGTGACTAATATTCTATATTTATGACAAACGAGCTACATACATACATTGACATGGATTTAAAAAACTGTCAGTGTCAGATGTAAATGGTGCGTTCTAGTTGTTTTGAGACATTTTGTAATTTAAATAAACAAATGAGTGAATAATGTAAATAGCAATTTTAATAAAATGTAGTTTTTATTTTTTGGTCGTTCTTGTCATTGGTATTTTGGTGGCTTGTCACAAAAATGAGCTCTAAAACATTTTAAGATTTCCGACATTAAAGATTTGGGATCAGCAATACTAATTGCAATTCCTAATACAAAAACTAAAAAACTAAAAGAGTGTACAATCACGGGATATTTTTATAATATTTTAAAGAAATACTGGGCTTTGAGATCTATGTTCTAGAAAATCCACTGTTTCCGCCGTAGCTCAGCGACTATGTTACCAAATGCAGGTGTGGATATTAAAACTTTACAAAGGCATTGAGGCATTGAGTCTTTTCAAGTAACAGAAGGATATATAGAAAATTATTTGTAAAATCGAATAAATGTAGCAACGCAATTTATTTCTTCAATTACTGAATCTACTTCGTTAAGAAACTTTTCTTCAACCTCCAGTTCTTCCTGCTGCACCTCTGTTAAGGCTGTCATTTAGTAGGGATAGAGCCCATACCAAATGAACGGGGAAAATGTTACCATTTTATTGAATTTTACGGATTTAATTTTGAATATTTCAATATGCGGTTATCAGAAATCGATAAAGGACATCTTAGGTCAGGGTAAGACCGTATTACAAAGTCCATATTAGCATTTGTTTATTCATAAAAAATTACAAAGTTGTATAATCTTTAGTAGTATAAATGAATGGCTTTGGATTTTTTTCTGAAAAACAACGCAAAATTGGTAAATTTGAAATAGACGTCACCCTGTAGCAAGAATTAAGCTTTCGTTAGTAAAAAGCTCACGTGCCTTACCATTGTTGTTTGTGAATAAAACTCAATAATGTTTGTCGAGAAAATTATTTCTAAAGTAAGCTTGAAATATATAAGAAAGAAACTTTGTTACAAAATTTAGAATTTGGTGTAGCTTTGGAGCGGAAGATGTCGTATTTTACAGTGGGCAGGTATAGGATAAATGCTCCCGACAAACCCCATCATAAAATAATAAAATTGGGCGAACACAAACACAGCAAGTATTTTTTATGATGCTTTCCAGCTTCAGGAATACCGAAATTCGGAAACTCTCAAAATACGGACCATCCAAGACCCGTTATAAGTAAAAATACTTTGCAGTATTTATAAAAAAAAGTTTCTTGTCTCTGTATAAACGATGAGACCAAGAAAATACAAATAAACAAAGGAAATGATTATTATATATACCTACAAGCAAATTAAAATAAATATCTTAATTATTATTGTAAACTGATTGACAATCAGCAATTTGTCGAAAAAATGTTTTTTCGTTGTCCATTCTGGCGATCAAAATGAATTATTAATTGAAATAATTTATAGAAATGAAATTCTATGGCAAGAAATTAAGAATGTTATTTTTTTAATCGCATAGCAGGTGGCATACAAAAACAAATAAAATTACCCTGTCCGAGCGATTAACATTACATAACGCAATTAATAATTTTGTTTCAAACTTTATCATCACACAATTTGCTGATTATTAATAATTAATTATTGTTGTTAATTAATCATCCCCGCGCGGTTTTAATTGCACATGCCAAAAATCTGGACAATTTTGATTCCAGTGGACTTAATAAATTGCGAATTACACAATCTTGAACAGACAGTTTTAATTAACTGTATCCGGTTCTCCGTGCATTCAATGCAATACATTTTCCCGAAATCTTTTTTTCAAATTTACAAATTTCAATAAATCGCTGTCTAACTGAAAAGATCAATTTTTTAACACAGTCAAAATTTCAAGCGATAATCTTCAAAAACAAAAAAAGTCTTCAACACCCGACAGAAATGTACATGCCGCAAGAGAACCCTTTGTCGGTCCCTTTATTACGGGTTTTTTATTACGGCAATGGTCCCTATTGTAAAGAGATATCGTCACCCAGGCCATCAATATTCATTTACAAAGGTTCCAAATAACATGGGTTGTTCGTTTGTCCCCAAAAGCAAAAGGACAGTGTAATACCACAAACCACATCCGACCCAGACATTTTAGTTCTTCTATTCTGAACGAGGTTGCAGCATCTCGCTGCTAACATTCAAGATTTTATCTCACTTCAACATCGGAAGAAATTTGTCTCTCAGTAAATGACAATCTTAAGTTTGCCACTACAATTCAATCTGTTTTAAAAATATTACGGAAAATATTTCCAATGCACCACAGTTTTGTTTTTAATTTCAGTCATTGTAGAAACACTATAAATATAAATATTAATACAATGTAATATTTCAATAAATAACTTGTTTTGTTCAGATTTAATGGTTTTTGATTTAACTTTCTGGTCGTGGAGAAAATACGGCCTGTTACTCGGTTAGAATGAAATTTCAATGTACTCGTGGTTCCACTTCCATTCGTATCGAATTTTCATTCTAACGTTTGTTACATAATAATAATTATACGATTAACTCTCAAACGTTATGAATCATCATTATTCGCTTCTAACATCTTAACTTAGAGATAAATTGGAGGAAATTGATAATGATGAAGACTAGCGTTATTTCGTTTTTTTTATACATTATATATTTGATCCACGACGATATACTGTTGATTCTTCAGATTAGATTTATGCTTTTTTTGATCAAACTATAATTTAGAATGGTGGTCTCCAGCAGAGATAACATCGATCCGGTCGTCTATATAATTTCTTTTCTTGATTTATTTGGTGAGTAAACAGAGTTATTGGTTGCAGTTTCAGACCACTTTCGGATAGTATATTTATCGTAAAAACAAATCTTAACTAAGTTTTATTGACCAGAAAATTGCGGTTCAATAAACAATCTAGTACAAATAGACTTTTATTATAGGTTTATTGTGGGAGCAAATATGGACAGAGTGGCACTAATCAAAATAGGAGCAAATACGTGAAGTATAAGGTTGATTTAATATGGATTCACAACGGTTATTTTACTGGGTAAGTTAATTTACAAACATTACGGCTCTACTGCCATTCTCACATTAACATCGTTACCTCTACCCCAATTTTTAGCATCCTTAAACTATGCAAATTATATCCGAACTTCAAAAGGAAATCTCATTACAAATTCACGTGAAATTAATTCTCTATAGGATAACAATATTAAATCGTTTTTCGAACCAAAAATGAATGCTCTAATTCGAGCGCCATTATGTGGCGACCCATTTCCCAGAATTTCTTTCAAGCAATCTCATTCATTTTTTATCGATTTACTGTTCCCACCGAAATTTCTCTGATTTTTTCTCACAACCTTTAATTCCGCATCCAGACGACTCAAATAGACCGTGGTTGTTAGTGACATGACTAGTTCCGTTAAATGACGTCATAAATGAAATTGCTGAGGATGTTGTTTTTTTCGGGCTGGAACTGTCGGATTTTTTGAGGAGAGGACGCGGATAATTTGGAGAATTGGCAACTAGAAAGGACAAAAGAAAAGACGTTAGCTAAGGTAGACACTTTACAAAATAGGTCGACTCTTATCCACATTGAGTTATCCTTGGCTTAAATTGTTTTCAGGCTACTCCTACATCTAAAACAACATATCAAGGGCTAAAAAGCAGGATATCGTAACCAACATTTTTACCAAAATTGAGCTATTTACACCATGAGTTAAATTACCTCCGGAACTACCGTCCTCGTTTCGACGCCATGCAGTGCAGATACAGATTTACAAATAAAAATCGGCCTGTCCGAGGAGAATTGTTAACACATAAAAATAAATTTAATGAATTTTATTCCATACTTTACACTCGCACTGTAGATATAAGCCGATGTATGCATGTAGTATCGCGGGGTTGCAGAAATTAGAAACAATTTATTCGACACTCTTCGAACCGTTTTTATACATTAGACAAAAAATAGGTGCAAACGATCAAACTTCATGATTCATCCCGTTTACATAACAATAGATAGATAACTTCTACAGTCATCTCGGTATTGTATATTAGCTATAATTCTCACAGCTCTACGTTCTAATTTAAATATTCGTTTTGAAAGTGCACCAGTATGTCCCCAAAGAATGATAGAGTACTGAATGTGAGCTTGAATTAGAGCAAAATATTATGCAACTTTGATGGTATCAAATGATACACACTGCGATAAATTGCGGAGCAAATATATATTTTTACATAATTTATTCGAAATTTCATCAATCTGTTTATGCCAAGATAGTGTATTATCGATGTATACCCCAAGAAATTTTGTGTGTTTATTTATATTGGTAATAATAATTGCATCACTATTTTTTAGTGTAAAAACCATTTCGACTGTCTTATCTTTATTAAGAAGAAGTTGATTAGCCAGCATCCATTGTTTAATTTGTTCGTGAAAAGAAGTGATTTTTGTTTGTGCATCTAGTGTCATCAGCATATAAAATCATATCAGCTTGAGGAATACAATATGTCAGATCATTTATGTAAATTATAAAATATAGTAGTAGCCCAAGGATAGATCTTTGAGGCACTCCATAGGTAACCACGCGCTCACTAGAAAAATTACCGTTTATATTGACTTTCTGTGTTCGATCAGTCAGATATGACTTATAAGTGCGATACTTTTGGAATCGAAATTGTAATGTTTTAGCTTATCTAGCAACACTATGTTATATTGGATCGAATGCTTTACTTAAATCTAAAAACAGAGCATTGTAGTACTGATTTTGTTCAAAACAGCGAATAATGTAGGTGATAAAGTTTATAATTCCTAGTACAGTGGATGATTTTTGTATAACAAATTATTTTGCTTAAGAAAATTTAGAATTTGTAACATTAGAAGTTTTTCAAAAACTTTAGAAATTATGGGTAACAAAGATATCGAACGATAGTTATTATTAATATCCCCTTTTTTGTATATGGGGATGATTTTTTTTAAATCATTCGGAAAAATACTATTTTTTATAGGTACATTGATGTATTAATTTTTTAATAGGAACAATAATTATGTTTTTAATAGTTTTTATAATTTCCGTATTTAGGACGTATGCATCCCTACTTTCGAATTTTTTAGACTGTGAATGCAGAAATTCTGTATACATACATCAATAGATATAAATAATAAATAATTAAAATAAAACATTGAACGCAAACAAATGGACTATTACACTACTACATAAAATATACATAACATGTTCATTAGGTTTTGGTCGTAGCTACGATAAATAGTACGGCGGCCGGTGCGTCAAATTCGTTCAACCATCCACTACTTTGGTATAACTCAATGAGACATATGTATATAGATTTGTTCGTTAAAAAAATTCTGCATTTAGAATGGAAATTGGCGACAGTGTGGGTTACTCACGAGAAAAGTTATTCCAAGAAAACCGTGAAAATTGGCAAAAATTATTCCAATAAAATAAGTACTCATATCTTTGGCTAAATAAAAGGTAAAAATATGCGGTTTGTTTCATTATGAAGCCCAGAATATTTACTTTAAAATGGCTAATTGGAAAATTGCGCGAATTTGTGCTTTTCCACCAAATTCTATTATTTAATGCGACGGTGCATGATTTATTCATAAATTCATTATTATTACATTATTCATAAATGTTCAAGTTGCTATAACTCGTATAGTGTTGTAGTAAAAATTTTCACATCAACAACTGCAGAATTTTGTTGTCTGTAATTCACCTCAACTAATAACGTATTCATCTACAATAATAAATTCGCTACAATCGTGTTTCTGGGAAAATTTAACTTGCTTAGGCTACCCTCTTGATCACCCGCCCGCGCCCGGCTCCCACCGCAAACGCCTATATATGCTATACGCTATACCACCACCGAGCGCAATGAATTAAAATGAAATTAATTTTTATTTTTAACCCAATACATAAAGATTTTAAAATTAACAATAATTCTTCATCGTCACTTATGTCTCTAACTATATCCTTATTTATACACTTCATTTGATATTTACACTATACGTAGAACAAAACCCTCCCGTTTACATGCACATTTGCTCGAAGAACAATTTTTCTCATTGCAAAATAATTGTATTGCTTGTCTAATCGCAAGTGGTATATGTGTTTAATGAATTAATTTGGGGGTTAAATTGGAACCACCTTTGATCCAACCAAATTTCAAAGGATTCAACGGTTCAATGAGTCCAATGCATATTATGTGGACTTGATAATTACAGCATCATCTTAAATTATTAAATTTACTTAGATCTAATGTAATTGAACCTTAACAGTCCCTTAGTGCATACAATTGAAATGCATCTTCGGTTGCAGGAATTTCTTTTGCAGACTTTTTAGTGTTTAGTGTCAACTTTAACGTAGCCTCATTCAGATTCTTTGATTTTTCTTGTTTATATAAAAGCAAAATATGCTTACCTGCCCCTGCTGTTCAAAATAGAGGTTGCTGCAAAATTAGTCATTTGGATGTCATCACCCTTTTTCAACAAAGTGCTTAGTGCTGATTTTTTACCAATTTTGAATAAAGCATTAGTTATATCACCTCCTGTTAAAATATGAAACGCTGGTAAGCTTCTGCAGAAATCCCCAACTACAACAACAACCACAAAGTCTTCTTTTATTTGTGGAAACTGAATCATGGCCCTTTTAACCGACTTCAAAAAAGGAGGTGACTAACCCACACTGTCGTTAATTTCCATTCCAAATGCAGAATTTTTTAACAAACAAATCTATATAATGTCTTATTGAATTATTCCAAAGTAGTGGGTTACTCTTTAATATGAACTATTTAGCTCTTTCCGCCTCCGTACTAAAACTCATCATTGCTATAGAAGCTATGTTGTGATTTTTAAGTAGTGAGACGACGGCGCGACGGCCAGGAAGCGGATGATGTCATGATGATCTCACCACGTATGGTAACGTAATTAATCTGGAATACTCCACATGAGAACGTCTGGGAATAATTATTCACATGGGATGCTCTCATAAGTCTAGAAGACTCTGTGGCGGTGATCTCATGCTATACCACGCTCGTACAAGAGACTGATCTCATTCTTCTGTAATAATCCTTTGCGTCGGAAACATGATCTCATGATTCCGGGAATAGAAGAAATCGAGAACGAAGGGAGCGGTATAAGAAGGGATCAAACAACGGAGCGAGTCAGTCTATTGGAAGCATCGTGAACAAGTGGTCAGCGCGTGTTATTGTGAAAGTTTACACATAGTGAAAAGTTAGTCTTATTGTTAGTCTTTTTAATAAAAGCTTGTAACTACGGTGTGCACCAGAATTTTCTTTAAATCATCGAACCCGCCCGGCTCAGGCTACGTTACATTGGTGTCAGAAGTGGGATTTAAAGAAGCGGACGTAAAAAAAAAGAAGAAACATCGAACCAACCGGTACGTGACGCATGTCAAAGCTCACCTTCTGGAAGAGTCACGAGAAGTAAAACCATGGAGGCTCTACAAGAACAAATGGCCGTTCTTCTGGAACAATTAGAAAAGAGACGACAAGAAGAAAAAGAAGAACAAGAAAAGAGACGACAAGAGGAACAGAAGAGAATTTTCGATCAGCTGGACATTTTGCAAAACACTTTTAAAAAAGACGTGGAAGAGAAGGTTCAAGTTGTGGAAAGGAAAGTTCTGGAAATTGAAGAAGTTGTAAAAGTAGAAGTTCTGGAAATGAAAGAGGAATTGGAAAAGAAAGTCAAGGAAATGGAAACAAAGCTGAAAAGGATAACAACGGGGCAGTCGGTCGTGACAGAGCCGTCATCACAAAGACTAAAACCTCCGACTTTTGATGGCCAGACTTCGTGGTTTATGTACAGGAGGCAATTCGAGGCAGCGGCCGAAATGAACAACTGGGGTGAAGAAGAGAAAGCCACTGCACTGGTGTTATCCTTGCGAGGACAAGCTCTTCAGCTGATGCAAACCGTCCCGGAGAAGGAACAAAAGAACTACGTTGCCGTGGTCAACGCTCTCGAGCTGCGGTATGGAGACCTCCACTTGAACCAAGTGTACCAGTCGCAGCTGAAGTCACGAGTTCAGAGGAATGGCGAAAGCCTGCAGGAGTTTGCGGCGGACGTTGAGAGACTGGTACATCTGGCCTACCCAAGCGCCCCTAGCGAGTTTCACCACCAACTTGGAACAAGCGCGTTTATTGATGGGGTCCGCGACGGCGAGTTGCAGCAAATGTTGAGACTAGGTAGACATCAAAAATGCGCCGATGCCCTCGTGCACGCCCTGGAGTTCGAGGCGGCTAAAAACGCTTGTCGTCCGGCGGCTCAACGTCTGCGAGCAGTAACCAGAGAAGAACCCCCGAAGGACGGAAATGACTTATTGAAAGAGATGAGCGAGATGATGAGAACCTTGTTGGAAGAAATGCGGCACGGAAGCACGACAACTAGGCCCAGATGCATTAATTGTGGGAAAGTGGGTCACCTGAGGAGGGACTGCCGCTTAAGGAGATCGTCGGAGCAGAGCAGACCCATAGGAATCCGGAGTCCGGCCCTTCAAGCTCGAGGCAGTCGGAAAACTAAGTCCAGCTAGCGCTTTGGGGCGTGTGCTAGTTGGCCCCACAAAAGCCCCTAGGGTCATCACCGTCTCGCAGTTACGAAGAAGGAACGACAGTCTGTTGCTCAAGGGTCGAATCAACGGAGCTGGGGCTGTTCTATGACCGTCGACACCGGAAGACCCGACATCTTCAAACCGCTGGGAGATTTCCAATTGGCAGAGAGCGACCTGGTGCTAAAAACAGCAACGGGAGAAGCAGCACGAGTATTCGGAGAAGTTGAGGCAAGGCTCGAGTTGGGGAGTTTGAGTTCGTTCACAAGGTTATTGTGGCTGATATAGTGGACGATTTCATCTTGGGTCTTGACATCATGAGGAAGTTCGGATTGGTGTTGGACATCAAAAATCGCATGCTGCTAGTTGGCAACGAAGAAATCTCCCTGCACTCTGCGATACCATCCGCCGACGAAGTGAAAGTGATAGTCTCCGAAACGGTCCGTGTACAGAAGAACTCGGAACAGATCGTGCTGGCAGAGTTGGAAGAAGACCCTGGGGGATACCGGACTGGAATAATAGAACCGAACGTGACCACCATCCCGGACGTGACACAAGAAACACAAATCATGGTAGCAAGAACACTCGTTGAGGCTAACGGACGAATTCCTATCCGTGTAGCGAATTTAGGTGAAAGTCGTGTTACACTACAGAAAGGGCAGACGATTGGACTATACCATCCTGTACTACGGGTCGTCCGTTGCGAATAACAACCTGTTGAGTGTAACAGAAAAGAGGTTCAGCGGACGAATGTGGAGAAGCTCTTCCTAGAAGACTGGAAACACCTTACGAACCATCAATTAGAGAAGGCCATGGCATTTATCCGCAAGGAGAATGACATCTTTGCTACCGAAGACCGAAGCACCGGCAGAACCAACATGGTGCAGCATAGAATCAACACAGGAGATGTTGCTCCGATCCGACAACCGCCAAGAAGACTTCCGTTCGCAAAACACCAAGAGGTGGCTCAGATGGTGGACAAAATGAAAGCAGACGGAATAATTGAAGACTCCTCAAGCCCGTGGCCGTCACCAGTTGTATTGGTAACGAAGAAAGATGGTTCCACTCGCTTTTGCGTTGACTACAGACGGCTGAACGTTGTAACTAAGAAGGACAGCTATCCGTTGCCACGTGTCGATGACACCCTTAGCATGTTGTCGGGATAGCAGTGGTTTTCAACCCTGGACTTGAAGAGCGGCTACTGGCAAGTTGAGATCCATCCCGATGACAAAGAGAAGACGGCGTTCTCGACTGGAAGCGGTCTCTACCAGTTTAACGTCATGCCATTTGGACTCTGCAACGCTCCAGCCACTTTCGAGAGGTTGATGGAACTGGTTCTGCGAGGGCTGACATGGAAAACCTGCTTGGTGTATCTCGATGACGTCATGGTAGTTGGAAGAACCTTCGAAGAACATTTGAAAAATTTGGAAGAGATCTTCAGCCGCCTGCGGAATGCCAACCTTCAGCTCAACCCCAAGAAGTGCCGATTGTTCCAGACAGAAGTGAAGTTCTTCGGCCATGTGGTTTCGCCCAGTGGAGTACAAACAGATCCGGACAAGATCGCGGCCGTCCGCGAGTGGCCACGACCAAGGAACAAGCACCAGCTGAAAAGCTTCTTGGGCCTCTGTACCTACTATCGCAGATTTGTCAAAGGGTTTGCTGACATTGCCAAGCCTCTGCACAGACTCACGGACCCCATTTATCTGGAATAACGAGAGCGAAGCAGCGTTTAGAACTTTGAAGACCTCGCTGTGCACGGGTCCTATTCTGTCTTACCCGAGAGTAAAGGGGGGGTATGTCCTGGATACAGACGCCAGTAACAACGGTATCGGGGCAGTTCTTTCGCAGGTGCAGGAAGGCGAAGAAAAAGTCATCGAATACTATAGCAAGGTGCTTTCTAAGCCGGAAAGAAACTACTGCGTTACGAGGAAGGAGTTATTGGCGATCGTAAATGCAGTAGGACATTTTCACAAGTACCTGTACGGTCAACACTTCAAAATACGAACGGATCATGCTGCGTTGAGGTGGCTGTTAAGCCTTAAGGATCCAGAAGGACAGACAGCCAGATGGTTGGAGAGGCTGCAGCAGTATGATTTTGAAATCGAACACCGACCAGGCAGATCACACCAGAATGCGGACGCACTTTCTAGGAGACCGTGCCGGAATGACTGCAAACATTGCAGTCGGAGAGAGGCCTCCAAAGAATTCGAGGGCGTGAAGAGATTGGTTCTGCAACCTCAAGATGGATGGACCACGGCGGAGATGAGGGCAGAACAACTTGGAGATAGCGAGATTGGTGCAATTTTGAAAAGCAAAGAGAACGGAAATCAGAGACCACAATGGCAAGACATTTCGGACAAGAGTCCTGCTCTCAAAGCACTATGGGCCCAATGGGGTTCACTGAAGGTGGAAAATGGCCTGCTGAAGCGAGCATGGGAGAGTGCAGACGGAAAGTCGGTGACGATGCAACTGGTTTTGCCCAAGTGTCGCGTGAAGGAGGTCTTGCAAGAAATCCACGGTGGAGTGTCCGGCGCACATCTGGGCGTGAATAAGACCATGGGTAAAGTCCGTGAACGCTTCTATTGGGTGAACGTTCGAAACGATGTCGAGAGCTGGTGTCGAAAATGTGACACTTGTGCGGCGAGCAACGGTCCACAGACCGTAGTCGAGGAGCCATGAAGCAGTACAACGTTGGGGCACCATTCGAAAGAATAGCCTTCGACGTAGCAGGACCGTTTCCTACCACTGATTCGGGAAACAAGTACATCATGATGGTGGTCATCGACTATTTTAGCAAGTGGCCGGAAGCCTATGCTCTACCCAATCAAGAAGCTGTGACGGTTGCCAGGGCGTTGGTAGAAAATTGGATTTGCCGCTACGGACTTCCACTGGAAATGCAGTCGGACCAAGGGCGGAACTTTGAATCTGGAGTGTTCCAGGGCGTCTGCGAACTATTGGGCGTGCGGAAGACAAGGACGACACCCCTGCATCCTCAGTCAGATGGAATGGTCGAGCGTTTCAACAAGACCATGGAGCAGCACTTGTCCAAGGTGGTCGATCAACATCAGCGGGACTGGGATCGGCGTCTACCTTTGTTTTTGCTGGCGTACAGAGCGGCAATTCACGAGACGACCCACCAGACACCGGCGAAGATCCTGTTTGGACGGGAAATGTGTCTACCATGCGATCTATCTTTCGGATCACCGGGACAAGAGCGGAAGAACGTGGGAAACTACGTAGACGAACTACAGGAAGCCATGTCCAGTATACATGAACTAACGCGCAGTCACATTCGCGTGGCGAGCGACCGGATGAAGACGCGTTACGATCTGAGGGTGAATTCGGCAGGATTCAGTGATGGAGACTTGGTATGGTTGTTCAACCCTCGGCGAAAGAAAGGCCGCTGCCTAAAGTTACAACCCAGTTGGGAAGGCCCGTACACGGTTGTAAAGAGGATCAACGACGTAGTGTACCGGATTCTTTAAAAGGGGGGCAGTGAGACGACGGCGCGACGGCCCGGAAGCGGATGATGTCATGATGATCTCATGATTCCGGGAATAGAAGAAATCGAGAACGAAGGGAGCGGTATAAGAAGGGATCAAACAACGGAGCGGGTCAGTCTATTGGAAGCATCGTGAACAAGTGGTCAGCGCGTGTTATTGTGAAAGTTTACACATAGTGAAAAGTTAGTCTTTTTAATAAAAGTTTGTAACTACGGTGTGCACCAGAATTTTCTTTAAATCATCGAACCCGCCCGGCTCAGGCTACGTTACAGTATGTTACTGAAGTTCCTATCCTCATGGAAGCCTTTAATATTGTCATGCAAGGAGTTGAAAAGCTTAGGTCCCAAATAGCAATACGTGCTGTGACTTCTGGTCAGACGGAGAGAGGCAGTTTTAGGTCGTTTGTGTTACGCGTCAAATTGTCATGAACTTCGACCATAAAGTTCCTAGACCCGCTACTCATTCCGATTGTTTGTAACCAACATCCAACCTAGGGGGAAAGGGGAAACCAAGAGAAGTTGGAATTTTGACCTTAAATCAATTTGCGCTGATTGGCTCATTTTGGTTGTTGGTTTACAGTCAGTGGCGTATTAAACTTAGTAAGCATTCAAATATGTTTTTCTTGAAATTAGGTTCCATGTTCAATCATTTGAACCACTTCTTGCGCTGTTCTGTATCTCGTGGAAAGCTAAAAGATAAAAATTGTAATGAAATCTCCAGAAAATAAACGAACAATTAAATGAACCATTCAACGCAGAGGGATTTAAGGTCGAAATTCCATTGAAACAAATGTACGCCCTTGGCGACTCACCCCTCTCGCCCATGATATTGGCTTCAAACAATTCGCCTACAAGCTACCCACCTTACCCGGTCTATATTTTCTGACATCGTTGGTCATGAATATCAACCTATCTCAACGGCGCAGACGCATCCTTAGTCGCGTGTAGTATACATTCATAGATGTAAACACTCGGAAGGGTTAGTATTTTATTGTTGGAAAAAAGTGGTTTACAATGCGATGTATACTCCGATCCGGTTATTATTATCCGCACTGTCTTTTTCTGAAGTTTAAAGATTTTGTGAGTGTGTCTTGACCCTCCCCAAATGACCATCTTACTACGAGAGATTGCAAAGTAAGCTATCCGGAGTACATCACGACTAACTAGTGCGCTTAGTCTTCTTAATTGAAGATGGCTGATGAGAGTTTTTTGGCGGAACCGTTAATATGGCATTCCCAGGTTAGCAGTCTGTTAAAAACTACGCCTAAAAAAATTGATGGGATTCGATAATATGTTATTTTGCTTTGAGTCAGCGTTGAAAATTAGAGTTTTACTCTCATTTATGTATAGGAAGTTATCGTTGACCACTTGAATAACCTACGTTTATGGTCGGCTATGTTGCTATGGACTTCAGTTAAGTTAGTATAATTTGCGAACAACAGTGATGTGTCATCAGCATAAGCTACCGGGGTAGTTACATGATTATTGGGAATGGGAATATCATTTACGTAAAAAATAAACAATAATAGCCCAAGTGTGGATGCTTGGGGCACACCGCAGTCTACTTCAATATATTTAGAAACATTCCTATATTCCTAAATATTTATCTATGTATTATGTATATCAGTATGTATTATGTGTTTCACGAAACGAATACGAGAACACGTTAATTCATGTTTTTTTCTCATTTTGCGTGAACGAATACAAAAAACGCTGTTCAATACTCGTTCGCTGTCACTTTTCATGGGCTCGGGCTCATTGCAACTATATACTATTGTAGTATTATAGAAGAGAGAAGGTTTTATAATTTCAGAATAGTTGCTATTAAGTTTGTACTACGAAAATGCATTTTAGGTTGAATAAAACTTCTTTATTATGTTTAACTGTTTAAACAACATGTAGAGTGCAATTGTTAATGGGGTAACATAGTTACACCACCTAGGCTCAGATGGAAGTTTAAATGAGTTTATATTTTTTTTGTTTTGTTTATATTAGAGTTTTGTATAAAAAATAAATTGTTCTAAAGAAGATGTATTAAAATAGATCCCACGTTTGATTTGTTTGTTTTGATGCCCCAAGCATGGTGGCAGTAACCCGTAAGTCGCAGTATTTTTTTCAAATCTCAGTCAAAAATGTTTTGTGTCTCGTGATAATTAGATCACTGCTAATATTTTAGTTTGAAGGCCTAACAAACTTTTCTGCCTGCTGAAAATTTGCTATTTTGTAAGATGTTGCGTTTTAGCTCTTGATATTACGTTTAATTTATAAAAATCAAAGTCTAAATTTAATGTATTCCACTAGCTGGAATGAAATTCTCTGGAAACATCTCTACTTTATATATTTTTTTCAAGTTCCTTTTTTCCGATCATGCTTCAATACGTTCTTCAATCACAAGAGCTATCTTTAATATAAAATTTTTAATAACGTCCAACGATAACAGAGCAAATATTTTCATAATTGGAGCCGGGACGCATGAACTTAATTTCCTGCACGAAAAAGTAACTAGATATTATTTGTTCCGATCCAGTTGCGATCAGTGATTTTGATTGGATAATGGAGTTATTATCCCGGCGCATTCGCCATTTATGTTTAATTCTATAGGTAAGTAGTTTTAATAATAAAGAGGAAGTGTTTTCAAAAACAATGTAATTTTTATGGTTTGTTTGAATTTATGAGGTCGTAATGAACCAGACGTAATGGAAAGTGGAGCGTTAGTGGTTCTGCAGAAGAAGTATGAATAAACTACTCTTGGTTATGTTAACATAGTTACATTCACACATTAGTATTGCTAATTACTGGTTCATAGTACTTCTCAGGGCCCGCCTAAATATTAGATCAGTGTTGTTTTATTTCCTATTAAGCTTATAATAATTAAAGAACTTCCTGTATAGTTAATATAAAATAGTGAAAATCGAATTTCTATAAAAGGTTCTAATTAGATCTTTGTATTAAAATTGTTCGCGTAACTAATTTAATTCAACCTCACAGCTAAAGGTACCACCGCTCACATCGATGATGAATATCTCCCCATTTAATATCCATCAACTCACGTTTGCAATTTTACGATTGCAAACTTGGGTTCCCAGCTCTCGATTTAATTTCGTAAATCATTCAGCAGAACGAAAAGCAAATGTAGCAAATTTATACATCTCTCAAAAGCCCGCGTCTGGGGAAATATAAATTATACCTAAAATTCTTCAAAGATGGGCTTAAACACAACGAATGCCTCTCTTACTCGAGGGACTTCTCGTACGTTTACCATTTTGCCGAAGCGAAGATATCTTCTCTCCCATATTCGCACATTTCGTAATCGAATAACGAATATTTGTTGCCGTTCGATTTATAACCAGAGCATTGAATCCTTGTGAGTCGAAAGTGACAGAAATGGGGTAAGTACAGATGAAGTGATGTAAGGTGTCGGTGTAAAATATTTTTTATTGCTCAGGCAGAAAAATCGTATCTTTGCGGTTGAAAAGTGACTGGTCCATTTTATACCAAACCGTTATTTTTCTTTGTACACGAAAATTCAGATAAACAAACTGCTGAAATTACATAAAAAAATAACGTTGTTGAAATTAAACAAAAAAAAAAACGATCGAAATATTAAAACTGAATTTGCCCCAATTTTATACTGCGAAACCCCAACTTCGCTTTCGTGGGCAATCAACAACTTGCCAGAGAAGTTGCACAATATACTATTATCTACTTTCAATTGTGTAATAAGACAAATTAAATTTTTTTTAAATCACAGTTTTTACCGCACACGTGTGTGATTACCGCACTTGTCTTTTTTGCAAAAAAAATTAGAACTATTAATTTATTAATATAATTGTACAAATGGAAATTTTTTCAAACTTAACAGCAGCTGTTCCCAAATTAAAACTGAGTTCTTGCACTATGACGGTATTTCTTTAAGCAACAGTTAATGAAGCGCCCATTATTTTCGTTGCAATTGTTTTTTTATTTTCCACTGCTGTTTCAACATATCCCTCTGTAACACTGTCAGACTTCCAGCCACCATGACGCGCTTAAGAGTATGGATATCTGCCCCTGCATCGACCAATAATGACAGTGAGGATCTCCGAAAGCAATGTCCTGTAAACTTTGCTGGTTTAAATATTCCTAATGCAGTAGGGATTTTCTTTGGAATTCCTCCGACTGTATTCACTCTCACAGGCTGCTGGGTAAATTTACCTAATCTGTAAGTAGGAAATAACCTATCGTATTTGGTGTAAATGGGACGTAACCCTATATTTTCGAAATAAATCCAAACAATTTATTCCTAGAATATTTCTTTCTTTTATGGTAAATTCCCGCGTAATGTTACTTTTTTAATTCGGCAAGGTGCTGTTGAAACATTCTCCTTCGTCTTGAACGTCTCGTCGCATTATATTTCTGATGTCCTGGCGTCGACAAGCAGCAAAAGTACCAACTATCAAAACGACCTGAAAGCATAATAATTAAGAGATTGTTTATTCAATTCCTTGAGAAATAGATTATTATACAAACAATATAATATTTGTTATAATGGTGAAAGTAGATAATGATGGATTATCCAACTCGTCTCCAACTCCAACTTGTTGGACAATTTCTCCGTCGCGCATCGTAAAAGTTCACATTACGATACACATAATATTGTAAAAATCTATTCTCTCCTTTAATTTAGACCGCTCAGACCAACTTAGAAGCTGCTTGTTGAGATGTGTAATAAAATGGAAAAACCATATCAGAACATTAAACACTTTTTTTTTACCGATTATTTAGAGCCAATTTAGCGTTTGATTTTTACTAACAAATTGATCGTTAATGTACCTCATGTACGATTTTACATTAATGCATGATTTTTTATTAACGCACGATTTTGCAATGATTAATTACTAATTTGCATTTAAGGCATTCGAACCCTCTTCCCACTGATTTTGAATCGGCGCCTCTCACCATACACCCATTTGCGTGTGTCAGTTTTGTATGCAATTAAGCTACTTATCTTAGTCGCTACACATGATTTGACATCATGAACATATTTTTAGATTTTATGATTTATTTTTGTTTTCGGAAAAAGCTACTCTGAATATAAAGTACCTATAATTTCGCCGGCAACAAACTGATACTTTATTTGCACTTTCCAGCAATGCATTTATAATTTATAATGGGCGATTATTAATGGCCTTCCTTAACAGACCTGTTTATTATTAACTATTAAACTAACTGATTTCTAACATAATATTACCACTTTCACCCAACCATCTAAAATACGACATTCACTTGCAGTCACGTGTTCCCTTTTTTCCACTCAATAAAGAATATTTGTTGCCGCTAGATTTACGACCGACGCATTCATTCTTTATGACAAGAGACGGAATTGACAGAAATGGAAATACAGACGACGTGTCTAAAGCTCGTGGCTTTAAATTATTTACTCAAATTTCGAGGAAATAAAGAAAATAAAATATGGAACGGTTTCCCCGCCGATCACAAAAGACCCTTTCTCGAACTAATATCGACGTTTTAGGTTTCGGAAACGCTTTTATAACGGGGCTTTCTAACGTTTTTGTCGATTAAATTATACTTTGAAATTTTTAGGTTTTCAGACATTATGCCATGTATGGGCAATTTATGTGATGTATGCTGTCAGGGGCTTTTGTGTGGTTGTTTGCTGGAGCCTTTAATTGTGGGCTGAGTATAACTGGGTGTTGTAAATATTAAGTAAATACAGATTTATAGTTGAACGTTTTTAAGGTGTATTGAGGGTATATCACGTAATAGTATGAAATCTCGTCTGGTTTTATAAAAGCTTTCAACTCTGATGTTTTTCCAACGAAAATTATGCTCAAAGTATGTTTTGCTCTACAACCAAATGAGTGACCTATTCAAGTAATCAACTAATGAGATTTTAGAAATGATAAAAGCATTGTGATAAATCACTAGCCTACAGGGGTTTAAATTCCAGGTAATATACTTATTAATACTTACATGCAGTAACAAAGTGTCATATGCGACTCAAAGATAAATATGGCTTGGTGAAGAGCCAGTAATAGTTCAAGTTTAATCTGATGAAACTAAATTCGTCTCACTAGCACCAACGAGAATGTCAGATAATTTATTGGAAGTGATCATTCAACGCTCAAAATCTCATAGATATTTGCCTATTTTTTTACTTTGTAATATATTATAACTTATGACTTATCTCGTGCATCATGATTTCCAGGTTTGTTTTTAATCTCAATTGGTAATTTTTTCATGATAACCTTCAATGTGAGATGCTTAATTTCTTTTCCCAGCTCTCCTCTCTAGATCGGACTCCGTCTGTAAGAATAGGAGACAATGTTTTACTAACTGTTCCAAAAGTTGACAGGGGTCCTGCAGATCATCCAAATTTATTGTGCATTATAACTGACCAAAAAAATGGTGTGAATTGATTAGGTTGTGAAGCTAGTATTATTAAAGGATGGTTTTGGAGGTGAAAGTTTCACACTGGCAGATGTGCTGATAAAATTTTGAAATGTGCTGCTTCATTAAGCCCGTAATTATCAATTTTTTTTTGTGGGGGGCCAGCTCGACTCTCAGGCCCCCCCAAAATGTTGGAAATTTGAACTTTTCGGGCACGTATCCGGTCGTGCTCGGGTTGTGCTGCATTGTGCCGGTTAAACAAGAAAAATCCGATCACGCAAAATAACTTTATCGGGGTTACAAGTGCGGGGGGCCAGCTCGTCTCTCAGCCCCCCCAAAATGTTGGAAATTTTAACTTTTCGGGCACGTATCCGGTCGTGCTGGGGTTGTGCTGCCTTGTGCCGGTTAAACAAAAAAGATCCGATCACGCAAAATAATTTTATCGGGGTTACAAGTGCGGGGGGCCAGCTCGACTCTCAGTCCCCCCAAAATGTTGGAAATTTTAACTATTTGGGCGTGTATCCGGTCGTGCTCGGGTTGTGCTGGATTGTGCCGGTTAAACAAAAAAAAAATCCGATCACGCAAAATAATTTTATCGAAGTTACAAGTATCGAGGGCCAGCTCGACTCTCAGCCCTCCCAAAATGTTGGAAATTTGAACTTTTCGGGCACGTATCCGGTCGTGCTCGGGTTGTGCTGCATTGTGCCGGTTAAACAAGAAAAATCCGATCACGCAAAATAACTTTATCGGGGTTACAAGTGCGGGGGGCCAGCTCGTCTCTCAGCCCCCCCAAAATGTTGGAAATTTTAACTTTTCGGGCGTGTATCCGGTCGTGCTGGGGTTGTGCTGCCTTGTGCCGGTTAAACAAAAAAGATCCGATCACGCAAAATAATTTTATCGGGGTTACAAGTGCGGGGGGCCAGCTCGACTTTCTGGATGATATTAGAGTATAAATTTGTCTTATTGTTTCCCCTCAATGTTTTTCTAATGCAAATTGGGCTATAGGTACCTACTCTGCGACATTGAAGGTTAGGTATATTGTTAGTTTAATGCCTATGGTATTTGGGACATCCTGTATATAACAACGTTCAATAGCACTGCACAAATCGTCTTATTAGTAGAATTGAGCATGTCTTTTACTGAAACCATAAATTCTGGAATACTTTCCTTTTTTATACCTCAAAACTGCACCTTCGTACGATATACAATACATAATTATTTAAAATATTACAATCAATATTATACGTTGGTATTACGGGGGATCATTTGAGGCGGTTTTTACCTAAATTAATATTAGTGTTTTTTATTGTAGTTTTATATTGTAAGTGTGTTTTATAGTTCTAAATTTCGTTATAAGTTTCTTGGGAAAGTCTGACCGCTTAAAACGGGTCGCATCTAACCGTTGTCACTCAATTATCTATAACGGTACTTGCAAAGCAATAGAAAACAATCATGCTGTCGTACTTGTAAAGCAATTTAGGGTTGTTATTTGCCCTTCGGAGGTCAGTGCACCCTTGTTTAATATAGTCCATGAGCAAGTGAATTTCTTTGGAACTTGTTTTCGCAGTCAGCAAACAACAGTAGCATTAAAAACGGAAAGAATGTCGATGAATCAAAGTTTAGTAAATTTAAATTTAAATTTAAATATATTCTATTCAAACTCCACAAACTACTCCCATTTTCAGCCCTAATTTTACAAGAGATTAATTGATGAATTACAGTAGGGTTCTTACTTTAAAGAATTTTTAAATTATGATGTTGTTAAAAGATTATTAAATTTGACGTTTTGAAGAGCTTACATGATTTTTAAAAATTTGGAAACCATTAATAACCTTAATAACATTAATAATAAAACTTAATGCAAAACAGACAGTTTGTTGCTATAACAGATGAAGGTAGTGTGTACAACAGTAATTTTTTGTTACTGTAAAATTTTAATTTGCCTACAGGAAAGTAATAAAACATTTACGTGCAACAAAAAATTGATTGGTCGCTATTACATATTATACTCTTTGTTATTGATACTTTGTCACATACCACTTATTTGCTTCCAACACACTCAATCTGGTAAAAGTAAAACGAACATGTTTTATGAACTAAAATATTTTGTTATGGGAACAAAAACGAAACAAAAATAATATTATGCTTCAATAACAAAAAAGTTATTTGGCGCTATAGCGACATATATTATTACATATATTATTGTTACAGCAAAATATTTCTTTCTGTGAATTACATATCTAACTATCTAAAAACTTGTTAACAAAACATTTTGTTACGAAATTTTAAAGACATACTACATATTCCTAGAGTGGAGCTAAATAAAGCATCCTGTAATATTGATTGTACCATATTAAATTAGCAAAATAATTAGAATATTGAGGAGAAGCAACAAAATAAATGTATACATTAATAGCACCCAGAAAGTCGAGCTGTCCGCCCACAATTCCAACCCCGATAAAATTATTTTGTGTTTAAAATTTTTCATTGTTTAACCAGCACAATGCACACAACCCGAGCACGACCGGATACACGCCCGAAAAGTTAAAATTTCCAACATTTTGGGGGGGCTGAGAGTGGAGCTGGCCCCCCACAAAAAAATTGATAAATACGGGCTTAATGAAGCAGCACATTTCAAAATTTTATCAGCATATCACAGCAGATTGCTAGCACAAGTAAATGAGCGTGTTCTGTTTTGGTTACATTTAGATGGGGGGCCAAGTCGTCTGACCCCTATGCATATGTATGTCTTTAAAATTTCGTAACAAAATGTTTTGTTAACAAGTTTTTACTGTATTTTGGAATTCACAGGAAGAAATATTTTGCTGTAACAACAAACAATGTTTTTACAGAGCAAAGATTATATGTCGCTATAGCGCCAACTAACTTTTTTGTTATTGGAACATAATATTATTCTTGTTTGGTTTTTGTTCCCAGCACAAAAAATTTTAGTTCATAAAACATGTTCGTTTTACTTCTACAGATTGAGTGTGTTGGAAAGCAAATAAGTAGTATGTAACAAAGTATCAGTAACAAAGACTATAATCTAGAAGAATGTTCTTAAATCCAAGTGGAGTAAATTTAAATTAAAAAATTTAAATATATCTAAGTCGAACTCCACAAACTTTAATCAGCGTAAAATTATAAATGGAACATGTTTTGGGCAGAACACTTCTGCCATCATCAGCCCTAATTTAACAAGAGATTAATGATACAATTGATGAATTACAAGAGGGGTTCTTACCTTAAAGAATATAAAAAATTATGACATTGACGTAATTTTGAATTAAATTTGACGTTTTCAAAGGGTTACATGATTTTAATTTTTTTTTTGTGTTTACATTAGCTTAGCGTTTCATGAACTATCCCAGACGCTTAGTGAAATCGTACAGGATTTCACAATCTGGCAGCATTTCATGAAATGTCTAGACTTTTCTTGTAAAGTCATGTTACAGTATACGCCTGAGACATAACTATACAACTTGAACTGCTCTTCTTGCAAGTCATTCTATATAGGTTAGACAGGTCGAAAAATTTCAGACTGTATTAAAGAACATTTCAGGCAAATCTATAACAACACAGATCTAGACCCTAGTCCTTCAACACCTTCTGCCTTTGCAAATCATATATTAATAATGAAACATAGTTTTTCACCATCCAATTCCAAATTCATTCACAAATGCAATAAAAGCCGGAAATTAGATTTTATTGAGGCTTTAGAAAAAAGGAAATCCTTGAAACAGATCTTGTTTAAATGAACGTAATAACTTCATTAATCCCATTATCAATTATTCACTGATTTAATTTTTCCACAATTTTTTTTTTCCATCCAACATTATTTTAACCTCTAATGTCACTTTTTTCACTTCTAATGATATCATTATTTATCACTTTTATACCACTTAAATACATTTTCAAAACGTCAAATTTAATAATTTTTCAAAACAACGTCATAATTTCAACATTTAAGGTAAGAGCCCCACTGTAATTCATCAATTGTATCATTAGTCTCTTGTAAAATTAGGGCTGAAGATGGGAGCAGTTTTCTCCCGAAACATGTTTCTATTGTAATTTGCATTTATTAAAATTTGGGGAGTTTGACTTGAATATATTTAAATTTTAATTTCAAATATTTATTACTTTTCGACGTAAGACCTTATCACCTTCTTTGTAATAAGAAAAAATATCTCTAAAACAATCTATAGTTAAATTTGAGAAAATAAAGTTGACTGTCATCTGTCAAATCATCCAGAGTGGACTGGTAACAGCACAAAATTAACCGGCTACTAACTCAGCTTTATAACGGAGAGTGGATGATTCACTGCGGTGGAGATAGATTCAAGCATAGAGTGAAAACACAATAAAACTTAACTTTAAATCTCTTGACAAAAGTGAGACACGACTCCTCGTGCTCGGTGACAAGTTTTTTTATTTCTTAGATTTTTTTTTACGTAGAAGGCTTCTGACGGATCAAAGATTTTTTTCTCACACAAAATTTCCTCGTAGCAGTAATTAGAATTATTCTGTTTAATAATAATAATAGTAATTTAGCATCACAAAGGAGTTGACGCAGGGATAGTAACGTTTCGCATGCACCTTTTAACCCTGGAACAATACAACGTTGCAAAATTTACGATTGGCCTTCTTTTGACATAATTATTTAAACATCCGGTGGTCAACGGATCTGCAAATTTCAGTGCCGGCCGTATTCACCGTGATTTACTTGCAAACGAAATTCCAAGTTTTTTTTTTATTATCCAAAAAAAATGTATAACGTTTTTTGTTAATGTATGTGGGATTTATTTAATCTTTTAACGGTATATTTCATAATAAGGTAAAATAAATTTTTTAAAAATATTTTTTATATAAAAAATATTCAGAGCCCTCATCAACGTAATTTTTTTATTTTCGCTGTATCTTCCCCAATAAGGCTGTAAAATGCAGTTCAAGAAGTAAAGCGGGAAACCCTCACGTTTCAATCGGAGGACAGCTGACGTGATAGGACTTCTGACGTAGGCGCGTCATATGGCAACAGCGCCTCCCGCCTATGTTTATTCAACAGCTGCTGTTTTCAACAAAAATATAACCTATTTTATCAGCGGTTCAACTAGAACAAGTTATAAGATATTATGGCTAGTGTAAAATCGTGTTTTTATCGATGTTCCAATACATACATCCTTGAGTTGTTCGCAGGAACTAGGAGGTACAAAAATTGTGGTACCAATCCGCGCTGGAATACTACTGAAATTCCTAGCACAACACATGTTTTCTGCTGCGAGGATCTTAATGTAGCTACAAACCGATTGCAAAAATTGGCAATACTTCAAAACTGCTCGCACAAAGTTGCAAATCCTACAGAATTTCCAAAGAGTCTTGAATATTGCTGAAGACTATTTTTAATTTCCAACTCTGACAAGATCTGCTGAATCACCAATAACAAAATAAATAATGCTAGCTGTAAGTTCTCCTGGAAAGTTTGATGTATCCTGCACCGAAGCCCACAAGCACAAGCACACACAAGATCTTATCATAATGAAATAGTAAGAGTAGTAATTTTGCGTATTTAGCTTGGAGTACACTCAAATTGATTTTAAAAATATATATAGAAATAGAAATAAATATAGATATAATAGAATAGAAATAAAGGTAAAAAACTAATCGAATACAAGGAGTTTATTTATATAATATGAAGAAAATAGCTTCTTTCCAAGACGTTTCTGCTTGTGTCATCAACTTTTTACAATTTTTTTTATCAAACTCCACCTCATTTATATTATTGACTTCACTATTTGTCTTGAACTGTGGAGAAGCAACACAAAACAGTCCTTTACAAAAGTAAAGTAAACAACATAAGAACATCTGCAGCTGGATTTGGGTATATGGTTTTTTGGTGCGTTTTCACTGTACACATGGGGTACTTTTTATTTGAACGAATCCAATACCACTACCTGTAGCATTAAATTCGTCCAAAGTTAAAGTTACCTAACCATTTCGTAGTTCAGGCAGATTACTCGAATTGTTTTCCTCAAAACCGCTATCCATACTTTTAATTACATAATCATAAGCAGACACATCAACAGAGACGGTGAAGCTTGTTTGACATTTGACATACAAGCAGGGTTGCCAAGTATCTCTACGCTCGCTTCTCATTGGTTGAGTATTGACGCGCGTAAATGCGCTCTTTTAAAGATCCGCCTCCACATACATTGCGTTTTCGAAAAGGTATAAATACAAAGAGATGCTTTTTTTAATAAAAAATGGAACATAATCAACGTGGAGACATTAGTCTTTAATATTAATAGGTCAGAGATGCAAATTTCGAAACTTGTATTATACCCTATTGATTGTTATTTGCGAGTAGTTTGCTGACTAAAATGTAATAAATGCTTTACCGATTTATTCTATGTGTTTTCGAACCCGTAGTAAATCAAAAATTCTAAAAAAAGATCACCCGCTCATTCAAACTAACCGCTCCTCATCTACATTTTGTTCAGACTTTCTTTTCAATCCAGTTGTGCTTTTTAAATTTAAATAATTAAGTCGTATTGTGGTACGGACTTGAAACCATATCCACAATATTTTCCGGGCATTTGAATTAATCCCCTAATAACACTAATTACACACAATATGAAATAAATCCACTGTTTGAAGATGTGCAAATTGTTTAAACATGCAGATTATTATATATTATGGTTGAATGATTACAAATATAGTTGAAAAACTGGAAAACCTTAATAAATAATTTAATTTAAATAAACATTTTAAATTAACAATATGAATTGAGTCAATTTAGTAATTTCATCAGCGAATTCAGTTCCACACAACTAATAAAACTTTGCTCTCATAAAACTAATTATGATCTGCAATTAAATAGAATAATTAAATAACCCGAGTTGAATGAGGTAGTATACTAAAAAATAAAGTATTTGGAAAATACAATAATCATAAACTTCATTGAAAAGTGTATAGTTTAACGCTATTATGGTGAAATTATACCTACTGAAAATGCAAAAAAATTGAATTGAAATTTGTTTAATTTTTTATGAGAGACCTGTACTAGTTCAAAATACGTCATTCGTGGCCGGCATATGAATTAAGTGACGACCTACGCCTTTCCATTTCTCACTCTCACTCATTTTATTAGTAATTCTTTCCTTTTCGCTCTTACTCCCTCTATGCTCGGAAACTAATGACGTAGTTATTCGCCCGCGAAATAGTTTTTAATTTATTTCATGAAAACTGTTATTATTTAAGCAAAACGAAAAAATAGGAGTCCTCTATTTTAAGCAGTTTCATTTATGAAAAAAGTTTCAAAATTTTGTATACTACCTCATTGCGTACGGCGATTATAGCTATAATGCGCCGTAGAAATGGTTTAAACAATTTAATTATCAGCGACAATACGATAAGTTTTATGCTACACAATGAGGTTAATACTACAGTTTATTGCGATGGGCGAATCAACACAAGAGAAAAAACAAATAATGTACAAAATAGACGACACAAGATGGCTTATCTGACCTTGAGAACGTTTGGTTGGTGCGATGTCTTCCAGGGTGAGACGACAACGAAACGATCCTCCAGTCCCTGGTACTAATAAATTCTCCTCAATCGTCCTCGACGGAACGTAGGGATTTCTAACAACACCGCACCCTACGAGGTAGTCCTAATCCAGATTAGCTAGTTGGCGACAAATTTATTGTCCACACCGAACCAGAACCCTAAGATGAGGAAAATTCCCTTAAGCAACCCCATCAACAATTAGCCCTTACCTGAAATGAGGGACGTCGAGTTTTCCGAGGAGACAAAACGTGGTCGAGAACCACAAACGAGCGACGATGTTCCGTGGTTAATCTCAATCCCAGAAGGAAAGTGTATACTCCTATATTCGCACCAGCTTCAACGAAACGAATCACTTATTTTAAATACATTATTTCGAAATTTATGCCACCAGGTTTACTTAACCACCGAACCAGAAAATCTTGTTTGACGGAACCCTTCACACGCAATTTTTTTTTTTTTAATTTTCCATCACGCTGAAATATTACCGCGCTTGTCTGGTATTTTAGACCGACTTTTAAAGTGACAAAGGATCTACGTGCATTGCTGACTGACAATATTGACAGATGATGTTATGGACGCTGTAAAAAAGAGAATTTCTTTAAGATTTACCGACAGAACACAAGGAAATTATGAAAGGCAGGTAAGAAAGGAAAGGTAGTCTAGTTCCTTACGTTCTAGGCAGTGATAAAAGTGTCGAGCGAAGTATCGAATAAGTTTCTTCAGGAACCACGAATCCAGCAAGGTGATACCGTAGAACGAAGAATGAAGAAGAAGTACGATGGGCATTGAGAGTAACATTCCGTAATGTCGCCCACAATTACGTTTACAGTACAATTAGTCCGAGCGAGACAAGAGTGAAATGCACAAAGAAAATAGCGGCTTAAAACTCCGTGGTACGCCCCAATACCACGTCTCCTTGGTAGTGAAATGCTTTAGGATGCCTCACCTAGCAATTCCTTCACAGCGCAGTGGTTCACACCCAAGCAACTAACCGAGGAACCGAAAAAATCGTAAAGAAATACGCAATGTTAACAGTCCGAGGCATTGAGCGATCTTCTACTGATTGACCATCCTTGGGTTGTCTTTTCATCTGGTCTTGTCCTGTATAGCCATAATTCGTAGGCGACGATACTTCGAAAACAATGCTCTACAAATATGGTGAACTAAATAAATTAGTTCAACGTTTGCTTAAGCGCAGGTTTAGTTACTTTTGGTTACTTTTGCACTATTGGGTTGGCAGCAGGTCATTTCGGACAGTTAAAATTTGTCAAATATCTCGCGGTAAGCGAATGTGCATATTTTTTGTTTCTTGTGATTCAAGATTGATGTGAAAAAGTGGAACAATGTCACCAGCTACGTGTTCTCAAGTTAAGAGCAAATAATTCTCATTTAACCGCAACATAAAAATCTTATAGATATAGAAAAGAACGTGGCGTACCTACACCGAAAAAGAAAAAGTTCTGTTGGTTTCTCTGGTGGACAACCAGGAACTTGTTGAAGACAAGAAAACATGCAGTTCAGAAAATCGAGAAGCCATGAAGTAGAGAGCAGAGTTGCATAAGTGAAAAGTGCAGCTGGAGCAGGAAAATGTAAAACTTGCGAAGAAGAACGAAAACTTGTGGAGGAGAAAAAAAGCAGAGGCTGAATGTATAAATAAATGAGTAAATTGGTAGAGATGCAAATTCAACAACTAATGGAAAAATGAATATTGTATAGTAATAATTATAATTAATGCTTACCTAATTAAACTAAAATGAGTCCATTTGAAATTTATAATTCATAATCATTATTGTATAATACGGGGTGTTACAAAATGATTTTCATCTAGTTAACTTTGGACTTTTTTTACATGTCAATTTTTCTATGTCCGCTCTATTCCTTTTGCATTTGATAATTCTGTCAATAACGCATTGGTTGTCAAATGATAAACGTCATTTAATTAAATTAATTCAAGGAAGATAGGGCACTCATCCAAGGCCCCATTCTTGAATAATAAATTCTGAACTCCATTAGAATTTGCGCTAGCATGGGGTAGGGTTATAGCGCATCCGAGGAACGTATACAATTTTTTTTCAATCGATTTTTTTAACAGTTATGACGTCATCAATATCGTTTTTAATAGTCCAGGCGACAGAGAGTTCAATAAGGAAATAATTAGTGGAAAGCTGGAAATGGACTCTCTTTATTTGGACCCACTTACTACTGTCCTAAGTTTTCCCCCTCGAGCGAAGTCGGCGTTGGCCGTTATGGCCCTAAGAAGGTACAATTTTTCAGTTTTTGGTCCTTGCGGAAAAATTATAAAAATCACATGCTATATCCAAGTTTCTTTATGTTATAATAGTATATTATGATACGAGTTTTATAAGAAGCATTTTGTCGCACGCACGGGTTTAGGGCACGACGAGCGTAGCGAGAAGTGCCCTAAAAGAGTAAGTGCGACAAAATGCCTTATAAACGAGTTATCATACAGTATTTTTTCTACTTTGCCACTTTTTATACAAAATAATCAAGTTTCACAATCTAGGGAATTTCGCGGCGGTTGGCACTCTTGCGAGCTGCATTAACGGCGCCTATGAAAAAGAATTAATTTGAAACGTCAACACTCGTATTTTTATCCTTCCAAAAATGAGTTCTGAAGTTCTTCAATGTCCGCCCCCAGAAATACGGGCTTTGGCGAAAATACGATAGGCAATTTGCTACCTTTAAAGTCACGCGAGGCATATGGAAAAACATACGCCCAATTTGAAAATTGGCAGAAGGAGAACACGTTCTCTACGATCTCCAAAAACATTTTCCTACCGTATGTATTTTGAGCTGCAACGCCACAATGTTGTCTTATACTATTAAAAACCTTCCTGACGGCGTCCACACACAAAGTCAAGGCGAGCCATCCAGGACATGTAAAACCTACAGACGCCGTCTTACACCAATGCAATGCGCCAAGAAGGCGACAAGTGTTACCAGCTTGTTGGACACCTCCCCCAACAAAATCGCTTGCCCTAAATACACGTGAGTTTCCAATACAAGTGGCAAAAATAGTAATGCCAATTCACATTCGTACATCATTGACAGCGAAGTATAGGTTAGGATTGCCAAGATCAGACAGAGAGATTACCAATATTAAAGAAATAAATTATACTATTTGTTTACGTTGGTACTTGCAACCCCCACCCTAATGTGTACCGAGGGATGGGTCAGGTACCAGCACACCAAATTGTAGTGAGTGAATTTTTAGCTCTCAAGTCGAGACAACCTATCAGTGAATTTTTAGCTCTCAGTATGAGACGATCATTCATTCTAAGTAACATTTAGCTCTCAAACTGAGACAACTATCTATAAGAATTACAGTAGCTCTCCGTGGAGACGACTTAACTTAAACCAATTTTGTTTCGCTCAATATACAGTCCTAAGTTAACAGTAGTTCTTATTTCATCGAACCAGCCTACATAACATTTTGGTCTATCTTCGAGCCGGATTCATCGCGAATATCAACAACGGTCCTTCGAGTATCTACATAAAATCAGTGTTAGTGTGTGTTGTTTAACTGCACCAACAAATCACCAAGAGGCATCCATCATCGACCATCAGCATCAGAGGCGTACATCTACCAGCATCAGAGAGTCTGCACAGATCTGCAGTCAGTTGTCGCAGGAACAAGGTTTCCACCAGGTGACGGATGGGGTCCGCGACTCCTCGGTGGTGAAAACGTTGCCGGAGACATCGACCGACGTCGAAGGGGGTTGTCGGTCAGAGCGGATGCTCGACCTGGTGCTCTGCGCCTCGACGTAGTGGTCCACCGGACCAGCAGGGTTTGGGGTCGACGAGTTGTCAAAGAGAAGACATCAGTTTGGATTTTTGTATGCACTTTATTCAACTACCTCTTTCGAGGGCTGAATAGAACTTCTTCCAACCAGAAAGTGGCCTGCCTTTATACCTGCGACGGGGTAAAACCCGATCGCAGGTGGCGTCCTGCTTTCTGATTGGCTGTAGTCTATTCTTGCTTAAAACTAACATTAAACGAACTTAAATCTACTTAAAACTAACATATTCTAACAGCGCGAGCGCTAATCTATACTATAATATTACTTACAACTAACCACTCGCGACCATACGCGTAAAAAACCGCGGTCGCGAGAGCGCGCGATAGTGGGGGAGCCGAGCGGCCAGACAGTATAAAGGTAAACTGTCTGTGCCTGGCGCCATTCGCTACCCGGCCCCCGACACGGTCGTACGCTCGCTCCCTGTTGCAACCTCATGCTATGCCGCAACAGGGCGCGTGGTGTCTTATTCTAATCACTTATTTAACCTATGCTAAAACCTAAAATTAATCACTATCACTAATCGAGAATCCGGCCGCGAATTCACTCCATCCAACACAGTCTCAACTTCACAAGATCAGGGCAATTAAGGTCAGTGATTCTCAATCCTTTTGTCTACATCACATCCTTGTTATATGTACATGTTTTCATAAGTGTTGAGAGAACTTTTGAAAAATCTAAGATGACGGATTTAGCGAATCTTAAAATAAAACGTGACACAGTAAAAGAAAAATTAACCAGAACCGAAAAGCTTCTATCGACTTTTAAAGAAACAGGTGATATAGAACTTTTAAAAACGTGCAAAAATATGTTAGATTCGGCTTATCGGGAATTTGAGGAATGCCAAATTCAAATTTTGATACTAAACCCGAATGAAGAAACTGTAGAAACCGAGTGGGAGAGTTTTGAAATTAGTTTTTTTGAGATAATGGCTGCTACCAACAAATGCATATCTAGTCGAATACCGCCAAACAGTCCCCATATTGGTGGGATTTGGGAGTCAGGGGTCAAACTCGTAAAACGTCATCTAAGAAAAACGCTTGGAAGTTCTCTGGTCAATTGTGAAGAGATGTATACTCTCCTAACACGTATAAAAGCGTGTCTTAACTCACGCCCTATTACCCCCTTGTCTAATGATCCTCATGATTTTGAGGTACTTACTCCTGGACACTTCCTAATTGGAGAATCTCTGACTGCCCCTGTCGAGACTGATCTGCGCGAGCTACCAGTGAATCGTTTATCCCGATGGCAGCGGATGGAGCAGCTGCGACAACACTTTTGGGACCGCTGGACAAAAGAATACCTCAGCACATTACAACAGCGGAGTAAATGGAGGACACAACCCCAAACCACTATTTCGGAAGGGACCATGGTTCTAATTGCCGAGGATAACCTCCCTCCTTTGGTGTGGAAATTAGGCCGCATCATCAAGACACATCCCGGATTAGACAATCGTGTAAGGGTTGTGACGATCAAAACGGCTCAAGGAGTTTTTAAGCGCCCCGTAGTTAAAGTGTGTCCATTGCCCATAAACGTTTCATAAACAATTTATAAGGTGCATTTAGTGCCATTTACGTATCTAGTTTTAAGGACAAAGAATCACTACCCAGTTTAGTGGTATTCAGGTTAGCTTTGTGTGTGTGTTTTTCTTTTGTTTATTTGTTCAGTTTAGGTTAGATTAAGTTTTTTTTTAACATTATTGTAGTATAGTTTTAAGATTCATTATTGTATATATTATTCTTTGTTTTGACATGTTTGTTTGTTTATATTGCATGCTCTTATATAGTTAGCTATGTTTAATCATTGTCAACCTAGAAGTCTCCAACGGGGGCGGCATGTTTACGTTGGTACTTGCAACCCCCACCCTAATGTGTACCGAGGGATGGGTCAGGTACCAGCACCCCAAATTGTAGTGAGTGAATTTTTAGCTCTCAAGTCGAGACAACCTATCAGTGAACTTTTAGCTCTCAGTATGAGACGATCTAACTAAGTCAAGTTTTAGCTCTCAGTATGAGACGATCTAACTAAGTCAAGTTTTAGCTCTTAGTATGAGACGATCATTCATTCTAAGTAACATTTAGCTCTCAAACTGAGACAACTATCTATAAGAATTACAGTAGCTCTCCGTGGAGACGACTTAACTTAAACCAATTTTGTTTCGCTCAATATACAGTCCTAAGTTAAGAGTAGTTCTTATTTCATCGAACCAGCCTACATAACACTATTTTTAGTGTAATTATTATAACACCGCTTTTGTCTATTATGACACCCAAAAGCGTATCGTAATAGCCTCAGTACGAACGCAAAGTAGAAAAATAATTTTAAACATCCCACCTATAGAAGCTGTTAACTTGTTACAATTATAACTGCGATATAAGACAAACAGTTGGGGATAACTAAGGTAAAAGCAAATTAAACGAAAAAACGACGAAAAGAAGAAATAATTTATAAAGTTTTGAAATTTTAGTTATTTGGCCCTAGTAGGGACCCAAATAGAGATCCGAAGACTTCCCACCTCCCCGGGGGGGGAGCTTCATCCCCTTTGCCACAAAAAACCGCCCCCGAGCATGACCTTATTAAGCTTTTCTGCATTTTTCTTGTAAACGGTAACTCCGACGAGAAAATGTTATCTGACTTATGTTCTTCATTAAATTCTGCATAAAATTTGTCTCATGAAGTTTTTGTCTATGTCCTACCCAACGCTCATAAATGACGTTCGAAAATGAGAATAGTTTTCAGCGCAGAGGCGAAAACTAATCAATCCCCGTTTTTGACCAATAACAATTTATTGCAAATCTTTTATTCAATATAGACTTTGTGTAGAAAAAACTGCTTTACAATTTAGTTTGTATAGATTTTTTGCTCCCACTAATGGTTTTCGAGATAATCGCCGCAAAAAAACGGGGGTTGTCTTCGCGGTGAAAACTATACTCATTTATATATAATAAGTATTTTGTTGATAAAGTTGATGTTTTAAGAGATATTTGCAAACAACTGAAAAATTGTACCTTCTTAGGGCCATAAGGGCCAACGCCGACTACGCTCGAGGACAGTAATAAGTGGGTCCAAATAAAGAGATTAAGGCCATTTCCAGCTTTCCACTAATTATTTCCTTATTGAGGCTTTTTTTCGCTCTGTCGCCTGGCCTATAATGGCAACCTATGTTTTTTATTTTACATTAAAACTTCAAATTAGTAAAATTTCAAAAAATTAATTAACAGAGTTGTCTAATGTTATCGGAATTTAAGAAAAAAACCAGAGATACCAATAAAACATTGACCAGTTCTAAATAGGTACAAAATAATTGTATCTAAGCTGTTAATTCTCTGATTAACACAACACCCTTCATCTACATTGCTTGCGTTGTTTTCATTTTATTTCATGTTATTTGTGACTCCGCGATGCAAACACAAATATCGGTTTGGGGCTAGCATTGTCATCTTCTGCATCCTCTACTACCTAATTCCAGAAACTCTTAGAAGTCTATCATTGGACGAATATAACCAGTAGCACACGTAAGCTTCAAATGACAAGAGAGAATATGACCTGAAGACAGCTGAACGGCCGACTTGAGCATTACTCGATTATAGTCGAAGAGCGCGTGCGCTGAATCTTGACTTGAGCTTAAGATTCGTCTATAGGAGTCACACCTGTACTTGAGCTCGTCTTGAGTTCAGGACCGAGCCAAGCCTCGACTATTGGTACGCGCATTAGGTTCCAAAAAAACTTAAAAGTGTAAGCGTCACGACCCACCCTGTGTGCGAAGTACGGCATTGTTCCCAGAAGTCGAATTCCGTCGTGTCTGTCGCGCTGACTAGACGTATATTTTGATCCTCCAACAATATTGTAAATTCAAGTTTTAACGTGTCAAAATGGGATCACAGAAAATGACAACGAGATCGAAGACTAGTGATCCAGAATCTACAACAATTCCAATTACTCACTTGGAATCTCTACTCAAGAAAGTCGTGAGCGACTCAACGAAGGCGCTGATAAAAGAAATTAACATTCTAAAAAATGAAATAGGCGATTTAAAGCAACAAATCCGGCAACTGAATATAAGCCTACCCATGAAAGAAGACGAACCTCAAAATGAAGATACCAACGTGAGCACAAATGATGAAATAGAAGAAATTCACCTTGTAGATCTCACGGAAGCTGATAAGCCGCTCGAGGTTGACAACAAAAACTTACGACGGAGAGATACCGTTGATCGCAAGAAACGGACAACCAAAACAAAGCAGAAGAAGTTGGTCATCCACGGGAAACAAGAACCTGTAGCTGATGCCAGTGAGATGACTTCTTTTAGCGGAGTTTTTCGACGTGTCTGGATCCATTTAGGACGGGTGAACTTAAACACAACAAAAGAACAGGTGGAAAACTACCTAAAAAATAGATATCCCGGCCATTCATTTCATGTACAAACTCTACATCGCCGCGATGACGCCCAAAGTGCATCGTTTAAGGTTGGTGCCGATTTAAATCTGTTAGATGAGCTGTATAAGGGGGAAAACTGGCCTTTGGGGGTTACAATAAAAAAAAATGTTTTTTCGGAAACGAGTCACCAATCAGTTCCAATAATAGAGACGATCCATTGAGAAATAGCGATGTGCCAATGACGACTAATATTTTATATTTGAATATTCAATCAATACGTAACAAGTGTGACGAACTGGAAATTTTTCTCAGCGATAGCTTGTACCCTATAATCTGTTTAAGCGAGCATTGGCTGTCCCCAGAAGAATGCAGCGTATTACAAATTGACAACTTCCAGGTGCAATCCTCATTCTCCAGACCAAAGGGCTATGGTGGCTCTCTAATTCTTAGTCACCGCTTACTCGAATGTCAAGAAATACCGCATCTGGTTTCTATGTCGATAGGAAATATTTGCGAGGTTTCAGCAATTAGATTTCAGAATGTCACTGTGATTTCAATCTATCGTCCGCCTTCTAGCGATTTCGAAGAATTTCTGAAGGTATTGTTTAATGTTATGAATTCCGTGGATACTATTGGAGAACACATAATTGTTGGAGGAGATTTTAATGTATCCTTTTGCAGCAAGACAAGAGACTCCATAGCGACACGTTTAAATAATTTTATGCACGGGTATGGGTTACACCCGTCTGTATCTTTTCCTACACGTAGAAACAATTGTTTAGACAACATTTTTGTTAATTTTTTATGTGAGCCAGATTCTGTAAGCCCAATAGATACTTTAATGTCTGACCATCTAGGTATAAAATTGAGGATAGATGTAACGCCTCCAATAAAACTCAACCGCGATGTCTTGTATCGACCTGTTACAGGTCCTGGCTTATTTGCTTTATATCAAGTCCTAGAGAATTAAAATTGGAGCTTTGTTGACGATCTTCATGATAACATTGAGGAAAAGTTTTTATCATTTCTTGGTATATTACATTATAACACCACCCTTGCTTTCCCTGAGAAAACATTAAAAATAAAAAACAACAGAAGTTGCGTAGATTGGTTTGATGACGATTTGCGAAAAATGAGACATCATTTGAAGCATCTACATGACACATACAATTTGTTAAATGATGAGATATCAAGGAAAGCAAGGAATGCGTTTAGGAGACGTTATCGTCAGACATTTATGATGAAAAAAAAACTGTCTAATATTAACAAAATTCATAACGCCAACAATAAAGTCGCTGCAATTTGGAAAATTATAAATTCAAATAACAAACGTATACAAGATGATTTTTGTAATATTTCCTCGGAAGAATTTAACAAATACTTTTCCACAATTGCATCGGACTTAGTCAGTAGTGTGCCACTAAATTGTGATGATCCCATAAGCATCGGTCTATTATCTAGTCATCGAAATCTAGTCACTTTAAGCGCGTAGTCTGATTCTAGTCATTTTACATTTTCTGAAGTCTCTAGTGGGAAAGTTAGAGACGTAATTAATAACCTAAAATCTAGTAATTGTTTTGATATATACAACTTAAATGTAAAAATTATAAAAGCTGTAAAAGAAGCCATTTTGAGTCCATTAACCAAATTGCTCAATATGTGTATAAGGGCTTCAATTTTTCTAAATAGTCTGAAAACTGCCATAGTAGTGCCCTTATATAAAAAGGGCAACAGAAGCGATGTTTGTAATAATCGTCCAATTTCTCTGTTACCAATTATATCGAAAATTCTGGAAAAAATTCTGTGTGAGCAGCTAAACTCGTTTCTTCAAAGAAATCACTTATTTACAGAGGCTCAATTTGGCTTTGGCGGAATTTCTTGGCAGTGCTCTCGATCAAAATGATGCGGTGGCTTCTTTCTTGGACCTAAGTAAAGCCTTTGACTGTGTATCCCACAGTATCTTGGTTCGCAAACTTTACATGTTTAATTTATATCCCACCAGTTGCAATCTGATTTCATCATTTTGGGCAAATCGAAACAAACTTGTTAAGTTTAATAATTCAAGCTCTGAAGTCGTAACCATAGAACATGGCGTTCCTCAGGGTTCGGTCCTTGGTCCTTTACTGTTTTTAATGTATTTTAATGATTTTCCAGATTATGTATCATCGAACACCATCTTATTTGCAGATGATACAACCTTACTAAATAGGAGCAAGGATCTGGACTCTGCTCTGTTGCTGGATGCGGAGGTACACTCAAGGGCTGCAAGGTGGCTGTCAGCAAACAAACTGACAGTAAATACCGATAAAACTACAAAACTGGTAGTATCTTAACCATAACCTACCGGATGACTGCACAACATCTGCAAAATTTCTGGGTTTGTTTGTTGACAGCCGCCTTTTTTGGGACAAGCAAGGGGAGTATGTGGCGGGAAGATTATGTAAAGGTCTTTTTGCGTTGATAGCCCTTTCCAACCAGATCCCTTCCGGAGCACTCAGGGTAGCATATTTCGCGTTGGTCGAAACCCATATAAGCTACAGTCTGCTTCTATGGGGTCACTCAGGTTGCAGAACTCGAATTTTCCGATCGCAGAGACGAGCTGTGCGAATTGTGGCTGGCCGTTCACAAACTTAAATATCCTCACCTCACCTTGTCTGTTTATATACCATTGTCTGGTGTATATTAAACGCAATGTCAATTCATATTTAATGCACAGCAATATTCATAGCTACCCCACTAGAAACTGTGACACAATACTTAACAATAGAATAAGACTGAGTAGACTTCGCACAAGCACTGACTACTACGGAATTCAATTTTATAATAGTCTACCTGCAGATATAAAAATGTTAGACCTAAAGTGTTTTAAAAATAAAGTTAAAAAATATCTAATTCGTAAAGCGTTTTACAGTTTTGAAGAATTTCTGTCAGATATAAAAAAAGATACAGATGCTATTTATTAACTTGTTTACCTTGTTATGTTTTTTATATATTTTTTTTGTGTTTTTTTATATATTGTATGTGACTTGTGCTAAAACTGTACAGTTGTTCCGCACTAATAAAATTATCTTATCTTAAGTACGGTACTGGACCGAGATGGGGCGAGAAAGAGTGGGAGAGGGGCGTGGAACTTAGTTTCGAGGACATTCGAGCATAAACTGTTGTTGATGGGAGTATTTCACAATAAGATATTGTTTATTGGAAATCGTGTGTGTTCTTTATTAAGTGACGTGCAACTATTGAAACGGCGCTTACAAAGGTGAGATGCCATTATTTTTAAACTTTTATCATTGCTTGAATTACCCACCAAGTTTTTCAGTCTGTACAGGGTAGTGTTTTGTATCTCATAGAAAAAAAAGAAGAAGAACAAAACCATTTTTATGCACTCCTCTAATTTCCTGATTTCTCGACTGGAAAAAATGCGTCGTATAAATCGTTGCAAATACCGACACCATTTCATCCCCCAGGTATGTTTACGCTCCTCTTTTCAATATTAATGAGTGTGTTTACACAGTCAGCCTGGAGGTGTCAAAACATGAGGGTGGTGTAATTCCACGTTACAAGAAAGTGTAGTTATTTACAGCGTTAGTTAATTAAGCACGTAGTTGTGTTTAAAGTTTATCCAACAGACGAGGTAATGTAATGTACTCAAACGTTGTGTAAAGTTGTTTTGGAGTAGAGAAAAATGACAGTGCAGCGACACTCGAAATTGTAACGTGTCTCGTTGTTGTTAAATACTTAAATTACCAATATGATTAAAATTGAAACTGAAGAAAGAACAAACAGTATGCCTACACGCCAACTACAAAATGGTGGAGGCGCCGGGCTAAATGAAATTTTAGTCTCCAACATTTTTTTTCTTCACACTTTCTATTGTTTATAAAACGTTTATTTAAAAACTAACCTTCTAAATTTTAATAAAGCTTGCTTTGCAAATTTGGGCGTCACACGTAGGTCACTCCCATGTTTATTTCAACGTGCCGAATTACAATTTAGTCTTTTTAAAACCCTAGTAAGCGAGACGCAATTTCTTAACTTCAAGCCTCACGTCCATCAAATGTCACGTTAAGAAATTGCGATGTAAGCAAAGACAATTGAAGGGCTGGGTGCAAAAACCGGGCAGCTCCGGTTTTGAAATAGTTCAGCAAACATATAAATTCATTTCAGTTTAAAATAAATTAGACCAATAATGTGTAAAATTTATTCTATTGTCTATTGGTTGAACATTTTACCACTCTTTTGAAGTTGTTTATTTCAATTAGAACGTTATTTACTCACATAATTAATTAATTTAAATGTGGAGCTGCCTTGTTTTTGCATTGAGATTATGGAGCTTACCGATTTTTGCACCGAACTCAGAGAAGTTTTTTCAAAATAAAACTATTCTTAACACAACATTATTCACTGATTTTAAATTATTATTGATATTAGGTACACAAAATTATTAATGGAGCTGCCTTTTTACATCGAAAGGAATCTTTCATTCTACTTCAGGCAACTTCACTATATCGGGTGTCCCAACCAAAATTTGTACCACCCAACAATTCCAATTTCGAAAGACTCAGAAGAAAACGCTCCAACAGGTTAATTTTCTTATCAAGGGGGACCTAATTGTACCAAACTTTCAAGTCTTAGATCTCACCTCTTGAGCCAGGGGAGTCTCCCCCTTAAAAAACTTAAATAACGTGGGGGGTCGTGTGACACATCATTTTAAAGCTTATTCAATTCTCTATACAAACCTACATTTATCGATTCCTTTCTACACAAAAAGCATGAATTCTATATTTTCCAAATCTACATAAAATACTCAACTAAAATTTGTACTCCCCAACAATTCCAATTTCTTAAGACTCAGAAAAAACCGCTCAAACAGGTCAATTTTGTTATCAAGGGAGACCAAATTGTACCAAACTTTCAACTCTTATATCTCACCCGTTTAGCCAGGGGAGCCACCTCCTTAAAAATTTTAAATAGGATGGGGGGTCGTGTGGATACATCATTTTAAAGCTTATTCAATTCTCTATCCAGATATATTTTTATCGATTTGTTTCTACAAAAAAAAAAACATGAATTTGTTATTTTCCAAATGAAGAGTATTTTCTGTAGATTTGGAAAATAACAAATTCTTATGCTCTTTTTTGTAGAAACGAATTGATAAAGGTAGGTTTGGATAGAGAACTGAATAAGCTTTAAAATGATGTATTACACGACCCCCCATGCCAGTTAAGTTTTTTGAGGGGGTGGCTACCCTGGCTAAAGGGGCAAGATCTAAGACTTGAAAGATTGGTATAATTTAACCCCCCTTGATAACAAAATTAACCTGTTTGAGGGTTTTCTTCTAAGTGTTTTGAAATTGAAATGATTGGGTGGTAAAAATTTTAGTTGAGTATTTTATGTAGATTTAGAAAATAACGATTTCATGTTCTTTTTTTTTGTAGAAAGGAATCGATAAATGTAGATCTGGATAGAGAATTGACTAAGCTTTAAAATGATGTATCACACGACCCCCATCGTTATTTAAGTTTTTGAGGGGGTGGCTCCCCTGGCTAAAGAGGTGGGATCTAAGACATGAAAGTTTGGTACAATTTGGTCCCCCTTGATAACAAAATTGACCTGTTCGAACGTTTTTTGTTTGGAATTGTTGGGGGGTACAAATTTTAGTTGGGACACCCTGTATAATAAAATAAAAGACATTGTTCTCAAATCTCGTTAATTTGTTTACAGAGAAGTAAAACGCATGTTTTTAAATACGATAAAGCAAAAAAAAACTCAAAAGTGAAGCTGCCCGCCTTTTGCACCTAGCCCTTCAATTATTATTACCCTGAATCACTCTGTGTTACTAATAGAATTGAGAATAGATTAAGAATACTTCTACTTTCTTATGCACCAGTCCACCACTATCACTATTTAGAAAATAAACCCCTTTCCAAGGCTAAAAGTCCTTCTAAACATAGTGTACAATATTTTTTCGGCCTCCCTCTCAATTTAGCTATTTTCCAGTCGTCCAAATCGGCTTGAAAACGCTATTTGCCAGCCTAGGCTAGAAAATGGAAACTAGGGATTTTTCAATGCAAGCTTTTATGTTTGTTGGATTTGTCACCGCCCCGAATAGAAGAATAACAACTACTATTAAAACATCGGAAAAATTACAGGGGGGGCCCCTTGGTATACGGCAACGACAATAACAAAACCCCCTTGAACAGGGGGGGGGACCAAGGGGGCCCTTTAAGACATGGGGGGAGCCTTCCGCCATGTGGAGCCCTTGAAACAGGGGGGCCCAACGGGGCTCTTTGAGACACGAAGTCCCCCATGCGATATGAGGCCCCTTTTAGACTTGTGGGGGCCTTTGAGACATGGGGGCCCAAGGGGGCTCTTTGAGACACGTGGGCGCCCATGAGACATGAGGCCCCCTACAAAAGTGAACAATGAAAATCTTTTGTCGGCCGAAAAAGTTTCGTTTATCACACGGCCCGAAACTGTTTTGCAAGGGCTTGCACTTGCAAAATGAAATTTTCTGGCCTTGTAATAAAATATACTATTTTCGGCCTCCGTGTCAATTTAGTTATTTTCCAGTCGTCCGAATCGGCTGGAAAACGATATTTGCCAGCCTAGGCTAGAAAATGGAAACTAGGAATTTTTCAATGCAAGCTTTTATGTTGGTTGGATTTGTCACCGCCCGAATAGCAGAATAACTACTATTAAAACATCGGAAAAATTACAGGGTGGACCCTTTGGTATAGGACAAAGACAATAACAAAACCCCATTGAACAGGGGGGCCCAAGGGGGCCCTTTAAGACATGGGGGGGGCCCTTTCGACATGTGGAGCCCTTGAAACAGGGGGGGTCCAAGGGGGCTCTTTGAGACACGAGGGCCCCCATGCGTTATGAGGTCCTCCTTAGACTTCTGCGGGAATTTGCGACATGGGGGCCCAAGGGGGCACTTTGGAAAACGTGGGGCCCCATGAGGTATGAGGCCGCCCTACAAAAGTGAACAATGAAAATCTTTTGTCGGCCGAAAAAGTTTCGTTTATCACACGGCCCGAAACTGTTTTGCAAGTGCTTGCACTTGCAAAATGACATTTTCTGGCCTTGTAATAAAATATACTATTGTGCACAAGCCATGCATATAAATTTACCCCATGTGCTACATTTTAATGTTATTTAGGTTAAAATAGGGTATGTTGGGAAACTTTTATTAAACCTAAATTCAATTAGTGAAACTTCTATACGCGGACTCAGACTTGGATGGTAAATCGGCGAATGCGTTACGATATTTGTGGCACTCTACGCATATCTATCGCGGGTATCGAACAATTAGGCAGAAAGAAGACAAAAAAAAATTGAAAGAGTCAGCGAACGCATGTAACAATATTGAGAAAGAACAAGGAAAATTACTTATCGTAAATATTTTGAATTTTTTTGGTGGGTGGGGGTGGGGTGGTAATCCTATGCGTCCCAACCCAACACGAACCCGACATGAAAATGTAATATGTAAGTTGGGGGATATTTTAGACAGGGAGGGGAGCGCAAGCGGCAGCTAGGAGGACCGCCCAAGGTTGCGCAACCCAATGGTAAAGGATGGTCCCCTTGGGAGAGATTCTTAAGGAGTAAACTCCAAAAATTTTACTTCTGTCGTGCGTGGACTCTACACACAATTTTTTTATTTATTCCACTTCTATTAATATTTTAATATTTTTTTAATTGCAAATAGATAAAAACTTCGTAATAAAAATCAATCTGAAATGTTGATAAGTGTACAAATTATGATATTTAACAAAAATAATTAATTATGAAAGAGAATTATGGTGAGAATTGAATTTAAATGTTTTGATCCAATAAAAACTCTGAAATGTTATCACGTGGTAGGTACTGGTTTACCTGGTAATTTTAATGTTCTGGTTGCTTTGGCATCGTAATTTTAACTAGAAGCTCAAATTAATAGATGATAATTTGCATCTCGCTTAAACTATCAGAACTGTCAGAACAAACAGTTTAAAATTCTAAAACATTAAATTATGTTTTGTAACATTTAATATACAAGGATGAACATTGCTACAATTGGTAAGCTCGAAAGTACCCTGCATTTTTTTGGCTACATCATCGTTCTCCTGACTGACCGATAAAGCAACTGTACCATTGGACATTAAATTTGATTTTATATCAAATGTTCAAAATGATTACCATCGACTTCCATGCACTGATACAGCCGATTATCAAATGTGCTTCTTACGTTACGCAACGTGTCCTTTGTTATCTTGTCGACATTTCAGGATAATCTTTTGTCGCAAATCTTCCAGAGAAGCTGGTTGTGTCGCATAAACTTTGGATTTGAGGTGTCCTCACAAATAAAAATCTAGAGGTTTCAAATTGGGCGATCTACCCGGCCGTTTTACAGGACATCGTCTACCAATCCAGTGGTCGGGGAAGTTATTATAACAATAGCAAAGTACATAAAAGCTACTTCATTACAATTACAGTCTAATATATTTTTTTTTGTGTTAATTAAATAATACGAATGTATGAATGACGTCAAAATTGTTTTAGAATACTAATCTAATCAATAATAAATTCTCTAATAATGTTTATTGCAAGTATTTTATCGTTAATTGCAAGCATGCCTTATACAAAACAAATCCGTTAAAAAATTGTTTTCTTCTTAATTACTAACTTATAGAGTATGTAATTAAAAAAAAAAAAATATGTGGTGGTTGAAAAGACCTTTCAAACGGCATGTCGCTCGATCTCTATTTCCTATTTAAAAAATAGCGGTCGCTCTTGTCAGGGGTATGGCGTTGCACCAAGCGTGCCTACTATAGCATCAAAACAAACATGCCTCCCTCGTGGTTAAAATTGACCGGTTTTTAGATTTTGCTAAAAAGTTTTTTAGGGTGGCTCGTTTTGATTTAAACGGCCTGTATGATAACTATGTGAAGATAATTTTATCTTTTCATTAACCTTACATATTTCGTTACTTTTTTCGGTTGGATTTTATATCACTTCGCTGTGAAGGGGTTGCTGTTTGGGGCATCCTAGAGCATTTTACCAAAAGGGGAGATGGTATTCGGCGTACCACACTCTTGAGTTTAAGCCGCTGTTTCTTTCGTACTATTTACTACTTTATTCTAGCTCGAACTAATTTCTAATTAAACCGTAATTGTGGTCGACATTACGGATTGTTGCTTTCAATGTATTGTCTTTCTTCTTCATTTTTTTCGCTGTGCTGGTGTTCTAGTTCGATCTAGTTCTAGTTCGATCTTCCGTTCTGGAAGTATGCAACACTTTTCCCACTGCCTAAAACACCAAGGGGCAAAATTACTGGAACCTTGAGTGGGTTATACCTACATTTAGGATTTCGTTGTGTCTCGTCATGAAATAATGAAGAATTTCTGTTGTTTACACCTACATAACCTCACACCTCTCAGGCTGTCACAACGGTTCGTCATCGTCACCGCGCCGCTTGTACGCAGGTTTTTGGAGAGGCCTTCTTTCTGTCGGGGTGTCTGTCAAAAAGAGACATTTTGTTCGGTGGTGATGAAACGTGGTGTTCGTACAATTAACTTTTAATTATCCGTAAGGGATTAATGCATCCGTTTCATCTAAGAGTGTGATTCTCGTCCCGTTGGAAGTACTCGTAAAACGACGGAATCATTTTTCAACCTTCGGGGATTAAAACCACCGAACAAGTCGTGCACGTGGTGCGTCCACATTTCGTGTCTCTGGAAGTCGTCCCTCATTGGAGGTAAGGGCTTTTCTGTTCGATAAATGGGGTACTTAAAAGGGAATCTTTTCATCAGGGTACTGGCTAGGGGTGAACCCTAAAACCTCTCACCATCTAAGTGGAAACTACCCATCGAGAGAGGGTATCGTGATATTCCTTGGAAGTTCCAGCGTGGACGCTTCTGTCGAGGATTCGTTGGTGTCAGGGGCTAGAGAATCGTCGTCGCCTCCCTCTGGAAGTCCTCACACACTCCAGACCAGAGTTCCAGGACCAGATAAGAAATTTTTCGTTCTCGTTTCTTTTATGGTTTTTTTGTTTTTTTTTTTTTTTTTTGTTTGTGGTCATCAACCAAGCAATAATTTGATAGTAATCATTTAAATTCATAATAATTTAAAGTCACAATTTGGTTCAACTCTATCTTGTAACGTAAAACCCAAGTGGGTTACACTATACTTGTTCGAATTATAGCTATAGCTGGACGCTTTACATTCAATTCGGTATATTAATTTAAAAGATTAGTTTTATGAGTAAGTTCTTATTTCTTTTAAGTGTTTTGTATAACTGAATTTTTGCTGATGATTTGACTGACTATTCTATTTAATTTGTTTAATTTATAATTTATAGTTAATAATAATTTATTTTCAATTAAATTCAAGTTTTTATTAAAGTTTTCCAGTTTTTCAACTAAAGTTTAATTTCGTAACCATCCTCTTCTTCGGTAAAAACTGGTGGCGTCCATTTAAGTAGAAAAAAAAATTGGTAGTAAAATAGACCCAGCCCATCTCCGTAGAGCTAGATTTGGGGCGGTACCAAACCAATTTTTGGTACGTAACAACTAAACAATAAAAAACGTCAAATTTAATCATTTCAAATTAACGTCATAATTTTAAACACTCTTTAAGGGCTGATGATGGGGGTAGTTTTCTCCCGAAGCATGTTCCAATTGTAATTTTACGTTTATTAAAGTTTGTGGAGTTCGACTTGAATATATTTTAATTTTAAATTCCTTAAAGTTGAGTTTGAACAAATACTAAATTATATTATCTTTGTGACAATGACTTAGATTGATAAAACGGTTCTTGATAACAATTCCAACGTGTGAGCAAAATAAAGATAAAAACTTGCAAAAACAGTATGAAAAATTCTATTTAAATCTCGCTGGTTGAGACGATTGTTTATTCAGGTTGGAGCTGGGCGTTTTCCTCTTCAATTCCGCAGGAATGGAGGACCCTGATCAGCAGAAGATCACACCTCGATAACCAAAATTTCTAAAATTTTCCTCTACATTTAGAAACCACAAAATGGTGAAAATACTTGTTCGTCTCGTGTCTTCCTCGAAACGAATGTCAACTCGAAAAGCACGCAGTACCTGGGCGTGTACGAAAAACTCTTTGTACCCGTGTTTTTATATTTTTTCGGCAAACCCGTTTCCACACCTTTGACAGGGCGACGTGGATTTGAAATCGTAACAGTACCTATATCGCATAAGAAGTTTCACTTCTGGTGTGTAGTTTACGAAGCACACTCTACTTTTTTTTAATAAAACTATAGTTACTAAACTTAATATTTATTAAAGATAAATCAACATAATATAATTATCTAATTCTCAATAATCACTTATAATACGATAAATAGTCAAAGTTATGACAACAATTTCTAAAATGTCACGAATGTCATTGCAATTGCAATGAGCATGAGTGGAACCATCTTAGAAATTATCGACTCAACTTTGACTACGAATCGTATTCGGAGAACTATTCTTCAGTGAACCAAACCATTTTTCTTAAAAGTACGAGTCCGATTGTCAGCGGCAATTTGTACTAGTACAATTATCACCACAATTGATTTTGATTGGCTAAAATTTTGAAATTCTACGGCTGTTATTGGTTGAATGTTACAGTTTGACAGGGGAACTGAATAGTTAACAAAATTTCAGATCAAAACTAGTAGATAGTTAACATATTTTTGCTTTACTGCAGTAAATTGTAGATTGATAATAATGAATAAAAACAAAAAATACAAGGACTGAAAGCTTACCATTAGCTTTACTACGCCTATTCTACGTATTCTGCACTTCATTCTCTAAGGTACAACTTAATATGCACTAATCCATTATTCCTTCCAAACCTAATTTCACCCCCTAACCTTATTTCCAGCATTCCGAACGAAATAACATATTAAATTCATAACGCATCAGGTGACTCCTTTAATTAAATCAACAATTCCTGTCGCTTCCCGTTCCCAAATCGAATTTAATCCTTCCTGAAATTTCAGTGTCGAATGAACGGATCAAACTAACAAACCGTGGTTTGACATTTACTCGTGTAGTTCATAAATTGCAGCTATTTATATCGGTGGTTATTGGCTATTTCCAGTAGCTACATTTTTATTTTATTGTCGAAACGAACTTCCAATTTTAATTAAAATAGAACAGTGATATTACTGCAGTATTAAATGCCGCTTTAGCTTCAAATTACAAGTTTTATTTGCCCTTAATCGGTCTTTTCTGTACGAAGGGAAGGTTCTGAGAAGCCATGAAAATAATAGTTTATCTGTTCCATGAATGCAGAATCCTCGTCTTTTAGGGAAAAAGGGGTTCTGTAATTTGGACAGATAAAAATTCCATTGATCCAAACAGCTAGAGGAACTTTTTTTTTTAAATTGATGTAGGTATTCTACAGTTATAGGCACAGTTAAATGTTCAGAAGAAATGCAAAATACAGGGTTATTCACGAAAGAATACGAGCCTGACGAAATTTTCGATGCAACCAACATTCCATAGTAACATGTATTAAAAAAAAAACCATTTTTTCGAAAACTAACACAGAGTGTGAAGCAGTAGATATTGTCGGTGTCAAAATTTTAAATCTGCAATCAGTTTTAAAATTGTTCTCTTCTTGTAAATTGGTGTCTACATATTGAACACGGATAACTGAACAAACGCTAAGCAACAGCAAACTAATCAATTTATTAACAGTAGACAAGAAATAAAAAATAAAATGTAAAACTTAATTGTGAAGTGTTAAGCAAGAATAGAAACGAGTGTAATGCGTTGCTTCAAACCTTCTTTAGAAAGGATAGGAGTGATCCTTCTACATTCCCCACAAAAATAGTCTAGACGAATCATGTCAGGACTCCGAGGGGGCTCAGGCTTTACAGAACCTCTTGATGTCCACTTATTTTCAAACTCCACACCTAAATATACCCCTACTTCTCTGTGGTAATGTGGATGCACCCCATCCTGTTGGAACCACATGTTCCTCAGTTGCGGTCCTTTCCCTAGGCCTCTAATTTTTTGAAAATTTTATCCATTGGTTCTCTTATTTCAGGGTAACGCTCTGCATAAACCCTAGCAGCAAGAGAAGCGTTTTTTCCACATTCGCCATAAATAAAAATAATACCGGTTTTTTCGTCATTGGAATACATTATCTAATGTCATTAATAACACAGGCCTACAAAGTTAATTTTTTTTTTTGGTGCCGAGGATTTTGGAACTGATTTTAGCTATATTTGTGTCGCTGAATCTAAATATAAAATTAGTTATTATCAGCTCTTCTACTTTTTTAGATAAGGGTATTTTTTAACGTGCAGTTCTACACGAACTGTGCAGATCTTACTCCATTTTTTGGACTTCTAAATTACTGGTTCCTGTATATTTGCCCTATTGTCATTCTCCAGACTAGTTGAATTACCTCACCAGAGATCTCAACCTGTCAAAAGAAGCTTCTGAGTAAGAGCCGTTTGACACTATACTTATTTCAGTACTGAATTCAGTACTCAAAATTCTCGTACTGAAAATTGTAAGCGCGCGCCGTTTTAGTACGAGTGAAGTTTCGTCCCTGTGTGCGACTATTATGAATTTTCAATACAATTTTTAGTATATGCACATGCGCTCTAGCTCAGGTGCAGCTGTCAATTTTGTGGCTGTCAAACTACAAATGACGTACTCCTGCCGGTCTTACTGTTGTCGGATACTTTATTATAATTATTTATCTACGGTGTATTGTTGGCGAATCATGAATACATCAGGTACCTTCAGAACCAATTTTAAACGCTCGCATTGAATTTTTTCTAGAGCCCCGTTTCTGGCGTTGCGATTTTTACATAATAAATTATGTTTTGGTGCATAAAGTCCGTTTTTTTTTTTTATTAAAAAACCATTGCGGTGCAAATAATTCACACCCTATTCTGGTTTCCATAACAACGTAATGCTTTTGATATGGGGAATTAAATTTAGGGTGTTACCATTTGCACCACAATGGTTTTTTAAATAAAAAACGGACTGTATAAGCACTCGTTTCTAAATAAAGAGATTAGCATGGAAACTTACTTTTGAGATTGACATTGTTACGACAAGACACAACAACAAATCACCAAATACCGGATATCACCCGGATCACCCTACGCAGGTACAAAGGAGAGTAATAAAATTTGGGAATTTCCTAGACCAAAGTCGCATTTGAGAAAATAAATGGGCGTGATGGGTGACCATAGTGACTGCAGCAAATAATTTTGTGAGTGGTCGGGTGGTCGGTATATCAGCTGATTGGTGCAATGCGCATCTGATCTGCTCAATTTGAGTACGAGACGCAAACTTGTATACTAGAAAATAGAACATGTTCTAATTTCTCGTACTAAAACGGCGCGCGCATCAAATTTTCAGTGCGTAATTTTAAGTACGGAATTCAGTATTGAAATAAGCATAGTGTCAAATGGGTCTTCCTGAATGATTGGCGCTTATTTATTGACAGTTCAAAGCAAAGTTTAAAATGTGTCCTTCTGCACAATGAGAACAAATATGGTTCAGTACCAATTGCTCATTCAACGAAAATGAAACAAGAGTATACCACCATAGTTTTCGTCTTGGAGAAAATAAAGTATCGTGAACATCAATGGGTGATTTGTGTGGATTTAAAAATAGTAAACTTTCTCCTTGGATAGCAAAGTGGATATCAAATATCCTTGCTTCTTGTGTCTCTGGGATAGCCGAGACAAGACACACCACTGGGTTAGAAAAGAGTGGCCTAAAAGAGAACATGGACGTTGGGGAAAAGAATATCATTAACGACCCCTTAGTTGAACGAGAGAAAATCATCTTTCCTTAACTGCATATCAAGTTGGGCCTTATGAACCAGTCCGTAAAGACTCTTGATAAGAGCGGATCATGCTTTACATATATAGGGGGGGAAATGCCTCAATTGAGTACGGAAATAATTAAAGCAGGAATATTTGACGACCCGCAAATTAGGCAACTAATTAAGGACTTTGACTTTGTAACTTCGAAATTTGAGCTGCTAGGCAAAAAGTAATGCCATATTTGAATTTAGGGCAACAAAGACATATCAAATCAGCTCCAAATACCCCGGAACCAAAACATCCGTAGGCCTGTGTAATCGAACATTTCTTCACACATTTCACACACGTACTCTTTTGTGAATAACCCTGTATTATGTCCTCTGTTCTGATTTTCAATCAAATTTTGTAAATATTTAAAATTCAAATTAAAATTTAAATATATCTAAGTCGAACTCCACAAACTTTAATAACTGTAAAATTACTAATGGATCATTCTTCTGGTTTATATTTAAAATTCGTTCTAGTAGTTAAACAAGCAGCATTTTCTCATATTTAAACGCCTAATTATTTTAAACTGTTTCCAGCTTCAAATCTATTAAATTTTCATGAATGTCCAATTGGGACGAAACTAGAGAAATAATAGACGAGGTGAACTGTCAGTACTGACTGCCCGGTACATATCAAACTGTCAATTAGTAATTCTGTTAGGACATATCTATTCGATATTTCCAAGAGAAATTTGATAGAATAGTAAAGTTTATAAGACAAATTTAGCATACACTACGTTCATGTAGTTTATCTATTCAACTATGTATTATAATTAGGGCTATGATTCAAGCGTTATTGGTTGTTTGCATAATGTATTTGTTTCGGGATAGATATTCAATTTCCTAAAACTTTTATTATCTTTATTTCTGCATACTTCTACATGTTCATAAATCATTTGAAAATTTTCTAGATACAGTACCTAAAACTTTTCCAAATATATTCTATAGGTAACTTGTAAATTTTTTGAACTGATAATCTTGTCCCCTTCTTTTTAAAATCTCCGGATCTTTTAGTTAGTTATTTTGAGGATTTATTTGAGTTTATGTGACGCCAACACTTTACTTATCAGGGGTGGCCTTGAAGTCCCAAAAGCTAACTCATTGTCAGCTTGATCACGGAGAGTGGGTGGCTGCTGTGGAGAATCAGGCATAGAGTACAATGAACACACACAGCTGACTTAAACTATACTTCTATTTACATAAATGATTCAAAGTCACGCGTGCTCAGTGACAAGTTATTACAACAATTATTACATGCTCTTAAACTAGGTATTAATGAACGAAGAGTATGCTACTAGCTAGGTAATAATAACGAAATCTTACATATAACTACAATCTGAGGTTGAAATGGCGCTGCATAGTCGTGACTTTCTGGTGGGCTAAAGTCATGTCTACGATAGAGTAGTTACGGTCCGCTAACACCACAACACGGACACTTGGGAGCTTCTAACCTACTGGGTTTATCCTCTACGTTATAACCCTAGGGGTTTTCCCTACGCCGAATAGAGCGTGATATAGTAATCGTTCGATCTCTCGACAAACTCACCCTTTGGTGAGAAGAATTCTTTCGGAAGGTCTTCAAAAATCACTTCCACCGCTTCTTTCAAGCATTCATCCGAAGAAAAACCACGTCCGCGTAACAACATTTTTGAAGTAAAACTTCTTTACGGACACTTGACTTGGGGAGTAAGCTGGTGAATGCATGACGAGAGCGTTACCAAAAGTGTGATCGGGCGAAGCGAACGATTTTACAATAATTAATTCATAGAAAAAATGTTTGCCTTAACGGGATTCGAACCCGCGTCTTTTAGGTTGTGGATCCACAATTTTTTCAACACACCCATTTGCATGTGTCAGTTTTGTATGCAATTGCGCTACTTATCTTAATCCCTACACATGATTGCCGAGTTTTCGCTAACGACAAACTGAAACATGCATTATCCAATACTGCAGACGGTTGTAATTCAGAATTCTCTAGCTCCATTTATAAACTTACATAAATTGAGCACTTTCACAATAGCGAGCTGAAGTTTTACTTCAGTCGTGTGGTCTAAAGCACACTCGTATTTTTTTTAATTTTTAGTACTTAGTACTTAGTACGGCGGCCGGTGGGTCAAATTCGTTCAACCACCCACTACTTTGGTATAACTCAATGAGACATATATAGATTTGTTCGTTAAGAAATTCTGCATATAGAATGGAAATTGACGACAATGTGGGTTAGTCACGAGAAAAGTTATTCCAAGAAAACCGTGAAAATTGGCAAAAATTATTCCAATAAAATAAATGCTCATATCTTTGGCTAAATATAAGGTAAAAATATGCGGTTTGTTTCATTATGAAGCCCAGAATATTTACTTTAAAATGGCTAATTGGAAAATTGCGCGAACTTATGCTTTTCGACTAAATTCTATTATTTAATGCGACGGCGCATGGTTTATTCATGCATTTTCTATATTCAACTTGCTATAACTCGTATAGTGTAGTCACAGAATAGTGTATAGTGTAGTCGCAGAATTTTGTTGTCTGTAATTCACCTCAACTAATAACGTATCCATCTACAATAATAAATTCGCTACAATCGTATTTCTGGGAAAATGTAACTTGCTTAGGCTACCCTCTCGATCACCCGCCCGCGCCCGGCTCCCACTGCAAACGCCTATATTATGCTATACGCTATACCACTACCGAGCTCAATGAATTAAAATGAAATTAATTTTTATTTTTAACCCAATACATAAAGATTTTAAAATTAACAATAATTCTTCATCGTCACTTATGTCTCTAACTATATCCATATTTATACACTTCATTTGATTTTACACTAGATGTAGAACAAAACATAACCCTCACGTTTACATGCACATTTGCTGGAAGAACAATTCTTCTCATTGCAAAATAATTCTATTGCTTGTCTAATCGCATGCGGTATAGGTGTTTCATTAATTAATTTTGGGGTTAAATTGGAACCATCTTTGATCCAGCCAAATTCCAAAGGATTCAACGGTTCAATGTGTTGAATCTTACTGTTTATCCATATCCGGACTTGGTAATAGCATCTGGAAACAAAATTTTAAGCGATAAGTATAAACCTAGTAAAGACGCTTCTCCAATAATGAGGTCCACAATAAAATTGACGAAGAAATCGGTGAACATATACATAAAAGGAATGAAAAATTTGAGAATTTCCCTCGATTTCCATGGGATTCCCTGATCAGACCCTGACTGACTGACCGTTCCGGATCGGTTCACTGGTGACTGGTCACTCATTTCTTTTCCGGGTGGTGCTTGGTGCAGAACTTACTGTCTCCTCTTTCAGAGCGGAACTTCTTTTATAGAGAAGTTGAAGGGGAGATGATGACGTTAGGTGACACGCACGGTCTGGCGCCTTGCGGCAGAGGCAGATCTTTTCACTTCGTACTCTTCCCAAGGAAGTGGAATGGTGGCATCCGGAACACTCTTTTTAAAGAGTTTTATTTAGCTTGCCTTGTTTGTGTCTTGTGACTTGTGTGGTTCAAATCTAGTAATTGAAATTTTAGCCCCTTCCTGTTGACCGATTGACCTGAAATTTGGTGCACGCCTTTAGTTTTGATGATAATACAATTCTGTACATTCAGTATCACTGTGAATTCAAAATGGCGGATTACATATGCTTTTTCAATCTCCTCAATATGGGTATCAAATGAAAGGGCCTGACGACTAGAATAGAGTACACCATAAAAAAATTCTAAAGCCAATACAAAATGGCGGATTACATACTTTTAGTTTTCAATCCTCTCAATAATATGGGTATCAAATGAAAGTGCTTGGCAAGTAGAACATAGTACACTTTAGAAAAACTGAAAACTTAAAAATAAAATAAATACAAAACATTTTTAGGTTAAACAGTTTTATATTGTAAAGAAACATAATAATGATACAGATAACGTACTAAGAGCTAAAACCAGTACCAAGTACCAGTCATCAGACCACTCTCCTCATCAATCTAGAGTATTGATCAGACTAAAATCAACTTGTGGGGTGTAGCGTAACCTGAGTAAATAATGTACATGATCGTTCTACGATGTCGTACGATGATTTACTTTTACACACATTTTGTATAAGTTGTCTATTGAGAAGATGCATCCAAAGCATACCTATAATGGTATGAGCGGTTGACCATAGATAATAAAAATTAGACTCGCCCAACGATTTTATTTTAGTCCGATCAATACTCTAGATTGATGAGGAGAGTGGTCTGATGACTGGTACCTGGTACCTAACTAATTATTTTTTATCTTTTAGTACATTATCTGCATCACTATTGTGTTTCTTTACAATATAAGACTGTTTAACTTAAAAATGTTTTTTCCTTATATTATTAACATGATTATTAACAACAGACATTCCGGTACGACACCCGGAAGCATTTTATTTCTTCACTTACACAGCGTGTTGTTGAGCGCATGGTTGGAGGTGACAGAAGCGTTAACTGGGGGTGGTCGCAGCGGTTTCCAGAAAGTTGAATTTGAAGCGCTCTATTTTTCTGATTACAAGAGTGAAAGAATCATCCATATCGGACGTCAGGAAGCAGATTTTCCGACGGGTTAAAAGTGCACTTTAGGGAACGCGTGACGTGGTCGTAGCGGATGTACTTAACTTTGTTACAATGTATTTGACAAGCACTTCAACGTAAAACACGTCTTTTTTAAAATAAGTCTTATAATTTTATTTTTAAATATTTCAGCATGAGGATACATCCGTTGTTTGTATAATAGTTTCCTCTCGGGTTTCCTCCAATGATGATGTGGTATAGTTTCCTCCAATGATGATATGGTGCTAATTGCTTGTGGGTTCCATTATTTTAGTGTTGCATTACAGGCTTCAAACGTCGACCTTCGTTGATCTTTTGTTCAACCCTACTCGCAGGACTCCCACTTTCTTTGCAAAGTTCAGAATGTGGCTAAGAGGCCTCTTCTTCACTTCTTCAGGTGTCTTTCGAAGTGATTAAGCCTTAGGTTAGCCATAATGCGTCGCACCTACAGAGTATGTGCTTGGCTGTTTCTATTTCCAAATTGCATAATCTGCGTACTTCACTGTCTACTAGTCCCATATTTTTAAGGGCAGTGACCTGTGAATAGGCCTATTAATAAGCCTAATTTCTTTCTTGAATAAGAATGTAAGCTTTTTAATATTCTGTGGCAAGTACTCGATAAATTTCTTCGCTTGTCTTTGACCTGGGACATTGTGGCCTCTCTTTCGCATTTTTGGACTGCCGTCTTAATGTGTGTCTTGGTTGGGCCACAGAATGGTTCAGGTCCAATGGGAGAAGCTTCTGCGCCTTGTTTAGCAAGTTTGTCGGCTTCGGCATTTTCTGCTATTCCCTCATGTCCAGGTACTATTACAACCTAAATTGTTGTAACGCCCTAACAAAATTGTGAAGTGTGGATTTTGACAAAAAAATACAGCTCTGTCCCCAAAAATCATATAATGATCAATTAAATTAAATACAAGAACTTTCTACAATTAAACAATAATAAAATAACGTGGTGAAGATTGAAATTATAATGACTGATAACAAAGGTGTTGAAATAAATACTAAGTGAACGTTGAAATGAAAAAAAGTGACAAGTTAATTTGTATTAAAATTTAAATATATCTATGTCGAACTCCACAAACTTTAATAACTGAAGGATTACTAATGGTACATGTTTCGGCAGAATGCTTCTGCCATCATCAGCCCTAATTTAACAAGAGATTAATGATACAATTGATGAATTACAAGAGGGGTTCTTACCTTAAAGAATATAAAAAATTATGACATTGACGTAATTTTGAATTAAATTTGACGTTTTCAAAGGGTTACATGATTTTTAAAAGATTTCGTAAAAACAACATTTTATAAATGTAAAAATTAAAAATGGATCAAAGAGAATCTGGTAAGTTTGTTTGAGTGAAAAATTAAAATAGTGAATTAATAATGGGATTATTGAAGTTATTCTGTTCATTTAAACAAGATCTGTTTTCCAGTTTCAAGGCTTTCCTTATTTCCAAAGTCTCAAGAAAATCTAATTTCTGGCCTTTATTGCATTTATGAATCAATTTGGAATTTGATGGTGAAAAACTATGTTTCGTTATTAATATATGATTGGCGAAAGAAGAAGGTGTTGATGGTGGAGGATCAAGATCTGTGTTGTTATAGATGTGCCTGAAATGTTCTTTAATACGGTCTGATATTTTGCGACCTGTCTGACCTATGTAGAATGACTCACAAGTAGAGCAGCTTAATTTGTATACACCTGATGATGATTTGTAATCTAATGGATCTTTATTTTTAATAAAAAATCTGGATAAGTTGTTATCTGTTTTAAATGAAACTAATGAAAAAGTTAATTTGTGACTATTGCAGTATACTTAAAGTTTATATTACATTAAAATGATGAATACTGAACTTTACAATTGTTAAATGCACGCTAATATAAAAAACTAGATGAACTGATAATATTAAAAAAAAATAATGAAAAATTATCTATTACTTATCTTCTTAACAGTATTACGCTTTCCTGCCGGTTTTGGAGCTGTCCAGACTATTTACTTGACTGCTTTCCTGCGAATCCTGCAGGTTTGTGATTTCTGCGATTCCTGGACCATTACAACTGTTTCCACGTGAAATAAACTCTAAAGACAAAGGGCCTAGTAAAGTGCTGGTGAATCTGCCTATTTTATTGAAGAAGAACAGTCAAGGTCTGCACGCAATAAAGTGGTTTTTCTTACCTCTTTTCCCCGAATCTCAACACTTAACGAATTTATCCGATAATGCGATTTGTTATTGAAATAACTTACATCCAACGATTCTATCCGCTAACGCGATTCTCTTCAGCTATCTCTTTGTCCAGGAGCAAAATTTACGTTGCGATGTTACTTCGTCAAGATCGAACGAAAAAGAGATAATGTAGGTTTTGTCGCGCGGAACTGCAAAACTTATCGTGTTTTTTGTATATGCCGGTTATCTCTAATGCTCATTCGTTCCTGAACTTGGGTGGTGAATGCGCGGCAAAATTCAAATTGTAACAGTACCCAACTTAGAATTACTTTGTTGTTTCTACCCAGTTCTTTGAGCGACTGTCTGCACTCCCAGTATCTCTGCTTGCGTAATCGTCGGTCCAGTCCCCAAGGCTATTGATGCCCTATATTTCGAGCCGTATAGACGCCAATGCCGGTACCTTGTTCAGTCTTTGATCCATTGGTGTACCAGATAGAAAAGCTTTGGCCTATCGCTGCTATTTAACTTCTTGCCATGTGGCGGTCTTTAATGACCACTTCATATGGTAACTCAAAGTCAAGCGTTTTTGGTCTTACATCCAGTGGCTTTTCAATTAAGTCTGGCTGTATAAATTCCAGAATTCTAAGGTGACCCACTCTGTCAACTGGTTTAATTTTTTGGTTTGGTTCAGTCTCAACGAACTCTGTAGACCTTCCCTCTGTACATGGAGGTGGATTGGTGGTAATAAACCAGGAGCCAAATTTTCTATCTCTTACTTATCAACTGACAACGCCGGTTTCATCAGAGTAACTTTAGCAAATTACGTTTTAAAGCACCCTCTGATGTGCCAAAGGAAAATGTAATTTTTTTTATCATAGACGCTTGAATTTATATTACAGGGTTTAAATTTTATATATTTATCGGAGGCGCACAATTTTATATCACACGCCGCTGACATTTTATTTAATGCGTAAAATATAACTTGAAGTTTTCAATACAAACGCAAAAATAGCTATTTATTAAACAAGTGTCTTATAAGGCAAATAAATCACGAAAGAAATCTTTTGCCACCGGAGCTTGCTGGTGGCTAATTTTTCTTGAGTGACTTATTTGCTGTTAACGCACGTGTGTAATACATAGTTTTATCTACAACTATCGCATAATCTATGGATTACTAAACCGATTTTGGCAAGTAATGACAGTTATTACTATCGCCAATTGAATAATATTGACAATTCGATGGAATAATATTACTCAATCGGTACGTCAAAATTAAATCATATTCCTTATTTTGGCACAAGTAGGTGGTGCGGTGTTGCTATAACGATGACATTAGTTTTTACAAACATTAATAATTTGGTGAATTTTGCGAATTCTATCTTTATTTCCGTTTATTTCGCGTACAACATGAGTAATACGAATACTTCTGATGAAGACGAAATACGTAGCAGTACACCTACCAAAATATTAAAATTAGCCGCAAGCACAACAGAGAATCTGTTACCCACAAAATCAAAGAGGAAGTATGATGTCGCATATAAGAATTTTATGAATTGGCAGTCAAAACAAAAAACGACTTCTTTCTCTGAAAATGTGTTACTTGTGTATTTTGCTGAATTAGCCAAGAAGTACAAGTCGTCCTCCCTATGGTCTTTCTACTCAATGCTTAAAAGTACCCTGAATATTCACCATAACATCCATATCGAACATTACTTGAAGTTGCAAGCGTTCCTAAAACGCCAGTCCGAAGGCCATCGACCAAAAAAAGCCAAGACTTTTACACCGGAGGAACTAAACAAATTTCTTAAAGAAGCACCAGATCATCCATTTCTTCTGACCAAAGTAAGTGATCGAAAACGAAATTGTTTAATGGGAGCCTGTCGCACGAACGAATTGCATTCTATGAAAATTGAAGATATAAAAGATTACAATGGGGCTCTTATAGTCACTATACCTATCACCAAAACAAAGACGTCTAGATCGTTTACCGTGTCAGGTGAATTTTACGAAATTTGTAGAAAATATCTTGCACTGCGACCACCTCATGCCACATCGGACTGTTTATTTTTAAATTACCAGAATGGTAAATGCACCATTCACAAAGTTGGCATAAATAAGTTAGCTGCTATGGGCAAACAAATTGCTATGTTTTTGAAACTTAAAAATCCTGAACTTTATACGGGCCATTCATTTCGTCGATCTTCGGCAACAATTTGTGTGACCGGAGGTGGTGACATCACAACCGTGAAAAAACTAGGGGGATGGAAATCAACCGCTGTTGCCGAAGGTTACATCGACGACAACATAAATAACAAGTTAGAACGAGGAAGAAAAATTGTGGAAGTAATTAACAAGAATAATTGCACCGTGCAAAGTGTAAATAACATTACTAGTACAACTACCACAGGAAGTACTACCTATAATTTGACGGGTAAAGAAAATCCACCTATAACTTTTAGTAACTGTACTAATGATTGTTACTTTTAATGTTACTATTAATTATAATTACCATGATAATAAAAATTAATAAAACATTATTAAATTCATATTGTTATTTTCCTGAAAGTTGTAGATAAAGTATAGTATTCGACTCGCGTGTAATGGCTGTTACCCACTCAGATGATTACACCACTCGCTACCGCTCGAATAATATACTATTATCCAACACCTCCTTCAGTAACAGTTAAAACATTTACCAAAACCCAAAAAATTTTGACGTTCAAAACTGTTGGCTTATGAACTGATTGCTATGACAAATTGAAAACCGTTGAATTATGGGTTCATAAGTCACTAGTGTATCGGTATTATTGTGGCTTCATGATAAACAGGTAAACTCAAGAAAAATTAGCCACTCGAGCAAGCTCTCGTGGCTAAACATTTCTTTCGTGACTTATTTGCCTTAAAGGACAGTAGTATAATAAATAGAAGAAGACCTAAAATTATTGATCGACTTCTTTATAAAAATTGCTGTTATGCCAGTAACTTGTCACGCTTGTTTCATTCTATATAAAACCCTATAACGTCGTTAACAGTTTCATCCCACTTTTTACCGTAAACACCACGCTCGGCGACCTTTTTAAAATTCAATCAGAGGTCAGGTGCGTTAAGCCACTATCCGACAGATAGAACCCCTGCGTAAAGAGCACCGGATCGATAACTGATCCCGTTGAAATAAACGAGTGTTGCAAGATCATCAGATCACGAAACGCCTGATTGCCGTCCGTCAGCCCTCCGGTGCTTCAAAGCCAAATGGACTGATTTAGAGTTGACCTGTGTTACAAAGTCTTGCTTTGATGTGGAGAGCTCCGCGAATTAATGGTTGGGGCTAAAAACGAGAAGCTTTCGGTTGTAATGGACAACCAATTACAGATACGATAAATAATAAGTGGCGTCTTCCAAAAAAAAGCAGGACGTGCCTTAGAAATGAATGAGTTAAAGTTTGGTGTGCACGACTTCGTTGCCGTTTCAGCTTAATTGTGCAGAAAGGAAAAAAGTGATATTTATGCCCCTGTGCGTCTTTGTAGCAAATTGAATCAATGGGGAATTTTACGTGTGAATGTTTGGAATAATTCAGTTTTTCTACGATAATCATTGTAGTTAGCTAAAATTGTACACTGTACGATCTATGTAGGCCTGTCCTTAAAGTAAGACGATCGCACAGTTAGGGATATTTGAATTTATTTAAGTTATGCTGGTTGCAAAATTAACAGGATTAAAAAGCTCATTTATTTGAAAATTTCACACTGTACTAGTACGCATTAAAGCGGCTTACATTACAATTTTGAGAATGAAAATCAAATAATCAGGACGAAATCATTCAGCGTTATTCCCTTAATAAATTTCATAAAGAAAGAGGTGAAAAATAAGGGAAAATGTATGCATACAACTACTAACGATAAGTTTTGTATGCTCTTAGATCGAATCGAAAATCCTAAAACGTTCATTGAAATTTGATCACAAAGTTTCTGTATAGAATTGTTGGGGTATCAAAAATGAGACCACTGTTCTTGTGGTGCAGGTAGTTTTAGGAGCACCAAACCAACCAATAACTTTGAACAACCAGAAATGGAGTAAGAAAAATACGGAAGGGGAGATTAACTCATTGGCGCCAAGTAAAACGGATAAAAGATACCTCAATATGACTACCGAGTCGACCAGTATGGTGTAATCTAGTGGTTGTTCTGTTCACTAAAATATGTTATATTATTAATAACTTTTTTCTATCTTTGATCGTAGAAAAAGTATAGTACATAAAACTCGAGTTGTTAAGCATAATAGCACATACTCGTCCAATTAATTTTTTCCGGTCGTGTGAAATATTCTTCTTACTCTTGTTATGTAATATACTTTTATATAAATTTCGGCATAAACAAAGCCGTAATTTTTAAAGACGTCGTAATTTCTGCACACATATTTAATCAAAACTGCCGCTTTATGAGCGTTTTCACTTCCGCCGCATCGCAAGTCATGAACCTAAGTAAACATTTTAATTATGAAAATCGGGATGCACCAATGTAATTTCCTGTAGCCCCGCAGGACATGGCTGTGGAAATATTTTGTTCCTGCTGCAAAATGCGCTATGTGGAGAAAAAAGAATTCTGCTACTTCAGCTGCCTGCTGTTAGAATAACTTTTTTAATTCATATTTAATATTAATTTATAGTCTCTCGATCTAAAGTGTAAGGAAGGTTTCTTCGTCAAGTGAGAAATTCATCAAGTTGTCTAGTTATAATTTTCGATATTTAAAACATGAAATTCCGATATGAATATAAGGTCCTATTGAATGTAAAAGCTTCTGTGGTAAGAATATTTGAGTTATGATCTTATGTCACAAATTGTTATTTGAAAACTTGTTCGTAAAATGCAGTGTTCGTAACCCAATCCACACCATTACAGTACAATTTATTGTAGGGACCAAGAGGTTACAGAAATTGGTTAATCACAGGGGTCGTACACAACGCAGCTGTTGCAAGTCATCTAAACGGAAGACGTAATCTTTGTCCTAAACAGAACTCGCAACGTAAACACTGAGAAATTTAATATGTGCTAACATTAAATATTCTTCAAATATTTCAAGTGTATGTTGTAAAATAGTAATAACTAGTTTTAATTAGTAATTTCTCCTAAAACACCAAAAACAAATTTAAAATTTATGAAGCTCAATGTTGGCATCATCAGGGCGATGAGTAAATTAAAAAAACTAAAATAAATTTTGGTGTTTTAGGGAAAATTACTAATTTATTAAAAGTGGTCATCTACCACCAAAAGTGATCCAGACAATTGTTTTTGAAAACAGTATCTAATATACAGGATGTTAAAAAAAAATTAAACGTAACACAAGCAAGAAAAAAAAATTAAAATTAATAAAACGTAAATAAAAAAATCATGTTGCAAACCAAAATATAATGCTTTTTTATGGACAAATACAATTATTGGTAATTACGTTTATCGAGATCTAAGAAGATTTAATTTCACGAAAAGTCACAGTAACAGGAAATTTTAATTTTTGTTTCTAATGTTTACCACCTTATAACTTTTCAGTCAAGTTAAGAGTCTATATTTTTAAAGCATATTAATCGTACATGGGAAACCCTTTTTTGCGTGGAATGTTTTTTCCGTTTATTTTGGAACAGCCTGTACAAATTCAATCTAAATTTACCAAACTCACCAGCAGTCTTATATGACGAAATAATTTATACATCATATTGCTTGTGGAAAACAAAATGTATGTGTATGTAAATGGACAATTTTGACTTCAAAACCTACTGCATGTATCAATCCTATTTATAAAGACCTTGTACTTTAGATGTGTAGAGTAGAAAAAATTATGCGCACGAGCATCTAAATTAATTAAATGGGAATAACGTAACAGTTCATAGAACAGATAGCACATATTAGAGATTTTGAATATTTTGGAGTTTAACAAAACATATGTGTTCTTCGAGTATGTATCGTTGCTAACATTATTACTGCGATTTTAAAATAATGTGTGTCCCTATCAGGAAACATGTAATGTTAAACTGCTTTTATCGCTCACAATTAAGCATAATTTAATTTTTAGCTAATCTTGTAAAACAACCGTCTGGATGAACATCTCTGGCACTGCTACTTCAGATCTAAATCTATTCATGCCGTTGTCTTTTAGAAGGAAGAATTGCTGTTTTAAATTATTTAAAATAAATCTAATACAACTTGTCGTGACTATTTATTATAAACGATAATAGTTATTTGAGCACCAAGGGACGTAGGTAAAAATTACCAGTCAAGGCCTTTATTTGGTCGAGGGCAAGCCAATTGGCCGAGACTGGTTAAGATTCCTACGTTCCCGAGGCACTTATTACTACTTCTATTAACAACACTACAATTTTTTTTATTTGTGAGGTTTCTCCTAATTTGTTTGACAAATCAATCAACATCAACTTTGGCTTATTGTCATGTGAATTCACTAAAGCGATTTTGTTTTTTTCTTACAAACAAAATTGACACAATAGACAATAGTACATTATTATACGAGTTTAACAAGAGGCTTCATTGTGACATGAGTGGGTTTGGGGCACAACGAGCAGACAAGACTTGGCTCATTTAAAGGATTTTTGATAAAAATCTTGCTTTGTCTGCAACCTGTTGTCGTTTCCCATCTAGCACAGTGTCTAGAATGGGTGTCGGTTTTGATCAGGTTTGAGAGGTAGCGGTTGGCCGGTCGGATGGGCGGTTCGGTTCCATCCCGTTGCACCCTGTCGAGCCAGCTCAAATACTTAATAGGTTAGATAAGGAAAAAATGAATTAAAAAGGCGCTAAGGCTCAATTATATAAATACAAAGTTGACAAGTTCTGAATTGGTACAAAATAATTGTTTTTGTCTATTAAATAATAAATGAACTTCTAAATAATAATATCTGGTTGCAACATGATGATGCTCCAACACACTAAGCCCGGTGCGGCGTTATTTGGACGAAGTGTTTTCAAGAAGATGGAAGGAGAGGTCCATTAGAATGGCAGGTTAGGTCCCCAGATCAAACCCAATTAGATTTTGTTCTATGGGGGCTTTTGAAAAGCATGGTGTATCAAAACCGAGCCAACCATTCAAAACGTATTGTCGGCTTCTTATGATCGTCTTGGATTTTGTCAGATGATGCAGGGTCATCAGTTTGAACATTTGGTGTAATATCTTTAATTTATAATTCTCATATCGATAATCTTTTTAAATTAAATTTTAAATATATTTAAGTCGAACTCGACAAACCTTAGTAAACGCAAAATTACAATTGGAACACTACTCCCATCATCAGCCTTAATTTAACAAGACATGAATGATACAATTGATGAATTATATAGGGGTTCCTACCTTAAAGAATGTTTAAAATTATTACGTTATTTTGAATTAAATTTGACGTTTTGAAAAGGTTACATGATTTTTAAAATATTTCGTAAAAACAACATTTTATAAAATGTATAAATTAAAAATGGTTCAAGGAGAAACTGGTAAGTTCGTTTGAGTGGTAAAAAATTAAAATAGTGAATTGATAATGGGATTATTGAAGTTATTCTGTTCATTTAAACATGATCTGTTTTCCAGTTTGAAGGATTTCCTTATTTCCAATAGTCTTTTGTTAATTTTGTTAATTTTTTAGCCCTACTTTGAAATTTAGGGTTAATTTCTTATTTTTTCTCATTGATTGCTTTGGGAGTTTTGTTTTGTTTGGATTTCTATGTTTTCTAAATTCTGATAAAATTAGACAGGTCTGTTAATTTTTTGAAATTTCACTAATTTGAAATTTAGTTCCGTTTGTATTTGATAACGTTGAAATCAGAATAAAAAAACTCTATGCGATTGTAAAATCAAAAACATAGGTTGCCAATAAAAAAATATTCATGACGTCCATAACTGTCAAAGAAAAGTGATGAAAAAAAAAATTACTATACGTTCGTCAGATGCCCTACCACATGCATTTTAAGTTTTATTTCTAGCGCAAATACTAACGGAGTTACTGAATTTATTCCTTACTTAATTTCCACACTGTATAAATATCATTAATATTTAAGATCAATCAAAAAGTACCTCTTTGGACATTTATCTGGGTTTACAATATGTGATGTTTAGCATTATCTTGAAAATAGAAAATTATCGTTTTTACGGTCAAAACTACGAAACATTGAAAAGTAAGCGGTTAGTTATAGAGAGGCCTCCAATACCTTTCAAATGAGGTATCACGCGACCCATAGTGCCATTTAAGATTTTGGGGCTGACAGCCCCCTCGCGAAGAGGACGAAGCGCCGGAACTTGAAAAGAATCTGAAAAGGTGTGCCCTTGGCAAATAAAATCGACCTGTTCGAGGATTTTTCAATCACAGTAATCAATTCGGAGAAATCTGGACTGGGAAGTTTTAAATGGGACATCCTGTATATTGCGATTTACAATTTTACAGGCAATTTACCACCTCGCCACCCCTCTATGCCAATTCATATGATGCAATGTGCAAAATTTTTCTCTGCAAACGATCAGGAGTATCTTTATCCCATAAGTTAATAATTTTATCTAATTCTTCTTTGGTTAAGCTAGAACTACTAGTTTTTCTGGATCCAACTGTAACTGCTTCTTTTTAATGTTCCGGACGCTTCTAGCATTTAAAAATGTAGCATCACGGAATGGATCAAACTGAATGTTATATAGATCTTTGTATTTTTTTGCAAGATCTTTGCTACTGTATTCCAGATAGTCTTTACAGTACCTTCTTTATTTTCGTCTCCATTTTGTTTTCTTAGGTTGAAGCCAAAGTCCTTCATAAAAGATGCTAGTTCAGCTACAGATGTTTCTTGTTGCAATTTATATCCTCTTTCTTGGCAAAACGACTCATACTGTCTACAGGTGTACTCTTTTCGTATCTTTGTATTCCCTGGTGTTAAAATCGTCGATATTTTTATCAATTTGAGTAGAACTATCTTCTCCGAAGCGCTTAAAACTCATCTTGTTTTCTTAATTATTACAATTTACGAAAAATTGAGTTGTTTACAGGTTGCTATAATATACAAGCAAAGTAACAATTGATTTTAAAAATAAAATTTTCTTCTTCTTGTTCAATGAAATAACAGTAAAAAATAAGGTTTTTAACACTGCAGTTAAAATTTGCGTAGAGAAATAGTCAGCTAAAAGACCCCTGTACTATGTCAAATTGCCTCTGAAAATTTTTTCAAATTCCCGATCGCTACGCGCAATTTGACCAGCTGTTATTGTAGAACGTTAATTTTAAAATGTATACAATTGCTTTTATTTTTGTATTTATAAAACGTGGTTTTAACGGTTTATTTGAAAATATAATATACCGTAACGAGTGAGCAACAAAATTCGTGATCGCAGTTGGCTTAACGTACATCGGTTCTTTTACTTTACTGTTTACATTAATTTCCAAACTTCTAAACTATTTTCTGACTGTCAAAAATTTGAATTTCTGCGTCAAAACTGTTGTCCCTTTCGAGCCCGGTTTCCATTGAAGAAACATTGAGGAACTTTGTGTTTTCCTTTGTCGGGTGTTCAGGAAATGTTTGGCAACCACGGAGGAATTAGCAACATTCATAAACTTTGTGTTTCCATCTGAGCAACTTAAAGTCGCCTGTAGTTGTAGCTTGAGAAAGTGCAACTCAGCGTTTCCAGTGATGTGAAAAGTTGCAACAAAATTAAGGAGGAAGACGTGTTATTATCCCGTGTCGATTCTTCCTTTGATGTTACCGCTAGAAATGGGAACAATCAACATTTGTTTCCGAAACAATGAGGAAGATTCAGAAACGTTTGGGAACTTGTAGAAACATTTTCGGAAACAATCAACAGAAACACAAAAGTTGCTCAATGTTTCTTCAGTGAAAACGAGGCTTTAGAGAAGAAAGTTAGGACATTATAACTGCATAATGTTGAAATAACAAGAGTGACTAATTCAAATTTATTCCCCCCCTTACAATGCTTAAGATACTCTAAATGGTGTTTTCAGTCACTACAAATCAAATAAGAATCATTTTTACACCATTTTGACATCTACCTAAATCATCCTGTTCCTTGTTCTTGAGTATCTCCAGCATTTGCTGCGAAGCCCCACTCACAGACATGAATTTAGGTGGCATGTACCTACTCCTTCTCCTTTTTTGTTAAACTCTCTAATGTGGGCTGCTTGACCTTTATATCTGCAAGATTTACCTTCAGTACTCTATCACAATACTGAACAGACCTACCTACCACACAAAGTGTGTAAATTATTTCTATAATTAGAAACAATCCTCTCATCAAAAATTGTCTGGTTTCCAACCCCAGTCCAATTGAGAATTGAGACAGTCTCCTCAAAGCTGTACAACTGCAATCCACAGCATTCAGAATGGAAGCATTGTGGACCACCCTCATGTCAACCCTACGCTCTCTTGTCCTGGTGCTGAGTTTGCGGCCGTAGAAGTCTTCCTGGCTTTCCAAGAGTCATTATAATAACTGAATTTGAAATATTGGGACTCACTATCGCTTTCACATGTTAGGATCGACGTGTAGGCCTCCAGATAGACTTTGTCGCAACCTTTGATTGTGATGTCTTTGCAGTCGCCGATTAGGTAAAACTTTTGAAGAGGTTAGAATCACATGGGGTGATTATGGTTGCCTGGTTTTAGGGGCAATGCCGTTAGTTCGTCATCGTGCAGATATCCGGAATAGAATGTTTTCAAATCCCGTTTACTTTTGTTGCATTGTGAAAATGTGCAAAAGATGAGTTTTTTTATTTCAAATCAGATTTGACAACTCGATGACTTTTTACACAATCGTATCGATCAAGAATGGACTCAAAATTTTGGATTCAGAGGCTCCTACGATCACGAATTTTGTTGCTCACTCGTTATAATTAGAAGTATTAAATCCAGTAAAATTGACAATATTTCATTTTTATACATTTTTTTAACATTACTTAGAGGTTGCATTTTTACATAAAACTCTATAAATTAATATTTTATTATTTCTGGATTTCTAAAACGTGTTTTCAACGATTTGTTTCCAATTGTAATGTAACGTATCACCAACAATTAAATATTTCTTAAATTGATTGATCTGTTGATACGTGTTTCAGGGTACATTAATAACCCTAATTACGAATTTGACGAAAATTCTCCATCACGTCCAATTTAAATGACAATGGAGAATTTTCAGTGACATGCGATACGCTATACCCCATTTGGGAGTAATTCGAAATTAATTCTTTTGCTATTTCTTCCTAATTTTCGTCTTTTTCATTTACCTAAAAAGCGGCCTATTACATTTTTAAAGGACCTCTAAGCCTTTAACTTGAGGTCATTCAACCTCTCTTCAAAATGAGGATACTTTACAATTTTTCGTATTTGCGGCCCAATAAAATATATTTCTTCTTCGAGCTTGGCGTCACTTAATTTTGTAAAAAATTGTCAAGATATTGAAAAGCCACACTTTCTTTCTTGTCAAAGTCGTGACAATTTTTTTTACTGGTCCCGGCTTAATGTGCAATGCTTAGTGTACAAAAAAAGTAAAAATTTACGACTTCAAAAGAGGTCATTTAGTTAAATTAATTTTAAAAAATAATTTTAAGGGCAAAATGCCTAACTTTGAAAGCTGACGTGATGTGTAATTTTCTTCACCACCTGTATTTAAAAAACGTGATTCCAACGGTTTCTTTAAAATTATAATTATAACGTGTAATTATGACCAGTGACCAGTATATATTTAGGCAGAGAATGACGTTTTATATTACGTATACTTCAACCACTACGTTAACGTATTTTTAACGTTATATTTTTGGTTAGGGGTACATGTAAAACGTGCGACATTTCTACCTATCTTCTCCGTAGAAACTACACGTATTTCTAACGATAGGTTATCGTTTTAAAGAACGTCTTTTTTACTTAGTTCTGGGTTATGCTTAGACAATAAGAGAGGAAGAATAAGGATTTAATGATGGTAGGTAATTTATTCGATTTTATTATAATATTAGCAATCGTTCTAACTATAACATTATAAATAATATTAAAAAATAAAATATGTCGTATTTTATTTTACCATAGAGAGGTAAATGAATTCATTTTTCCACGTTTACATGGCAACCATTGGCAGATTTCCTCACCAAAAAGAAAACATTACTCTGGCAGACTGTGTTATTGACTGTGAAATATTCTAGGCTCACCCAGTTATTTCTCCTGGTTCATTTTAGTAACCTTACAACATATTTATTGTTATTTACATTTTTAATTGTTTTTAATGTAACGAGCGTTCAATAAAAAACCTGGTTAGAGTAGGCTTTGAAATTGCGTTTTTGTTTTATTTTTTTACAGTGTAGAGCTTGACTGATTAACACGAAACTCTTCATGACAGATAACATAACCTCAAAATTCAGAGGAGCTGCAATATTATTAATCATTAATATTATTATGCATCTTAAAGAAGTGTTTTAGAGTATTAATTAGCGGTTTTATATAGACCGACACGATTTGGGGGTTTGGGCTGCAATGTCCTGCAGGTATCTTCAAGATTCCTATAACGGTTGGTGAAGAGTTAAGGTAAGAGTAAATTGCATTCAGACCTTTGGGTGTGATGTTAATGGAGTTATTTTTAGATATCGGCCACTTTATGATTTGGTTTTACACCTTTATTTCTTTAAAATGTAGAAATTAAAACACTCTTCGAAAGGATATGACCAACTGACAGTTTCTAACCAAATTTCTATAAATGTTTATTGAGAATTTTACAATCCCTTAAAAGGACACCAAACAGTTACAGCAAATTAATGGTGAAAATGTTTTCGATATTTTTTGTAGAGAATTGTGCTTTCTGATCCCATTAAAAACAGTTTGCAAAAAATCTTCAGTGTCATATTTTTCTTACATCGGCTATAGATGCGCTTGGTACATGAAATTTTTAATATGTGGCCAAAGGAAGAAATCACTTGCAGTTTCGCTTGTTACTTTATCATATTTCACACTCAATCTTGTTCTCTTAAATGCGCAAATCTGAAAAGTATGGTTAGGTAGAAGTTTTAACTCTTGAGTTTCAGAAGCAAAAGACAACCTTTTCTTTTGCAGCTGTTATTAGATCAGGGTGCGCCTCACTAAGTTTCAAGAAAGTGTAGAGCATAATATGTGTCTTTAGTGATATCTTCTATACTTCAGACATTCTTTCTTTGATGACACTTTCAGCTACCGGTCAGCTTTGGCACAACTCACGCATTTTCTGATATGTTGGGACCGTTTTAAATTCATGTTTTCGTACCATTTCGTACTTGCACACAAGGTTTAGGAAACGGCTGCTGTAGTGATTGTCAATTTCAGTAATAATTTGTCAGAATTTAGTGCTGATTGCCTAACCTAAACTGAATTAAATGACAAGTTAGTTTTTGTAACAATTGCAATGTACACTGTTATAAAAATGCCCAGCCTCCTCTAACCAGGTTTATTTTTGAACGCTCGTTATAATAGCTCAGAAAAGAAATCAGAATGAATTATAATCCTAAAATAATGAAATATTTTACATCGAAGTTTATATGTTTAAATAGTATATTATTTATCTAGAACGAGAAGTGAAGTTTAAAGTACGAGCAAGTTGTTTACGGCCGAGGCGCCTAGCCGAGTGAGTACCTTTAAAAACACTTCTTCGTTCGAGGTAAATACAACGTTTTATTTCATACTGCAAGTTTAATGAACTAAGTCAAAATAAAAAGAAATATTGTGTTTATATAAACGTTTGTCAAAAATGACAACGAAAAAACTGTGTCACGGTGAGTGGTTTTGGATATTTTATTCGATTATTCCGTTTAAAATGGAGAAAATTGAGGTGCCTCAAGACATTGTAGATGAAGCAGATCACGTGAAGAACAATTTGATGCCACAAAAATCTCGGGAACAATGTAAGAAATGATTAACGTATAATTTTAAAGTACTAGGACTTTAATGTTCCACTTTTGGTATCAAAAATAATCCGAAAAATGTCACTTTAGATACAAGTATGAAATAAACAATTTTATTCGATAAAAAGAAGGATTCTTGTTAGTCACCCAGTATTTTTTTACCCAAAGCTGTACATGTAGCTACCACGATGTAACGAGTACATGAGTTATTAATGATGAATGAAATTTCAATAAATAACCCCAAGGGCCTTAAAAGCATCGCTATTAATGTTTTCATTTGTATTCACGTTTCTTTCCCATAAAGTATAAATTATTGGTTTGTTAGCGTGGTTGTTAATTATTTTGCCGATACTGTCTTCATGCATTGATAACAATTGACCAGCCACACTCTATACGCTATAAAGACGGGTTTCTTAATTATTTTTTCTCCATCTTTCTTATCGTGTATTACCTAACTCAATTATACGCCATGAACACGGGTTTCTTAATTATTTTTTCTCCATATTATTTCTTTTCGTGTATTCCCTAACTCAATTTGTATATTCAGTTTTAATATCACAAGAGCATAGAAGATAATCGAATACACTTTCGAGTCATGAGATGTCGAGGTTAGTGTAATCGGATTATTTTCGTTTGCTCGAGTGGTATTCGTTACGATTACATAACCAAAACGATCCATAAAATGCGAAATTTTGACGGAACTTTTTTTACATTTTTATTAAGAATCATAAAAAAATGTCTCTATGACAAAGTTAATTGTTGGAACCAGCCGAAACACCGAAGTGATTATACCACGTCGTCAAGGGGCTAATCGCTTATCTATACATCGTAACTGGGGAAAATCTGTAATTTCTATAGTGGCTCAATTTATTATGTGTTATATCATTGACACAATATCGACCTTGTTATTTTTTTATCCAGCTTTATAAATTTAAATGGTTTGCATTCTTCTCTCACTATGTACCCTGGCTTTTCTCTGTCATCAACCTAGCACCAACCTCAAATAGTTCTCTTACACCCTCTCTATCTCCTCCACCTTTTTTAGCATCCATTCATTTACCCCTCTCTGTCTCACATACTCGAACATCCTCTCTCTCGAACCACCTAGGCGGAAGCCGAGTCGAAGTCAACGAATAATGCATACACCCTGCCAACTTTCTTCTTTAAATCGCTTTTTGTCAAATTGTCCCTAGTTCCTCTCCCCTCTCTAAATCCTGCTTGGGTGTCTGGTATTGCTTCCTTTTCCTCTCTCTCTCTCACCCCGTACTTTAATTCAGAGTTGACGCATATTCTCTGTATTTAGAAGAGTTATTACAAGGTAGTTTTACACCTCACTTTTCTCCCCCTTTTTGTAAATAAGGCATATTGCCTTATCTCTCCACCCTACCGGGAATCCCTCTCCCCTCCACAACCGACCTAAACCAGGCTCTCTAGCACCTTTCTCGTCCCATACATCGACAACTCGTTCTGTACCCCATCCATCTGTTCCACGCCTCCTCCTCTGTTCTTATAGTTTTATATCCCTCTCTTCTCTCTCTTTCTTCTCTATTATATGTCTCTATATCTTCTTTTCTCTTTAACAAAGTCGCTTATGTTTTCTTGTGTATTTTTCCGCATGTTCGCATTATTTGTCGCACCATTAATTTTTCTTTCTTGTTTTTGACCCTTTATTGTTATTTCTCTTTTTGTCGATGTGTATTCTCATATTTCTTTCAATTCTTTTCCTATCTTCCTTACTTCTTGTTCTTCAAATCTGGCCTTTTCTAGTCTTTTCTTGTTCGTCCCATATTTACATGTAGTTTTCTATTACAAGGTATTTCTTCAGTGACATTTGTACAAGATACATGGACAACACTAAGAAGCTGCTGCATAAATGCGACAAAATGGAAGACAAACAAAAAGTGCACAAAGTGAAAAGAAAATTTCCCCACGGAGATTTGAATTAGACATGCCGTTTATTTTACCACTTCTGGAAACACGCCAGACTCAAATCAATTCGAAATCACAAGAAGATCCAATTTTAGATGATAACGAAGACAGTGAAGATAGAGATGACATGACAGTTGACAACATGTGACAGCAAGGGGCTGGTCCAAGTTCTGAATGTTTATAAGACAATAATTCCGATACCGTCGAAAAAAACATTCCGTCACTGTCATCATAAAGATGTCGACCGTCCACGAAGCAGTTAAATCCGGCTCAAGAAATGATCCGGATAATGAAGGAAAATACTGACAGACGCAACGCAAAATCAAACTTAATGAAAGCAACACAGGATCTTGATGAAGTAGATAATATGCTTTATTTGAGCATGGCCAAAACTGTTAAACTACTACGGCCAACAGATCGAGCTAAAACACGAATGGAAATCTGCCGAATGTCTTCCTAAGCAGAAATTCAGCAAATGCAAATGAGATATCCCTACAGGAGGACTATATCGGACAATGCTCCCTCATCAGGTTCTTGACAGTACTAGATTTCCGTCACTAGATTCTATAAATTACAGCCAACTTGACCCAAATTAATAACTTTACCAAACATTTATACAGTGAGCGGCAAAAGTATTGAACAAATTCATTAAAAATTAAACAAAATTCTTTAAAAAAAAATCTTTTGGCGGGTCAATTTTGGTTAATAAAAATGAATATTTTTATCCCAAATAAAATTCCAAGCAGTCATTTGTTTTCGAGTGTTAACGTCATCGATATATTTTTTTTAAATAGAAACCCCCTATTTTTTTTCTTGATTCATATAGCCCTTTTAATTGTCTAAACGACAGTATAAAAATTTTGTTACCTTACATAATGAAGGTTTTGAGAAAAAAAAAATTTGGATTTTTTTATGACAAACAAATACAAGAAAAAAATCAATTAGGTAAATCAAACAGTCAAATGGTACTGTCAGTTTCATTTGTATGTGTAAATTGTTTTTTGTACTCATTGCTTATAGATACCTATTTTCCGTGTATCGCCGATGCGCGGAAACAAGAATTTGACGCAATGGGGTGTTTTTTACTTTCCACGTCTAGGAGGGACATTTGCTTCATAGGGTGGGTGTTGGTCAGTGCAACGAATACAGGAAATGACAGTAAGGCCGAATTCACAAAATGGCTTGCCAGATTCAACGAACTTTTAAATGTGCAAAATTCAAAATTATTTTAAATTATTTTTTTTTTGAGTTCTTTTCGGGCTTGATTCGTTACAAAAATATTGTACCTAACTTATTCGGTCGTGCTTCAAACAAAGTGCTCATGCGGGAAATTTCACTTTCCAAACACGTTAGGTAAATAACTATTACAAAACCCTTTCGCAAATGGTTCATTTACCAGAAACACAAGTTATAGAAAGTTTAATTTTGATTGGGTGCGGGGATAAGTTTGCAATTTGCTCAATGCTATACAGTCAGTCAGATTTCAAGAACGGGTCATCCAAAAATTAAAGAAGATACGAAAATTGACATTTTGGTAAATATGGAAGAAAATCCTCATAGTACTTCTCTATCAGCTACACCAGAAAAAGGTATGAGTTAGCGTTCAGTATTAAGTTTACTTAAAAAAGAACAGTACCATTAAATGCGTCAAATACTTTTCTCGGATGAAGCCACGTTTTGTCTTAATGGCACGTTAACAGACAAAACTGCAGATACTGGAGCAACAAAAATTAGATGACATACTCAACATCGTCAGAACGTAAATGTGTGAACAGACATAGTCAACAATAAGATCATAGGTCTTTTTTTCTTTGAAGAAACAATAACAGGGGATAAAAATGTGGATTTTTTGCGAAATGACCTTCGGCCCGTACTTGCAGAAAATTTTTCAAATGACAATGATCAGACCTTAGTAAATGATGATTTGTGGTTCCAGCAAGACGGTGCACCCCCACTCTTTGCACTTTCTGTTCACCATTACTTGAACAATTGGTTTCCTAGGAGGTGGATTGGGAGACGAGGACCGATAGAGTGGCCTTCAAGGTCTCCAGATCTCACACTCACACTTTTTAAGAGATTATTTAAAGTCTAAGATTTATGATAACAGACCACAAAATCTAGAAAATTTAAAAATTATGATTTGATACGAAATAAGTAGAATAAGTGAAAAAGTAATTCATAATGTCCAAGAGGAATTTCTTAACAGACTTGCTTTTTGTCAACAAGCTGGGGGATGGCAATTCGAACATATAATTCGATAATTTTAAGTACTTAGTATCGATGACGTTATCACTCGAAAACAAATGACTGCTTGGAATTTTATTCAGTATAAAAATATGTATTTTTATAAAATAAAATTGATGTCTGAAAATTTCTTTGAAAAAAAAAATTAAATTTTTAACGAATTTATTCCATACTTTTGCCGCTCACTGTATATTTATTTTGTGGGGGATTAAATAATAATTTATTTTTTATTATACCTGCATCAGAATCGCCGTTTAAAGCACGCCTGAGCGTGAGAATACAGGCGATTAAAGCACGGCGAGCTTTAAAGGTTGTCAAGGAAATATAGGTATCATTATAACTTCATCAAATTTGAAAACTTTTCATATTCCTTCAGGTATGGGTCTTTTGACTTCGATGGTAGTATTTTGGATTCCGCTTGTTCGGCCAATGCTTCTATATCGGGTGAAATCTCGTTTTAACTCATTTTTCCTCGATTTTTGCTGACACGACTAAATGCAGTGACAGACGTGGCGGCAAAAAAAACGTAAACAATAATTGTCGTAACTAATGGCAATATTATTACGCCATTTCGATTTATCACGACAAAAAATATTTCTAAGTTTTTAGTGCGTAATTTATTTCCAGTATTGCTGGCATAATAAAAAAAAAGCGTAAATTATTCGTGGATAACGGGTCTTTAAAACACTTGCTCTATTTCGAGCACTCCCGGCTACGCCGTCATGCTCGAAAACTCGCGCGTGTTTTAAAGACCTTGTTATCCACTCATACTTTAATATACTATTAATTGTTTGTTAGTTAAGGAACGTTTATATTTTTATTAAAATCTTAGGCATATTGTTAATCGCTCTCTTGTAGTAATTACCCTTCTGAAACAGTGTGTCCATTTTTCTAATATACGGTCTTCAATTTTGCTGTGCAGCCATTCAAATAAATTGTTCCCTGTACCTTCTAAAGTACCAACAAAACATTCGCATGTCTGTGTTCATACGACTTCACAACGCATCAGAAAAATCATCGCATTGCATCAGAAAAGTGTGTTCCCGGCTTTAACCGTACGAACTATTGTATAATCACTGTAGAAACTAACTAACCATTTCTACAAGATACGGTTTTTTGCTTTATTTTGCTCTATGGATGTCCTACCAGACTTAACAAGCAAACTTAGTACGAAACTTGGATCAATTTATTATTGCCTCCACTACTCGTTGACACGCTCTTCACAGCATAAATAATTAATTTATGAAGCAAACAGCAATAATAATCCAGTATTTTCGGTCAGCCGCCATTCCCGAATTAAGCTAATTGCATATCAAACCGACGTCAAAATTTCCCTCTTGTCAACCGTAAATAACAACCTGTATTCTATTTCAGGAATGGAATTCAAAATGCTGTGCACCGGTAGTGATTGCGGCTGAAAATTGGTGCATTGTGTGCTGAAATCTGGCTTCCAAATTATTCAGGTATTGTCAGTTTATATTAACATTTTTCCGACACGCTGGAACTGCCAATTTCCTCTTGTTAATATTTATAGGGGAAAAAATTCAACACTTTGATGTCGTGCCGAAGCTTAACGTGATTGTGACTTTGTTATTAACGAGTTTGTCTTTCAGACGCGACATCCATCACTCCGTTGATAATGCAATATTTACTCGAGAAGTTGCGGAGTTGCGAAGTGTGTACTGGAATTAGTTGAAAAACTTAAATTGAGGGCGAGTCAGTTACGTAGGCAAATATTGGTTGAGGGACAAAATGTTGGAAGTTCTTTGGCCATTTCGTAACAGGTGTATACTAAAATTTTCCAGTTATTGTGCGAAAAATTTTAACACGATAAAAATGATTCATTGATGTGGCGCTTTTATATTTTTGTAAGCTCTTTGTATTGTATTCTCTGAAATAATGGTTGGTCGTATTGTTAGTTTATAGAGGCCATAACAATATTTTATTTCGTTAAGTTCAAGGCAAATTATTATTGTGGTGGTAGTATAGTTAACGTGATAAACTATACATAATTTAAGCAAGATTCTATTTAAAGACTCATGTTTTCCTGTGTTTGTCATTCTGTTGTTTTTAAAGCAATAGATATCTCTCTAGTTAACATGATCATAACAATTTTTGCCACAAATAGTAGATGCGTTTAAACAGATTGATCGGGATACTCGAAATACAGGTGTCCTCGAAATAACTACTTTAATTTTAACCAGTAGTAGACCTAGCATTTTTGGAACCCTTCAAATTCACGAACCGCCTATGGATATTTATTTTAACTTGACCTACAGACAATTAATTGTTTTGGTCCGGAACAGCCAACGTCCTTGTCAAGTTGGGTGCATCAGCTACCTGCTCTTGAGAATCAGTATCGGCGGGCGAACTCGACCGGGCGTGTTATTGTATTTTACTTTCGCTTTTAATAAAGTTGTTATCGTAAAAGATGCCTGCATTTTCTCGTGTGCCTAATTTCCATTAACGTTGTGCATTGTGTTTTGCAAAAACCCGCCAGTACCCAAAGGTTATCAAATCGAAATTTGGAGAATTTTGAAAGAGCAACAATTACATCCCTATACATAATGAACTTAAATAATAGGTAGGGGCAGACGAAAATCCGAATCTTATATTTATTAGGTCCCACAATTTTCATTAGCATTAAATGTTGAAATAAACACGTTTAGTAGGTGAGTTTTTAGATTTTTTGTTTATTTACGCCGAGCGGTTTAAATTCATTCCGAGTGTTCTTCGAAGTTTTTTGTCGTGAGTCGTTATCACCGCTCAGGGGTTCAGTGGCGTGTACCAAAATTAACGTCAAAACCTCCACCAATTTTAACTCGATAACTACGGGGCTTAGGGCAAAATTTTATTAAGAAATACTGTTGACACTGGTGATACGTATCTAGGTGATACTCAGGCCGGCATCGGCAGCGTTATTGCAATAATTATAGCAGAAGTATATTTTTATGTTAATTTTTTGATAATCGTATACTAGTATTTTTTGTTTGTTTTATACATTTCATGTGATCTGTCCGGTTGCGATAACTACTTTACCTACTGACTAATTATTATTATAGACCATTTCTTCGGCTTCAAATGATTTTAATAATACATCATTAATGACTGCTGCTTGGCCGTTCTTTGGGGTCAGAATGACTTTTTCACACAACTGTTTCAATATTTTTTATTATACCTGCATCAGATTCGCCGTTTAAAGCACGCCTGAGCGTGCGAATACAGGCGATTAAAGCATGGCGAGCTTTAAAGGTTGTCAAGGAAATATAGGTATCATTATAACTTCATCAAATTTGAAAACTTTTCATATTCCTTCAGGTATGGGTCTTTTGACTTCGATGGTAGTATTTTGGATTCCGCTTGTTCGGCCAATGCTTCTATATCGGGTGAAATCTCGTTTTAATTCATTTTTCCTCGATTTTTGCTGACACGACTAAATGTAATGACAGACGTGGACGCGAGAAAAACGTAAACAATAATTGTCGTAACTAATGACAATATTATTTTAGTGCTTAATTTGTTTCCAGTATTGCTGGTATAATAAAAAATAGCGTAAAGTATTCGTGGATAACTGGTCTTTAAAACACTTGCTCTATTTTGAGCACTCCCGGCTACGCCGTCGTGCTCGAAAACTCGCGCGTGTTTTAAAGACCTTGTTATCCACTCATACTTTAATATACTATTGTCATGTGACTATAATGCACAATTGGTCCGAAACAGCCATCTTTTTGAGCAGAATGTGTGAAAATTGACAGGCGGAAAGTTTACTTCTTATATGAATTCTCATGTCTTATGAAGTTCTGTTCAAAGCTTCAATGTTTTTTTGTGTGCTATCTATTTTCATCCCGAACAATCATTTTAGATTTTCTTAATAATTCCATACTTTGTTTTGAATTGTTGTATATCGGAGTCTCCACATTTGCTAATAGATGCAATTTTAAAGCAGAGTGCTTAGTTCATCCTCCTTTCAAAAGCACAGCGGCGATTCCAGCGGAAGTGCCACCTGTCGCAACGCTCCTAGCACTTGCAAGTAGATTTGGAATATGTGGTATGTTGCACCACACTATTTCCTGTTATCAATACTTCAAATGATTTTGGACCGCGTACTTCATGGAGAAGCATACGGGGGTAGTACCGTTTATAGTTTACCCAACTCTTACTTGACGTATAGTATTTTTCGACTTCCATCCCTCCTTTTCTTCTGTTAGGCATTTATTTCAAAAGTAGTATGCTGGTACCTTAAAATAGAGCAGGATTTTTGCGAAATTGTCTGCTTGACATAGTGATTGTAGTCTTTCTTTTACTGATTTTCCGCTAGAGGAAACACGGTGGGGAAACCCTCATGAATTAGAAACCCGTGATACCTTCCACAAGAACCATGAATCATATTAGATTTTACTATTTCGTAAATCTTAGCAGCAAATGTGTGATCGTGTATTTCCGCATAAATAAATTAATGACGTCAATGATTCAAGCGAAATATGATTTAGCAGCAGGAGATGCATATAAACTTCAAGAAGAAAATTATACATCCTTGCTATGACCAACTTACATAATCTGCCGTAATAATTTTGGAGGCTGCATCATGTCGGCATAATACTTTTCGGAAATGTTGTAGTTGTCACCTCTACTATTATGTCACATAACGGAAGATTCGTCCCATTTACTTTTTACATAAATGACAATTTTTTCACATACATCAATTACTGTTCCTTTTGTGCCGTTATAATAAAATAGTTCCCGGCATCGTATCGGGACCGTTCTTGCTTCCACCCACCTAATAAAATAGCACACTTTGAACACAGCCGTCCGGACCCCGCTACGGCCTCCCCGGTCTTCGCCGCTCAGCCGGCCGGGGCCCCGCTGCTTGTCACTAGCCCGAACGCTTCCCGCTGTACCACTAATACTTCGTTCTTGCATCCCGGTGACCAGTAAAATAGCGCGCATCCGATGCCGACCTTCCGGACATCCTACGCCGTCCGGAGCTGACACCACTTAGTCGAGAGTTCCCCACTCGCCGCGATTAATGCGCGCATGGTGCCGACGTCATCGACTCCCCACCAACTTGCCTATAAAAGGCCGAACAGGACCGATTCTTATTTTTCGGGTCGACCTATTCTTACGATTTTTTTTTGTTTATTTGGTAGGTATGGGAATAAGTCGTAAAGTATTTTTCACATTGAACATGGGCCCAGGGGGCCCTCTTGGGCTGGACCGATTATTATGATCTTTGATTTGTTGGATTTTCCTCCGCCCCGAATAGCAGAATAACTATTAAAACATGGACATGGAGGTCCAGGGGGGCCCTTGGGTTTATAACTCAAGAAGGGCTTTTATGATATTTGATTTGTTGGATTTGTCTCCGCCCCGAATAGCAGAATAACTATTGAAACATGGACAGGGGGTTCAGGTTAACTCAAGAGCGGCTCGACCGATTTTTATGATATTTAATTTGTTCGATTTGCCTACAAATAGCAGAATTACTATTAAAACATCAAAAAAATTACAGGGGGCGGGGAGCTAAGTACAGGGCTACAATAACAAATAACGCCGGCCACCAAAATTTGTCTTACCGGGGTTTAAAAATGAAAATGGTTAACTCCAAAGTTTCACTTCTGTTACGCGTGGATTCCACACACATTTTCTTATTATATCTCGAGAATGGATTGACTGACTTTTTTCGAGGGCGAACTATTAAAACATTTTTCGAACTATTAAAACATCAGAAAAATGAAAGAAAAACAAATTCTCAAACATTTTGTATGGAATCCGTATATAACACTATCTTTGATACATGACAGAAACAAAAATTAACATGGCGTTGTATGCTGGTTCCGGTAATGCCAGTAGATGGCGTTGTGTGCATTATCCTTTTATAAAAAAATGAATTTAATTCAGCTAATAAGTTGCCACAACATTTATTGATTCTGAGGCGGTACAAAGTTCATCGCCACAATGCGGCACTGAAAGTATTATACTTTCATTTGAGGCACCATTATGCAATAGATGAAACGCCAGTCCTGCCCGACCGATATCAAATCCGTTATGGACAAGCAAAGGTGCCGAATATACTGAAACTATCCGTTTCAGATATTTGTAATTGAGTTCTAAGCTCTTGTTGAGAATAACATCTGCACCAAGGAGGAGTAAAAATGTACAAAATATCAACCTGCTGTGAACTTCGCACCCTGTACACAACCTATGCCTGAGTGCAGAAGGACGATACAAACATCTGCAAGGAACCTCGTGAAGGTCGGAATGACGAGGATCTCCTGCTGGTCAACTTAAAAAACAAAAGTACGTACATCTGCTATTAAAATTATGCACGTAGCGGAATCGAAAATTTACTAGATTAGTCCAAATAGCAAAGCGCATCCACCAACTTCCCCACATAACACTAATTACAGTGAAGGCAAACAATCATGCCGTAGTGTGAAAACGCCCGAAATCATTAATGCAGCTCCATCTGTTTCAATTTTGAATGGAATCGATACTGCTTCTGGCCGTGTACTATTTCTGCATCGTTGGAAAAATCAACAACACAATTCATTTAAATGTGTTTGTTCCGACTAATCTTCGGAATCAGTGTGGGATTTGCGTGACTTGTCAATTGCGACGCACTAAATAAATGTGGGTTTTTCGATTTGTGTTGGTTAAACATGCATTTGATCAGGCAATTAATACTGAATATCAATATTTGCAGTATTTATCTTCTAATATATAAAAATCATAATGTTTGTTTGTTTGTTCGTATGTTATGCGCGTATAAATCGGTGAACAGATCTTCATGAAATTTTGACCACTAATAATATTCGCGATGAGGAGTAACATAGGGGGGTTAACGACCCCAATGTGTCACCCCTTTTTGGTAAAAAAATATTTAAAATTTAAACCAGACGAAATTATACATAAATAAATACAATTCTTAGACAACATTTAGATTTTAATAACAAATTTGCAATAAAAAACTCAATAGATCTTTTCTCCAAAATTAGAAATTTCCAAATTCCATCAGACACTAGACTTGTTTCATTTGACGTAGTTAATTTATTCTCCAGCATCCCACCCAAATCTTGCTTATTAATTTAAAAAAACCTACTATTTAATTCTAATATGCCAACCAAACATGCACTAAATTTACATTCACTTTGTGAGACTGTCCTAGATCAAAATTTCTTTCAATTTAATAATAATTTTTATTCACAAGACTCAGGCTTAGCAATGGGCTCTAATTTGTCACCTCTTTTAGCAGAAATATTCATGAATAACTTCGAAGATCAGTTTTTAACTTCTTCACCTTTTAAAGATCATTTTCTCTTTTGGTACAGATATGTAGATGACATAATTGTTTTATTCAAAGGATCTGATTCTGAACTTGATAACGCACTCAGCAACTTAAATTCTTTAAACCAATCCATTAAATTTACCGTTGAAATTGAAATCAATTTCCAAATCCCTTTTTTAGACTTGTTAATCGCTAGAAATAATAATACTTTTAAATTTGACATTTATAGAAAACCTAGTATCACAGATTGCGTAATACCTTTTGACTCTTGTCACCCTGTTTCCCATAAATTTGCAGCTTTTCATTCCTTTTTCCACCGATTATTTTCTATACCACTATCAGATTCATTTTTTCAAACAGAACTTAATAACATTAAACAAATTGCTTCAAATAATGGATATTCTTTAAAAACTATAAATAAATTATACTATAGATACTACAGCAAATTCAAATACACACACTACTTGGTTAAAAATCCTTCAGAAACAATTTCCTTTTCAAATTCATTAACATACTTTGGCGTCGTCTCAGAGAAATGTTCTAAAATACTTAAGAAAAACGGTTTTAAAATTTCATTTAAAACAGATAACAACTTATCCAGATTTTTTATTAAAAATAAAGATCCCTTAGATTACAAATACAAATTAAACTGCTCTTCTTCTGAGTCATTCTACATAGGTCAGACAGGTCGCAAAATATCAGACCGTATTAAAGAACATTTCAGGCACATCTATAACAACACAGATCTTGATCCTCCACCATCAACACCTTCTTCTTTCGCCAATCATATATTAATAACGAAACATAGTTTTTCACCATCAAATTCCAAATTGATTCATAAATGCAATAAAGGCCGGAAATTAGATTTCTTGAGACTTTGGAAATAAGGAAAGCCTTGAAACTGGAAAACAGATCTTGTTTAAATGAACAGAATAACTTCAATAATCCCATTATTAATTCACTATTTTAATTTTTCACCACTCAAACAAACCGACCAGATTCTCTTTGATCCATTTTTAATTTTTACATTTTATAAAATGTTTTTACGAAATCTTTTAAAAATCATGTAACTCTTTGAAAACGTCAAATTTAATTCAAAATTACGTCACCGTCATAATTTTTTATATTCTTTAAGGTAAGAACCCCTCTTGTAATTCATTAATTGTATCATTAATCTCTTGTTAAATTAGGGCTGATGATGGCAGAAGTGTTCTGCCGAAACATGTTCCATTAGTAATTTTCCAGTTATTAAAGTTTGTGGAGTTCGACTTAGATATATTTAAATTTTAAGATAAAATAAATATTAATTTTGCCGAGGTTCAATAAGAGATTCAGTTATACAGTGTGGAAATTAAGTAAAGAATAAATTCAGTAACTCCCATAGTATTTGCACTAGAAATAAAACTTAAAAAGCATGTGGTAGGGTTAATTATAGCGCATGCGAGGAATGTATACCAATTTTTTTCATTACATTTTTTGGACAGTTATAACGTCATCAGTATTTTTTTTAAATGGCAACTTATTTTTTTGATTTCACATTCGGACAGAGTATTTTATTCTGATTTAACGTTATCTTTTTTCTAATCTGGGAACGGAAACAATGTGTTAAGTAATTGAACAAAAGTTTGAAACGACAGATTTGCTGGAAGATGGGGCAACTGAAGGTGGACCTGGTTGTAAATCATTAATGAACATTTTAGTGAGTTTGTCACTTGTACATGCTCCAGCTACACCCATAATAATTAAAGCAACCCAAACAATAGATCTAATAAGGTTTTATTGTTGTGTTTTCATAAAATTTTTGAACATACTTCACAAATGCGATGACAAGTTAAAACACATTACCCAGCCTACTATTCCATTCTTAAAAAGTTCGTTTTAGCCAGTTTGTTAGAAATACACCCTTTTTATTTACTTTTTTTACAACGAAGTTGTGCCGGTAGCGAAAAAAAAATAGTATTGAAACCTTGTTAAGAAAGTAAGTGTCCTTGCAAACCTTGGGCAATTATAAACCTCGGCTATTAACACATGGACGGGGGGGCCAGGGGGTCCCCTTGGGTTTATATCTCAAGAACGTCTGGACCAATTTATATTTGATTTGTTGGATTTGTCTCCACCTCGAATAGCAGACTAACTATTAAAACATCGGAAAAATTACAAGAGGCGGAGAGCTTGGTACAGGGCAACGACAATAACAAAGCCCCCCTGGTACAGGGTAACAATCAACAAATAACGCCGTTCACCAAAATTTGTCGTACCGAGCTTTAAAAATGAAAATCGATTTTTAAGGAGTAAACTCCAAAGTTTCTGTTGCGCGTGGACTCCACATACAATTTTTTTTATGATATCTCCAGAATCCCGGGCAGCACAACAATATTGTTCCAATATTGGGCCATTCTCGAGGATATATTGGCCCAAACTTGTTTCTCTACATTGGGCCATTATATAATGTGGACATTTCGCAATATTGGTCCTACAAAGTATTTCAACCATGGCCCAACAACGTAAATCAGTCATGGTCCAACAACGTGTAGCAATCTTTTTCAAACAACGTATGCTAATGTTGATTTAATAACTTTATCCATATTTGTACAATAATCTAATCCGATGCAAACGGAATGAAAATGTAATGTATATTACTATAATATACAACTGTATATTATATTACTACAATTATTATTCATAATTCTAATTTAATACCAATTTAAAATATTTTACAATAGACTAGTGTCCGAAATAGTTAGAAAATATCAAAAAAATACTAAAAGGCATAATATAATCAATGGCAATTTTATCTAAAACCAATCTTGACATTGATCCATTTAAAATGAAACCTTGAAACTTAAAATGAAACAAGAAATAAGAATAAAATAGTAATTTATTGTAAACTTATAATTAATAAAATTTTTATAAATTATAATAGGTGTGTACATACTCGTATAAATAATTGCTTCATTATTTAGTGATTGATTTTCTGCTAAAAATATTAAGTTAAGTTAATGTTTAATAATAATAAATAATTACAAACCTGGGACTCTCCTAGTTCCTCTCGCGATCCCCAGCGGTAGCTAGGGCAATTCCAATATACTTATTGTTATTGAGTTATTTCCAATTCATTGTTAGTTAACTTGAAGTTAGTCGTAACTGCTTCTAAAAAATAAAATTTAACGTAACTTATTTGAAGCATCAATAATAGTAGATTATATTACAAGTGACAGAAATGCTTCATTGTCAGCGAGTGAGATACATATCTATACACGGGAAGCTCAGTACAGGGCCACGACAATAACAAAGTCCCCCTGGTACAGGGCAACAATAACAAATAACGCCGGCCACCAAAATTTCTTACTGGCAAAACATCAGAAAAATTAAAAAAAAAATCTCAAACATTTTGTATGGAATCCGTATATAACGTCATCTTTGATAATAATTGAATTCAGCTAATAAGTTGCCACAACATTTATTGATTCTGAGGCGGTATATATATAAACAACAAAAACAAAAAATTTTGAACAAACTTCACAAATGCGATGACAAGTTAAAACACATTACCCAGCCTACTATTCCATTCTTAAAAAGTTCGTTTTAGCCAGTTTGTTAGAAATACACCCTTTTTATTTACTTTTTCTACAACGAAGTTGTGCCGGTAGCGAAAAAAAAATAGTATTGAAACCTTGTTAAGAAAGTAAGTGTCCTTGCAAACCTTGGGCAATTATAAACCTCGGCTATTAACACATGTACGGTAGTTCTAGGATTTATTTGTAGCTGTTTAAAATAAACATCCGTTCGATATGCGACAAAACTGGTCAGTTTCTTGTGACCTTGTAGCTTTTGTCGGGTACCTGCGACCCTTTCTCATATATATATATATATATATATATATATATATATATATATATATATATATATATATATATGTTTTTGTACAAGTCGAGATCATTTTGTGAGATTTTGTATACAAGCCGGGCTCCGTTTTAGCAAGGCGAGATCCGAAACGGACCTCAACTTGTTTCTACGTGTATATCGTGCCCAAAACGTTTAAAACAGTGTAAACAATGTTTCTGCCAATTTTAGCCCGGATCTCATTTTGACCATTTTTATGAATTTTTATACAAATTTAGTTAGTAAACGTCTGCTGCAGAGGGCGCTGCAGTAGTATACACGGAGTTTATATATTATGCACAAAATGAGATCCAGTAGACATGGCAACGTCGACTGGTAGCCGAACAAAGATTAAGTAGAATTAAATCACAATACAACGCGCTGAACTGTAATATTCACTCTTCGAATAACACTAATATATTTTGCAGAATAAAATTATGACTATAATTATTACCAGTTTAGAAAAAATACAACCGTATGCACAAAAAATTGACTGTTTAGCAACTACCCAATTTAAAGACAAAATTGTTAGGTAATTATTGTAAGAATTTTATTATTATTGACACATAAATGGAAATAGCTTCCGAAACAATCTGAAACAATAAAAAATACGTAAAGGCGCAGTTGGGGTCCGCGCCGTAGATTTTGTCGTGAAAACATCGCCGGGGACAAATTCTCACTTTTTTGTCCTAGTAAAGCTTCGCAAGCTCTTTACAATGACACCTGAATTAACCTCCTAGCTAAACACATTTTCACGCTACACTAATTTATCTACAGATGACAAATTCAGCACGACATGCCCTACCCGTTGTGGGCTAAACCGTTGTTAACGAATTATTAAATAGTCTCGTAGTTATTAGTGATTAAAATCTGACGATATTTGTAACGCAAGAAAGTTTGACGGGTTATCACTGTATTTGGCGAGCGAATAGACGTCTTGATTTGATTTGATTTATTTATGGTTCAGATCTACAGTGGATATAGCACAAACACAGGCACAGTTACAAATACAGTTCACGTCAAAATATTTTTTCGGCTTTCAAAATTTCGAAATTTCAACTTGCCAAATGGTCGTGTGAGACCGACGAGTTTCAATATTTTGTTCTAAAGTTCTAAAGAGAAAATTGTTACTTACTTTTTCGCGAAAATTTCATTCAAGGTGGTATTTCGTAAACGAAGAAAGATAAAGAAAAATAGACAACGCAAATCAATTTCTGGGGTTCGAAAATATATAAAACGAGGCCAAAATCAATAGTTCAAAAAAATACGTAAAGGCGCAGTGCGGGTCCGCGCCGTAGATTTTGATGTGAAAACGTCGTGGGGATAAGATTTCACTTTGGATTCTAGTAAAACTTGAGGGGACCCAAGACAGCGGGACCCTTGAGGCATAAACCTACTACCCTAGCCGTTTCATTCACACGCGTCCCCACTATCACTACTAAAGTGTTTCACTTTTATTTCCGTTTCAGTTTTTCGGACTCACTACAGCGCTAAAAAAAGTTTCAATTTCAAAAAGAACAAAATAATTAGCTTTTTTATAAAAAAGAAACCGACTTTAAAAAGCTAGAAATAAGTCAGTACATGTATTATTACATGTGCTACCTACTGATCTGTTTGAAATCGGTGCCAAGCCAAAGAGGTTAACAAATTTATAACCTATTGTCATTATACAAATATATCAACAACGTTATAGCGCATTAAAAATTCAATATCAGGCCATCAACGACGTCTGCCCCGCACATGTCTGCCCGTTTGGGATGTTTTGCTCAGCGCGAGCCCCCCACCCACGCTCACGCATTCCGGCGCGCGCGCGGTGGGAGTTGCGATGTGACGGGAGCGGACAGCCTATCTATCTATTACCTATTTTTTTTGGCTTGGCATCGACTTCAACCAGATCAGTAGGTAGCACAAGTAATAATACATGTACTGACTTATTTCTCGCTTTTTGAAGTCGGTTTCTTTTTTTTAAAAAAGCTAATTATTTTAGAATTTTAAGTGATGGGTGGACCTAGTAAGGACGCTGCTCGAATGAGGAAACCACGGCTGGTTGAACATGAAGATAAAAGACGCAAACGATAAAAAATTAGAACCAAAAATACTGAAACAATGATGAATTAATATTACAACCTGAAAAATCTAAGGCAATGATGACTCCCAGACGCAAAGACCTGCATAATTATTAAACGACTGCATTTGAGAGAGTTCATAATAATTATAAAATGTTAGGATTTCGCCCGATTCCCATGCGATCCCCTCCTCAGGTCCGGACTTGCTGACAATGGGACTACCTCCGAAGTATACCCTTTCCAATAAAAGAAGAATTTTCAAAATCGATCCACAAATGACGAAGAAATCGGTGAACATACATAAAAGGAAAAATTTGAGAATTTCCCTCGATTTCCATGGGATCCCCTCATCAGATCCGGACTTGCTGACAGTGGGACTACCTCCGGAGCATACACTTTCAAATAAAAGAAGAATTTTCAAAATCGGTCCACAATTAAAGGAGATATCGGTGAATATACATAAAAGGGAAAAAAAAAACATACATACAACCGAACATAGATCCTCCTCCTTTTTTGAAGTCGGTAAAAAAACGGTACATACATAAAACGAAGGAAAAATTTGAGGATTTCCCTAGATTTTCATGAGATCTTCTCATCAGCTCCTGACTTGGTGACAATGGGATCATCTCGACCCTTTTAAATATTCAAAATAGATCTACAATTGACTAAGAGATCGGTGAACATACATAAAAGGAAAAAAACATACATAAAGCCGAACATAGAACCCCTCCATTTTTGTAGTCGGTAAAAATTAGAAAATATTTGGTTTGGAAATGTCAAATAGCTCATTAGAGGACCTAAATAAATAAAAATGGTGTAATTTCGAGATGTTCAAATTTTGTATCCAATTTATGGTAAAGGCTTCTTTATTAAGTTACTTTTTAAGTCAGGTCAGGTCGGGTCAGGTCAGGTCAGGTCAGGTCAGGTCAGGTCAGGTCAGGTCAGGTCAGGTCAGGTCAGGTCAGGTCAGGTCAGGTCAGGTCAGGTCAGGTCAGGTCAGGTCAGGTCAGGTCAGGTCAGATAAGGTAAGGTAAGGTAAGGTCAGGTCAGGTCCTTTATTAAGTTACTTTTTAAGTCAGGTACTGTTCAAATTTACACAAGATCTCAAAAACAAAATTGTTAAAAATTTAAAACTGAGGTTTACAGGTTTTTAGGTTTAAATATATCGTTGTTTTATAATGCCTACTAGATGACCAGTCCCGGCTTCGCACGGTAATTTTTTATTTTTATTTAGTACTTTAATAATATTGAAAAACCATTTCTTAGTGAGCGCCTACATGGTAAAATAAGTAAGTGTTCATTGCAATCGGTTCAGTAGATTTGGAGATTAACCCCCTCACCCCGTTAATCCCCCTTAGGAATGGAATTTTGAAAACTACTTCTTAGTGAACGCCTACGTGGTAAACTGAGTAAGTGTGTAAAATTTCATTGCAATGGGTTCAGTAGATCTAGAAATTAACCCCCTCACCTCGTAATCCCGCTTAGGAGTGGAATTTTGAAAGACCACTTCTTAGTGAGCGCCTACGTGGTAAAATAAGTAAGTGTGCAAAATTTCATTGCAATCGTTTGAGGGGATCCAAAGCTTAACCCCCCTCACGCCGTTACCCCCCTCTGGAATGAATTTTGAAAAACCGTTTCTTAGTGAGCGCTTATGTGGTGAAATAAGTAAGTGTGCAAAATTTCATTGCAATCGGTTCAGTGGATCCAGAGATTGACGGGGCGGAGAGCCCCGTTACCCCCTTTGGAATAGAATTTTGAAAAACCGTGTCTTAGTGAGCGCCCACGTGATAAAATACGTAAGTATGCAAAAATTTCATTGCAATCGGTTCAGTGGATGCAGACATTAACCCCCACCACCACCGTCACCACGAAGTTACCCCCCATTGGAATGTAATTTTGAAAAACCTTTCTTATTGAGCACCTAAGTGGTATAATAAGTAAGTGTGCAAAGTTTCATTGCAATCGGTTCAGTGGATCCAGAGATTCTCCACCCCCCACCCCGTTTCCCCCTTTGGAATTTAAAAAAAAATCGTGTTAAAATACTTTTAAGACATTTTAACATGTTATTGCTCAATTAAAATTCAAGGTCGTTTTCAATGTCTAACCATACCTCAAATTCTCAAATTAATAGAACATGCGTATAATAATTCTCCTCCGCTTATTTCTGCTGAAATCAAGTTAAACTTTTGTTCGTACAAAAAAATTATACAAACAAGCGCTTTATAGACAATTTACTGTAACTTAAAATAGTTTGTGTGTAAAATATCGTTGAAAGTTTAACCAAAAAGTCCTTAATCATCAAAAGATTAAAAGAAATAAAAATTCGGAACTGAAGCGTTTGGCTGAAATTTGGATTATTATTTATTTATTTATTTTAAAGACGTGTATTTATTCAAATATTATTTATAGTGGAACTGGGACATTTGCAATAGCTTACAATGTCAATTGCAAATTCGTAGCCAATTTATTTATTACAAATGCGCCCCATGTGCCTACGTGTTTCTTTGACAATATTTTCCAAGTTAAAAACTTTTCCGATTTTAAGAGGTTATCAGGGCTCTGAGAATCTGCAGAAATACGAAATATCTTGTGCCTCTTACATTATTTACAATATCCCCTTTTGTTCCTGCTGTTCTTGAGGATGTTATTTCTGCATTTCCTCATGCCATTTCAGTAATTTTTCGTACGAAATATTGCGTCTATTACAGTCTTAGAATGATTATTATTTATATCACATGTGGCAACCCGTAAATAATTCCGGTAACAAAGTTACAGGACAAAATATTGAGGAATGTCAGGGCAAACTATTTAACATCAAATTATTTGCAAGATTAAAATATTATTTTTGTATTCGTTTTGTGAAACACATAATGCGTAATGAAATACATAGCAACATACATAAATATTGCATCATATGTATTTAATTTGGCAGTTGTCAACCTAACCTCAAAATCTGATGTAAATTTGTACTTTTTCTCATTTCGCAGGAACGAATACAAAAAACACTGTTCAAAACTCGTGCCCTGTCACTTTTCAGGGGCTCGGGATCATTGCGGCCCTCGGCATTCGCCTCGGGCTTCAAAAATTCGCCCTCGACCCTAAAAAGTGTAATGACAGCGCACTCGTATGAAATATACTATTTTGTATTCGTTTTGTGAAACACATAATGCTTAATGAAATACATAACAACATACATAAATATTACATCCTATGTATTTAATTTGGCAGCTATCAACCTAACCTCAAAATCTGATGTAAATTTGTAACTTTTTCTCATTTTGCGGGAACAAATACAAAAAACGCTGTTCAATACTCGTGTCCTGTCACTTTTCAGGGGCTCGGGCTGCAAAAATTCACCCTCGCCCCTGAAAAGTGTCATGACAGCGCACTCGTTTGAAATATACTATTGACATGGAAATGTATTTTTAAAAGATTGAAAGGTACATAGGACCTCAGAAAGAAAGTGCTGTGATTTTTTCATCGAAATTCAACTTGCATAAAGAACAAAAATACGTTCCACGTGTTGTTTTACTAAACAAAACAATGGCAACGTCGCCGGACCTCACCTTATCTTATACGCCTTTAATTATACATTGTCGGATCTCGGGTTGTATTGCATTTATGACGGATCTGGTTTTGTTCGACCTTTATCACAAAATTCAAAGTGTGAAAAAGTTTCCCCTCTCTAGTTATTTGAACTCTAGATATCGCTTATAATGTTTTTATACAATATGTACTTGAAAAATCCTTTCCCTTCTGGTGGATCTCGGGTTGTCCAAGTTTTGTTCGGATCTCGACTTGATAGGAAAACGTATATATATATATATATATATGATGTTATTAACCACAGGCACTCAGAAGCCCGCCCTTTCCTTTATAGTTACAGATATATTTGCTGGATATATTGGTTTTATATCACCACATTAATCAGCGCAACCTGAGAGGGGTAACTTTTTGTTGACATACAAATAATTCTATGTTTCTCAGATTTTACGAAACCACACATGCTCTGCTTACTATAACAATCCCGTTTGTATAAAAAAATGTATATCACGTATTATACGAAGCCAAGCGGTGTTGCCAGCATTTCCACCACAAATGTAGACTAAATTAATATTGTATGCTGACTCATTATTCAACAAAATTGTATTTTTTTAAAGTTTTTCTTAAATTATTTGTTTGGAATCGGGCACCTGTATTTTCTTGGCAATATATTGATAATGAATAATAATAATGAATGATAATGACAGCAAAATTATTCATAAAGGTAGTTCCAATTTGTTTTATTTACCCGTCGTCCCACAGGTAGGTGCAGAATAACAGGAGCCAACTGGTGAGGCCTATCAAGTACAAATTATTTATTGCTATAATATTTAACTGGGTAAACAATTTTAAATAGGCCTTTGTCATTTATAAACTATAAAAGTACTGTTTATAAAACTAACAACTTACTAAAGTCCAAAGTTTTGTGCCTGTTACATTATTTACAACATCCCCTTTTGTTTCTGCTGTTCTTGAGGGAATTCTATTTCTGCCTCCCCTCATACCATCTCAAATATTGTGTTTTTTTCGGCCTTCGTCTCAATTTAGTTATTTTTTCGGCCTCCGTCTCAATTTAGTTATTTTCCAGTCGTCCAAATCGGCTTGAAAACGCTATTTGCCAGCCTAGGCTAGAAAATAGAAACTAGGGATTTTTCAATGCAAGCTTTCGCATGTTCGTTGGATTTGTCACCGCCCCGAATAGCAGAATAACTACCATTAAAACATCGGAAAAATTACAGGGGGGGCCCCTTGGTATAGGGCAACGACAATAACAAAACCCCCTTTAACAGGGGGGCCCAAGGGGGCCCTTTAAGACATGGGGGGGCCCTTTCGACATGTGGAGCCCTTGAAATAGGGGGGCCCAAGGGGGCTGTTTGAGACACGAGGGCCCCCATGTGTTATGAAGCCCCCCTTAGACTTGTGGGGGCCCCTGCGACATGGGGGCCCAAGGGGGCTGTTTGAGACACGTGGGCCCCCATGAGGCATGAGACCCCCCTACAAAAGTGAACAATGAAAATCTTTTGTCGGCCGAAAAAGTTTCGTTTATCACGCGGCCCGAAACTCTTTTGCAAGTGCTTGCACTTGTGAAGTCTCGGCTACGCCTCGCATCCACAAACTGTGCTCGCACTTGCAAAATTACATTTTCTGGCCTTGTAATAAAATACAGTATGTCCCCGGATTGAGTTTACAAGAGGAAAGGAATTTTTATTTTTGATTTTATGCCAAAACCTCAAAGGAATAAGATTTTTTGCTTGTCCTGAAACCAGCAAATCTGTAATTAAAACTTCATTATTTTGACTCAGTGAAAAGAAAACTTAATTTTTCTCTTAATTTTGGACTTATAAATTTTTTCTCTGCTTTTTAAATCCCACCACATTGGCAATTTTATTTTTTTGACAACGATGTCACGTTGACAAATGAGTTTACGCAAGTTAGATAACAAAAATGTTTGTGAAAAAAATTATTTTAAATAAATTAAAATTAATTTAATAAAAAAATGGCAACTCAAAGAAACACCTTTAACATAAAAAACTAATTTTTAACAAACAAAATCATTATTCAATTAACCCCCCATCCATTTCTGCGCACAATTCTACTCCAAAACGATACCTTGCCTTCGTGATAAGAAAACTTTAAGATTAAAATTAATCATTACCAAGTCCAAAATCAAGAGAAAAATATACGTTTCTTTCAACTCGGTCAGAGTAATGAAGTTTTAATTACAGATTTGCTGGTTTCAGTACAAGCAAAAAATCTTATTCCTTTGAGGTTTTGGCGTAAAGTCAAAAATAAAAAATATTTTCCTCTTGTAAACTCAATCCGGGGACATACTGTATACTATTTTCGGCCTCCGTCTCAATTTAGTTATTTTCCAGTCATCCAAATCGGCTTGAAAACGCTATTTGCCAGCCTAGGCTAGAAAATGGAAACTAGGGATTTTTCAATACAAGCTTTTATGTTCGTTGGATATGTCACCGCCGCGAATAGCAGAATAACTACCATTAAAACGTCGGAAAAATTACAGGGGGGGGGGGGGGGCTTGGTATAGGACAACGACAATAACATAACCCCCTCGAACAGGGGGGTCCAAGGGGGCCTTTTAAGACATGGTGGGGGCCCTTTCGACATGTGGAGCCCTTGAAACAGGGGGGCCCAAGGGGGCTGTTTGAGACACGAGGGCCCCCATGCGTTATGAATCCCCCCTTAGACTTCTGGGGGACTTTGCGACATGGGGGCCCAAGGGGGCTGTTTGAGACCCGTGGGCCCCTATGAGGCATGAGGCCCCCCTACAAAAGTAAACAATGAAAATCTTTTGTCGGCCGAAAAAGTTTCGTTTATCACACGGCCCGAAACTGTTTTGCAAGTGCTTGCACTTGTGAAGTCTCGGCTACGCCTCGCCTCCACAAACTGTGCTCGCACTTGCAAAATGACATTTTCTGGCCTTGTAATAAAATATACTATTGTATTCGTTTTGTGAAACACATAATGCGTAATGAAATACATAGCAACATACATAAATTTTGCATCGTATGTATTTAATTTGGCAGCAGTCAAGCTAACCCCAAAATCTGATGTAAATTTGTACTTTTTCTCATTTTGCGGGAACGAATACAAAAAGAAACACTATTCAATACTCGTGCCCTGTCACTTTTCAGGGGCTCGGCCTCATTGCGGCCCTCGGCATTCGCCTCGGGCTGCAAAAATTCGCCCTCGCCCCTGAAAAGTGTAATGACAGCGCACTCGTATGAAATATACTATTACTACCGTCCAAGAACTGTTATTTATTAAAAATAATTACGATAATTTAGGGTAAAATGAAGCTTCAATAAAGGCTTCAAGAGGGAATAATTTTGGTGCAAACAAGTTACCTTGTCGCACGGGTGAGGCCTGTAAGAACAAAATATTTTGTTTAATTTTGAGATTTATGCTAAATACTACTTTAAACTACTTTCTAAGTCAAGTTTAGACAACAAGCTCTTAAAAACAAAATTATTGCTAAAATTTCGGAACTGAAGCGTTTCGGTAAAATTTTTATATATCGGCGTTTTATAACGCCTATTTACAGCCAAATTGTGCTAAAATACTTACAAAGACATTTCTTACATGTTATTGCTCAATTAAAAGTCAAGGTGGTTTGATGTCTCCAACAATACCCTAAATTCTAAAATTAATAGAGTATGTTCTTAACAACTCTCCTGCGCTTATTTGCGTGGAAATTAAGTCAAGCTTTTGTCCGTACAAAGAAAACAGTACAAACAAGCGTTTTATAGAAAACTTACTGTGACTTAAGCTATTTTTTTAGTAAAATACTATTGATATTTTAACTAAAAATCCTCAACTGTCGAAACAGAAAAAAAATCGGAACTGAAGCGTTTGGCTGAAATTTCTATTATTTATTTATTTTAAAGACACGTATTTGCACATTTGACAACAGTGTTTATTACAGTCCCAGAATGGTTATTTATACCACATTAAATTTGTAGGGACTTGGTAGTTTACATATCTATGTAATAAAAGTCGTGTTAGTGCAAGTCGGACTCGCACACGAAGGGTTTCGTACCACCGTACAATATTTATTAAAGACTACATTTTTTTATTATTTTTATTATCTGTTGTTATTGCGGCCATAGTTGTCCGCATTCTGTGAAAATTTCAAGTGTCTAACTATTACGGTTCAAAAGATACAGCCCTGTGACAGACGGAAGGACGGACAGCCGGACAGCTGAGCCTTAGTAATAGCACTCTTGGGGTACGGAACCCTAAAAATGAAATGCTGTACCTACGTTGGTAACACACTTGACAACACTTGAGAACGGCTGGACCGATTTGGCTATTTTTTTTAGAATCCCCGTAATGGTCCAGGTCAGGTTCTTACGGAAATAAAAATTGGGAAAGATTTGCCGGAAAATTGGCAAATCTTTATTTCCATAAAAACATTACCTAGACCATTACGAATAGGTACTCAAAAAAAAAAATTGCCAAATCGGTCCACCTGTTCTCAAGTGATGCGTTTACCAACGAATAGCGTTTTATTTTTATATAATAGACTGGAAAAGTCGTGACGTCACTGAGAGTGGGGACTTTTCAAAACAAACGCACGTGCTAGTGACGTGTCAACAGCTGGCTGGAAATAGTGAGATTACTGTCATTCGCTGTAATTTTTTTTTAAATTTACCCGGAAAATTCGAAAATTCGGGAAAAGCTGAAATACACTGCACGTGCCTAAATGTTGAAATGGTGTATTTGTAGGCGCATCACTTGAGAACGGATGAATCCATTTCGCTAATATTTTTTTCCTTATATTCATCATAGTCCAGATAAGGTTCCTACGGAAATAAAAATTGTAAAAGTTGCCCGAAAAATTGGAGAATTCGGGAAAAACTGAAAGCGATTTTTTCTATGGGATTTTTATATAAATTCACAACCTTAACTCACGATTCGAACGATGGATATGCCTAATTCTTTTTTTGTTTCGTTCGTTATGGTCCTGGAAAAGTTTTCGGAAAACAAAGTTCGAGCCAATTATAAATAAAAGTCGGAAAATTAGGAAATACTGCAAAATCATGATATTTGTATGCATTCTCAATCATAACTGATGATAGGAAAGACCTATTTTTTTTGTTTTGTTCGTTCTGCTCCCGGGATGTGAGCTTTTTTATTATTATTTATTATTAAGTTTTAAGTTGTCATAAAAAATGTCTCCAAAATTTAGTTGTAATTAAAGCAAGGGTGTATTGAAGGGTTAAAAAATAGTTTTAAGAATGCTTTTAAAATTTGGCCTTGTTTAAAACAATTTAAAAATTATAAACAGTGTCAAATATTTAAAAACCACCTTTTTTAAGTTTTTAACCCATAAATACACCTTTGCTTTACAATCAAATTAAAAACACAACACAATTTAAAGCAGTGTGTGTAAAACACACCCTTAAAACAATTATTTTCAACCATAAATACACCCTTGCTTTTATTACAACCAAATATTAAACCTAATTTAAAAGGGTAAAAGGGTACCAACATTTTAAATCAAAAAAACACAAAATTAACATAATCCGCCTCCGGAAAAATAAAAATCTGGCAATAATATCCCATTTCAACGCACTGTTGCGCCTAAACGGTTCACCCGACAAAAAAATATGGTAGGTTAGACCTGTTAGCCAATTCGTATTCCACCTCAAAAAACATAAAGTATCAAAAACCCAAAACTAGAAGAAAATTTGTTAAGCAGGACACCTAAAACTTTTTGTGACTGGAATGATGGGTTCAAAAACCGTTTTAAGGGCGTTTTTAAATATCTGACACTGTTTATAATTTTTAAACTGTTCTATAAAAAACGTTTTAAAAATTTGGTTGTAATCAAAAAACGGAGTATTTAAGAGTTGAAAAAACGGTTTAAGGGTGGTTTGACATTAAAATATAATTTTAAAATTCTCAGATAAGAGCTTTCTGAATTGTTACCGCTAAATCATCTTTTCGCTCGTAGCGTTAAATATCTCCAATATTACATTAAATGAATAATCGAGTGAATGCGCTGTTGTCACATGAACGGGATTCCTATTATGCATTAAACATCTTAAGGTCGGGCATCATCGACAAAGTATCTGCAGTAGATATACAGTTTTATACAAATCTGTCGTGCGCCCCCTACAGTGAACTTCAAAAACTAAACGTGTGTATTTTACGATATATGGTGACTTTACCCGCCAAATGAAAATTTTGCCAGTAGATGGCTTTAGTCGTATCAATGAGAAATAACTCGGATATACACGTGAATTTTACGAAGCCCAAAGTCGGGCTTCGTAAGTAGGTGTCGGGCTTGATATTACTTTCCAACATAGCATTTTGGGCTTGACATATATATATATATATATATATATATATATATATATATATATATATATATATATATATATATATATATATATATTGATGCAAGGTATGTTACCGCCTCCGGTATATGGACACACTGACAACAAACTTGTTTATCACTTCAAGAACCTTAAAAGACTGAAAAAGGGTCGCAGGTACCCGACAAAAGCTACAAGGTCACAAGAAACTGACCAGTTTTGTCGCATATCGAACGGATGTTTATTTTAAACAGTTACAAATAAATCCTAAAACTACCCTAATCAGTATTCACTATAATTAAACTACAGTATGGGGGCCGCCCACTACACAACGGGGGTGGCTTGGCTGGGGGCCGCCAGCATCTAGGAGCGGCTACCCGGCCCCACTTGGTGTCGCTAGAACATTTGAGGCGGCTTTTTGTCTCGTGGACAATGTTTCGGCGCTGATAGCGTGGAAAAATGGCCATTCAGGGTTGGTTTGTTGGTTGATTCTAATTGGTACCATAAGGGGTTCCGTTTTGGGGATATTAAATACATATTACAGGGTGTCCCAACTAAAATTTGTACCCCCCAACAATTCCAATTTCGAACGACTCAGAAGAAAACGCTCAAACAGGTCAATTTTGTTATCAAGGGGGACCAAATTGTACCAAACTTTTATGTCTTAGATCCCACCCCTTTAGCCAAGAGAGCCACCACCTCAAAAAACTTAAATGGCATAAGGGGTCGTGTGATACATCATTTAAAAGCTTATTCAATTCTCTATCCAGACCTACATAATAATTTTATAATATTATTATAAAATAAATCTTTAATTAGCAGAGAATCAAACCTTCATCGAATTTTTTTGCTATTTCGAATGGGTTCTAGCAAATTTTAATATGGTAACTCGAGGTTCTCTCACTATGAGTCAGAAGCCTTTTTCTGCATTCCCCAAAAGTACGGTCTTCCTGGCCGAATTTCGCTCCGGTATCTCGCCCGATTTTTGCTGGCCCTGGCCAACTGCTTCGTGCAGGCCACAAAAGCAGCTGTTACCGGAGCGAAGTGCGGCCGAGAAGACAGTATTTTGCGATATGGAATGCAGAAAGAAGCGGTCCAGTTATGTTCTTCATTACAAGAAAAATTAGGTTCATCGTGGAGGGTACGTTCATGTGAATTGTATTTAATTTAAACAAAAAATATTATATTATCTGCCTGATATTACACACAATTGTCTGTAGATTGGGTGTGAATTTATTTTAAAATCTAATATATAAAATTCTCGTGTCACGGTGTTTGTGGTCGAGCTCCTCCGAAACGGCTCGTCCAATTTATATGATTTTTTTTTGTATATTTGTTAGGTATGAGAATAGGTGGTAAACTATTTTTCACATTTACATGGAGGCCCAGGGGCCCCCCTTGGGCTGGACAGATTTTTCGGCTTCACCGATTTTTATGTTTTTTTTTTTTTGTATATTTTGTAAGTATGAGAATAGGTCGTAAAGTATTTTTCACATGGAGATGGGGGCCCAGGGGGCTTTTATGATATTTGATTTGTTGGATTTGTCTCCGCCCTGAATAGCAGAATAACTATTAAAACATGGATAGGGGGCTCAGGGGTTTATAACTCAAGAACGTATGGACCAATTTGTTAATTTCCCTCGGCCCCGAATAGCAGAATAACTAAAAATTACAGGGGGTGGGGAGCTTGCTACAGGGCAACGACAATAACAAGCCCCCCCTGGTATAGGGCGCCCCCTGGGGACAGGTGGGCCTATTGAAACCTCTATGGTACACGGAAACGACAATAACAAATGACGCCGTCCACCAAAATTTGTCGTACCGCGCTTTAAAAATGAAAATCAATTCTTAAGGAGTAAACCCCAAAGTTTCACTTCTGTTGCGCGTGGACTTCACACACAAATTTTTTGATGATATCTCGAGAATGGATTTATTGTTTTTTTCGGGGGCGTATAACTATTCAAACATCGGAAAAATTAACGAAAAAAATGTTCTCATACATTTTTTATGGAATCCGTATGTATACTTTTCTGTTACATGACAGAAACAAAAATGATCCTTTAAAAAAAAAAAAACCTGAACTTAATTCAGCTAATAAGTTAACACAACATTTATTAAAATTTAAATATATCTAAGTCGAACTGCACAAACTTTAATGAGCGTAAAATTACAAATGGAACATGTAATTTACACCTGAATTTAAGAACATTCTTCTGGTTTACAACATTTATTGATTCTGAGGCGGTACAAAGTTCTCCGGGCCAGCTAGTATTTTTATAATTTCTTATCAAATTTTGTATAACATTTCATAAAAAGCAAAGTAAGTTTTTATCGAACACGTCCTTTCACATAACATTTGGATAAATGTCGAATGCCTTAGAAAAAGTTAAAGAGACATTGAAAGGAATTAAGGATTGTGTTTGTGTTTAAAAACTTAACTTAGAACATTAAGTGCTGCTTCGATATGGTGCATTTTTTAACTAAAAAAAGGTTACGATTGCATTACATTAATCATTGCAAATTAAGATCAAGTACGCTTTCATGCTAGTTTTATTAATCGATCATTCATCATTAATTAATTATCGCTATGTACCTACTGGTGCGATATCTTAAATTTGCTGGTACGCGGTATTTTCAAACTGCTCTTACACGGTTTTGCAGTATCACCGACGTTGCGCGATATACTTTAAGATATAATAAACTGGCGGCAAAAATTAGGGGATATTGCTAAATCTTGCTTATTATTGCAAATATCACTTAAATAGTTTTTCACGTTAGAAAATGTGTTCTTTTGTAAATGATTAACAACAAATTTGTTAACCAATTTAATGCAACAAGAAAAAAATTAATAACAAATATACCTTAAACCAAAGGAAAGAAATGATTATTATCAAACTAATTATGAGTATGGGCACCATGAACTTGCATAGCCTAATTTTAACCAACTGCTGCCTATTCGTTGGAGGTGGCTGATGATTTTCCAACGCACTTTGCGGCATATCCCAAGCCTTTTCCACGGAATTTAGATCAGGGGAGCGTGGTGGTAATACCAAATGCCTATTATGATTAATTCTTAGAGCTCTATGGACAGCAGCAGTTCGATCTAAGAAAATGAAATTCTCTCCAACTTGCCGTGCTAATGGCCGCACAATTCCATTGTTGATTTCTTGAGCATATTCATATTCATGTTCCTTTCACATATGTATAGGGGCGTACGGCGTCCTAAGGCCAAAACCATCATACTGCCACCTCGAAAGGGCTGAATTTCTTGAACAAAACTTCGATGTCTTGGAGTTTCTGAGCTTCTACAAACACGTACTCGTCTGGAATTACTATGTAGCCCAGAGCGCGACTTATCGGGGAAGAGTACGTTGAGCCATTCTCTATCCCACTTTAAGTGATCTTGAGCCCACTCTTGCCTTTGACGCCGGTGTCTTTGAGTAAGTGGTACTCCTCTAAATGGTCTTCGAGATGCTAAGTTGATTTCGTGGAGTCGGTTCCGTACAGTTCGTATACAAATCCTAGCTCTTGTAGCGGCTTGAAACGGTCGACGATTAGTTTGGTCGCAGAGGCAGTCCTCTGCCTTCTAGCATTTACCGTTAGAAATCGATCCTGTAGTCAAGTTGTACATCTTGTACGACAGTCGTCTCGTTGTCTATCAACTGTTGCTGTCTACTGAAATCGTCGTCAAAGTCTACTTATCACGTTTGGAGTAGTCGCTAAATTTTGAGCCATATCGACCTGTCGCAGGCCAGCCTGTAACATTCGAATGGCTCTATTTCTCCCAGGTGTCACTTTGTCGAGGATTTTATGATTTAGAAATGCATATAGTCTTCAAGAAAATTTTTCCACCAAAAAGAGGAAGTTAAAATCGATGTCGAAAGATGGATTTTACTTACTCGTTTCCCTCAACCGGCCAGTTCTTCAGCTGTCGTCGAAAAAGAAAGCTGCAATCGAAATCCTGTGTATCGAGACTTTTCGTCTGGATATTTAACGATTTGACATTTGAGTTTAGGTTCCTCCACAGTGGCAAACGGTGTTTAAAGGCCACTATAAGAAAAAACGAAGTCACCCTGTCGGCTATTCACCCCGTAAGCTAGACTCTTGTACTTCAAAACTTAGTTAAGGGGGTCTCGTGCAACGTTCTGTTTTTAAGTTAGGAAATCTTATCTGGCCAACACGCTGCAGTTTTCCTTTCAGAGACGTCGACCAAATGACCAAGCGACCCCGCTCTCAAGAAAACCAGATAAAGTGAAACCATACAAACTAGCCGGCCAGTAGCACAGCGGACAGCGTGAGGTGGTCCCTGTTGTCTTGATCTCGAGATCCAATTTCGGCTGTAGGAAAAAAAGTTTTGAGGTTGTAGTTTTATATTTGTTTAGCATAGGTTGTGTTTTTTAAAACAAACAAATCCTTATTCAGAATTGTGTTCTATAACGCTTTCATCTTGGTAGATGGACTCTGAAAAATTTATTTAAATCAAAAGTCATAACAAAGTAGTATTAATATTTTGAAAATATTTCATTGCTTTGTTCTTATTTGGAACAAAAGATTTAGCACAAACTGGTGGCAAATCTTGTGAGGTTAGTGTAAATTAATTTGTAGAGTAATATGGTGTGTGCTCTAGATTGCTTAATAACTTATAACACATTGAGTTAAGGATAATATAAAAGTTCTTACATCTGATGCATGAGAGTTTTAAATTAATATAAGCGTACCGCACCAAATTAACATTCTATAACAAAGAGTGATGGCTTCATAACACGCTATTAGAATAATGCTTCCTATTGAAGTTGTTCATTTCTTTATTTTACGTGTTTTTAATGAGGTTTTATATACTAGGTAGATTGTAATTACTGATATATTGCAAGCTATATGCTCATCAAAATTTTCCATAAAATGAAATTTCTATGTTTATAGTAGTTTGTGGAAGAAATATTACCTTTATGTAAATTTAAGCAAGTGAAATTTAAATGTGCATTAAGGGGAGTTTATCTCTAGGATAATAATAAAAAACTATTTATGAAACAGACAGCATTATAAATATGGCATCTTCATTACGTACGCGTATGTAATATCTACAGTTTAAAAGCTAAAAGGTTTACATTCAGGAACTAATTTGTTTTCATGGAGGACAAATCTCAATGGTATACCAACCATGGTAGATTTTGATATTTGGTCTTAACCAATTCTTAATTAGACACATACACCACTTGACGGTGATATGTTCCCGTAAGAAATCCATCATTGGCTTCGTTGTTTAAAAACAACCTGCAAGATTTACTTCTGTATCCTGTTTCAGAGCAAATATGTACTGGCCTAATTCCGATTAAACCATTTCCAAAGAAAATGATGAAACTTTGATAAACCACTATTCTCCCACAATTTCTCCCTCCACAGTTTAATGAAAAGTTTCTTATACGCATCTAAAAGTTCCATCCAATCAATCAACATTATTATACTGTTTACCTCCAATAAACCCGGCGCTATGTCAAACATTGAAATATTTTCCTTTCAATAACGCGGTTTCATCCAACTTATCCCTCTGCGGTTGTTCAAAAATTGACTTTATTCTTTCTTGCCGCTACAACGAATTTCGTAGAAAAACGCAAGAAATATTACTTAAAATTCCGATTCATAAATAAGTAAACGGAGAGCGAGGGCAACGAAACTCGCATCTTGAATATTTCAATAACTGCGGATAGGGAAATCTTTCTTGAATAAGTAATGAGATATACATAATGCTACTACGGCGGACTTGCCAATATCGGTGGGGGATTTTCGAGTGTCTCGTTACGATAGACAAGGAAAGGAGTGAAAGAAATTGGAATGAACGTCGATGTTATCTGTCACGGCTGTAGACGATTTACTTTATTTTAATCCGTACACTGGACTTGTCAAATCCAATTTCATTATCTCTTTATGGAATTGCATTTAATCCCATGGAATCGGAGAAGGCATTTCCAGGTATAGCTCGAAAGGGTATGAGATTTTATAGCTATTTATTAAACTAGTCTTATAAGGCAAATAAGTCACGAAAGAAATGTTTAGCCACGAGAGCTTGCTCGAGTGGCTAATTTTTCTTGAGTGACTTATTTGCTGTTAAGACACATGTTTAATACATAGGTTTATCCAACACCCACTCTTGTTCTTGAACCTTCATCAAAACTCAAAAAATTTTGACGTTCATTTGACGTTCAAAACTGTTGGCTTATGAACTAGTTGCTATGACAAATTAGAAAACCGTTGAATTATTTTTTCATAAGTCACATGTGTCTTATAGAACTCATAATCCACTCAAAACCGGCGTTATTATGACTACATAATAAATTTAAATTTAAAAATGGAAAGTCGGTGGATGAATCTATAACAGGATTCCATTAGGAACAGTGTTGTTTTTAATTATTATAATGCGAGTATGACCGGAAAAAAATAGAGAAGTTAATGGCCTTTTTGAGATTAATTTACGTAGCGCCTTTCATTATAACTATTTTTGTAAGTTTTAAAGGTATGTAAAATATATTAGTGATTATAATTATAACACATGATAAATTGAGCCAATAGCAATTACAGATTTTCCCCAATTACGATGTATACATAAGCGATTAGCCCCTTGACGACGTGGTATAATCACTCCGGTCTTTCGGCTGGGTCATGATTGTTGATAAACGTCAGAAAAAAAGTTCGCATTTTGTGTATCGCTTTGCTTATATAATCGTAACGAATACCACTCGAGCAAAAGAAAATAATCCGATTACACTAATCTCGTCATTCAACGTATTCCACCGTAATATGTCACATAACTCGATTATTTTCTATGCTCTTGTGATATTAAAACTGAATATTTTGCAACATAATAAAAATATTTCAATTGTTTTGCATTTCAACAACTTGATTCAATTAAAAATAAATAAGAAATTAGGTACTTATCGATGGCCTCAACTCAGGACCTCGTAAGTTCCATGTTTATGGAAATAGAATTTTCAGTGATTCCTGTCAATAAAATGTTCTTTCCATTTGTTGGCAGACCGTTAAACTAGATAAATCGAATAATTTACGGCTATATAAAAAATTTATTTTACACTCACGTGGTCCTGCGTTTAGGACGTTGTTATATTGCAACCACAACATTGTCATTACCTAAACTTTGCGATAAGCGAAGATATTCTTTATATTTGTTAGGTCTTCCGTTTGTAAACCATATTTTTAAAATTTTTGTTTTTTACAGCGTTTAATTTACTTTTAGGAGAAAATAATTTACTCATAAAGCATAGGCTTTTTGGCACAAGAAACAATTGCAAAACCACCATTAGGATTTAATGGAACCACAATCAACAAAATACATCTCTAAATGAAGCGACACGTTTTCGCATTTACCTCATTTCCCCCTTCTCTCATATAGTCAACTTTAATGTGTCTACAGGGCTTCAGAAGACCGCATTTCAGGCTTTACCAGTCAGAGCTGACATCTGGAATCTAAGATATGACACTGATGTCTCTTGTGCGTTTCTTGCGCAATGTGACACCGTCTGTCTAATTTCGGACCCTTATCTCATCCCTTTGGATCGCTAATAGTTAATTGCCGACAAAAGGAGTTCCTCACAATCTGCCTTACACCCAGCTTTGTTTAATAACGTCAGAGGAAATCTTAAATAACAAACTTGTACAGCGATGAGCAAAAATCCCTTGCTAGGCATTGTATGAGATCCGTTTGTCTTAATGAAACGTCTGGAGATGGAACGGGGACTTTGCATTATTAAGACGTATGAACTGTTTTAAGCTTTGATGGGGTGTGAATTATAGATGCAATCTTCTTGCACTACCGTGCTGGAATTTATGCAGTTTTCGAGCGAGCTTCGAAAGTTGGAGAGAGCTGTTTAAAGTGTATAAGAATTAATAACTAAATCTAGTTCGAAAATAAGACTAATTGCGTTCGTAGCTTAACATTGTCACGCCGAATATAAATGACAACATTTATAAAGGTTTTACCCAAATTCTGAGGAACAGTTAACATGTTTAGTTAATAGTGCTGCAATACAAACTCGAGTAGCATTTCACAGCTTAAGGTTGTCATTTACTGAGAGACAAATTTCTTCCGATGTTGAAGTGAGATAAAATTTTGTACATTCCTCGTGAGATGCTGTAATCTGGTGCAGAATAGTGGAACTAAAGTGTCTCGGTGAGATTTGCTTTGTGATATTACAGTGTCCTGTTGCTTTTAGAGACCAAGAAAATACCCAGTTAACTAAATATTATTTTCTGTGTTATTCCGTACGTTCAAACTGAATATTGACCTGGGTGACCATATCTCTTTAAAATAGGGTTCAACAATGTGAGACGCGACACATCTGTTTGTCCCCTCAATAAAACTAAGTAATAGATATAGTTAATAGTTTGGTACAATTTGGCCCCCCTTTACCTATGCGAGTGTTTTCTTCTAAGTGTTTCGAAATTGGAATTGTTGGGGGGTACAAATTTTAGTTGGGACACCCGATATATTCGTAGTACTAATTTTGAATGGTTTAGGTTGTATTTACCAACAGATGAATTATTGTTAGATTTGAAATAAATAAATAATTATTTATTATGTAATGTATTATGAATTGTTTTTATAATTTTATTCTTAGTAACTAATTTGTTATTGTAGGAAGGTATATAATTTGTTTTTGTTTTTATGGCACCAACTTCAAAATTATAAAACGATTAATAATTTGATAATAAACAATAATTTCTGAATTTCATTAAACGGAACAATAAATAATTACATTAAGCGGAACAACAAATAACTCTGAAATTGAAAATTTTTATTTTTTACTTTTTATGTTACTTTGGGTCTTTTGAAGTCGGTTTCTTTTTTTTTAAGTTAATTATTTTACAATTTTAAGTGATGGGTAGACCTAGTAAGGACGCTTCAAATCCACACGAGCGTGAAAATAGAGTGTGGAGTATAAGGTCATAAGTTAGTGTTAAATAAATTAAAAAGTTAATGTCAAAAAGATCTAGAACATCAATCCAAATTCAAGATTGGATCCTCTGTGTGGAGACAAGTCGTCGCAGATTTCATTTCTATTCATTAGTTATTAATTGCGTTATGTAATGTGTTTAAGCAAATCGCTAGGACAGGTCAATCTTTATTTGTATGCCACCTGCTATGCAATTTAAAATTTAATTTCATTTCTATAAATTATTTCAATTAATAAATCATTAATTAATAATCAAAACAAAATTTTTTCGACAAATTGCTAAAAAATAACCAAATAAATACGAAATTTCTTCTTTAAAGTTAACATTAACAAAACAGAAAATTCTTAATATCGTATATTTCCAACTCGGGCTCTTATAACAGCTTGGATCCGTTGAGGCAAACTGCTAATCATATTGTCAATGTAATTCTGGTCTATGTTGTCCCATTCTTGGACCAGAATTTGTTGCAACCTAAATAGGGTAGTTATTGCAATGCGTTGCTCGCGAATTCGCGAAATTAAATGATCCCATACGTGCTCGATAGGATTTAAGTCCACACTAGTTGGAGGCCACACCATCGATACAATTCCGACCTCGTTAAGGTACGAATTCACAATTCTGGCAAAATGCGGTCTAGCGTTATCATGCGTCAAACCAAAATTATCACCAATATATGGTTATACATTATACGTTACGTTTCAGTAGTTAGTTTTGCTCTTGGTAAAGAAACTAACTCTGTATGGGCTCTTCAAGAAATGCCTCACTACAACATCACAGAACCTCCACCAAAATGTACTCGTGGAACCAAATTATACTGAAGATATCGTTCTCCCTGATCTTCCCTGAGACGTCGACGAACAGCTTGGATAGAAATCAAAACATTTGTTTCATCACGAAAGTAATTTTGCATCATTTTTGCGGTAGTGTTCTCAGAACCATTAAACGTAAATTTCTGTCGTTTCTTTCAGTTGTAGCTCTTGGGACACTGTTAGGGTCAATGGATCTACAGCAGTGGTTGTAAGTCTATATTGAAGTAACAAAGTAACAATAGAAATATAAAAAGGCGTGAGTGTAAGCGTTACAATAACTCGACTCATCACACACAACTGTTCGTGCTTGGAAGTTGCTGCGCTCGGATGAAGTACTAGGGTTCCGACGACACTCGACCAACACCGAACAGGGAACAAATCGCTCTAACACTTCCCCTCGCGAACGCACGCCGACGCGGATCAATATCGCACTCGATCATGATTGACGCTCTCGCAAACACAACATCACCGTACACTTCTGATGTCTGGGGCCAGCAAGACCCTTGGTCACGATGTCGGCCGCCATGTTCTTGGATGCAATGTGCTTCAAAGTCACAATCTTCTCCTCCACCGCATCACGGATAAAGTGATACCTCATATCGATATGTTTGCTTCTAGCATGGAACGTTGGATTTTTCGCCAGCCGCAAAGCACCTAAATTGTCTTCGAAAACAAATGTGTCGGCCAAATGTTTTAGTCCTAGCTCTCCTAGAATTGCCTGGAGATACGATGCCTCCTTCACTGCCTCCGTCAGTCCCATATATTCGGCCTCAGTTGAAGACAATGCGACAGTCTTCTGTTTCCTGGAATCCCAAGCGATAGGTCCACCCAAGAAGAATACAAAACCCGTATAGGATTTTTTATCGTTTGGACAATTCCCCCAGTCGGCGTCGACGAAACCAGTCAAGGTTTCCGGGGTTCTTTCAAAAGTTAGTCCAAGGTCGGCTGTTCCTTTCAAGTATCTAAGCACCCGCTTAGAAGCCATCCAATGTTCCTTGTTGTAGCAATTGTTGAACTGTCCCAAAAAGCTGACAGCAAAGCTAATATCGGGCCTCGTTGAAATTGACAAAAAAGTCAGTGCACCCACCAATTCCCGATAGGGAAGGGTTTCGTCCGGAGGTTCTTCAACTTTTAACAACTTCACACCTGGATTAGTAGGTGTACGAACGGGGTTCGATTCCACCATCCCAAATCTGTTCAACAATTCATTGATATATCCGGTTTGGCGCATAACAATAACATCTTTGTCCTTACTAAACTCTATGCCCAAACAATATTTCAGCTCACCGAGATCTTTAGTCTCAAATTTTTGTGAGAGGTACTTCGCTAGGTCATCAATGATCGTGCTGTTCTTGGACGCAACAATGATGTCGTCAACATAGATGACGATTAATGTTGATTTTTCTCCCTTACCAATTTGATACAAACAAGGATCTGTACGGGTTGGCACGGTACCAAAGGCTTTCAACTCGTGGTCTAACTTAGCATACCAACTCCTTCCCGCTTGTCTCAAACCATAAAGAGATTTCTTTAGCAAGCAGACCCTGCTCCCTTTCTGAAGTTCTCGTAGCATTTCAGATGACTTGGCTCCAAGTTCGTTCCTCTCCTCACATTGAATCATTTCCAGGAGTTGCGACAAGTATTTCGGAGGTTCCATGTATATTTCCTCCTCAAGTTCACCACTGAGGTAAGCACATGTTATGTCAAACTGCCTGATGTTCATTTGGAATCTCGTAGCTAACGATATTAAAAGTCTGATGGTACTAAGTCTGGCAACGGGCGCGAAAGTTTCATTAAAATGGACACCAGGACGTTCGCTAAAACCTTGAGCTACTAGCCTAGCCTTTCTTCTTTCAAGTGTACCATCTGCCGTGTATTTGTTTCTTAACACAATACGACTACCTATGACTTCACAATCGCTCGGTCTTTCGACTATTTCCCATGTTCCGTTTTTAATTATGGACTTTATTTCGTTTGCCATAGCATCATACCACTCATCTGCTTCTGGAGAATGAATCGCCTTTCTCATGGGCACTTCAGCGATGTATGCTTCTTCCACAACATCTTCAGACATTCTCGCTTCTATGGTGTAACGACTCAATTTACGAGGTCTTCCCCTGGCTCCGGTCCTGACAAATCTTGGTCTACCTCTTTCTCTTCGTATTATGGGTTCTTGTTCACCTTCTACTTGCACATCTGGTGCCTCTTTGGCAGCTTCTTCATCGTTTTGTTCAACGATTGGAATTGTTTCAATCTCAACGACTCGAGGTGAAGTCGTCTCTTCAACTTCCTCGCTTACAATTAGTTCTTCAGGAAAAAATTCCTCGAAGTCGTCAATTTTTCGTTGAGTATTTTCGATAAATCGGACATCGCGTGTGACCTCTACTTTTTGCTCACTCGGTATCCAAACTCTATACCCCTTGCTGACTTCCGAATATCCCAAAAATTTTCCCTCTTTAGCTCGAGACTCAAATTTTTCCTTCTGAGGTTTGGTATTTAGGCAAAACACACGACAACCAAATTCTCTGAAGTTGCTTATATCAGGCTTCTTCCCCGTCCACTTTTCGAACGGCGTGACTCCCCCAATGCTCTTCGATGGGCACCGATTCCTAATGTAATTCGCAGTATTTACCGCTTCTGCCCAAAAACATGAGGGTAGACCCGACTGGATCAATAAGCAACGAGCCATCTCAATGAGAGTTCTGTTGTTCCTCTCAGCAACCCCGTTCTGTTCAGGGTGATAAGGAACGGTTAGACGTCGTGTAATACCGTATTTCTTTAACATACTATCGAATTCGCTACTGGTGTATTCCGTACCGTTGTCTGATTGGAAACATTTAACTTTTCGGTTATGCCGATTTTTAACCATCGCGAGATACTCCTTTGTGACTTCTAAAACCTCGCTTTTGGATTTCAAGAAACGAACTTTGCACCACCTAGAGTAATCGTCAATAAATTCAATGTAGTATCGCGCTTGACTCATGGATTGTACACGCATTGGTCCACATACATCTGAATGTATCAACTCCAACAGCTCGCTCGTTCTTTTTGACTCTTTCGGAAAAGGCGCCCGGATCATCTTCCCCTGAAGACAAACATCGCACACAATCGCGTCCTTTTCGAGTACCGAAGGTTTTAGGTTTTCTAGTCCCCGCACTAACCCCTTGTTAATAGCGTCATTCAAATCTCGCACGTTCAAATGTCCGAGACGTCTATGCCAAATTTCGATAGTACCTTTCGACGAATTCACCGCGAAAACCGATCCAACGTCTGTTATTTGCCGCGCGTAATACAGTCCACCTATTCGATCTGCAATCAGCTTCACTTTCCCATCGGCTCCGATTACAAAAGCATTGTCTTTCTTGAAGGTTACTTCAAAGCCGTTGTTGGTCATTTTTCCTACCGATAACAGATTTGTACGTAGGTCCGGAACTAACAGCGCGTTGTTCAAAGAAATATTTTTTAACTCACCGTTGACGTCAGCAACAAAAGCAGCCTTCCCTCTAGCTGTGACATCCGTTGAACCGTTGTTCGCGAGATTCAACTTTCCACAATCCGAACTCACTTCGCAGAAATCCTCTAAATTGTTGCAAAGATGAGATGTGGCACCGCTATCCAAACACCACTTGGACTTTTTTCCGGGAACGTCCGTAAATAACGACAATTCAGACACATTCATACAGACATTTTCGGCATTGCTTGCGGAATCACGTCCTTTGTTTTTGCATTCAGCAGCCTTGTGTCCTATCTCACGACATTTATGACATCGATATTTAAATGGTATCTTATTACCTTTCTGCCTTTTATCTGCCGCTGCGCTGTCTGCTTGTTGAGCGGTTTTCCGACGCCACTGATTGTTTTTACTCCACAACGCCTTCTCAGAATTTCGTCTGGGCTCACTTCTGGCAGCGCTTTCTTCGACAATCTTGATTCGTAGCACTTCCGGTGTAGGCAACTGATCCCTGCTTTCTATTGCACACCTAAAGTTTTCGAAACTGCTTGGAAGGCTATACAATAACATTATCGCTAGGAGATCGGGATTAATTTTTACCTCCATTTCGTCGAGTTTGTCGACCGCATCGAAGAATTTATTTATATGTTCACGAACGTCGTCGTTTTCGGTCATACGCAGCTGTTTCAGCAATGTAGCCTTTCTAGCAGGACCCTTCGACTGGTATATGCTTTCTAATTTCAGCCATACATCTCTGGAAGTCGTACATCCTTTAATTTGTTTGAGTTGTGACGGGCTTATTGCTAGTGTATCGGATTTCGCCTTATTGTCAGATTTCTCCCACGCATTGGCCGCTGCAATCGACTCTGCATTCCCAGCTACGACTTCTGGTTTCTTGTTCACGCCGTTGACGTAGTCAAATGCATCGTTTTTTATTAACAGGGCTTCCATCTGCATCTTCCAAGTATCATAGTTTTCCTTGTTAAGGCTTTCAATTCTTGCAACATTGGTTCCACTCATTTTCACTTGGCACTTTTTATCACTTATCTATCACTTTGTCAATTTTCAATTGTTTTTGGACTCACTCACGGTTTCGCGACGCGACACGTTCTGGGCCCATAACCTGTTAGGGTCAATGGATCTACAGCAGTGGTTGTAAGTCTATATTGAAGTAACAAATTAACAATAGAAATATAAAAAGGCGTGAGTGTAAGCGTTAGAATAACTCGACTCATCACACACAACTGTTCGTGCTTGGAAGTTGCTGCGCTCGGATGAAGTACTAGGGTTCCGACGACACTCGACCAACACCGAACAGGGAACAAATCGCTCTAACAGACACACAGTTAAAATTTAAATATATCTAAGTCGAACTCCACAAACTTTAATGAGGGTAAAATTACAAATGGAACATGTTTCGGCAGAACACGACTGCCATCATCAGCCCTAATTTAACAAGAGATTAATGATACAATTGATGAATTACATGAGGGGTTCTTACCTTAAAGAATTTTAAAAATTATGTCCTAGATCAAAATTTCTTTCAATTTAGTAATAATTTTTATTCACAAAACTCAGGCTTAGCAATGGGTTCTAATTTGTCACCTCTTTTAGCAGAAATATTCATGAAGATCAGTTTTTAAGTTCTTCACCCTTTAAAGATCATTTTCTCTTTTGGTACAGATATGTAGATGACATAATTGTTTTATTCAAAGGATCTGATTCTGAACTTGATAACGCACTCAGCAACTTAAATTTTTTAAACCAATACATTAAATTCACCGTTGAAATTGAAATAAATTCCCAAATTCTCTTTTTAGACTTGTTAATCACTAGAAATAATAACACTTTTAAATTTGACATTTATAGAAAACCTAGTATCACAGATTGCGTAATACCTTTTGACTCTTGCCACCCTGTTTCCCATAAATTTGCAGCTTTTAATTCCTTTTTCCACCGATTATTTTCTATACCACTATCAGATTCATCTTTTCAAAGAGAACTTAATAACATTAAACAAATTGCTTCAAATAATGGATATTCTTTGAAAACTATAAATAAATTATACTATAGATACTATAACAAATTTAAATACACACACCACTTGGTTAAAAATCCTTCAGAAACAATTTCCTTTTCAAATTCATTAACATACTTTGGTGTCGTCTCAGAGAAATGTTCAAAAATATTTAAGAAAAACGGTTTTAAAGTTTCATTTAAAACAGATAACAACTTATCCAGATTTTTTATTAAAAATAAAGATCCATTAGACTAGAAATCGTCATCAGGTGTATACAAATTGAACTGCTCTTCTTGTGAGTCATTCTACATAGGTCAGACAGGTCGCAAAATATCAGACCGTATTAAAGAACATTTCAGGCACATCTACAACAACACAGATTTTGTTCCTCCTCTATCAACACCTTCTTCTTTCGCCAATCATATATTAATAACGAAACATAGTTTTTCACCATCAAATTCCAAATTGATTCATAAATGCAATAAAGGCCAGAAATAAGACTTTGGAAATAAGGAAAGAAAACAGATCTTGTTCAAATGAACAGAGTAACTTCAATAATCCCATTATTAATTCACTATTTTAATTTTTACCACTCAAACAAACTTACAAGATTCTCCTTGATCCATTTTAATTTTTACATTTTATAAAATGTTGTTTTTACGAAATGTTTTAAAAATCATGTACCCTTTTCAAAACGTCAAATTTAATTCAAAATAACGTCAACGTCAAAGCAAATGCGGAAAAATATACTGGGCACTCCTTTCGCCGAACCTTTGCTACTCTCCTGGCTAAATGATGTTCTGCAACTTAAAAGGGCCGGAGGATGGAAATGCTCAAGAGTGGTCGCAAGCTATGTTGTAGAATCGGTAACAAATAAAATACAAGTGGACAACAAAATCTTTCAAGTCAACAGTAGAGAACGCCGTTCATTTCTTGAAATGAATAATGTAGATGTTTGCACTTCTTCCCGTCATCCAGAATGGAGTTCAAGCACTTCGAGCGCGAATAAAGAAGAAAATATAAAAGAAGATATTCATCAATATCAATATTTACTGTAAATACAATGACCAATTGTCAGTTCTATATTACTTTAAATAAAAACGACGCTTAAAATACTGAATGTCTTAATTTTTTTGTGTTAGTGTTACCTTCCTCTGGTGAAATTTCTTTCATGGAACACGAATGACATACGTTGACCCACGGACTGTAAAAAAGTGCCGTTTACAATGGAAGATATTTGTCAGTGAATGTCGACTTACAGAACAGGTATCGCTAAAACGAATTAAAATAAAAACTGTTTGTGTATGTAAATAGAAACAGGTACTAACCTACCATAATATGCACACGTTAAACTAGGTTACTAATAATAAACTCTCCAACTTACATGGGATGCAATCCTTTTTCGTGTGACGTGCCGTAAACACACCGATATATTTAAGACACCTGACGTTGGATTTTCGGGATTTGAAAAACGTTTCATGTACAGAGAAGCGGCGCACTTCGTGTGCATTACCGAACTCTTAATTAACAAATTATTATTAGTATTTGCTCAATAATAGAGCGAAGGTATAACACATAGCCCGCCACTCGACTGAAGGCTATTGACGTGCTTTACATGTGGTTAAATTTCTTGCTAGGACTTTCATAACAGCCTGTATATGTGGGCATTGTTAGCTGTGCCCGGACAATGTAAACAATGTTCATTGGAGGAGCTCATTGTGGAGAATATTTTCGTAATTAACCACATTAAATTTTCTAGCACATTCCCTCAACTAAACTTCGATATTTTCTGGCACGTTATCTATTGTAACCATTGACTCCTTACAGATTGTGAACTGATTTCTGGAGTACATTTGCTTCAGTTTTACTTGCTTTGTTCTAATAATGTAACTATTATTATCTTCCACTAAATGAAACGTTAAATTTTATGAAATATTTACCAGATAAAATGACTCTTAGGACATTGTGCAAATCACCGCTGGCTCCATCGACATCCGGTGCTGGAATTCTTACTGTTCCACCAATTTTTTCATCAGTGATGTTTTCGGTATGACTCTCATCATTTTGGTCCTCAACCTGAGAAAATCAAATAAATATTATCACGATAAAGCAAAACAATGTGTGAAAAAGGAATTACCACATTACACACAAGTAGTAAACCGCGGTAACGAACCTACCTTTATCACCGCGACAAGGCAGGAGGTTATCGATATAACGTTAGGTACGCCGTTCGTGTGCCGAGTTATTCGTGAGTGGCATGTTTCATCTGAACCTACGCTCTCGGATCACAGGTACGTAAGATTCGATATTGAATCCCCGCCGGAGACGGTCGAAAGGTACAGAAATCCAAGAAACTGTGACTGGCAACTCTACAGAGAGGAACTAGTCCAGGGGTTGGAAGAATGTCCCTCGAGACCTCAAACTCCGGCGGGAGTTGAAATAATGAACGAATGCATTACAGCAGCCATAAGGAGAGCTTATGAGAACAACTGCCCACTCAGAGAGAGAAAGGTCAAACGGGAGACCAAGTGGTGGAACCGTGAACTTTCCGAGATGAGAAGGGAGGTACGGAGATTGTTTAACAGGGCCAAAAGGACTGGGAGATGGGAAGAATACAAGACTTCCCGTCTAGAATATGGTTACGCAGTGAGGGAGGCGAAAAACACCTCATGGAGGAGGCACTGTGAGGAGATCGAAAGAACTCCGGAATGTGCCAGACTCCAGAAAGCCTTGCTGAGGGACAATCGGGGTAAGATTGGAACTCTGCAAAGACCTCATGGGGGATACACTGAATCGAGTGAGGAGTCTCTGGAACTCCTTCTAGAGACACACTTCCCGGGGAGTGTATCCTCGGCAAATGCAACAAACATTCCAAACCTAGACATACCGAGTCATCGGGCGTCCAGGGAGGAGTGGAAACTTGCCGATAGGCTGGTTAACAAAACAAGACTTGGATGGGCAGTGAAATCTTTCAAACCATTCAAATCTCCAGGAATCGACGGAATTCTTCCGCTGATGCTTCAACAGGGATTCGAGGAATTAGCCTCCCCCCTGTGCGCATTACTCAGGGCCAGCCTGGCCTTGAAGTACGTGCCAATGGGCTGGAAGAAAGTGAAAGTGGTATTTATACCAAAACCAGGGCGAGAAACATACGCCCGGGCGAAATCCTTTCGACCAATAAGCCTAACATCATTTCTCCTTAAGACCTTGGAGAAACTGATTGACAGGTATATCAGAGACGATGTTCTGGTAAACGCCCCTTTACATCGGTACCAATTTGCCTATCAATCTGGAAAATCATGCGAGATGAGCATCCACGAGCTTACTCGTAGGATAGAAGGAACCCTGGAGAATCGAGAGATTGCGTTGGGGGCCTTTCTGGACATAGAGGGTGCTTTCGATAACACCTCATTCAACTCTATTGCGGAAGCAACTAAGAGGCGGGGTATAGCTCCTGTGGTAGTGGAATGGATCGACTCGGCCTTAAAAGGCAGAGAGATTTCATGCATCATCGGCCCGGTAACTAGGGGGGTGGTGGCAGCCAGAGGATGCCCACAGGGAGGCGTTTTATCGCCTTTATTGTGGTCACTCGTGGTCGACGACCTCCTGGGGAACCTGGAGCAGACAGGAGTTCACGCACAAGGTTATGCGGACGATATCACCATACTCGTAAGCGGCAAGTTCGGAGGGGCTGTATCAGAAATGATGCAGCGGGCTCTGACAGTCGTCGAGAGATGGTGCACTGAGAAACAGTTGTCGGTTAACCCCGATAAGACTGAAGTCATGGTCTTCACAAGAAGGAGGAATCTCATCGATTTGAAGAGGCTCCGACTGTGGGGAAAAGAATTGCGGATAGGGAAAGAAGTCAAGTACTTGGGACTAATGCTAGATACCAAACTTAGTTTCAAACCCCATCTAGAATACATCACCACCAAGGCTACTCGGGCCCTATGGGCCTGTAGAGGCATGGTGGGAAAGACGTGGGGATTAAAACCAGAAATGGTTCACTGGCTCTACACCAAGGTCATAATTCCCACGGTAACATACTCTTCGATAATTTGGTGGCATAAGGCGTCTGGAAAGCACGCTACAAGGCTTTTAGGGAAGCTGCAAAGACTTGCCTGCCTTGGAATAACGGGAGCAATGAATACAACGCCTACCGCAGCCATGGAAGTGCTCCTGAACCTCCCTCCGCTACACCTTTTGGTGAAATCGGAGGCAATGAAGGCAGCATACAGGCTTGTAAGTGCCGGATATGGCAAGACCCACGTTAGAAGGGGATACCACACCGAGATATTCGGGAAAATACGGAACGATTGCGTGCTGAGCATGCAATCGGACCGACTCAGGACAGAGTATGACTTTTGTAAACCCTTCGAGGTAGTCATACCGAGAAGGGAGGAGAGGGTCGATACCCGGAAACTGAGGAATAACAACGGAACCATCTGGTACACGGATGGGTCCAAAACAACAAAGAGCACTGGGGCAGGGGTAGCTGGAGAAGCACCGGGGGATGACATGAGCATCAACCTGGGCTCCTTGGCAACCGTGTTCCAAGCAGAAATCACTGCTATTGACATCTGTGCCGGGGAAATAATGAGGAGGGGCTGTGCAAACAGGCGGATCTACATTATGACTGACAGTCAGGCAGCGCTTAAAGCTCTGGAGAGTGTCGAAGTACGCTCCAGAGTTGTGAAAGAATGTCTCGAATCGCTTGTGGAACTGGCAAAACACAACAGAGTGACTCTGTGGTGGGTGCCGGGACACAAGGGATTTGAAGGAAATGAAAAAGCTGACCTCCTAGCCAAAGAGGGAGCGAAAACACCTTTGATAGGCCCAGAGCCCACTTGTGGGATCGCACATGAGACTGCAAAAAGGATGATTCAGGGCTATATCAACAGAGAACACCACATCCATTGGAATAACATTCCTGGACAGAGGCAATCGCGGATGTTCATGGAAGGCCCGTCAAAAAAGCGGTCAGAAGAAATCCTGAGATTGAGCAGGAGACAACTGAGAAAGGTAGTTGGACTCTTCACGGGACACTGCTGTCTCATGAAACACCTCACCACAATCGGGGTGAAGCAAGATCCTGATTGTAGGATGTGCAGGGAGGAGGAAGAAACTCCACTACACATACTATGCGAGTGTCCAGCGCTTGAGGCGGGGAGGCTTCGACACTTCGGGTTGACGTATGTTGAACCGAATGACATAAAACATATGCCCATAGATTCTGTGCTGAAGTTCATCAACAGCACAGGCCTTATGGAGTAGGCTTGCTAAGTGGGGCACAATAAGCTGAAGCTTCAGTGCAGCGGGGTCTGAACCGCGCCCCTTAAGAATAATAATAATAAATTACCACATATCCTACCATTTCTTCTTCTTGATCTTCAATTACTTGGTTATCGTTTCTTTCTTTATTACTTTTCGTTATTGTAGATTTCTGTTTAACACTTTTTACGATTTGTATTCACTCTTCCTCCGTGTTAATTTTAGATATTACGTCTGTTGAATTTTAATGGTCGAATAATAATTCTCGTTATTGAACCAATCGTTACCTAGCGGTTATCACAAAAACGATGAAAACTTTGTGACAATCAACTGAAAATACCCTACCGAGATAGCTAAACCCACTCGTTCATTAACGACTCAATTTTAACGAAGGCGTAGTTTAATAACGACTGACATTTCTTACAAAATAACCCCTTTCGTTACCCTAACGAAGAATCGGTAAGTAACGATGTCGTTATGAGTTACAAAATATAGCTGTTAGTCAGGTGATCTTAATATACAAGAATGTATTTGTACTCTCCGTATTTTTGAGCTTATATGTCTGTTAAATCGACCTGACACCTAGCATTCATTTCATTAAAAATCATTGGTTTTACAACGAAGCCTTTTTTCAGTCTACTACTTTTTCTCTAACAGGATTCACATGATGCTTTTTTTGTAATGTTTTTATATTTACTCTTTTTCCATTCGGTTTCGTCCACCATGACCAACCTTAAGGGTAGGATCCTTCCGTGTTATTCTTCCTGAACTATGAGAACAATGTAAGAAAAGCGACTGAAGCAATTCTGATAAAATTTTAACAGAACACACTTTTTACTCTGTGTTATTTTGAAAATCCTACTGCTAGTGGTTTTGCAAAAAAAAAAACAATTAAAAACCATTCAAGTTTAGAAAAAAATGATGAGATTGAGACTTACTTTCTGAAAGCCGTTATGCTGATTCTGAATCCGAAAACCAAAACAAATTTTGACCCGTGGTTTTAAAAAATATAGATCGAAAGGCTGTTCCGATAGAGACGTGGGCGTGAACGTATTTCACTGGGTCAACCAATCGTCTTTACTGCGTCTATCGGTACCTACTATTGATTAGGGGTTCCCATAAATTATTGAGATTCAGGCAAATTTCTTTAATTGTTACCATCTTCATGATTATTATACAATGTGTTGTTTGCATCGTTCTAACTATTATATTACTACGATTATATTGTGGATTTGAAATTTGTCACAGGTATACCTATTTTATTACTTTGTTATGTTTTTTTTGTTTGCCACCATCACAGCATCTATGCGGTACCACCACCGTTGTTAGGTACCTGATATTCACCCTTCGGAATGAAGCTATTATGAATACGTAATTTTTGGTGATTTGCGACAAGTCGGATTATTTGTTCAGAAGCGTTTGCCTTTTGCAGATCTCCTCCAATATATTTTATGTATATTTCCCATTCAGGATGTGACGGTTTCTACAAATTTGGTAGTGAGCAGGTACAAATACTATAATTAATAATATTTCCTATTATAAATGTTATAAAAAATGTTTACTATGAAAGTCTAAAATTATTTTTTTTATATTTTTTTTTCGAGAATTTTTATTTTGCAAAAATGGTTTATGTATGTAAAGAGTTGTTTCTTTATGTACGCTGAAAACTAAACTCATTTTCCAACGTCATTGATGAGCGGTGGGTGGGAGGCAAAAACCTCATGAGACCAATTTTATGCAGAATTTATTGGAGAATATACACACACCAGAAAAATCTAGGGATATATGTAAATTTTGAAAACTTATATACTTTTTTACAGTTTAAAGTATGTTTTCCAATTTTTAATTTTATTTCAAATTAAACTTAATACAATTTAACCCATTTTATTAATTTTTGTATGAAATAAGCTTAATTTAAAAAAAATATGTTTATCAAAAGCAAAATAAAAATAATTTTCTGGCCCCTAATATAGAATATTATGTCCACCCCTATTGTTTAAGACAGCTCTGCATCGTCGAGGCATGCTTTCCACCATGTCATCTATGGTCTTTTGTGGAATTTCTTGCCAAGCTGAATTTAATGCTGCGACTACATCCTGTCGATTCTTCCGGAGAAGGCTCATACGCATTGTTCTCCCGAATGTATTCCATGCAAGTTCGATAGGATTCAAATCATCCGACTTGGCTGACCATTGTAGCCTTGCTGCTGTTAGCCTTGCTGCATATGGTCTTGCATTATCCTGCATTGACATAAAGTTGTCGCCATAATTATTGGCATAAGGCACGACAACAGGTGCTAGAACAATATCCCTATAACGGGCTGCAGTTAGCTATCTCTCATTCAAAACGAGATCCGTTTTTCTTCCGATTTGTATTCCACCCTAAACAATGATTCCGCTATCTTGTTGAGGATGGACCTCCTGCACATGTGGCAAGCGGTTTGCACCACCAGGCTCTCTCCACACGCAGACTCTTCTGGAATATGGGTATATACCAAACCGGAACTCATGCGAAAACAGAGTGTTTACCCATTGATACAAATTCCAATCAACATCTTCCCGAGCCCATTGATATCGAGCTAGAGTATAAATTGGCTTCCCGTAATCTGTTTCTATTGGTATCAGAACCGACAGTCACTTGATGCACTAGGTGCAGACGTAAGTTGAGATTTGGAGCTGTTATGGTGCGGCTTCTGCGAACATTTAAACGAATAAATCTGTTATGAATCGGGGTTGTTACTCCATTTCGCTCTGTATGACGTTCAGAAACGTCGCCGGTTTCACGATAACGTGCGTTTAAACGCGATATCACACTTTGGTGTGTGCCCAAACGTTGAGCAACATAAAGTTGCCCCGAACCCGATTCGAGCATCCCTATTGCCCTGCGCATTTCGTCTGGACTTAAAGGTCTTTGTGCAATTGTCTTTTCTGATTAACACGAAGAGATGTGTTCATGAGTTCTAGATTTTTATCAGAATTATCTTTGAAGAAAAGGAGTGACTCTGATATCGGTATACGAACTAAAGGTGTAAAACTTAAAAAAAATGCGGAAACAAGGGAAAACATTTTAAGCATTTCAAACATTTTAAGTTGTCTACTACACAAAAAGGACCAAAGTGTTTAAAAATTTGCAATATTATAAGTGATTTAAATCAAATTGGTAAAATATTATTAATTATTAATTAAGATAGATTTTTCTGGTGTGTGTATATAAGTCCTATAACATTTTCTCATCGGAGTTACCGTTTACGAGAAAAAGGCAGAAAGGCTTCATGACGTCACGTTCGGGAGCGGTTTTTTGAGCAAAATTTCTTCCAAAAAGTCTAATTTGCTTAGACTGCTTGGAGATATGATTTTTGTAGGAAATTTTATCAGCTTTAATGATTTTGTTCCAATGATTTTTTACGTAGGACATAGTTTTCATGTTATAAGCGAAAAACCGATAAAAGTCAGAATTTTTCGACTTTGCACCTATTTTGGAGTAGAGAGAGGCACACTTAAAAAAATCATATCTTTCGTAATATACAACCCAATCCATCAAATGAGACATCCAGAAACTAGGAAAACATTGCTCTTTCATAAAAACAGTATTGCAAAATTATTTGAGATCGATTTGCGTTGTAATCCGGGCAGAAAAATTGATTTTGTTGGAAGTTTCAAATCAACCCCCAAATTTGGCGCCCCGTAGAACAGAAACTGTTGGTAGCAAACAAAAAATAAATACAACCAAAATTTATTATTCAACCACAATTTTGTTCTCTACATATTGCGTCGCGGTGCAGTGTTTTCAAAATGAAAATGCTTTATTTAAAATAAGAATAAAATAACATTAAAAAGTATAAACCAAAGAAAATAAAACTTACATACTGTGAAAATAAGAATATCTGAAAATGACTCCTCAGGATTTCAAACTATTTTTGAAACCTTTTTAATCTTTAGTTTGTTTTGTATTGAAACCTGGAACTCCAAAATACCTTACTACTATTAAGGACCTATTAAGGACTATTTTCGAGTTTGTAGGAACGGAGTTTCTCCTGAAAAGTGGGGAACTTTCTATCGAAAATCAGAAATAGCTATTTTTGAAAACAGGTGAACATTCACGTCTCTCACAAACCGAGAGAATCTCTTCTGAGAATTTTCGTGAGAATTGTCATTGCAAACTGGAAAAGCAAACGGCACTTCCACATCAACGTCCTCATGAGAATATTCAGTTCCCCATAGGAGAACTTTCCATAGGAATGATCCCTGGTTATCTCTCGAACTCGAAAATAAGGGTCCTGGTCACTACAGGACCCTAAAATTGCAAAATTTCTTAATTTTTCAGGACTTGATGAGTGAACTCAAACTGATTAAAAGTAGTTACTTTTATTTAAATATTTATATATATATATATGTGACCAGGACCCTTATTTTCGAGTTCGAGAGATCACCAGGGATCATTCCTATGGAAAGTTCTCCTATGGAACTGAATATTCTCATGAGGACGTTGATGTGGAAGTGCCGTTTGCTTTTCCAGTTTGCAATGACAATTCTCACGAAAATTCTCAGAAGAGATTCTCTCGGTTTGTGAGAGACGTGAATGTTCCCCTGTTTTCGAAAATAGCTATTTCTGATTTTCGATAGAAAGTTCCCCACTTTTCAGGAGAAACTCCGTTCCTACAAACTCGAAAATAGTCCTTAATAGGTCCTTAATAGTAGTAAGGTATTTTGGAGTTCCAGGTTTCAATACAAAACAAACTAAAGATTAAAAAGGTTTCAAAAATAGTTTGAAATCCTGAGGAGTCATTTTCAGATATTCTTATTTTCACAGTATGTAAGTTTTATTTTCTTTGGTTTATACTTTTTAATGTTATTTTATTCTTATTTTAAATAAAGCATTTTCATTTTGAAAACACTGCACCGCGACGCAATATGTAGAGAACAAAATTGTAGTAAATTTTGGTTGTATTTATTTTTTGTTTGCTACCAACAGTTTCTGTTCTACGGGGCGCCAAATTTGGGGGTTGATTTGAAACTTCCAACAAAATCAATTTTTCTGCCCGGATTACAACGCAAATCGATCTCAAATAATTTTGCAATACTGTTTTTATGAAAGAGCAATGTTTTCCTAGTTTCTGGATGTCTCATTTGATGGATTGGGTTGTATATTACGAAAGATATGATTTTTTTAAGTGTGCCTCTCTCTACTCCAAAATAGGTGCAAAGTCGAAAAATTCTGACTTTTATCGGTTTTTCGCTTATAACATGAAAACTATATGTCCTACGTAAAAAATCATTGGAACAAAATCATTAAAGCTGATAAAATTTCCTACAAAAATCATATCTCCAAGCAGTCCAAGCAAATTAGACTTTTTGGAAGAAATTTTGCTCAAAAAACCGCTCCCGAACGTGACGTCATGAAGCCTTTCTGCCTTTTTCTCGTAAACGGTAACTCCGATGAGAAAATGTTATAGGACTTATATACACACACCAGAAAAATCTATCTTAATTAATAATCTTTAATTTTACCAATTTGATTTAAATCACTTATAATATTGCAAATTTTTAAACACTTTGGTCCTTTTTTGTGTAGTAGACAACTTAAAATGTTTAAAATGCTTAAAATGTTTTCACTTGTTTTCGCATTTTTTTTAAGTTTTACACCTTTAGTTCGTATACCGATATCAGAGTCACTCCTTTTCTTCAAAGATAATTCTGATAAAAATCTAGAACTCATGAACATTTCTCTTCGTGTTATTCAGAAAAGACAATTGCACGAAGACCTTTAAGTCCAGACGAAATGCGCAGGGCAATAGGGATGCTCGAATCGGGTTCGGGGCAAGTTTATGTTGCTCAACGTTTGGGCACACACCAAAGTGTGATATCGCGTTTAAACGCACGTTATCGTGAAACCGGCGACGTTTCTGAACGTCATACAGGGCGAAATGGAGTAACAACCCCGATTCATAACAGATTTATTCGTTTAAATGCTCGCAGATGCCGCACCATAACAGCTCCAGATCTCAACTTACGTATGCACCTAGTGCATCAAGTGACTGTCGGTTCTGATACCAATAGAAACAGATTACGGGAAGCCAATTTATACTCTAGAAAACCCTGGAGGAGTCCACCATTAACAAGAGTCAATCGCGGAGCTCGATATCAATGGGCTCGGGAAGATGTTGATTGGAATTTGTATCAATGGGTAAACACCCTGTTTTCGCATGAGTTCCGGTTTGGTATATACCCATATTCCAGAAGAGTCTGCGTGTGGAGAGAGCCTGGTGGTGCAAACCGCTTGCCACATGTGCAGGAGGTCCATCCTCACCAACATAGCGGAATCATGGTTTAGGGTGGAATACAAATCGGAAGAAAAACGGATCTCGTTTTGAATGAGAGATAGCTAACTGCAGCCCGTTATAGGGATATTGTTCTAGCACCTGTTGTCGTGCTTTATGCCAATAATTATGGCGACAACTGTATGTTAATGCAGGATAATGCAAGACCATATGCAGCAAGGCTATTCACTAAATTTTTGGAAGAACAGCAAATTTCGGTTTTACAATGGTCAGCCAAGTCGGATGATTTGAATCCTATCGAACTTGCATGGAATACACTCGGGAGAACAGTGCGTATGAGCCTTCCCCGGAAGAATCGACAGGATGTAGTCGCAGCATTAAATTCAGCTTGGCAAGAAATTCCACAAAAGACCATAGATCACATGGTGGAAAGCATGCCTCGACGATGCAGAGCTGTCTTAAACAATAGGGGTGGACATAATATTCTATATTAGGGGCCAGAAAATTATCTTTATTTTGCTTTTGATAAACATTATTTTTTTAAATTAAGCTTATTTCCTACAAAAATTAATAAAATGGGTTAAATTGTATTAAGTTTAATTTGAAATAAAATTAAAAATTGGAAAACATACTTTAAACTGTAAAAAAGTATATGTTTTCAAAATTTACATATATCCCTAGATTTTTCTGGTGTGTGTATATTCTCCACTAAATTCTGCATAAAATTGGTCTCATGAAGTCTTTGTCTCCCACCCACCGCTCATCAATGACGTTGGAAAATGAGTTTAGTTTTCAGCATACATAAAGAAACAACTCTTTACATACATAAACCATTTTTGCAAAATAAAAATTCTCGAATAAAAAAAATATAAAAAAAATAATTTTAGACTTTCATAGTAAACATTTTTGATAACATTTATAATAGGAAATATTATTAATTATAGTATTTGTACCTACTCACTACCAAATTTGTAGAAACCGTCAAATCCTAAATGGAAAATATACATAAAATATATTGGAGGAGATCTGAACAAATAATCCGGCTTGTCGCAAATCACCAAAAATTACGTATTCATCATAGCTTCATTCCGAAGGGTGAATATCAGGTACCTAACAACGGTGGTGGTACAGCATAGATGCTGTGATGGTGGCAACAAAAAAAAAACATAACAAAGTAATAAAATAGGTATACCTGTGACAAATTTCAAATCCACAATATACTCGTAGTAATATAATAGTTAGAACGATGAAAACAACACATTGTATAATAATCATGAAGATGGTAACAATTAAAGAAATTTGCCTGAATCTCAATAATTTATGGGAACCCCTAATCAATAGTAGGTACCGATAGACGCAGTAAAGACGATTGGTTGACCCAGTGAAATACGTTCACGCCCACGTCTCTATCGGAACAGCCTTTCGATCTATATTTTTTAAAACCACGGGTCAAAATTTGTTTTGGTTTTCGGATTCAGAATCAGCATAACGGCTTTCAGAAAGTAAGTCTCAATCTCATCAACTTTTTCTAAACTTGAATGGTTTTTAATTGTTTTTTTTTTTTGCAAAACCACTAGCACTAGGATTTGCAAAATAACAGAGTTAAAAGTGTGTTCTGTTCTTTGTTCTGTCAAAATTTAATCAGAATTGCTTTAGTCGCTTTCCTTACATTGGTTCTCATTGTTCAGGAAGAATAACACGGAAGGTTCCTACCCTTAAGGTTGGTCATGGTGGACGAAACCGAATGGAAAAAAAGTAAATATGAAAACATTACCAAAAAAGCATCATGATACCTTAATCTTAACCTTATACCTTAATCTATGTGAATCCTGTTAGAGAAAAAGTAGTACACTGAAAAAAGGCTTCGTTGTAAAACCAATGATTTTTAATGAAATGAATGCTAGGTGTCAGGTCGATTTAATAGACATATAAGCTCAAAAATACGGAGAGTACAAATACATTCTTGTATATTAAGATCACCTGACTAACAGCTATATTTTGTAACTCATAACGACATCGTTACTTACCGATTTTTCGTTAGGGTAACAAAAGGGGTTATTTTGTAAGAAATGTCAGTCGCTATTAAACTACGCCTTCGTTAAAATTGAGTCGTTAATGAACGAGTGGGTTTAGCTATCTCGGTAGGGTATTTTCAGTTTATTGTCACAAAGTTTTCATCGATTTTGTGATGACCGCTAAGTAACGATTCGTTCAATAACGAGAAATAGAGCTGTTAGTTTGTCATTATTCGACCATTAAAATCCAACAGACGTAATATCTAAAATTAACACGGAGGAAGAGTGAATACAAATCGTAAAAAGTGTTAATCAGAAATCTACAATAACGGAAAGTAATAAAGAAAGAAACGATAACCAAGTAATTGAAGATCAAGAAGAAGAAATGGAAGGATATGCGGTAATAATATTTATTTGATTTTCTCAGGTTGAGGACCAAAATGATGAGAGTCATACCGAAAACATCACTGATGAAAAAATTGGTGGAATAGTAAGAATTCCAGCACCGGATGTCGATGGAGCCAGCGGTGATTTGCACAATGTCCTAAGAGTCATTTTATCTGGTAAATATTTAATAAATTTAACGTTAATATATATATATATATATATATATATATATATATATATATATATATATATATATATATATATATATATAAATTAACGTTAAATTTATTAAATATTTACCATATACTATATACCATATACCATATAAATCATATACCTCCATAATATTGCTTAACACACATTTCTAATTTTCTTTAAGGAGGTTAGGGTTCGATTATTATAAATCAACTACTTTATTTTATTTTATTATTTTAAGTTGATAGATTAACTTTTTTATGTTTTGTCCAAACTTAAAGAAAAAAAATATTATAGGAAGATCTAAACTTTATAGTTCAATAATTAAAAAAATATAAAATTAATTGAAAATCGTATATTAGAATGAGGGAATTGAGCAGTGTTCAAGCGGCAACGTTGCTTAGAATTGAAAAGTTGGCAGTATTCACTCTCTACATTATTGGAATGTGTCATTTTATTTCTGCGGCAATGAAATTAACCAAAAATGTCATTTAGAAATGATAATTGTTGTGTATTCAATTGCCAATGCGTGAGAAAGAAAAATCCCGAGCTGAAAAAGGTGATTATGAGCGTTCAGGTAAGGAGTTTTAAAAAGAAGGAAACATAACCTAAAATACGAATTCTTTAAAATTGAATTGAAGGTGAATTGAAAATAATGGTTTACTGTTGGAAACAGGTACTTGCTGCAGTGCGGGTGGATACTCGCAGTGAGCTGACTCTAAGTGATTTTGTGAAAACTGAAAAACACTTGGCCAGTTTGACAGGAATTAATTAGTTTGTATTTTTTCAACCATTGTAAATTTTGTGTTTTTCTTTTCACGTCAAGTTCATCGTTTATCAGTTTACAATCCAGTTCTTTTAAGTTTATTGAAGAAATAAGTTAAATTTATTTGTATGTTTATCTCATATTTAATTATTGTATTTATTATATTCAAAAATTAGATAATTACTTCAATAGTTAACTCGACCATTTCATTTATCTAAATAAAAAGATTAATAGAAGTTTGTACTTGTAATAATATAAAGCTTGATATTTATTGATATCTTGTTGTCAGATATGAAATATTCGAATTTCCCGCCACTTATTTCTAAATACAACGTTGCCGCTTCGCTAAAGCTAGGAGGTCGATAATTCAAAAGTAGTCATGTTTAATAATTTTTTTCGTTAACTAAAAGCTTCCTAACTGTATCGGAAAAAACATTAAAATTATCGGGAAATATCAATGTATAACATAGTTAATTTCTGTACTGCTGGCATTATTTGTTCATTAGTTAGAATAAAAAATGTGCCATTCATATGTAGAGTTGACAGATTTCCCATAAGACTACATGTAACAGTTTCATTGCATTTACTGCTTAATAAGCTTCCTAATGATCTTGGATTTTTCACAGAAAATTGTGTAATGAAATAATCTATTGAACAAAATATATTTTAGAATTTTTTCATTATTTTTGCCTAACGCCCCAACCTCCTTAAGCTAGTCCGAAAAGCACAAACCTTTTTAAAAACAAAATCCTAAATTTCGCAGAGTGTATTTGAAATCTAAGAAGGAGTAAACCAAATCTCAGACTGAAGGTCAGGAAAAGGGCACCTGAAGGAGTGCAGTTTGTGAAATAAGTGTAAAATGTGGTTGACGAAATACCGGTGCAAAAATTATGCAATGCTAACAATAAATGACATTATATAATTGTGTTTTACACTTCGTGACTGGAAAAGGTCCTTCGGTCAGCCATATTTTACACTTATCACACAAACTGCACTCTTTCAGGTGCCCTTTTTCTCCGCTTTCAAGGCCCTTTCTTACTGTCAAACATGGTTTCGGAAATGGAAGAAATGGCGTAGAAACACGTCTGCTGTCGATCTTGCAACTACCGAAAACCCATAGTTTTGTCGCTTGTTGTTTGAACCAATCGATAACCATAATTCATACAGTTTCACGAACCCACCACACAGTAATATCTATCCTTTTTAGATATAATAATACTTAAAACTGGTCCAAAACGTAACAAAGCATAATACTTCAACAAACCTGTTGACATTGGAAAGTCATGCGCACTAATTTATGACGTGGAAGAACTTGAAAAAGGTTATACAAAGAACTTACTTGTATCAAGATACGCCAAGATAACTTCTTCCCTCACTTCATTAACCTTTTTTTTCGACTTCCATTGTTTGAAAGCCACTTCTTATCATATTATTATGCATGTTTTGATTTTGCAGGTAATAAATTTGCCCGCAATTGCTTTTCTTTTTGTAACATTTCATTAGAAATGCATTTTGACGAAAACAATTTTTTTCTCACTATTTTGTTGACTCGTTGCTATAGCATACATTTTTTTCCATAGACAGACCTATATAACTCAAACGAAACTGAAACACTTTCAAAATAGATTTATGATAATATTCTACTATGGTCCGTTTTTTTAGAAGGAAGCATTGTGAAAGATAGGGACTTCAACGAACCAATAAGATAAGGTTACCATTTTGGACCACGTGACTCGTCCGCTTTACACTCGCGCACGACAACCCAACACAACAACTAAACAGCTCGTGTGTTTGTGTCAATAAAATACGGTCTAACAATTTCTAAACACATTTTGTTGGTTTTGATTACACCCTACTTTTGCATACATGTCACTCATGTCAGTACATGGACGGAGCCACCCCCATAATATGCCGATGAATTATGGGTTGCCTGCTCCTCCATTTATCCCTAATGTGTACGGGACGTGTACCACTGCTGCCATCTACTTCCTTCTTAGAAAAAACGGAGTATAGATATTCTACTGGTGTTAGAAAAAATCTTGAAGGGAGCAAGAGTTTTATAGTTTAAAAATCTCGGTCTCTTAAATTCTTGTTCCTTACGGTCGCTCGAATTTAAACTACGACCTTAATTTTTAAACTGTCTATAAAACTTCTTTCTTTTATATTTACCACTATTATTTCCACTCTCAGTTCACACTAACTACAAAAAGTTCCTCTTTGACGTTAGCTGTCGAGACTTTACTTTTCCTTATTTCACTAATTTGACACATTTCACGGTCCGCGTTGCTATGCGCAATTTATTGTTTTCGATAACAAAAATTAGACCTATTTTTAGTATTTTATATACATATAGGTTGTCCTCTTTTTACCTGTCGTTGGTCTCTTCTCCTTCGTTGCTATATTGCACTGTTTTCTCTGTCCTTTTCTCTATATTTATTTCAGTTTTATCTGCACCCTGCAGTAGGTAATACAGCGCTGGTACTTCTTTAAGATTTTTTCTATAACCAAATTAATGGTCCACTTGACGTAAATCTGTACTGATGGATATATTGTTTCATCTATTTTTAAATATTCTTCTATTTTGAAAATGTTTTATAGGTGTATTGAAGTCAATAAATATTGGATTCTAAGATGAATTATACGCACTCGAGGTTACAAGGATTTGCTTAATTGTAAAGACATGGTGTATTACAACTTCATTCAAATTAATCAACACTTCCAATCCATCTGAATACAAATCGGCGGTTTTTCAATTCAACCCAATCACTATTATCCGTTTCAAAACAAAGCTTCAGCAATGATAAATGAAAGAACGATAACAACATCGCCCCATTTGTTATTTCGGTCCAGTTATTGCGCGATTTTGATAATTAATAGTTGCGATTGTCGTAATTTTGGTGAAATAGTGTAGAAGATTAGCTTCACTCACTGCTACCAACATATTAATGTAATAAATACTCGTCCCTTTTAACACCAACGTTGATGCACCGCAAAATATGCCGGAAATTAATTCCTGTAATATAAATTCAACAACTACGCTCGCGATTTAGTGTGTAAATTATTTAATTACGGAAGTTTGAGTTCGCTCACCTCATTACTAAACGTTTGGTTAATTATGAACACGTACTGGTGGGACATCATGTTTCTGTAGACGGTTCCAAACTTCACTATTATGAAATAGAGATGTTCGATACTGTTCATCTAAACTTTGACAGCTCAAAATTTTTCTGTCCCAATAGTTACGCTCTTGGTGGTAGATGTTAATGGGAAATTTGTGCACATCAGGTTTCATTGATATTTATAATACAATCTTGTAATTGGACAGCTTGGAATTTTGAGAGTTCTGTAGGTTGCCGTGACTAGGCATTTTTTTCAAATGACTGCAACTATATGTTTTTATATTTTGTTTGTTTAGTATAATATTTACATGCAAATTATATGAAGATGCGTAATGATACTATATACGCAATAGTGTAGATGACCCCTTGTGCCAAGTCAGTCAACATCTATAATTATTCTAATCCCATGAAATGCCTTCTTCAAGCACACTATGTTTCCCCTGGTTTGAGGATAATTCTAATTAATTAACACTTGTATGAAGTTGTTAATAAATAAATACAATGTCAAAGCGCTTTTTAAGCCATCAGTGAACGTAAAAACCGAGGTACTAATTCTTACTATATTACACAGTATCCCAACCTCAACGCTAAACTTCAATTATCTGCTCCACCTCTAAGAGGTCCCCGCAATTGCTAACTCCTGCCGACACCTCCTGCTGCATTATTCATCGCGATGCAGTACACGTAATGAGATCTTTTTCGTTGCAGGAGAACAACCCCTGGGTCGAAACCACATATGACAGATGACCTTTTCACCGGCACACCAAACAGGTTCGTTCTCTAAATTTAAAATTCCCAATGGAAAAAGTTAATTATAGTCTTTTTAAGTATATTTTAACATTTTTCCATTTAGTACTATGAAAGAAGCCACTATCTCGGCGCAGCCTCTATTTTTAAATAAGTGTTTCCTTACTTTTTGCTTTTTATTTTATGTGTAGCGGATTTTTTTCCTTAATGTAGTTGAATATGATATTCTGTTGTTATTATCCTTGGTCTGTTAAAATGTAAATTATTCAACAACAGAAGAAGTGTCTGTCTAAACAAATATTGTGGCGCCAACCATTGCAACTATTGTTTCAAATTTTTGCTGTTTACAACAAAAATATACTGAAGTTTCAAAACCGTAATTTAAAAATAATTTTTTGTCTATCAAGTGTAGTAAAGACATTACGATATTTCATAATATAGTAATAGTATTTTATGATACGAGTTTTATAAGAAGCATTTTGTAAGTGCGACAAAATGCCTTATAAACGAGTTATCATACAGTATTTTTTCTACTTTGACACTTTTTATACATAATAATCAAATTTTACAATCTAGGGAATTCGGCGGCAGTTGGCTACATTTGCTAGATGCATTAACGGAGGTTATGAAAAATAATTAATTTGAAACGTCAATACTCGTACGTGACTCGTATTTTTGTTTATCCTTTTCACATGTATCAAAAACGTGGTAGTTAATTTTAACCTATCCCGAACGACCTCCAAAAATGTCTCTCGGAGATGACTGAAGCCCCTAACCTCACAATAACCTCCATAACAAACGCCCCCATACCTCAAACAGCTCGCACAGGCCCGTTCTTTTTCTTTGTGATCCGCGGTGTGGACATTGACAAGGACGAACGCGGTTTCTTGGCCCTGGAAACTCTCGATCTAACATCTACAAAATGTCTAGAATCAAATCCCGTCGCACAAACAAGTAGAACCCCCTTATCCGCGTGATCACCGGAGACACCATCAAGCATTTGAATGGCTCAAACCGCTAAAATCGCATTGACCTGACATTCGCAGCCGTTGAAATCGACTTGGACTTTACACAGCGAAGTAAGGTTATTATCATGTTAGGATTGCCAAGATTCCAATATTAAAAAAATTAATTATACTGTTTTTAGTGTAATTATTATAACACCGCTTTTGTCTATTCTGACTCGCAAAAGCGTATCGTAATGGCCTCAGTACGAACGCAAAGTAGAAAAAACATTTTATCTACTTTCTCCATTATGATAAACATTATTGTGTTTCTTAAATTCGCGTTAATGAAAAAATAACAGGGCGGATAGTCTAATAATGATCATGGTTACGAAGCTGTTTACTTTTTTCGCAATTGTTAATTCCTGTCAGTGTAGGCGAGACCGGGTGTGGTTGTCCCAAAATTACGTTTTATTTTTGGTAGCTATATTTTCGCTCCCATAGTGCCGATTTCTTTTTGTAGGATAATTACATATCTTATGTGCATACTCAAAAATCGTCGTTGCCAAATTTCAAATATACTGAGTGTTGAAAAATAATGTTTGACGTCACGTCAACTTGGGGCAAATTGTCACAGTATCTGGGGTAAGTTGTGACGAGTAAAATATATGTTAAAAACCGTCCCCGGTCTCCCCTACGTGCAAAAATGTGATTCAGAGGAAAGCTTGCCTTCTAACGTAGAACTGGCTGTTCAATCTGCTATAGGCACATTAATTCATGCAAAATGTAAACACCGTTATGAGATAGCGTACAAAAATTTTGAAGAATGTGTGGAAGTCAAGAAAATTTATGAAAACTCTGAAAATCGGAATTTCTCAAGGAAATTTTCAATTTATAATGGTAAATGGGAGTTTAAATAATTTCAGGTCGCTTTGATAGTTGGTATTTTTGGTGCTCGTCGAAACAGAAGATCACAAATTTATCGAGATTAACAGAATAACAGAAGGAAATATTCTTGGAAAGCACGATCGATTTTTTCTTACCTACAGAGGAAGTAAATCTAACCAGCAGCCTGTTCGAGTGAATACTGTTGGAGGAATTCCAAAGAAAATCGTTACTGCATTAGGAATATCTGAACCAGCAAAGTATTATACAGGTCATTGTTTTCGTAGATTGGCAGATACGGGGGCAGATATGCATACTCTCAAGCGTCATGGTGGCTGGAAAATAAAAAAAAAAACGATTGCAACGAAAATAATGATCTTTTCATTAACTGTTGTTTCAAGAAATAACGTCATGGTGCAAGAAGCCAATTTTAACTTGGGAACAGCTGCTGTTAATTTTGAAAATCTTTCCAATTGTACAATTTACATTAATAGATAGTTGTAAGCAATTTTTGCAAAAAGTCAATCTTTACTGCACTAGTGCTGTTGCAAGAGATGAAGGAGGAGTTGAAAGAAATAAGACGAGAAAACAAGGAACTCAAGAGAGAGATAGAGGGGCAGAGAGAAGAATTTAAAGAGAAGGAGAAGAGATGGGAAGGAGAGAGAGACTGGTGGAAGGAGAGAGTGGAAAAGCTGGAAGAGAGAATGGAAATCGAAGAGAGAAGAAAGAGGAAGAACAACATCGTGATAACAGGATGGGACGGGGAAAGAAAAAGTCATGTAAAAAAAGAGGATGTAGAGAAGTTTTTGAAGGAAAATGTAGAGGATAGTAAAGTAAAAGATTGTTACAGGATTAACAAGGATCAAGTATTGGTGGAGATGGAGGGATGGGGTGAGAAGGAAAAAGAGGAGATAGAGAGGGTGCAAGACGGAATGTTAGAGAGAGCACAAGCGGGGGTGTGTGTGGTAGGTAGAAAAAAGTGTGGAGCCTGGCGTTTGCGGATGATGTGGTAATGGTGGCAAAGAGTGAAAGGGAAATGAAGGAAATGATAAAGAGTTTAGGAAAATATGTGAAGAAGAAAAGACTAGAAGTGAATGTAGAGAAAACAAAAATGCTGGTCTTCAATAAGAGAAAGAGGAAGAACGAAGAGAGTGATTGGAGGTGGGAGGGAGAAGTAATAGAACAAGTAAAAGAATTCAAATACTTGGGGTATGTGTTCAATGAAAGAGCCACAGATAAGGCACATATTAGAGAACTGGCAAGAAAAGCGAACAAGGTGATAGGATGTGTATAGGGAATAGGAGAGAGAAGGTGGGGAGGCGATTTTAAGAGGACAATGATGATGTTTGAAAGTCTTATTGAAAGCATGTTGTTGTACGGAGCAGAGGTCTGGGGATGGAAAGAACAAGAGGAGATAGAGAGGGTGCAAGAGAAATATCTGAGGTGGGTGCTAGGGGTGGAGATAGAAACGCCAGGGTACATAGTGAGAGAAGAATGCAAGAGGAATAGGTTGAGAGTGAAAGCGGGAAAAAGAGCGGTCAAGTTCGAAGACAGGATGGAAGGGAGGAAAGAATGTAGGATACTAAAGGAGTGCTGGAGAGAAAAAAAGAAGAATTCAGAGGAGAATGATAGGGAGAATTACTACAGGAGGAATGGGTATGCAAGCAAAGAAATAGAGAAACTGAGAGAAAGAGGCGTGTGGATGAATGTAGAACTAAGTGAAAGAGATAAGGATACGGATAGACAAGAGAGGAGAGAAAGAATTAGAGAATCCAAATACAACGGGAAGTACGGAAGATGCATGATCGAGGAAGTACCGAAGTATTTGGGGAGGGAGAGCGAGAAAGAAAGAAAGATGATGGCGAGGTTTAGGAGCGGAAATGAAGAGAGGGAAAATAGGTATTGGGCAGAAGATGGAGGAAGAATGTGTAGAATGTGCTATGAGGAAAGAGAGACGATTGAGCATATGTGGAACGAGTGCAGTGAGATGAAACAAAGAGAGAGGAAAGAAAGAGAGGAAATACTGAATGTATATGGAAGGGAAATTAAATGGATGAAAGAGGTATGTAAGAGGAGGGAGAAGGGAGAAGAGGAAAGGGGAGGGGAGAAGAAATAGAGAATTTTATTTAGTTTTTTTTTTATTATTATAATTGTTAAGTTTACTTATATATGTATAGGAATCAGAAAGTCTACAGGGCAAATAAAGATTTATTATTAAACATAAAGGAAGTTTTCGTTGTTAAAGATGAAAATTTACGATTTTCCACTCAACAACATAATAAAGGCTCTTAACACACTTTTCTAGTGCAGTTTTGACCAAAATTTGTTATGTTTTAAAAATATTATTATTTGTAAATGATATTTGTATTTATTTTAAGCAAATGATGAATCCAGCTTTCAACATATCTGAGAAGAAACAAAAAACTGTTATTCGTATGAATTGCATCAGTAGATTGAGACACAGAGCAGCTTGATTTACTTTACAACTATTGTTTTATACATACTTTTTTTTCTGATTGCCTATCTAAACTCTTCGTAGTATGCGAGCGAATAAATTTCGGACAATTAGGTTAGTAAAATTATGACAATAAGGCCTAAACCACATTTAACTTTTCAATGACAGTAAATTTGATGTCCGAAATTTATTCGCTGGCATAGTACATCAGCTTAAAGATACGCTTAGGCATACCTCAACTATTTGTAAATTTTTGATGATTTTTGTGCGTTCTTTCCAAGTTATAATCTATCATAACAATATTCTGAAATCTCTTTCCCTTTGAATGGGAGGACTTGGGTATGACACAAAACTTTGAAGACACCACGGAACGGATGTTGATAAATGAACATAACGTCAGCGGTTGACGTACACTGTCCTTGTACATTATACACTGTCAACCTTTGATGTCATTTTGTTCATAACACCTTAGATATCTTAATAACAATTTTTAAGCACAACTGCATCTTTAATACTTGTTTACATCTTGGTTACCATGATTGAAAATGGAACATTACGTCCGCAAAGTAAAAGCCCGTAAAGAAAGGCCCTCAAAATTATCACAAAAGAAATCACATTTCATCATAGATTAGCAGTTGTGCGTAAAAGGTTGTACGTACCTCTGGCGTAAACACTTTTCTTTCAGCCCTCGATACATAAATTACTATTGTTTATATCAGTTTGTTCTACTGATAACAATTTATTATTAACTTTTTAAATTGCGAATAATTAAATTATTGATTATTCAAAATCAAAACAAAATGTTGAGTTATTATGAAATCGTGTAGAACACAGTACTTTTTTTGATTTTGATTTATGAAGTTCTTAGAATTTTTTCAACAATCAGTCTTTATATTTAAGAAAGAATAAAATGTTTTAAGAATCGGGAATAATTATACCGGACCGGTGGATTGTCCCGGCGCATCCACCATTTCAATATACATTATATGTACCAATTTTTTATAGCTTTTACTTTAACTGATTCTGTTTCATTAAAGGTAATATTAATAATTAATAATAATAAAAATGAATCGTAGTAGTAATTTTACAGTACAATAGACCAGCAGTGAAAAAGAGAACTCACTGTGCCCTGTGTAGTCACGCGTTGGTTGCGCGGAAAAAGAAAACATTTGGGTTCCATCAACCCCCGTGGTGCCACCGGACCCTGAAGATCAAAATGCAATGAAGTATCTGATTGCCATCATTAACAGTTTGATCTTGACTGCCGCCGGTGTGAAAAAAATCTAAAAATCTAAATTAAAAATCCGAAAAACTCTAAACAGGCAATGCAGTTCAACAACGCGATCTAAATGTCGGAAGATTCTAGGGGTTCCCGAACCTACAGGTGATTTAACGCAACGTAATTAAGAAGATCTCGCTTTTGTTAACAAAATTGTTTCAAACGTTTTGTCACCGAAAGATGAACGGCGCTGCTCTTTGCAGCATTCACCTCTATTCTCCAGGTGTTGAACGTTGGCTCCTCCCCTTCAACACAAACAAGTTTTCGGTACTTCATCTTACACGAAACAATTCTAGACATCAACAATCTATCAACATCCTATCCCATCAACCATCTACCAATTACTCCTGTATTATTATTTTACAGCAAATATTTTTATACAGTTTGTACAAACATTGGTTTCAAGTGTTATAAAAACAAAAAAGAATAAATTATTCTGCTGTTTTCAACAGGCGGAATCTGTCGTCCGACATTGTGTCTTCACAAAATTAGTTTTTTTATCAAAATTTAGCTTCAAAATAGTACATACAACAAACTTACAGTGGTGGTCTACTAAAAGTTGTTATAAAGCAAATAAAAATGTATTGTTTATGCAATATTGTTAGAACCTAGAACTTACTGTAGTTGGTGTACTTGGAACAATCTGTTCCTGTAAAATACGCCAATAGCAATATACAGGCTGATCATCAAATAAAATTTCAGTTAGTAACCGATTTAGATAAAAGTGTATATTATTTTTTACCTCTAAGGTGGAGTAACAGCAATTGCCAATGGAAGGTTATGTTTGTATGTAAATTAATCTAGCTGTCGCCCATCTGTCAACCAAACGCTGAAAGAACCCCTTCTGTTGTGGGTCTTACCATATCCGGCGTTTACAAGCCTATATGCTCTTATTCCCAGAACTTGATTTTAATTTTGCTGGTCGCTGTTTTTTTTCTCCGTTTTCAGGGAGATATTGCTGTATTGCAGTTTTATTACAGTGTCGAATTCCCAAACATTGCTTCGTGAGAAAGAATTTTCTAATGATGACCCCCTTCCCACATTCATTGGAAACGATTCCATTGATTTGACAAATTGTAATAAAGACCAACAAACATCAAAGATTACTGGTCTCGCAATACTATCGCATTCTGTGGCCGTATTTAAAGATGACGGGTTACATTGAGCAACCCCCTGTGCGGGTAGGCCGGGCGAGAACGTTCGAAGTTTACCGCGGCGGTGGTGGCGACCGCAGCGCCAGTCTATCGGGCGCTCGGAGTACTATTCTGTTAAAATAATATAAATATTAATTTAATGTATTTGTAACGGATACTGAATATAAATTTTAGTCTTGTGCACTTCTCCATATGAACTTTAACTATGCCAAATCTCACAGTCCTCCGTGCGCGCAATATTCCTAAAAATTGGTACAAAGTTTTCACTTCACGTATTAATATAGATGTAGGGTGCGGTCATTCAAGACTATTCATTCGTACGAGGGGCTGGAGAAAGGTTCGTTGTCGTCTCTGAAAGACACCCACCCCATCACTCTTGTGTGATTTAATTCCTTTAATTCTGTTTTTCTTCTCTTGTATGTATTCGCCCATCGCAATAATATTAAGTATCTGCTCGTATAACATAAAACTAATCGTTATTGTCGTTATTGTTGTAATCAGTAGTTAAATTATCTAAACCAATTATACGGCGATTATGACTATGATCGGACGTACGTGTTCCAACTTGGGTTACTTAATTATTTAATTCAAAGTCGGAATTAGTTTTATGAGTAGTTATGTGAGTAGTTATGTAATACATGTTGTGTTGATAGACTGAGTTCGGCGGATGAGTTTACCAATTGACTAAGACTGTTTAATTTCAATTATTAGCGAAGTAAGTAATATTCATTACCCTTGTCAACTTACCAATATGTTTATTTAAATTAAATTATTAAAGTTTTCCAGTTTTTCAACAACATTTTTAATAATTCGTAACCATCACCTTCTACTAAAAACCTGTGACGCTAAAAATTCAACCCACCCCATCTCCATCGAATTAGATTTGGGGCAGTAGCAAAAACAAATTTTGATACGTAACAAGTGAAGGAAATCAATTTTCCTAACAATGTATTCATGTAATATAAGTAATATATTTATCTAACACGATTTATGTATAATATTTTATCGAATAAATATAAATAAATATGAAAAAAAGTATGTATGTACATGCTTTCAGTATTATAAGAGATGCGTTCATTTACTCCCTTTGCCTATAGTATATTCAAAGACAATCGCACTTAAAGAGTAACCTCCAGTCGCGTGTCGGCGCTGATAAGCACATTTTTGAAGTAAATACTTCTTTACGGACACTTGACTTGGGGAATAAGCTGGTGAATGCCTGACGAGAGCGTTACGAAAAGTGTGATCGGGCGAAGCGAACGTAAGTTTTAATAATAATAATATTAATTCTTAGAAAAAATTTTTGCCTTAACGGGATTCGAACCCGCGTCTTTAGGTTGTGATTCTCGCTTCACTCCATAGAGCCATTTGCGTGTGTCAGTTTTGTATGCAATTGCGCTACTTATCCTAATCGCTACACATGATTGCCGACTTTTCGCTGACGACAAACTGAAACATGCATTATCCAATACTGCAGACGGTATTAATTCAGGATTCTCTAGCTCCATTTATAAACTTACAAAAATTAAGAGCACTTTCACAATGGCGAAATGAAGTTTTACTTCAGTCGTGTGGTCTAAAGCACACTCGTATTTTTTTCTACTGTAGACTACTAGTAGATAGGAACCATAGAATAATTGTTAGAATGATGGTATTTAATTGCAAATAATACCATAAATATTACACTGGCGTTATAATATTTGATTAGCACAGAATAACAATTATTCATTCACTCAGGTGATTTACACACCCATCCTCGTGAATAATAACCTGCATATAAGCTTCCTCATAGAATACATTATTGTACATTTCCACATGCAGTGGTTGATAACGTAACAACGTACAATTAATATGTTTTTTGTGCACCCAGTTCGCGATGAAATCTTTTTAAGGTGCTATTTACCATTATGATCCGATGGTCACACGCATCTTTAAAGCTCCTATGAAAGAAACTGAGCAATAAGTGTTTTATGATCTACAGTTCCAAATGTTTTCATACATTGAACCTTAATATTGCTAGTAACAATAAGTTTAAATTTTTCTTTTTTGAACTGTCAGATTAGTACCTACTAACCTCAAAATGCACAAAACAAGCAGCAACAAACAAAAAATTATAAACTAGTTATATTAGTATTTATAATCGAAGTGAAATTACTTGATCCCAATACGCCCCACTTTAATACCACGTTAGCACACATCAGACATGTTCGGCAGCTGGTTCTTATAACCCCCGTAACCCGATTAACGCACTGTCATGGATTCACGACACTGTTGCGGTTTCTAACGCTTTCCAAGGAATCAGCTTAATAATCTTCATAATCCAAACACGTTCTCTCCCTGAGAAAATCCACACAATCACGTATTTCTCCGTGGGTTTTAAGGTCAAAATTGCTTCTTTTCGTGTAAAAGTGGCAAACTGCTGCAGCGGGCGCGGTCGTAAAATGCATGCAATATTGTTTGTAGTTCGGTGTCAATTTCGTGTTAAGTATGACATTATCAGCTCTGATATGGAGTGGTTTTATGTCAACGAGCAAATTTAGTGGAAGTTGTTTACAAATTTGATTTTGTGTTTACGAGTTGAGGATAGGAAGGAGTGCGGCTGGTAACGGGGTAGGCCATGATGCACATTATGTTGAGTATAACTGCACTTTAGGTCATTAGGTGCATCAAGAATATTATTGAAAATTTAATAACTTTAATTATAAATAACGCGCGTTCAAGAAAAAAAACTTGCCTAGGTGAGGCTGGGCATTTTTATAACAATGTACACTGCAATTGTTACAAAAAATAACTTGTCATTTATTGAATTGAATTGATTTAATAATTGGCAACACTACTGCTACAGTAACTACTGCTAAGTTTCCCCTCTTTTCGTACGCTTTTACAAGTTTTCCTGGGTTTTACAGTTTTCGCATTAAACAAAATCAGTTTTTATGAAAACTTTAGCGTTGGCGTTCACACAAGATCACAAGAAATTCATGTTGGATGCCTACTTCCGCACCGGTAGAAAGAATGATGGTGTTCGATAGTTTCCATCGGTGCATGGCTACGAAGAATTTCGCCATTTTCCCGTATCTCAAAAACATCGTATTTAAAAATAACCCCCACAATCTTAAAGAACTGCAAGAGGCAATTTTGAATGCATGCAACGCTATAATCTTTCTGATGTTGGAAAATGCATTTGAAAATATGAAACGGAGAGTTAAGACCTGCATCGAAGCTGGAGGAGAACACACACAACAGCACAAAGTTTTCTCTGATAACTTCTTTATTACTTATTTTAATTTTAAGGAAAAGAGTTTTGTGTAGGGAACGGTAAGAGCAAATCGGACTGCTGAATTTCCTTTTGAAGACAACTTATGAATTTCTTGGATAAATTCGACACAGTCATATGGTGCGTAAGATTTTATAAGCCATTAAAAACAGTTTGAGGAGGAGCTTGAGTTGTGTATTGTTGGTTACCGATATATTTGGAATTATTATGACAGGAGAAAAATGGGAATTAATTTGATTTATTTATTTTCCTGAGTTGATCTGATCTCGACTGCTTTACTGTGCGTAATGTTTTCTCTTTCATAATAATAATAAGATTTATTTTCATGCCTTTCGGCTTTGAAAAGGATTCCTATTCCGATACAATACTAAATAAATTAATACTGAGTAAATAAAGCTATAAAACATAAACATTAACAATAGCTAAATTAATTTACCTTACATCTCTTCCCTCCTTTTCTCTACATTCTTTCTTCTGTCTAAAACTCCTTTCATCCAGCCTGGTCCTTTTCTCTCTTCTCTCAGCTCCTGAAATTCTTTCATCATCTGCTTTATTGTTTCTGCTCCTTCTCTGCACAGTCTGCACACTCTATCGTCTCTCTCTTTTTAGTATTTGTTTTCTCTTTCCTCGTTTCCACATCTGAACCTTGCTATTACTTTCTTATCGTTCTTCTCGCTTTCCCTTCTCAGGTATGCCTGCAATTCCTCGGTGATTAGTGACCTATACTTTCCATTACACCTTGACTCATTTATCCTCGTTCTCCGTTCCTGCTTCTGTACGTCTCGGTCCACATCAACTATCCATTGTTTCTTCGCCTCTCTACCTCCTGCACTGCATACCCGTTTCTCTCGTAGTATTTTCTTGTCTCTTTTCCTGCTCTTTCCAGCTTCCCATTCTTTATATCTTTCCAACACTCTTGCAAGATCTTACATTCCGTTCTTTCTCTTATTCTCTCTTCAAATCTTACTGCCCTTTTTCCTGCTTCCACTCCTATCTTGTCTCTCTTTACTTCTTCTAGTACAATATATGCTGGCGTTTCCCTGTCCAATCCTAGTACCCATCTCCAGTATTTTGCTTGGATGGCTTCCAGCTTTTCCTGCTCCTTCCATCCTCATATTTCTGCTCCGTACATCATGACACTCTGTACTAGCCTTTCGTACATCAGTCCTCTCCTTCCTATATCTAGGTAAATTTCCTCTATTCTGCTCACCAGCTGCTCGTTGATTTCTTTCTCGCTTAGATACTCCCATAATCTCTCTCTATTTACACTATCAAAAGCCGCCTTCAGGTCTACAAACAGCGCGTACATCTTCCCTCCTTTCTTATCGAGTTCTTTATCTATTAGATGTTTCAAGATGTATACATTATCGATGGTGCTTCTCCCTCTCCTAAAACCCGCTTGTCCATCTGGTAACAACTCTTTTTCATCTAGTTCTTCCTTCAATGTCTCTGCCAGTATCATTGCGTAAATCTTGTACGCCGTGCTCAGCAGACTTACTCCTCGGTAGGTCTCCGCCTTTTCTCTTTTCCCTTTTTTGGTAACCCCTTTCCTTGCCAGACGTCGTCTACTATCTCCCTCATTATCTCTATTATTTCTTCTGTTGCATAGATCCACGCTTCATTTTGCAGTTCTTCTTCTCCCGCCGCTTTTCGTTTCTTCATTCTTCCTATCCCCTCTTAATCATTTCCTTCGTAACCTCTTCCCCTTTCTCTTGTTCTCTTGTTTCTTGTCCCTTCTATTTTCTATCCGTTTCGTCCTTTCCGTCTAGTAGTTCTTTAAAGTATTCTCTCCTTTCCTCTATCATCCGGCAAACAAATAAATCTTAAAAATGTTTTCTCTTTCATTTAAAGAGTAGTTAGCTATAATATGTATATTAAGGGCAAATCCTCCAACACTTTAATATGATTCAAAATCAATAGATGGCGGGCCAAACAGGCCAAAAGTTTTTCCAGTTTTTAAACGAAGTTATAGAATTTTTTGAAGATCCGACGGCGGATTTGTGTTAAGAAGTGCAAATTACAGGGAGCTAGTTTTCACTTTTTCAATTTATAAAAAGAATTAACACTTTTTTCTTTTTCTTTTGGTGATGGTTTGACGAATTCGAAAATCTAAGGTATACGTTTATTAGAGCTGTTTCAATGAAAACCGACACTTTTTTTAGATCTAAAATCGGACGACAAACGGCGTCCGAAAACGTGTTTGAAAAAACGTCCTTGACGCATCGTAACAACAATGACATCCTTTGATAGGGATGGGATAAGGTGACATCACAAATCCAGTCGGCGATAGAGTTTTCACCAAAATCAGATCTTATTGTGCATTCAAAATATAATAATTGCTTTTTTTATATAATTATTGTTCTGCCTTTCAGAAAAGGAAAATCCACGATTTCAAACAGCGGTTGTATGAATAATGTTACAATTAAAATAAACAGATTTTGAACTGCTTTTATCATGTAGGATGCAGCGTCTGACAACATAAGTAAAATAAGTACAATTTTCAGAAGACAGCAACTCTTACTATTAGACACGCTGTTGCGACAGTACCAGCAGGCAATGATGCATAAAATTTATTTTAAAAACCAAATGAGAAAATAAAGTATCCTATTTTTATTTATCTTATTTTTACGATATTATTTACGATGATTTACTAGGAACCACCAGCGTCCCATTGGCAATGAATAAGATAATAAGATTTGGAAATTTTTGCATTTGGGAAAGCAGATGGAGCAGATCTGTGACTGTAGCAAATAATTTTGTAAGGTCGGTATGTTTTTCCAGAAATAAAAAACAATATAAGAAAAAAATTATCTGACTTAAATATGCAATAATAATATGCAACTTTTGATGAAATATGCATGCGTATAGCCAAATGTGCAATCACTAATTAGTGTTAATTAACTCTAATCAATGTAATTCGTCCACATAATTAGGGTTTTGAATAAAAACATTTTTTGTCATAAATGGAAAGATCATATATGTAAGTTTTATTACAAAAGTATATTTTGTTTTTGTTTTTTCGTTATAATTAAAAAGTTATATCGAATTAAAAATAAATTTTCGAACCCATACCGAGGACGCGCCGAACAAACCCGAGCATTTGTGACGTCACAATGTTCATTTCTACAGGTTTCTACTAATTATCAGAAGCAGCTGTTACACTGTTTCACTTTGACATCTTGTCGGACAGTAATGTCAGTAATGTCATGCAGCGTCTTTTTTAAAATATGCGATATGACACAACGTCTCTCACCAAAGTAATTTCATCTGCGTCCTCACCAAAGTAATTTAGTTTTTACGTCAGTTATATTGCAAATGCATATGGGCCTGTTGCGTCTGTCCCACTTTGGTGCAACGATTTTGTTTTTGTGCTAAATTGTAACTATAATAATAATTGAACGAGTCTTGGATATTTCACAAAGCATTGAACAATGCACATCCGAGCATCAGGAAGAATAGGATGAATACATACTTTAATTTTGAAGTCTACAAACTGTTTAAAAGTAAATTTTCGTCCCAATGCTAGTCCTCGAAATGTTTTTTGAAAATCTATTTACGGAAGATTATACTGCAATTTATAGTTGATTGCACAAATGATTATGGAAAAGCTTTAACTACAACAAACAGACCTAAGACTAAAATATCGCGAGATGCTAGCTTTCGTCCTGTTACTCCTGATGAAATAAAAAAAATGCCTTATGTATGCTACAGCGACAAGTTTCTACTTCAAATATGCGGCGCTTTTAGAACAAATATTGTTGTTTTATTAGTTAGTTTTATGTTGTTCTACCACTTTTTCAAAAAAAAAAGTACAAGCTGTTCCGGATATTATGTTGATTGCTCAATTTCAGTCTGTTTATGGTCCGCCCAAAGAGCTATCTTTAGATGAGTCACTGTTACATTTTCGTGGCAGATTAGTATAGCTCCACTATCATCTTCACAATAATTGGTTCCTTCTACTCTTGGTTTTTGGAACAGTTGATGGTTTGAGTCTTCAGGGAACTTACAAACTGCTCGGCCGTTGGGTTTCAAACAGATTTTCGAGCCGAGTCTTGATTGAACCTTCGTGGGCTGAAATATTGAAAGACACGTTGTTTCAAGGAGCCGCACACTTTTCTGAAAGATGTTAAAGTATGAATTAATCCTACTTGTTTCCATTGATCGAGCCTAAAAGCAAAAAATCAAACGTACCCCATACTTACCGGGGTGCATTCTTCTGAAACGAATAACTTTACGTCGTCTTCACGTTGCAGACAAACTATATAATATTGACAGCATTGAGACTTACCGAGAACAGAAGACAGAGCAGGATAGAATGGACAGAATGCCAATTTCCTAATACAACCATCACCCTCCTGTTACCGTATAATAACTGACACCACAAACTGACACTCTTGACACTGACATCCAGAGAAACATCTGCTGACATCTGATAGTGAAATTGTTAACTGATTAACAATATGACGTCAGAACCAATTATGGCGCGTTCGTAGTCACGTGACTTTTTTTTAAATTTTATCAATTTTAAATTGTTTATAATTAATTTTAAAAAAAGTTTTGAAAGTTTTTCGCATCGGCTATCAATATAATTTGTTCTAAAGTTTCAGAATACATTAAAAAAATCGATATTAATTTTTTTTCAAAAGCCTAATTGAGTATACTTATTAGACTCTGTCTCAACGAAAATTTTCCACTTTAATTTACTTCACTTACAAGAATATTTTCTTCAATTATTTTCCCCTGACTCAAAAACTACGTGTGAAAAGAAAATGGCATCATCATTGGAAGTGTTTGTGCCTACAAAAATGCCATTTATCCAGTAAATTTGAGCAAAATTGATATTCCCAATATATCTTCAAGGAAAAATATTTTTTATCCCGCAAGAAGCGAGAAATACACCACTGAATATGTAGAGATTCAAAAGATCTTTTCAATGATATGTCGCATGCCCCACTTTCCCTATTTAAAATTTAAGGGTGGGAGTCAGTGCGGAGGAGGTACTTTAGTTAGAAGCTTGAAATGTACCTCAAAGTCCCCCTACAGATAAGAATTTTTTCGCTAAAATTATTGTTACTCAAGCGAATTCCAGTGGAGAATTTTCGCTGACAGCCTGCAGAAAATATGCAAAAAATAAAATATTTGCGCTTTGCATATAATCTGCTCTTTATTTATTGTTTCAATACAGATGGCTCACGTATATTTCTACAAACGCGAGCATCTATAATTTCAGGAAGTAAAACATTTAAAAAAAAAATTGTCAGCTGAACCTCCATTTTATCTTTCCAAACATTTTCTTGGTATGCGTTTTATATGAAAATCGTCTTTCGTCCACAGAACGAATATAAATATGAACGTCCAGTGATACAAAGCTGGCCTTGAATATGAAAAAAATAATTATGCAGAAAGGGCACTGAAATTTCAATTTCCATACAAGCGCTTTACATGAACTACTACTGAGAAAGTAGCCATCACTGCTTTTCAAGCAGGACCTGCGATGGTGTTCCTTCAGAAAGTGACGGTCATTTACAAAAAAGAAATTGAGAAATTGATAGACATTATTACTGCAAATAAACCCCATTTGAAAGAGGTCGTAGTGTGAGACAGGGGGAACGTGGTGGCAGCATGGCAAGTGTGGTCTGATTGAGGGCGAACACAGCGAGCTAGAAGCACAGGAGCTTCCAGAAGAACTACCCAACGGCAAGATCGTCTTCTTCAATTAATGGCTCTAAGAGAAAGACGGAGTCTACTCGGTCAGTTGCTGATGCTTGGTTTGCAGCAATAGGAAGGCCCATTCGGATTCGCACCGTTTACCACAAAATACGTTCAATGGGCCTAACTTCTTACCGTCGGCGTCTCGGCCGCCCCATAACGTCTCAACACCGTCGTCAGCGTCTGGACTGAAGCAATGAAGGCAGAAACTGGGCATCACATCGCCTTTTCTGACGAATCTGCATTCTGTTTGGGGGTCAGGATGGTAGAGGGCGATTCAGGGGACGACGAGGAGAACGGCGTCATCTCGAGTTTGTTGTTGAGCATCACGAGTTTGTTGTTCCCCGTACCATCGAACTTATGGTTTGGGGAGCTATTGCTTTTGGTAGCAATTCTCCTCTAATCGTAATGCGTGGCACATTGACATCCGCGCGTTGTGTTAAGGCCCGTTGTTCTTCCTTATGTAAGGGGGGATTGAAGATGGTGTTTTCCAGTAAGATAACGCCCGCCTTCATAATGCGCGAACCTCTATGATGTTTTTAGAAGAGGAGCCTGGCCACCTGGGTCGCCAGATTTATCGCCCATCGAAAAAGTGTGGGATTGGATGGGTATCCATATTCAAATTTTCCGCAGCCCCCGACGACTTTCTTATAAATTCTAAGTATAAGAATTTTTTCAAATAGAATCCGAACCAGCATTAACGAAGTGACATTTTGAAAACAAAAATTAGGAATATGAGTACAGTTTTCAGCGCGAAGACAACTCACGATTTTTGCGGCAATATTATTTCGAAAACCATTGGTTGGAGCAAAAATGTATAGAAACGAAATTGTAGAAAAGTTTTTTCTGTACAAGATCCATATTAAATAAAACATTTGCAATAAATTGTTATTGGTCGGGTGGACTAATTTTTGCCTTCGCGCTGAAAACTATAAACATTTTCTAACGTCATTTATCAGCGTTGGCTGGGAGATAGGCAAAAGCTTTATGACATCAATTTCATGCAGAATTGAATGCAGAACATAAATCCGAAAACATTTTCTCGTCGGAGTTACCGTTTACCAGAAAAATGCATAAAAGCTTCATGAGGTTACACTCGGGGGCGTTTTTTTGGGCAAGAGGGAATGAAGCTCCCCCGGGGGAGTGGAAACTCTTCGGATCTTTATTTGGGTCCCTGTTGGGAGTTCATAACCAAAATTTCAATATATTATAAATTATATAGTTATTCTATTCGCCGTTTTTTTTGTTTAATTTGCTTGGACTATTATTTTACAATTGAGGAGCATTTTACCATAAACGGGCAAACTTTTTTAAATTCTGTAATCCACAAAATGTTGCCACTCAAACGCCGTTTGACATAAAAAAAAATCACGTATTGCATATTATTACGGATATTGGACACTAGATCTTTGGGTTGCAGTTTCAAGAAAAGTTATGGTCAAAAAAGCATTGAATTTAACTCATTTTGGCACGTTTGGGTCAAACCTCGGGTCAAACGGTATATGGATCCGCCTTCGGTCTACCTAGAATACATAAAACTCAACCTTTTCCCATTAGACCAGTAGTTTCCTTTGTCAATTCACCTGTATCAATACTTTCAAAATGGCTTAATACAATTCTTAGACAACATTTAGATTTTAATAACAAATTTGCAATAAAAAACTCAATAGATCTTTGCTCCAAAATTAGAAATTTCCAAATTCCATCAGACACTAGACTTGTTTCATTTGACGTAGTTAATTTATTCCCCAGCATCCCACCCAAATCTTGCTTATTAATTTTAAAAAACCTACTATTTAATTCTAATATGCCAACCATACATGCACTAAATTTACATTCACTTTGTGAGACTGTACTAGATCAAAATTTCTTTCAATTTAATAATAATTTTTATTCACAAGACTCAGGCTTAGCAATGGGCTCTAATTTGTCACCTCTTTTAGCAGAAATATTCATGAATAACTTAGATCAGTTTTTAACTTCTTCACCTTTTAAAGATCATTTTCTCTTTTGGTACAGATATGTAGATGACATAATTGTTTTATTCAAAGGATCTGATTCTGAACTTGATAACGCACTCAGCAACTTAAATTCTTTAAACCAATCCATTAAATTCACCGTTGAAATTGAAATCCCAAATCCCCTTTTTAGACTTGTTAATCACTAAAAATAATAATACTTTTAAATTTGACATTTATAGAAAACCTAGTATCACAGAATGCGTAATACCTTTTGACTCTTGTCACCCTGTTTCCCATAAATTTGCAGCTTTTCATTCCTTTTTCCACCGATTATTTTCTATACCACTATCAGATTCATCTTTTCAAACAACATAATAACATTAAACAAATTGCTTCAAATAATGGATATTCTTTAAAAACTATAAATAAATTATACTATAGATACTATAACAAATTCAAATACACACACTACTTGGTTAAAAATCCTTCAGAAACAATTTCCTTTTCAAATTCATTAACATATTTTGGCGTCGTCTCAGAGAAATGTTCTAAAATACTTAAGAAAAACGGTTTTAAAGTTTCATTTAAAACAGATAACAACTTATCCAGATTTTTTATTAAAAATAAAGATCCATTAGATTACAAATCATCATCAGGTGTATACAAATTAAGCTGCTCTACTTGTGAGTCATTCTACATAGGTCAGACAGGTCGCAAAATATCAGACCGTATTAAAGAACATTTCAGGCACATCTATAACAACACAGATCTTGATCCTCCACCATCAACACCTTCTTCTTTCGCCAATCATATATTAATAACGAAACATAGTTTTTCACCATCAAATTCCAAATTGATTCATAAATGCAATAAAGGCCGGAAATTAGATTTTCTTGAGACTTTGGAAATAAGGAAAGCCTTGAAACTGGAAAACAGATCTTGTTTAAATGAACAGAATAACTTCAATAATCCCATTATTAATTCACTATTTTAATTTTTCACTCAAACAAACTTACCAGATTCTCTTTGATCCATTTTTAATTTTTACATTTTATAAAATGTTGTTTTTACGAAATCTTTTAAAAACCATGTAACCCTTTGAAAACGTACTCGATAATTTCTTCTGTAGTAAATATTTCACTTTTTTTGGACGCTAATCAATATTTTTATTCTTCAAAAATGCTTTCAACAACAACAAGGCGTTATCATGAAGAAAAATAATAGAACGCAGCATAGAATATTCACACTACAAGCTCGATAGGGATGAATACTTTTTAGATTTCTGCAGAAAATAGGCCAAAAGACTAACTCCACGGTATGATTATTCACTTTGTTCTTCGCACCACTTTCGAAACAGCTCATACATAATTTCATATTTTCTTTTTGACTTGGTAGCAGTGATCCGCATGCAACACTTGGCTGCAAGTGCCTTCAATATCATCCATTCTTCCAGTTTAGAGCAGATTTTACTTCAAATATTTTCCCAATAGTACAGAACTATAATAAAGCGTTGATTTTGCAACAAATGTTAAAAGAGCGAAAATCAGAAACTACAAAAATGATAATTCGAAAAATTGAAAGCCTGAAACTCAACTGAAAATCTGAGAAACTACGAACCTGAAAATTTTGGAACCTAAAAATCTAAGGGCCTGTGAATGTAAAAGAGATTAAAAAACCTGAGATTTTGAGAACCTGAAAATATTGAAACCTGCGAACCTGAAAATTTAAAAAAGTTAGAAGACTTAGGAACATAAAACCTGACAAACTGAAAACATATAAACTTGGGAACATGGGAAACCGAAAATGGAAGAAATTAAAATAAATATAAACTGCAAAACATCCAAGAAAAGAGACCAACTAAATCAAAGCTAATTAATAAAGAACACCTGGAAATCTAAACCTTAAAAAATTTATCTTTCTAATGAAATTAAGCATAAAGTTAAACATATTATAATTGACTAAAACTCAGTAGCCCTGATGATGGACCACCCAAAAAGAGCAAAACAAAGCCGAAACAGTTTAGTGGTAATAAATCAATACTGTTAGAATTAAGACTGAACGTTTATTTTCATTAACAAAATCATTTAAATACAAAGTTTTAATTTTCGAAGTCTGAAGTCGTCATGCATAAATGGTATGCTTGAAATTTTAGTGGCTAAGGAACATAAATTTATTTCACTTAAAACTGGAAAAAAGGCAAAAAGTCACACTGAAAAAGCGGCGATTTATGCAACAAGTTACAGAAGCAACACGGATTTGGCAATAGATGTGTCGTTTGTCTCTAAGATTGATCACGAGTAAAACAACACGTTCTGTGCCAAACTGGTGTATACTTTGTTACAAGTTACAAGTTTTAGAAGTGTTTTGAAGAGGTTTTCTGCTTTTGTTTTTAAAGATTAAGAAATGATAAAGAGGGGCCACACATATCCGTCCCAGTTTTAACAACTGCTTTGTCAGAGAAAGAAGAAAATATTTATGAATTAAGTTCGAAAGCCAGCGAATTATATAATATTTATCGTTCGACACTGTCAGAATTTTCAAATTTTCGCTTGTGTAAACACTCTCTGTCATGAAATAATGAAAATGCCAGATAAACGTCAAACTATTTTTATGGATTTTATGGAATTTAAAGGCTTTTCGGAGTTGTGTCGAACGATAAAACCTTGTATTACACTCGTTCCTGTGTATATTAAACGCTTTACGCCACTCGGGGTTCACAATAGCACTCGTTTCACTCGTGCTTTTATAAACCCCTTGTGGCATAAAGCGTCCAATTTACACAGGAACTCGTATAATAAACTACTATAATACAACTATATGAATGGATCATCCTTTGTATAAAAATTGTCGAGCAAAAAACGAAAAAGCACATTCAGTTCATATTACTGGGCTAATTACTTACAACTGCAAGAGCAATATCAGATTTCACAAAAGTGCTAACTGCAAAACACTCGGGTAAAAATGAAAACCCAACGAAGGATAGAATTTCTAATTTCAAGCGCCGAGATTACACGAGAAATCTAATTTAAAGAGGACATTCGAGTATGTCTATAACGCAGATCGGATATACCAATTTACGGAAATTTGATAAGCCTGTCAAGGTAAAGTCGGCAATAATGGATCTTATTACGTTTGCAATTGCGGTGGTTTAGGAAAGAAGACAATTCTGTTAGATAAGGGGGAATTACTTCAGCGCTTTCCTCATTAGTTGATTCCAATTAACAAATTGAATCATGTCATTGCTCACGAGTTTGATTAACTACGCTAATGAACTAGGTAGCTTTCAAGATTACGAAAACAACCCTATGGAAATAACATTCAACGTATAAAATGTTCTTACATATTTTCTATCATCACAGGAGTAGTATGGGACACTCACTGAAACAATTGGTTTTAATCTTCTACCGAACACAATTATTTAATAATGAATATTACTTCAGCCATTCTTTGCTTTGGTCTTGTTTAGACTTGTTTTTCAATCACCTATATTGACAACTTTCTCTTTCTCGTTCGTCGTTAATCCCCGATAGCCATTACCACAGCATTTCCGTTAAGACAAACGATCGCTCAGGGACGACACGGCTATAAGCTGTAGTAATAAAGTAATCTTGAACAAACTAACAATTTGTACCAAAACGGCTTCGGCGATACAGTAAAAATGTTGTGAGTGCTTCGCCGGAAAGAAATTGATACTTTCCATGTCCTCGGGGAAATAAAGCGACGATTGTGGGGTCCTAAGATCGCGAAGATCCGGAAATTTACTTCGTCTTTGACGACACAACAAAAAACATCAAATAAATATTCGGAAGGAGGAAAATATTGAAATGTCAACGCGGCAGAATTTGCTTACTAGTGAAAATGCGGATCTTTGAATGACGTGAGGGAATTTGAGGGAGGGTTGTTGTGATGTGAGATGGATCCACTTAAAGTAGGAATGTATTTTGAGTTCCGAACCTATTGAACATTCTAAGTATTCTTAGATGAATCCACTTTTTTTTCTGTACCTACTCTTTCAAGTAATAGTCTAAAGTAGCCCCCAGACGGTCAATCATTTTAATGAAAAGCTGATTGAATCAAGCATGATTGACCGTCTAGGGGCTACCTTAATAAGTATTTTACTAGAACGTTGAACCCAGTCAAATTTTTCTCCTTCCGCACCTGAGTGAAGCTATGGAACCGCCGGTCAGAAAAAAGAGTCCCCATATCGTGTACAGCAGGTATAAGAGTATAGATGAAGAAAATATAGGGTTTGTTTAAATCCGTAAGTCTGTCGGCTCTTAGACTGTAATATTCTATTAGGCTGTAATAACAAATCTCTCAAAACGGGGGGTCATTGACAAGTTTGTTGTAGCAGAATCTAAGAGTATAAAAAAAAAAAAACTTGCAAAGACGAATAAAACATTTTTTTTACAAAACGGAAACCCATAAATTGACCTAAATAATGGTCCATCCGTGAATATTTTGTGAATTTAAACCGGATGTGCTCAGCTGATCACGAATTTTATTTTGAAATGATTGATTTGTGGGGGCTCTGAACTTCAGGTGAATTATGAATTTACAAAAGCATAGGATTCTTCTGCAATATGACTAAAAACACGAAAATACCAATCATTGTACTGTAATGCTGTTGGAAGGTGAACTAGATAAATCTTTAAAGAGCACAGATAAAAATTATCGCATTATCGCAATACTGGCACTGAAACTTTTCACTGTGTTTCTATCTGATTGTGAGTAAAATTGTGTATTTTCTATAAATGAAGGTCAACATAATAATAAAGCAAATAATGAAAACATAAATTTCTTTTCAAAATAGGAATATTGTAGGAGTTTGTTTACTCACAAAATATTTGTAATATTACAGTGTCCCAGGACTCACTCCCCAGAGAGAACTTGACCAATCTGTATGATGGACCAAAGTGTAGATAACAAAAACAAAATGTCTATCTCATTCGGCTAAAAGGAAAAGACATAGAGAAAATAATAATTTTGCCTTAAAATATTTATGGTTCACTGTAAAATTTTGGAAGATCTTAACGTCAATGTGACAGTTTCCTCGTAAGAGAGAAAAGTGTTGAGTTTGTGCGCTTTTTAACTACCATGAGATCATTTAAATTATAAATTAGAGTAGGCGTTTTTTTATGCAATATTCCAGCCTGCAAATTTACTGACAGTCAAATTTTAGGTTATACATCTCATGGTATGTGAAAGTGATATTGTTTATGGAGGATACGGAAGTATAGCGCGTGTAAATAAAATGACGTTTCTAGATCATTCCCATCCTGACTAGGAACTGGAATAGTTTAGGTCTTGCATCAGTTGTAATTTTTCCGTCTATTTCATTGTTATTATTATAAAATAAAGTGGTTTTGGAACCGCCAAGACAAACACCTTTTGTCTTACTTAACCCTGCAGTGCTGGCGCCCTATTTGATATCTTCGGTAGTGGCGGGAGTCGGACTTTCAGATCTTCAACTCCTGGTGTTCAATGGAATAACAATAGATAACCACTGCGAAGGGGCCACTCCGCCTGTTTGCATGTTACAACCACTCCCAGCACACCTCCAGACTTCTCGAAGCCGATCTGTGGGAACTGATGGATAGTAACACTCCAACCATCGCGGCAAAGGCCAAACACCTGGATCGGCACAGCCTTCAAAAACGTCGTCCATCAGATTGAGCTCTCGCTTGTCCACAATCTTCACTCGTGCGAATTGGTCATCAACTCCTTGCTGCGAAACAGGTCCTTCTGTGCCTGCATCGGAAACACGCCACGATATCGAAGCGGGTGTCCCACACGGATCTGTACTCTCACCAACCCTGTACGCGGCCTTCACCGCGGACATCGCAAAGAGCACGACGCTCGCCATCTACGTAGACGACATCAACCCCGAGAAGAGCACAGTTCTCCTCATGACGCGTCGACTTGGCCAGCCTGGAGGAGAAATCGAGATTTTCGACAGGGTCATTAATTCATTACTGGGCCAACTAGGCAAAATACGTAGGTGTCATCATCGAATACTTATTGGGTAAAGGGAGAATGGCAGTAGAAAAGCTCTCCTCGCTGGTCTGCGCGGCAAGATTTTTACAGCTGATGTGTTCGTCCGACTCTAACATAATATGCTTCGGCGGCTTGGGGATCCGCCCCCTCGGAGACCAACATGTGCAAGTTGCAGGTCCTCCAGAACAAATTATTCCAGTAGGGTGCTTCCAAGGGGAAACCCGATGGTTGCTACGCCCAACTGTCCCGAGGATGCCCCGATGGTAGCTACGCCTCCTCTCAAAAGGGAGTCCCACTGGTAGCTACGCCCCCCTGTCCCAAGGGGGTCCAGTTGGTAGCTACACCCCACATGTCTCAAGGGGGTTCCGTTTGTAACTACAACGCCTGTCCCAAGGGGGCCCCCATGGTAGCTACGCCTCCCTGTCGCAAGCAATTTGTGTGAGATTGTTTTTTTTTATAATGGTATAGATACACTTTATTTCTATGTATGTATCTACATTTCATAATTTATTTCACACTTTCAATAAATTGTATTACATTTACCATTTGCTTTCTTTTTGTATCTAGAACGTAAGATGTGATTTTCTTACGGTTTAAAGTCACGTCACACCTTCAAGAGATAATTATCTTGATTATGAATATTATTATTATTGAGTGGTTAGTTATCAAAGTACTCGATGTCCAGATGTCCACATTTTCTGTGGAAATATTATGTAATAGTCGACAATGTTATCACTAATTGGATCGGTTTTTCGAAGGACCATTTAATAAATTGAAAACAACTAGTTTTCTCTTAGGAGTTTATATTTCAACTGGCTGACAACTATGTACATATTTACAGAGTGGTCGGCTCCTAGTAGTGGAAGAAGTGTCCACGGCCAATAGGGCTGATCGCCACCAATAACGTTTAAGTGAGCTTAAACAATAATCTACACACTTTACCTGGTACATATCCTAATTATTGATGGAGAACAACGTTAAGCCTGGAATACATCTGACGAATGTTACCATTCGTTCGCACTCGTTTGCATTCTCGAGCATTTCTTGCTTTACGTTCGCAGCCTATTTTATTGAGGGACGAATGGATGGAGCGCAAACGAATGCAAACGAATTTTTCCCACAGCCGGGCGGTAAAAATGAAAAGATCAAAGGGAAATGGGACGCACGAATGTTTGGAAACGTTGGAGTGTGGACGTGTTGACAGTAATTTCAGTTCTTCGCGACCATTCGTCGCAAAAGGTTGCACCCTGCTCTTTGTTTTGCACAAGAGTCAATAAAAAAACAATTACAAATTGTTATTCACAATTAAAAATAACAACATGAACGTGGCCGAGGAACACTTAACTACCTTTGGTTTGGCTAGCGAAGTTAGCTAGTGGTTCACATCTGCATATTCTCTTAAGTAGATGTCTTGTGGTAGGTTTCGCTTTACTCGTGTATGGATATTTCGTTGTCCTATCTGATAATAAACGGCATTTGGGTTCTGGTGCAGTTTAAAGAAGAATTTCTTCGTAACATTCTGAATGTAATTCTGAATAGTATTGACTGCGATTCTAAGGATCTTGTTTTGGAATGACTGAACTCTGTTTAAATTTGTTTGCGAGGTATTGCTCCAAACTTCACACGCGTACATAAAGAGGGGCCGCAGTAATGATTTATAAAGGAGTAGGCTGCATTCAATCTTTAAAGCACATTTGCGGTTTAGCAGGGGATACAGTTGTTGCAATCTTAGATTGGCCTGTAATTTGTAATTAATGTGGTACCTCCAAGTTAATCGGCTGTCTAAGAAAACGCCTAGGTATTTGACTGCTCGGTCTTTGGGATTCCAAGTTATTTCATTTCCATTTATGGTGATGTTACGATGCTCGGAAATTCTTTTGGCAGTGAAGATTTTGGCTTCGCACTTGCTAGGATTTAGTTTCTGTAGATGAGCCCCCCTTCTTAAAGGTCTTCGTGTTGTGCTATGATAGCTTTGTCGTCAGCGAACATGGTGGTGTTCTTTGTTGGTATGTCACTGATATATATATTAAATAGGACTGGCCCCAAAATGCTGCCTTGCGGAACTCCTGCCTGTATGCTCTTGATGTCAGACAATTTGTTGTTGATTTTTACAGCAAACTTTCTATCATCTAAAAATGAGAAGAGAATTCCTTGAAGGTATGGAGAGAAGTTGTACTTACTTCAGCAACTTGTACTTCAAACCATCAGTCCAGACAGTGTCGAAAGCTTGAGCGATGTCCAGAAAAACTATAACAGTATATTGTTTACTTTCGTAGCCTCTTTCAATAATCTCAGTTAATCTAAGCAGCTGCTGAACTGTGTTGTGTTGTTTTCGATATCCGAATTGGAAAGTGGGTAAAATGTTTAATTCTTCAAGTTCCTCGTGTAGTCTGGATTGGATGACCTTCTCGAAAATTTTTGATAAGGTGTTCAGAAGGCTAATTGGACGATAACTTTCTACGGCATGCTTGTTCCTGCTAGGTTTATGAAACATTAGAATGTGGGCCAGTTTCCAGTTATTCGGGAAATATGCTGCTTGTAGGCAGGCAGTTAACAAAGAGGCGAGGAATGCTAGGAATTTTGTGGTTAGGTGTTTTAGGACTAAGTTTGGTATTTGGTCTGGACCAGGGGATTTTCTTGTTGGCAATGATTGGATGATTGTTTTTAATTCTGCAGGCGAAGGTGACTTGAAATTAGTTGGCACAGGTATGTGACTTTCTACATAATTCTTTACACAGACATTGTGGATTGCGTTTGTTGACCGTGACGTAGTAAATACGTTTTCGAGATGATTGGCGAAAATTTTGCATTAGTCGGCGAACGAATAAGATGTCTTATTAGCAGTTTTAATCGGGGCTATAATTTGTGGTTCTTTCAATCAGTCTGTTGTAGGATTCTATTCGATAAGCATCTAATTCTCGCTTGACCCTGTGTGTTAGGTTATTCAGTAAAGTTTTTTGTTCTGGAGTCCTATATCTTTAATAGTTCCGCCTTGCTTTGTTTTTAGCCTGAATTAATTTCACAATATATGGGGGTGTCTGGGTAGTAACTAATTTTTGTAGTTTGATGTCCTTTTCTACGATGTTTGCCGTGAGTAGTTGAATTTCAACATCGATCTCGGTCTTGGATTTTACTTTTGGTGCGTGAATTGTTTCATCAAGGTGGAATCGAAATTTTTGCCAGTCTATGATTCCTTTGATAAATTGCTCAGGTGGATTTATTGGCACACGCGTATTTACAAACGAAAGCACTACCGGTAGGTGGTCTGAATCAAGTTCTGTGTGCACGTTCAGATAACTTTGCTTCGCGAAATTCTTGGCCACAATAATGTCTAGTATATCAGGTTGATGGTTTAGTCGATAAGGATAGTAAGTGTTTTCGCCAGGTGCAATAATATTAAGTCCGAAATCAGATGTGATGTTATACAAACGAATTCCATCTGGGTTATTGCAGCGACAGCCCCACAATGTATTTTTACAATTTAGATCGCCAATAACCAGTGTCGTTGAAGCATCGGAGAATATTTTGTCTATGTCTGATGTGTTAAGACGTTTGTTTGGTTGTTTGTATGTACTATAATAGTATATTATGATACGAGTTTTATAAGAAGCATTTTGTAGCACGCACGGGTTTAGAGTAAGTGCGACAAAATGCCTTATAAACGAGTTATCATACAGTATTTTTTCTACTTTGCCACTTTTTATACAAAATAATCAAATTTCACAATCTAGGGAATTTCGCGGCGGTTGGCACGTTTGCGATTTGCATTAACGCGGCTATGAAAAGGAATTAATTTGAAACGTCAATACTCGTATGTGACTCGTATTTTTGTTTATGCTTTTGATATGTATCAAGAACGTGGTAGTCAATTTTAACCCATCTCGAACGACCACCAAAAATGTCTCTCAGAGATGACTGAAGCCCCTAACCTCACAATAACCTCTATAAGAAACGCCCCCAAACAACTCGCACAGGCCCGTTCTTTTCCTTTGTCGTCTGCGGTCTGCACCATGACACCGAGGAATGCGATATCCTCTCCCTCGAATATCTCAAGCTCCCCATCCATAAAATCTTTAGAATCAAATGCCGCCGCACAAACAACTGGACCCCTTTTATCCGCCAAACACCAAGTACACTTGTTTGGATGGCTCAAAGTCAGCCCCGTCCCACTCCAATACGCCAAGTGTTGGCCCCCAACAAAATCGCGTGCTGCAAATGCACGTAAAGCCACCCCCCAAACAATAAGTGCCAACACATCGATAGCCCCTTGGATATGACAGCAAAGTATAGGTTAGGATTGCCCTGAGATTGCCAATATTGAAAAAATAAATTATACTATTTCTAGTAGAATTATTATAACACCGCTTTTGTCTATTATGACACGCAAAAGCGTATCGTAATAGCCTCAGTACGAACGCAAAGTAGAAAAAGATTGATATGAGTGCCTCTTTAGATTTAGAGTTGTATTCCTTGAACCTCAAGACTTTGACACGTCAGTTTAGGAAGTTCCTGATGGTTAATAACACGTTTTACAAAAACGGCTACTCCACCAGGTGCGTGCTCGGTTTCTCTGTCGTTGCGATAGATGAGATATCCAGGAATTTTTAGTTGTTCTTTTTGATTCAAATGTGTTTCAGAGATGCATGCAATTGATATTGATGTCTTGGTAAGAAATCTATTAATATACTACGTTGGCGCTTGACTCCATTGGCATTCCAGTTTAAAATTGTGATGTTTTGGATGACGTTGATGTTATTAGTTGGAGCCATTGAAGAATCCAGGAAGTATATGATGAATAAAAAAGTTTTTGATTTTTTCCATATATGGAGTAATGAGTTTGTACACAAAATTAAAAATTTGGTCTAATAGGGATGCAGTTTGGGGTAAAGGAGGGAAAGAATTATGGGATGTAGATTGTTGTGTGGCTCTGGCATATGTGTAATTGTTATTATAATGGGTTTGGGGATTGAGGGGTCCATTTATTGGGTTTGTAGACGTTACGTTTCCGTTAGTCTTTTCATTCGAGTTCAGTTGTAATTTTTGTGACTGCCTGGTCGTACGATTATTAACGATTTCCATATAATGCTTACACCCTCTATAACTTGCAGGATGATGTTCCCCACAATTTACACAGGTTGGTGGTGTGCTTAACGTTTTGGTGCATTCTTTATGGGAATGATTTCCGGAGCATTTCACGCATCTTGTTTCCATATGACAGTAGTTGCGGGTGTGTCAAAATTTTTGGCAACGGTAACATTGTGGAATGTTATGACGATTTTTCCGTGGTTCTACAAAAACAACTGCATGACTCAGTCTGTCCAGTTTCATGACTGCTTTTCCTTCCTCGTTGTTAATTAAATCGACAGCAACGATTAGCTTTGGTTCCCTATTTTTGTTTAGCAGTCTAGTAACTTTTGTAACCGGGTAATGTTGTTTTTTCATTTTGTCTGTGATTTCGTCGTTGGTTAAGGAGCGAGGAATATTCTTGATTACGACTAAGAGGAGTTTATTGAGAGAGTCCCGATAGGTGTAATAGTTGATGGAATTGTCATCGTAAAATTTTGTAACTTTACGGAAGTCCTCGATATCAGTTAAATTGATATGTATTTGTTCATAGTGTTTTTTGCTATTTGGTCGAGATCTTTGACGATTTCATTATATCTAATTTACTACCGAGATGAAAATTGGAGGAACCTTGACTTTACGTGACGAATTTTCAGTTTGTGTGTTGTCATTTGATTGGGATTGGGCTTCGTTATGTTGTGTTAGATCATTCTCATCATCACCTTGACTTAAATTTTGCAGTGGGGCAAATTTATTATATGTGAGGCACCCACCCTGGTGATAGATTGTACAAAGCAATAGTGTTTTAGCTTCTTATGAGCGCAATGGGCGCTAATCTTGATATAAGTAATTAGGATCATTATAAATAATCGACTAACCTGCCCAGTAAAAAGCTAAGTTGGTTTTTGCGCGCTGATAACAGAGCTCGAAAACACATCCGTCTGCCACTTGTCTCTATAATGATTGTCTGGTTCAGTGATATATTAATATATACCTTCGTGGCCATCTTTACGGGGCACAAACACAAATAAATTCGCTTCGAATGTGTTAACCACTAGAGGGTGAATGCTGGTGACTTATTGCACGTACTGAACATTTAATTTGATTAACCTACGTTTATTTACAAATTATCTCTTATGCTCCATTCAGAACAATGGTAAGTGTTCCGGTGGTCAAAATGAATGGGAATTCCCGAAATGGGAAATCCGATAATTTCTTAAAAGCGTAATAAACCTAAATAAAAGTACCTTTCTTCGAAGGGCTGAAAATGGGCTGAACACCTGATTCGGCTTGCATAATTTATCCTTTCATGCAGCGTACCGCTGATGGCGCCGGATGGATTGCCGAATACGGTCGAGAATGGGTTCAAATGTGTCATCTCACCGGGAAGGAACCTCTGCGAGCAGTAGCAATGGTTGAAATGGGTGTGCGAACGAATGGTAACATTTGTCAGATGTATTCCCGGCTTTAAATGAGTGGTGCATTTACAACGGATTTTAACATATTTTACAATTCAGTTCCATGTGGTAAAACTGCTGCTTGACAATCAGCGCCGTCGACTGTAACACTCTTCCACTACTACGTAAAACTGAAAGGATCCATAATATAATCTACGCATATATGTTAATTATAATTATGTACCTATTCAATCTATACGCGAATCTTTCGTTGGGCCGTTCAAAACATAACCAAACATTTAGCGATCCAGTTTAATTAGTTGCTGGAACAAAATCCGCTCGGAGATATTGTTGATGGAATAAAACACCATTCCCTGTGTACTTTTTCCTCACAACAAGAAAAAAACAAACAACCGCCGTTTCGAAATTTCAATGACAGTTCGAGGCAAGTTCGCTCGCAGGGTTCGCTTACCGGGACATGAAATTATGCCGTTAAACAACACATAATACAATTGTACCATAAATATTTAAAAAACAACAAAAACACGACTCTTTCTAAATACATATAGTAAACTTCAAAACGATGGTATTTCCGAAACATTAATACTGTCAAAATTCGCTGTCGATTGGACAGCCCTTTTCAAAACACACGATTGGTCAATTGAGCGGCAGACGAAATACTTTGTCAGCCTAGGCAGAAAAAATGGTCGATTATGCGGCAGACAAAGTCATGGCAGAGAAATCACCATTTGTCATTACCTATTTTACGTTTTTCTGACGTTTGAAGAAAAATAATATTTTGCGCATTTTGTACTTCTCATTGTCATCGGCATCCACCTCTTCTCTATGGAGAGAATGTTCTGGGACTCTCTGTATATTTCGACATCATAATTTTCGAACATTTCGACCTTATATTAGTAGTTATCCATACCAGACATTTTCTTTTGGCAGTATTGTTGTGACGTTTGACGATACCACTATAAGAGACTTCGCTTGTTTACTTCGCAGTCCAAAAAAGTAGTATATAAAATGTTACTTCTGGGCCTAGACATTTGGCGTCTTAAAAAACAAGGCAAAACCTTATAAATTTAGCTGTTTGACGAAAAGCAAACAACCGAAAAGGGCCCAAAACCTCTCAAAAATCATTAATTTTTATTCACCCCAAAAGTTCCCAAATATGTGTAGACCAACAAAAATTGGGCACACGAAAAAACCATTAAAATCTCCCAAAATAATGGAAACTTACCTCAAGAACGCCTTAACAAACTAACAAAATACCTTGTTTTTACACACCCCAAAATGGCTTTTTACTTCTGGACCAGGACATTTGGCGTCTTAAAAATCAAGGCAGAAACCTACAAATTTAGTGTTTTCCCAAAAGTAAACATTCGAAAAAGATCTAAAAACTATTAATTAAAATTAACCAAAGTTTTATTTTCTAAATTAACAAATTACATTTAGTATTTTGTTTTTGATTATTTACAATGGGTGACTATAAAAGGAATAGGTTAAACATAATGGAAATACATGCTGCAGAATCGCCGGTTATTATTATTCATAATGTACAATTTCTGAAAGTATGGTACATCAAGATAATAGTTAATAACTACCAAAACATGTCTTGTTCTTCAATCAGGTCAATTCCAAAAGGGAGTGAAGGTAACCCACGCTCCACTAGCTTCAACACCTTGTGTTCATTTTCTTTTATAATTGGTGTGGTTTCAGCGCTGTGCAGGCGTTCCATAAATGTTGTGGCAGCTTGCACTGATGACTTATGCCAGATTGGTTGAATACCATCAAACAGAAGCAGTTCCACATATCGGCCCAATTCCGCAGTTCGCAAATCTTCTTGTGAATCAATCAAGAAAGGACTTGAAAAATTAAAATTATTACAATGCAGGCGGGCCAAGTAATGACCACACTCATGTGCTACGAGTGTGGTAAGATCTGCTTGATATGAAATTGACCCTGTAGGTCCAGCTAGGTTGCCAGTGCACAACATTATGCCATCTGTAAGGCAAACTCCCCGCAAAGCACTTAAAGGAGCAAATTTTCTGACCCAGTAAATTTTCATTTTGGAAATGTTTTGCTTAATCTCTGGAATGTATAAGTACTTAGGGTCGAACACCTTTTTCATAGCAGAATCAAACGCATTCAACATTGGATTGCTAAGCAAAGCCTTCTGAAGCTCACTTTTCAAATCATCAGAAACTGTGGATATGGTTTCATCAGCCCCATAGGACATTACAGCAAATTGAACAAATGAGGCTATTTCTAAATCAAAAAATGCCGCTCGAGACAATCCTTGCAAGTTCCTCACATATTTTTCTAACATCAGCTTTGTATTCATTTTTGTGAAGTGCAGCAACACTTGTAGGTAAATTTTCTTTGTTGTATCAGTGAAGTCACCACTCAAGAACTCCATAAGGGCATGGATTGTGTTGGTCTCAAGATCTAGACCTTGGGAAGAAATGTTCAACAAGATACAATTTCGTAAATCATCCAAATCAAATTCACACATAATAATTTTTGCATCTGTGGGCGTCACGAGTGGTAGTGACTGTAGAAATTGTATCAGCTGAAAGTTTTTGTCTTGATAGTGAAGGAGTACTTCCTCAAAAACATCATGTTTTTTCTTGTTTCGATCTAAAAGAGGAAAAGAAATAAAACTTTAGCATGAGAAAAAAGTACGGTTTGAGTTGGCAATATTAAAAAATTGTTTAAAATAGATACAACTGTTTAGTTTTGCCTCTGAATCTTTTTATTACATACGTTTAGTGTTTCTTACAAAAATGCTTTTTGCCAAATTAATATCATTCCCACGTCTGATTTGTCAGTGATACAAAAAATTTAATAATATTAAAATTAATAATCAAAATTTCATAAAAACTTGATAAGAACAAACAATTAAAAAAAAATGTACTTTTGTATCCATCATTTACAAAACATTAATGTATTGATTTCTGAATGTGTTGCAATAATATTAATGCATGAGTGCCTTTTTTATAAAATACCACTCACTGATTTTTGATCGTATAGCGACTAAATGAATCGACATTCACTGCCTCCAGTAATAAAAGCATTGTGAAATAAAAAAAAATCAAATAAATATTTTTCTTTTGCTCAGTCAGGAAATAACTCAGGTTTCGGATTATTAAATTTTTAAAATTATTAAATTCTTTGGTACATACCTATATGTATGAATTCCTTCTTTGGAAAAAATTAGCTTAAATTCATTATGGAATTTAATATCTTTATTTTTTTTTTCAATAATTATTCAATAAGTATTTTGATAATTATTCATAGATATACCTGACATCTATTCATTTTGATAAAAAGTGGTCGTAGCGAGATTTTTAGTTAACATGTTGTGTATAGGTATTTTCACTATAACCCTGAAAATTTTAGTTTGGCAAAATTATTTATCTTCATTTTAAATAAGACTAATAAGTAAACAAAATTTTTACAATAAATTAAAAAATGACTAATACTAGAGAAAACAAAATTGTAGCAGAATATTATACACCATTAAAAACAAGACAACAATTCCTTCTTTTGTGAGCGAAGAATAAAATTTATCTATTGACGGAAGTTTTGTTTCAGAAAATTTCTCAAAAAGTATTTAATTATTTCTCTCAACTGACTTGATTCCAGATTAGATGACAAATTGTCTAGGCTACTTGCTATAAATCTAAATGAATCGATAAATCTCAATTCGATATATCCATTATCATCCATTCTTAAAATTTTACTGAAAGAAATATATTTCTCTTCGTTATTAGGTATTAATTTCAATTGACTTTTATCTTCTCCTAGATTTTTTATAAACAAATGACAATCGTAAGAACTTAAATTATGAAACAAAATTGGAATAAACAATGGTTGTCTATATTTCAAATTGCATTTTCTACAAGCAGCTCCCCTATATTTTCCAGTGTAGTGATCATCTTACTTTTGGGTTTTCTGTAGAAAACACATTTTCACAAAGATAACAAATTTTTGTTTTTTTATATTCTTCTAGTTCGATATCTTTTATGGGTTTATTTTATTTTAATAACTTATATATTGTTCTGGCATGTTCAGTTATTCTTTTTATAAAACATTTATCACTTTCCTCCCCTCTGTCAATTTCCAATGGGTTATCAATATTATTATAAGCACTCTTAACGTATAATCCATAACCACAGGGAATATGAGATTGTGTTTTATGAGTATATGATGATTCAGGATTTGGTTCGCATGTATGAATAGGTTTCAGAATAGATTCAAAATCAGAATAAATTACATACGGATGTCTTAACATTCTTTGAATATTTTTAAATTTTAATACATTATCTTCAGGCATGTTCGGAACACATGGTTCATTACTAAAGCACACATTTTGATGTTTCTTTAAAGCATCTTCAGTTCTAGAGGAGTAGTTTAAACATCTTCTACAGAAATGTTTTTTGTTTCTATTTACTTCCGACTGATCATTTAACAATCGACTCAAATTCTTGATCCAACAATAATGATTGTTGTCTTTATTTCCAAAGTATAGTAAGTCGATATTCATTTCATAGAATCGCTTCTTATCATGATACAAAGGATAAAATATTTGTTCTTCGGAACTAAACACGGTAACATTAATTTTATTATGTGATTCAAATTTAGGTATGTCCTGGAAAATTTATTCCTTCAAAATTTAATTCGTTTATATATTCCGGCTTATTATAATGATTCAGTCTATCTAAATGTTCTTTTGCTTGATGTAAACAGGATATTACGCTATACATAAAACATTTGTTATCGTTGTTTTTAACATTAACGCAAGCTTTTTTATCTTTAATCCACTTGGGTAATTCTACATATGAATTTCCGCTTAAAGGTGTATATTTGTTTATATTAATGCGCAAATAATTTATATTTCTCAAAGTCCATCTAGATCCCTTTTCTTGTAATTCATCACATTTTGATATAAATAAATTCCTTTGTTCATCCCAATATTCCTCCAGACCATCTTTTTCTCTTAGTGTAACATTTAGTAACTGAAATTTATGTATCATTGTAAAGTCTTCATTTTCCACTTTCATAAACTCGCATTCCATCTCTAAATTAATTTTAATATTTTTATGGAGATTTAAAGCATTTATAATTATTTTAATAGCCTTTTCTTTTATCATATCCATGTATGTTTCCATATCTATACCTTCTTCTAGATTATTATGTTGATACGTTAATAATCTTCCCTTAAAAGCAACCTGAACTAAAATAAAATCTGGCTCTGGATTATGTCTTGCTTTATGCAACTGCATTCGACTTTCCTTAATATATTGTCCACATTCATCACACTTGATCTTTTTTACTCTTTCTTTTTTTGGTTTAGAAAATATGGCATCATCAAACGGAAATATTTCCAAGCTCTTCTTGTTTTCTCTTTTTATTTTTAATTGCTCTTCAGCATTAATAATATCGTTTATCAATTCTGCCTTATTGTATCTTTTAATGTATCTTATACCTAAGGATTTTGCCATATTACGTAATTCGAGGAAACGACGACTATTCAAATCATGTTTTAATTTATGCAAATGTATTCGAGTTTCTCGATATATGTTCCACACATATCACATTTTATCTTCTTTCTTCAAACTGAAATGTTTTTAGGTGCTTTTTGTTTTCTTTCTTTTTATGGAGCTGTATTCGGGTGCTTTTGATATATTTTCCACATATGTCACATTTGATTTTCCTAACTCTCTTTTTCCTTGGTTCAGCAAATAAATCATCATCAAATGAAAATACTTCTGAATTCGCTTGGCTCATGAGAATTCCGCAAAGGAGGCATAATTGATTTTTTCCGTTTTTTATTTCCTTATGTAATTGCCATGCTGCTGTTGAAGGCTTGAAAACCGTCCGCTGCAGTGCGGGTGGATACTCGCAGTGAGCCGACTATAAGTGATTTTGTGAAAACTGAAAAACACTTGGCCAGTTTGGCAGGAATTAATTAGTTTGTATTTTTCTCAACCATTGTAAATTTTGTGAGTTTTTCTTTTCACGTCAAGTTCATCGTTTATCAGTGTACAATCGAGTTCTTTTAAGTTTATCGCAAAAATAAGTTAAATTTGTTTGTATGTTTATCTCATGTTTAATTATTGTATTTATTATATTCAAAAATTAGATAATAAATTACTTCAATACTTAACTCAACCATTTCATTTATATAAATACAAAAATTAATAGGAGTTTGTACTTGATATCTTGATGTCAGATATGAAATATTCGAATTTTCCGCCACTTATTTCTAAATACAACGTTGCCGCTTCGCTACAGCTAGTTGGTCGATAATTCAAAAGTAGTCATGTTTAATATTTTTTTCCCTTAACTAAAAGCTTCATAACTGTATCGGAAAAAACACTAGAATTATCGGGATATATCAATGTATAACATAGTTAATTTCTGTACTGCTGGCATTATTTGTTCATTAGTTAGAATAAAAAATGTGCCATTCACATGTAGAATTGACAGATTTTCCATAAGACTACATGTAACAGTTTTATTGCATTTACTGCTTAATAAGCTTCCTAATGATCTTGGATTTTTCACAGAAAATTGTGTAATGAAATAATTATTAAAAAAAAAATTATTTTAGAATTTTTTCATTATTTTTGCCTAACCTCCTTAAAAAAATTATTTAAATTTACTCCACCTGGATTTAAGAACATTCTTCTAGTTTATTCTTGTAACTGTCAAGTTGTTTCGACATTTGTGTCTGTGATTTGTGTTAGGGATTGATTTGTAGTTGATTTGCGTCTTCGTTCATTGAGAAAAAACTGTCTTATCAGACACATTTTATCAAGCTTTTTTTAATTCGAAGTGAGTAATGAAATTTGTTACTATTTTGAGGTCATGTTCTTGTAGGAGATTGAACATATTATTTGAAATGGAACACCCTTTGTCCAATTTGACAATAAGAGAACGCGAAGCAGTGTGTCGTTGCTACCATTTTCGAACGTTTTCCAGGTACATTTTTAAGCAACAAATGTACAGAGAATACTAACAAACATCCTGAATGTTTTAGAACTGCTAGGAAGATACTTTCAAAAAACTTGAGGGACATTCACTGGAATCTCCAAGTATGGAGGAGTGGAAGAAAAGCTGTTAATTTATATTTATAAATAAAAGTAAAATAAATAATTGGCTTGGGGTTTTTGTAACACATACTACAATCAGAGAATTCAAGCAAAACTAGGAATAAAAGACAGAGTTGTGCAAATAATTTGGCGTGAAGCACTTGAAAACTGTACACAAGAAAAATGGGTTTTTATTCGACATACTGAAGGAAATTATTATGATTTTCAAAAATATATGGGTGTTCGAGACGTTGACGTAGTTCAACACAGCACTTGCAAATGTTTTGTTCATTCTTCATATTCGTACAAAACGTAATAGCTCCATAATATATACATATTTCAAAACTATCTTTGGCCATTCATTTCGAGATAACAAAGTGATCATTTAAAAACCGGTAACATAACCCCCAAATAATCTAATGCTAGTCTCACATGTTTTAGTAACTTTTTTGACATAAGATAAAGCTCACTTTACACAAACACCGCCTGCTGCGATGCCAATTCATTTGAAATGTAGTATAAGCCGTTTTTTTATTAAAAAACCACCACCTGTTGATTTATGTTGGTTAAACAAAAAAAACTAATTTGAATTTCACGCGAGATGGTTGGTATTTGAGAATAGTTGTCAATGCGACTGCGTTTGTTGTCACGCATGTCAGTTGAAAAACAAGAAATCTGTTAAATTCAAAACTAAAAACTTCTTTAGTCAACTGTGTCGCAGAATTTGAAGAACTTTCCCCGTTTTTATCAAATACGAGATTTGGAGAAAGCACCCGCGTGTTTTTGAGGTAATTTTTAGAAGCTCAAGTACAAGTCACAATCAATAGGTATATTTTAGATTTCGAGATCAACTGTACGCCAGATATACAAAATGTGGGTCCCTCATATCTGTTGTATGACATGGGTGAGGTTTCTTACTGGATGGGCAAAAAGAACTCGATCAATGCCTTTCGGAATTTCAATGATTTCGTCAGAACATACAAAACATTCATCATATTACACTAAAACTATTTGTATCTAAGTTATTATAATATCAATTCTATCTAACCAAGTCTTCTTTCTAACGTTTTCAGGTAAAAGTTTCCATGTTACACACAAAAAATGGATTTTTGTTGACCAGTGATTATTAATCTGCAATTACCTTTTATGTTAATATGTTATATTCTGTTTGTTTTACATACTTTGTTCCAATTTGTCAAACATGATATCTTTCTATGTAGTTTTGCCCCTTGATCTTTACTTTTCATCTTTGGCTCTTTTGAATTATTAGGTCGTTTTAGGATCCGCTGCTTTTAAATAACAAATGGTAAGTACAATTTGGGATCTTCATGTTGGCGATAGCTCTCACGGAAACTAACTGCAAGCATGTGTTACAACCAAATATTAATCATATTATGTTAATAAACAAAACGATACAAATCTTAATACTACCACCGTATTATGTTGGAAAATGTCACAAATCACGAACATAACCTCGTTTCATTTGTCACTAGAAAAAACAACCTAGCTGTGTTGCCGATGTGATTTTTCAGAATGAGTGCGACGTTGGTGTTTTTTTTAATAAAAAAACGGACTTTATATACATTACATTACATTTTACTTATAACATTTAATAAATATCAAGACATTGACTTACCTGTTAAAAACGATTGGACAACAGCTGTGATGCAAAGCAAATACCACACCCGCCACACCACAACATACTGCTGTGTCCACAGCGGGACTGTTTTCTTCGCCATCTATTATGAGATCAGTGAACTACAATGATAGATTTGGAAAAAGTTATAGAAATCTGCTCAGATCGTTGTATGAAAATTATCGCGGGAAATTTTAAATTGCCAGAATTTAGCGGTAAATTCAAATATTGTGTAAACTGTAATTAACTGCTCAGATAGTTGTAAGATTGATTTGAAGTCTGACAAATTGCAGGGCTTTTATGTACATACTAATACAGTATGTATAGTTATATAGTTATAAGTGATTTTCCTTTAAGTTAACTATGAAATTTCACCACCTTGATGATCAATACGTTAACATATTTTTCAAAGCCAACTTATAATCAGTCTGTATGAGTATGTACATAAAATTCCTGCAACGTATCAGACTTACAAATCAATCTTACAACTATCTGAGCAATACAATTAATTACAAACAGTCTACATATTACATAATTCCATTCACAAATTATATACATAATTAACAAGGTCAATAATCACAATTATAATAGCACCTATTATTTATTTGGTAAAAATACACAAAATAGTATAAACGACAGGACTAGGGAAGACTAACATTTACAAAAAGTATAAAATGGCTTATTATTCAGTCGCCTATATGCAAAATCCGACAAGTCACATTTTTTTCCAAAATGAAATAGTAATTTAATTTATTATATAAGACGATAGAATTGCTGATTATCTTTTCGAGTGACTTTCAAAATGCCCTCTCAAAGATTAAATATAGATTTATCGTTTTATATAATAAATTACTATTATGAAGTATGCCTTCTCATTTTGGAAAAAAATTTGAGTTGTCAGGTTTTGCGTCTAGGCAACTGAATATAATTTACATGTACCCAGTCAACATACAGCCTGTTTTAATGTTGAATTGCGACGGATCTTAAGTCTTATCAAAAGAACAGGCAGTAAGGATCAATTTCATGTTTCATTTCACATAAAGACGTATCAATAAGAAAATTAGCATAGACAATATAATATATTCAACCCGAAAATGTTTTTATGCAATCCAGATGTGATGTGTTAATAAAATACTTGCTTTCAATCCAAGGGGTCTCGGGTTCGAACACCCGCGAATCCAACTTTTTTTTTATTTCGTACTATTGCGCAATTTGATGTATTATTGTAGCTGATTGGATATTATAATGAACAAGACGTAAATAGCTCAGTTAGTAAAGAGTTAGACAGATAATTACAAGGTTTTGAGTTCGATTCCTATCGCCGCCTTTTTTTATTGAGAATGCAGTTGTTCTTAAATCTGAACTGGTGAGATCTCGAGTGGCCATAGAGATTGAGGACCCACGAAGATTGACGGGCAACTGAATGCTGCCAAATATTCTCAAAACATTTCTCGGTTTTGGGACTCTTCCATCTATTCATGACTTACAGTAATATCGAACAACAATGACCTGTCCTGTTGATTCGCCAAAGGCTCATGAGTCAAAGACGAATTCAGGATTGATTGTCGTGCCGAAGATTCTCCTCGATAGACACATACCTATAAACGGTATAAGCTGTCGTGAAAGAGGAGATGCTGTAAGAATAGATCGGATTGTAGTCGGAATGAAAACGGGGAATGTTTTGCACATATTTTATTAATTCTGTAAATATTCTGAATCCAAGATTTACCAGTTATTATCCTGGTCCAGAAATAAAAAAGCCATTTTGGGAATTTAAAATGCTTTCTCCAGAAGTAAAAATCCAATTTAGGATGTCTCAAAACAAGGAATGCTGTAAGGTTTTTTTGGGTGCTTTGAATGTAATTATGTTTGATTTTGGATGATTTTCAACAGTTTTTCCATGTGCCCATTTTCTGGTGGTCTAATTGAGATTCGAGTATAATTAAGAAATTATAATTTCTTTTTATAATTTTAAATTATAATTATAATTAATATATAAGAAATTATGATTTTTGAAGGAATTTCACAACATTAGTTTGTAAGGCGCCAAATATACCTCTTTGATTTGGTGTTGTTTTTCTCTTTTTTTTTGCATGCGCCCATTTGGTCTGGTCCAGAAATAAAAAGCCATTTTGAAGTGTCTAAAAACACGGTATGTTGTAAGTTTTTTAGAGTGCTCGTGAGATAATTTTGTATGATTTTGGGTGATTTTCAACGGTTTTTTCATATGCCCAATTTTTGGTGGTCTACGGATATTTAAGTACTTTTGGGGTGCATAAAAATTAATGCTTTCTGAAGGGTTTTAGGTCTTTTTCGGATGTTTACCTTTGTTTTTTGGAGACGCCAAATGTCCTGGTCCAGAAATAAAAAGCCATTTTGGGGTGTTCAAAAACAAGACATTTTCGAATGTTTACTTTTGGGAAAACACTAAATTTGTAGGATTCTGCCTTGATTTTTAAGACGCCAAATGTCCTGGTCCAGAAGTAAAAAGCCATTGTGGGGTGTGTAAAAACAAGGTATTTTGTTAGTTTGTTAAGGCGTTCTTGAGGTAAGTTTCCATTATTTTGTTAGATTTTAATGTTTTTTTTCGTGTGCCCAATTTCTGTTGGTCTACACATATTTGGAAACTTTTAGGGTGGATCAAAATTAATGATTTTTGAGAGGTTTTGGGCCCTTTTCGGTCGTTTGCTTTTCGTCAAACAGCTAAATTTATAAGATTTTGCCTTGTTTTTTAAGACGCCAAATGTCTTGGCCCAGAAGTAACATTTTATATACTACTCAAAAAGAAAAAAGAAAGTTGCCGTGGGAGGATCCGGTTTTGTTTACCCAGATTTGTACCTGACTTACCGCAAAGTGTTTTCCCAATATCGTTTCTAATGACTTTGTTATCAAAACATTATTGTTGGAGATCTCTGTTTGTCACTTAATCCACTTAGATTTATGGGTTTTGAAATGCAAATTTTACTTGAACAAAATTCATGTGAAAATACATAAATATGGTAATTAGGGATATTATAGAAAGAATGAGTTAACGACTGGGTGGTAAGCAATAAAATTGATGAGGTGGTCACTAAAAATTTGACAACTAGGTATCCGTTAGGTAATAAATGTTTTCTAAGACTGAAGAGAAAACAAGGAATACATATAAACATTATATTATTTTAAACTAATGACTACATACACTATAACATGCTTATTGAATCCACTAGTTGAGTAATGAACAATCCCGTAATAACTTAGAGGGGTTATCATATCAATGCAAAAACTTGCGTGATTCCTGATTTTCAATCAAAAATAATTTTGGAATTTTTCTGTTTTGGGCAACCTTGATACATATGTATATAAAAGTGAATGTTAGGGGGTTGACAACTCCAATGTGGCACTTCTTTTCGTAAGAAGTTCAAACCGGGCGAAATTCAGTACTCTGTCAGATAAAGATGTCACAGTGGCTTAGCCAAATCCGATGATGATGTTTTACATTATTTTTGGGGCGTAGCAACGCGCGCCGGGTACCAGCTAGTTGTAGATAAAATTTTGATTCCCTACATAGGCTCGGTCTGACGACCTCGTAATCTTTACACTCGTTCCCTTGATGCTTATATCCTACTAATAGAACAAAAAGCTATTATACAATTTAATGGGGTAACTTGCTTTTGTAAAGTATACACTGTAAAATATATAACAGCGAACTAGCTTAATAAATTATTACAAGACATTAATTATAATAACCAGTTTTATGGATACTCTTCGGTTATTATTCATAATAGCCGGTTAGTCATTTTGTAGTTTTGTATATCAGTTGTAGGCACCGATATACAATAGGACTTAGGTAAAACTATAAGATCGAAAAAAATAGTAGATTGCAAAAACAGACGCGGCGCAAAAAGTAATTTCAATGTTACTTTTAGTGCCGCCAGCTGACTTTTTGCGCCGCTAAACAACACGTTTTTCTGACGTTTATCGGAAACGTCTTTTTCATTGCTGATGAGTTCTGTTTACAATCATTGGTGAAATCACCTGTTGTTAACGTTAATTAGTCGACGAACAATAATCGGATTAGTGACCTTTCTATTTCCATTTCTATGAGATCTGTAATTCGGACTATAAAAAAATTTGTTAAAACTGTATTATCGATTTTGTAAATGCGCAAATTTAATTCAACTTTAGCTGTGAAAGTGACAACTTCGACAGAACTATTAGATACTCGTCTATACAGGGTGTTTAAAAATTGCCGCACCAAACTAATGGTAGAGTGATCACAAGCAAACAGTACGCAATAGAAAAATATTAAAAAAAAAATTGGTGTTAGATTCGTTAGATGTGGCTGAAGGTTTCTTTTATGGTAAATCTGGCAACTGACGCAATGTTTTTCGCAGGTACTGGAATTAATTGTTACGATAATTGTTGAGAATTGTCAATTAATTGTTTTTGAAGTTTGTAGTTTTTGTAACAACTGAAGGAACAATTTATTATTTAACAGAACATTAAAATACAATTTACAGCAAATGTTCAAATTGTCGACCATTGGCACTAAGACAAGCGTTTGCCCGTCTCTCAATATTGGCCTGTACTCGGTCAAGTATTTGTTTGGTTAGAGTTTCAGTGGCTCCAAAAATTCTTGCGAGACGGTCTTCGCGACTCTCACGTGGTGTTACGTAGACCAACGATTCAAAAGGACCGCAAAGAAAAAAATATGAACGATTAAGGTCGGGCGAACGGGGGGGCAACGTGTTGCGCCATCTCGCCCAATTCATCGCTGAGGATGGTAAGGCCATCACAGGACCGGCGCCGGCGTGATGAACTAGATGTCTTAGAGGGACTTCATCCCACAATGTCAGTGTCACTTTTTTTTTTTAAATAAATCTGAAAAATTAGTTACTATGCACACAATCCCATTGTTGCATAAAAATATCCATTGTTATGTTTCAGTGTTGCCGCATTGATTTTTGCATAAATCTTGATAATTTAAAAAGAAATGATTGAAAAAATTGAGTTGAATATTTATCTAAATTTTGTTTCGCATACTTTAGCAGCATTTTGGGTGTACTTTACTGATAATAATTTGCTGTAATTAACATTAGAAGATCCCGAAAAGAAACCCACATACATAGAAGAAATGAACAATTTTTTAAATATTTTTCTCTGACTTACCAAATGGTTCTAAATAACATACGATTGTGTTGGTGGGGCAATTTTTAAACACCCTGTATGAAATTGTTTTGGAAAAATATACGTACATCCTCTATCAACAAAAAAATCCAGAATTTGCAGTAGTAGATTAGTTTTCTAAGGAAGTGTTTAAGGAAGTTGACAAAAAAAAACACCATCGTTTTGACAATATGGAATATTGTGTTTATTTCGACATGATTTGAATTTTGATTTGTAAGGTAAAACTGTAGATTTATGATTCATATTTTGGATAGACTGATAAATGGACACACTTTTCAAACCAGAGTCTTATAAAGTTTGCGATTTTCTTTATTATATTTATTTTATAATACAGGGTGTATAATTCATGTACTCATAGGCGGAGGGTGAAATAAGGGGTCAGAAAAATGTTCAAAAAATAGCTGATTTCAACACAGCGGTAAATAGAAAAAATGTTTAATTCTAGTTCGAGTTCTACTTGTCGTTAAATTTTTTGCTAATACTTTTATAACACCCTGTATATATCTAAGATTTATTACTTATAGGGTAACAATTAGAAAATAGCTATTTACAAGTACATAGATTCATTATAGTATATATATAGTTTTAGTTGTTATATTCCAGAAAAGAGTAAGGTGGAAGGGTTGGTATCACCCACTCTGGCAGTCGTCCCTCAAAAGTTGGCGTATCCATTTTTGAAGTATCCGAACTGGTTGTATTTTCCGTGGGCTGTAAAATTAAAGAACGTTAATAATAGCTTCAACAAAATAATATGTATAAATTAAGTAAGCACAACAATTTTCTGAATCATGAGAACTTAGAGGTCGGTCAATTTAGTGGACAGCTTATTATAAAGATCTTCTTACCGTGAGTTGAGATCGACAAATTGATGGTGGCCCCACCACTCTCCAGTCTTCTTGTTCTTTGATTGAGGGACTAGGCGTCTTAGATTGCGAGTAACTTGAACTACTTTGTTGAATTATTATTGTTGCAGGCTGGAGAGACGCAAGCTTCCGTGGATTTTTTCTTTTATTGTTTCCCGTTTCTTCGTTCCTGTTCCTTTGTTTCAATGGGGCTTCAGTTAAAAACAAGATGACGCCATTCGACTTGGCCGAACATTCTGAAAATAAAATAGAATTTTAAATATTCACTGATTACAAAAAAACGTCTGAAAATAATTACCTCTGCAACAGTAATTCATTGTATTTACAGCTTAACACCTTTTCCCACATTAACTCTTCAGAGGTACTTTCGTCAATTAAGGGATCTTTGATTTTGTCGCTGCTTATAATACCGTCAGGTGCAATATCTTAATGGGTGGGGTGCAGAGAGGGTTGGACATTGATAACGGTCTACCAATCTCTGTTGCATCGTTAAGAATTTGGGTGGAATATTTTTAAAAACAAAATTGACCAGACAAGTTCTAAGGTTTTGAATATTTCTATGATTCTTTGAATAATTATTGTCTCTTGTTTTTTTTTTGTTGGTCGTAAATTTGCAGTTTTTAAATTTTCGTACAATATTTTATAGTTCGACACACTATTTTTATGGATTTTAAGTAATTTAAAGACTTTCCGAGGTTGTGTCGAACTATAAAACGTTGTATTACACTCGTTGTATTATTATATAATTATTAGCATCCCTGAAGCAAGTGACCTACTGAAATAAACCCACCCAAAAATGTTTACATCTCTTACTTGAGATTACAAGAGATGTTCAAAATTACGCCCCTCGGTGTCGATACATGTTTTAGCTCTGTGAAGCATGTTCTGCCGAATTCGCGCGTACTAATCCCCGGATTTTGTTCAACGCCCTCGACAATTTGCTGTTCCGCCTGCAGGACAAGATCGTTGCGATTGCGACCTCAAACTTGACGTTGAGGGCGAAAGGTGCCGTGGTCTCGTAAGTGTTGAACGATTGACCTAAATGTGCGAACATTAGGGACACGCCAATTCGGGTACTTTTGCATCTGCCATTTTTACCACCACTAATAAACGCATGTACGATTACAAACGTACTGTTTGATTTCATGTATGAACAATGGGGCACTCAATTTAGTTAAGTAAGTAAGTAAGGTAAGTTTTAGTTTTTCATATTTTGTTTTGTGCTTACCTACATTTTTACCTGAGCTATTGCAGACGGTTTTATTAATGACCTTGCTAACGAGTTGCGATAACAATTTTTATTAAAATTTAAAAACATCTAAGTCGAACTCCACAAACTTTAATAAGCATAAAATTACAAATGGAACATGTTTCGGCAGAACACTACTGCCATCATTCTTTAAGGGCTGATGATTTATAGCTCAGGTAAAAGTGTAGGTAAGCATACAAAACAAAATATGAAAAACTAAAAGTTTATTTGTTTTGACGGAGATACTTGGTCTAAATCCCTACAGTTAACTAAATTGAGTGTCCCATTGTTCATACATGAAATCAAACGGTACGTTTGTAATCGTACATGCGTTTTGAAAACGTTAAATTTTAATTCAAAATAACCTCAACGTCATAATTTTTAATATTCTTCAAGGGCTGATGATGGCAGTAGTGTTCTGCCGAAACTATGGCCCCTACTGCCGAAACATGTTCCATTTATAATTATACGCTCATTAAAGTTTGTGGAGTTCGACTTAGATATATTTAAATTTTAATTTAAATTTACTCCACTTGGATTTATAACATTCTTCTGGTTTTTTCTTTTAGGTTTGTGTTTGGGGGTTTTAAACTCGGTATTTTCTTTTTCCTCTTCCCGTACCCGCTCTGTTAGTACGGTTTGTGTATCCGAAATTTCAGATTACATTGGTCGTTTGTTGATATTTACAGGAGGATCATTGGTTTGTGTATCTTGTAGTTTCGTGCATTGGCTAGCTATGTGTCCCAGTTCATTACATTGGAAACATTTCAGTTCGTCAAAATTTAAAAATATTCTGTAATTTATATCTTCATGTTTTACAACAACCAATGATGGAAGGTCTTTTGTGGGATCCGGTAAAACGTAAACTTAGCCTGCGAAAACTTAGTATATGACGGTAGGCTTCATCCTGCATTCCTACCCTGAGGAAGTTTATCGGTGATGCAGTTTTAAAACCAATAGTATGGATCATGTTTTCTATTATATCATTAGGTATGGAAGGGCAGACGTTTGAGATTATCACTCTCTTTGCTTGTGATAAAATTTATTTATATACTAGCTGACCCGGCGAACTTTGTACCGCCTCAGAATCAATAAATGTTGTGTTAACTTCTTAGCTGAATTAAATTCTTTTTTTTTATCAAAGGATAATGCACACAACGCCTTCTACTGGCATTACCGGACCAGGATACAACGCCATGTTCATTTTTTGTCATTTATCAAAGATGGCGTTATATACAGATTCCATACTGTCGAAGGGGGTGCAAAGGTGGCCCCGAGTAAAAGGGGTGAAGTCCCCTGGGGTATTTTTTGGTGATGGTGAAGTAAGAGCCGAAACTAAGAAACGTTTTCTATTTCACACTCCAGGGTGTACTGACCTTTAAGGGGCAAATAACTAAATAGCTGTTTTAAAAGTACCGCTCCAAAGTACCGCTAGATTCGTACCGTTATATGCAGTTAGTTTTGCCCGTCGGTCAGCTTTTTCGCCCAGCTTACAAACAAACATTTATTACTAAATTTAGAATATAAAAAAACCTAAACTAATGTTAATTTGCGGTAAAAACCGCCTCAAAATGAGCTCCGGTAATAATACAAAATGTATGAGAAAATTTTTTTCTTTAATTTTTCCGATATTGTAATAGTTATTCGCTCTCGAAAAGTGTCAGTCAATCCGTTCTTGAGATATTTTTAAAGCCCGGCACGACAAATTTTGGCGGCCCGCGATAGTTGTTATTGTACCAGGGGGCCTTAGTTATTGTCGTTGACCTGTATCAAGCTCCCCGCCCTTGTAATTTTTCCTATGTTTTAATAATTATTCTGCTATTCGGTGTGGAGGAACATCCAACAAATTGAAGATCACAAAAATCGGTCCAGCCATTCTTGAGTTATAAACCCAAGGGGGCCCCTGGGCTCCCATGTCCATGTTTCAATAGTTATTCTGCTATTCGGGAAGGAGACAAATACAACAAATTGAAGATAATAAAAATCGGTCTAGTCGTTCTTGAGTTATAAACCGAAGGGGGGCTCCAAGGCCCTCCTGTTCATGTTTTATTAGTTATTCTGCTATTCGTGGCGGAGACAAATCCAACAAATCAAAGATCATGAAAATCGGCCCAGCCGTTCTTGAGTTATAAACCCAAGGGGGGCCCCAAGGGCCCCCTGTTTATGTTTTAATAGTTCTTCTGCTATTCGTGGCGGAGACAAATCCAACAAATCAAAGATCATAAAGATCGGTCCAGCTGTTCTTTAGTTATGTGGGCCCTGAGCCCCCTTGTCTATGTGTTAACAGTTATTTTGCTATTCGGGGCGGAGACAAATCCAACAAATCAAAGATCATAAAAATCGGTCCAGCCGTTCTTAAGTTATAAACCTAAGGGGGCCCCCTGAGCCCCCCTATCCATGTTTTACTTCATAAGAACCTTCCTCAAACTTAAAGGAAGTGATGCCGTGACCAAGGAAAATAGGGATTCATTTTTATATACATACAGGGTGCTCGGTAATTCGACAGCCATCTCTTTAGGAATCGTAGGAGCGACCGCCCTGAGTCCCAATCTAGTGTTAAACTTTCTCCACTTTCACTCCTTGAGAAGCTGCAGGTCTCAAAGTTCACCCAATCAGAGATTAGGTCAGAATTTAGTTTGTGATCATGAATCCAAGCTACCTGGAAAAAAAAATCCGGCTACCGTCAGTGTGACAATTTTGATTAATTGAAGCCAGTGGTGTTCATAGTGGTATTTGAACTTGAAAAATGGGTGGCATTATACCTTTAATCAACTAGCCGACATGCACCTATGGTGAAGTCGGTGCCAATAGTATAGCGGCAGTGAGGTTGTACCTAGAAGGATCGTCACGTCCCCTATCGCGGTGTGTTTTCCAATTTGGATCGGCGTATTCGAGAATTTGTAAATTTAAGGCCTCTGAATTAAGACAGAGGTAGACTTGTAGCCGATAATGCTGTAGCGCGGGATGAACAAATATTGCATATGGTAGCCGCTGAACCCACTCTTAGTGTGCGCGAGATTGCTCGCAGAATTCATATTCCAGCGACAACGGTATGGACAACAATCTCGAAGGAACATCTGCATCCATACCATATTAATCGTGTCCCAGCTTTAGTGTCTGAAAATCTTCTAAGAAGGCAGCAGTTTTGTGAATGATTTCCGGAGAGATGGATGGCCCGTTTCCGTGGCCGGCCAGGAGTATGGATTTAACTCCGTTAGATTTTTATTTCTGAGGGCATGTGAAATCGGTTGTTTATGCCATCGATATTTCTGATGTGAACGAATTGCAACACAGAATCCTACTAGCGTCTGATCAAATCAGGAAAACCCTGAGGTTTTTGAAAACGCTAGAAGTTCGTTGTTGAGACGGGCCCGTCTTTGTATACAGAACGATGGTCGCCGATTTGGACATTTATTTTAAATATTTAAGTTATCTTTCTTTAATAATAAACCACTTTGAATGATGCAGTTATTTTGTTAGTATCTTTCCCAGTATACGCCACTGATTTTTGATTGACTTTAGCCGTCAAATGTGACAAAGTCTCTTTTTTTTTAAACAGAATACTTGATTCCACAGAACTGGGGCTGATGAAACCATTTCTCTGATTGGCCTATTTAAAATCCTTCTAGTTCTTTATCAGATGTTAAAAAAAATCAAGTAATTGCAAAATATGCTTTCTCTGAATGCTGTGAGGCCACAGTAAAGCGATGGCTGTCGAATTACCGAACACACTGTATATAGATTATTTTATATATTATATAGAGCACTCCAATTACAGATATTTATTATGATTATTTATGATTTATTTGAGAGCCCTTCTTCAGTTTATATCTTAATAGATGCTAAAATTATTAATTCGTTTTTGTCTTTTAGAAAACTCAAGGTAATAAGTTGTTTTTCAATTTCGATCATAGTTTCATACATTCTAAACAGGACCAGGGATGAAGCATTTTGAATAAATTATTTTAGCTGCTGACAACAACTGTTTTTATTTCATCTAGGCAAATTGAATTCGTCTGACTGACTATACAGTACTTTTTGTTAAAGAGAAAAATTTTCAAATGTATATTTTTTCTACATTTGAGTAAAATATAAACAATATATTCATAAACCAATATATTTAAAATATTTGTGGCTACTAGGGTAGATTTTATCTATTTTTACTCAAAATGTCGAACATCTGTTTCAATTTTAAACACTCACGAAACACTCAAACGCATTAATTTTTCAGTTACAAGTGAAAACATTTAAAAAAAAACTCAAAAATGGTGGGTGCGCCGGGATAATCTGTAGACTATAATTCTTGAAACTCCAGCCTTTTTTCCAGACATATTTTATAGATTTTTATATACAGGATGTCCTAGTACTCGCGCCCCAGAGAAAACTGGAGACATCTCCCTGATGCACAGATAAATATTCTTAAAGAAAAAAATTGTTAGGTCAAATGTTATTGAAGAAAAGAACATTTTAATTTGACCAATCAGAGGGTTTTATGCCATCCAGGTATATTTCTGCTCATTTCTGTTGCTAGGTTTTATACTTATACTCAAAGCCTATTTTTTTATTGTTAATGATCCAGTCAACTAAATCTTTTAAAAACGTCAGTGTCAAAATCAAATGTGATTACATCGCTCTGACCCTTCTATCACAGTGTATTTATTCTGTCTGTATTCTGTCGTTGATTATATGGAAATAATTTACGGGGAATGTGGACGAAATGCTAGACAAGCAGCGAGGATGTTTGCCGAATGCTTTCCTGATAGAAATCATCCAGATTACAAAGTGATACTAAAGGCCATGGCACGAAAAATCAAATCAGGTCAAGTTTTATCAGACAGAAGGGAAGTTGGTGATACTGACAGGACTGTACGTACTGTTGAAATCGAAGAGGTTATTTTAGATGTTTTTGAAGACGGAACCAGAAGTATCAGAGATGCAGCTCAGGAATTGAATATTTCTAGATCTTCTATTCATCAAGCACTAAAATCTGAACAAAAATATGTCTTTTCCTATACGCGTGTGCAGTATTTACAACCAGAAGATTACCCTTCTAGAGGACATTTTATACCTGGCTTCTACATCAAGAAGAAATGTATCTTAATTTTGTTTCTCGGATTTTTTGTTTTCGGACGAATCGATTTTTGGAAGGCAAGGATGTTACAATGCCCATGATTGGCACATCTAGGCAGAGGAAAATCCACACGCTCTTTTTGAAAGAGCATTCCAGGAACGGTTTTCAATAAATTTGCGGGCAGGTCTATTAGGAAATCGTGTGGTATGTCATCGATTGATTGAGAAATCATCACCTAACTATAATCTTCTTCTTTAGGTAGGACCTTTTGAATTTACTGCCCGTTAAACTGGGCAAATTTATCCGAATTTCTTGAACACAGAACTTCCCGATTTGCTGGAACACATGCCCCTTGTTTTTCGCATTAATGACTGGTTCCAGCACGATGGCCCAACACCACACTTCAGCCGAGAAGCTCGAGAAGTTTTAAATCAACAATACCCTGACTGTTGAATAGGACGCGAAGGTCCGAGACACTGGCCTGCGTGGTCCCCACATTTAAATCCTCTAGATTTTTTTCTTTGGGGACACGTAAAAAATGTTGTCTACAGACGTCCTGTTGGAATAGAGAAACAGCTCAGGGGCCAAGTTCAAGAAGTTCTTGCCACAATTACCCCTCAAATGATTACAAACTCTAGGTTGAGCCTTTTGCGGCGAGCACAGTTATAAACAAGAAGAATGTTCTTAAATCCAAGTGGAGTAAATTTAAATTAAAATTTAAATATATCTAAGTCGAACTCCACAAACTTTAATAACTGTAAAATTACTAATGGAACATGTTTCGGCAGAACACTTCTGCCATCATCAGCCCTTAAAGAATATAAAAAGTTATGTTTAGAGATGAACGGTGGGCATTTTGAACACTTGCTCTGATTGCTTTGTTGTCCTTTTTTGACAATATTCTTTTTCTGTTATAATTAGTTTGTATATACCCTTTTTTTTTGTTTTTGTAGTGGTACATAAGTTCGTGTACGTTAAATAAAAACGGTTCTTTCAGAACCCCCATTTGTTGTTTTATTTAAAAAAAATAAAACTAAAAAACATACAATGACAAGGGTCACATGGTGACATCTACCTTAACATCTACCTTAACCTACGATAGCCTAGCAACAGATTTATGTTATACCAACACCTGGACCTTCCCTTTCTGGGATTGGTGAGTTGAAAAAGTGCAACAGCGCAGTTATTTAAGCCAAAAATTTGTCTTTGTTTGCATTTTTGGGATCCATATTGTCGTCGGCATTTGTCAGTTTCCTCTGGGGCGCGAGTTCTGGGACAGCCTGTATAGTTAGACTTTGTAATCAAATTTTTCAAATTATCATATATAATTTCCTTAGTGCGAGGAAAATTATCAAATAATTTCGAAATGTCAAACACGAGTGTTTGCTTAACCAGTTAAAAGTACGAGTGCACGTAGTGGCCAAGTACTTTTTGTATGTTTCAGCAAGCACGAGTGTTTGACATTCCGTAATTATTTGATAATTTTTCGAGAACGAAGGAAATTCGGTTAGAGAATTGCATGAGGATCTTTTTGTTCAAAATAAAAAGTTGGTTTTGTATGCCGTTACTAAGCCACTGACGTTATTTATTTTTCCTATGTCAAATTGAATTTTGCGACGATTTTTCAAGTAAAGATGAATAAGCGATTCAGTGATAAATCCTGATCGGATATTGGACAAAGTATTGCAAGAAGTGTTCCTCTTAATATCAGAAAATCCCATTCTTCAGTGTCTTCAGTGTGGAGCCAGTTTGAAAACACAAGAACAGCCTACATTAAGCTGTGAGAAACGTTTTTAACTGTCAATTCCTATTGGAAGAAATCACGTTCATCGGCGTGATATAAAAACGTACCCGTAGGAATAATGAAATTAACAAGTGGACAATTCTTGCTGCAGAAGACTAGGTACAGACACAAAGAAAGTCAAAATAACAAACCATAGTACCAGATCGAATGGAGTTTCACATCTCGATACAGCTGGACTTAGTGAACATCAGTTCATAAAAAATACAGTTAGTCATAACAGGATAACTTCGCTGAAACCTTATCTTAAAAGGGGACCAGGACCATTATAACAAATTGTAGATTGTATGCAGGGTGGCACTGCCACACGGAGTGATATTTTGCTAAGCGGAAACTGTTCTTCTTAGGATGCAAGATTGGAAAGTCCGGAGAACGATGATGCAGCTAAAAAAAAATGCAGTGTACTTTCGACCATACCAATTGTAGCAACGTTCATCTTAGTTAAAATGTATTAAATGTTTCAAAACTTGTAGTTTAATGTTTTAGAATTTTAAAATGTCTGCTCTGACAATTCTGATAATTTAAGCGAGATGCAAATTATCACCTATTAATTTGCTCTTCTAGTTAAAAATACGGTGCCAAAGCAACAAGAACATTAAAATTACCAGGTAATTCAGTACCACGTGATTAAATTTCAGCGATTTTATTGGATCAAAAACATCAAAATGCAATTCTCAATATGATTATCTATATTCTATTTGAATTACTAGTTTAAGACAAATCGACATTTAACGTGCAAATTATTATTTTATTACCTGAAGAAAAACTTCAAGTTGGACAATATAACGTTTAATGTATTACAAAAAAGTAAAAAATTTAAACGTACAAATACGATCACAAATTATCAAGCTAACATCACAGCTTTTGTAAACAAAACAAATAATAATTGAAATGTGTGCGAAATAATCACAAAATGTGGATATCACAATATTCTCAATAAATAAAAATTGAAACTTTACAATATGGTCACGGATTATAAACACAGACGAACATTTTACATACCAATAAAAAGGCATATTTACTACATCTTCACAATTCATATGTCAAACATAAAATATGTACATAATATAAAAATAAGCTCCCTTTCGAATTTTGAATCATCAAAATTTTCGTTTAATTGATTTGTACGGTACTCCAGAATATGGCTTTCTTCCAATATAATGTATAACAGGTGGATTTTCTGGTATTTGCCATTTTGGACGAACTGGGTCCGGAGTAGGCATATCCGTGGTTGGTTCTTCCATCCTTATTGGAACTTTGGGAACCTGTAAAGATACAAATATGAAATTTTTAAATTAAGAATTCAGTTTTGTCGTCGTAAAAGTCAAGTTATCAATACGTGTTCTCGAAGTTGATCCAACTACTTTTATTAGTAAGCTAACGTTACTTGCTTAAAGACCTAGGTTAAATTTACCAGAATACATTATACACTACACTACGGCTGAGACAACATTTTTAAGTAAGGCGCTAGTCAAAATACAGGATCTTTATAAATAGTTTGCTTTCAACGTCAACTTTCCCCATGTAACTACATGTAATCCACAATTATTTATGAAGACCCGGTATAAAATCGTAACAGAGAGTTCTGTTTAGAGTTTAAATTAAGATTTACGTTGAGTTGTAATGTAATTATGCTTTGTCTTTGGAAGTAGAAATTAGTATGAGTAAACAGATCCCACCTCCATATTTTCATAAAACACAAAGCGAATTGTTAATGCTTCAATTACGTAGTCTATTCGTGGTTGAGGATTTGTTGTGGGTCTCTGTATCGGTTTTATCAATCTTTTGCCTTTTTCATTCGATCGTGGTAAATTTGGTGGACTCATTGCCTTTACCGACCGCACAGCTGGGGTTATACCACCAATGAGCCAGAGAACCTTACAGATTGTGGTAAATTCTGTTGAATTAAGGCCAAATGAGAGACTTTTTCCTGAAAAAATATCATAATTAGATCGATATGAAGAAACAAATTGCAAAAACATTTAAACTAACTTGTGGATGTCTCACTTAGATTATAAATAACAGTTTATCGGTTCCTTTTCCGATATCTAAACATGCATTGATTGTAATAATGATTTCATTATGACATCTCTAAAATAGTAGTTTTCATAACAAAAGGATAGATTTTCGTTTTAACGAATAACCCCTGCCTATTGCACAATATATACAAGATATGACATAGATAAGGTATTATTAACACAAAAACAGGCACTCCTTAAACAGACTTACCACATTTCTAGACTGGTCAAAACAAAGAAAATCTTTATTAGACAGAACACTAATATGAAGTAACTTATTATAATATATAAGTTGGGTAGGACACACTTCTTCACAAAGACAAAGACAGCAATTTGTACTAGCTCCTTTATTTTTTATTGCAGACGATTGGTACACTCACACAGTTTGTTACTAGCCTCATGATCTCAACACTAAACTGAAACACTATATTTTTCGGTTCTTTTTCCTTCACTATAAAAAGTTTCTGTTGTTACCTTTTTGCATGAACTTCTTACGAATACTTTAAAATTTAGATCTATGTGAGGTGTGAGCATTTCTTTCCTGAGAATTCAATCCATCGAGGCGCCAAGAAGTATATTTTAACAACAAGCTAGGACGATTATTAAAAACTGTTCTCATTATGCATTATTCGTTCAACCACTGTAGGTGAAGGAATAATAGTTCGGTCAAGACTAATTTGTGTAAAACTTCTTGATTTTCACGACTTTTATCATATCTACAAAAATTATCCTAATATTTTCGTTTAAATTATTTCCTTTAACACACACTGATATACTAGTCTTGTGTATTTACTGTTAGTCAATCTGATTCGAGACTCTGTCAACAGTTTTGACCTGCCCCTTCAATGTTTACTTGCCGATGGCCGGATTGATATATTAGTTATGTAACTAATTAATTCATGTTCCAAATCTCCTGGACATTATTAATTATTTTCAATATTAATGTTTTTGAGCTTCCCCTCAACTGTCATAACAAAATAATAAACGTTGAATACCGAACCTGCTGTTGTTACTCTAGTCAATTCCAAGGAAGCTAAATAACCCCGTCGCAGATAATAAAAACATTTTTTGTATTCTTTGCTCACTGTAATGAATCTTACTGAACAGATTTTTTTTTTTTAATTTTACAACGAAATATTTGGCGCAACAAATTAGATTCGGTTATCACATTGAAAAAAGCAAGCTCCGGAAAAGTTAAGATGAAGCAAATAAAGTGGGTGTGTACAAATCTTATATTGGAACAAAGTAAACGAAAAACTGCCACAACTGAGGTTGATTGTAAAATAATAAACCTTCACTGCTGCAAAAGTATTGTATTATGTAATTTCTTGAAGTACTTTTAAAACGAATTTAAATAAATTCAAAATATTAACTTAAAACATGTTACTGAACTAAAAAGTTTTCTATTTGGTTCTTCCTTAAAAGGGCTAATACGTTTAATATTTCTATTAGTATTGTATGTGTGACTCCACAGGCATGTAAATGAGGTTAATCAATTAAATCAAAATACATACTTAGAACTCAGACATTTCAGGTAAACAAATTATTGTGGATAATTACTTTAATATCTTGGTGAACAATTTAATAGTTTTGAATAATATATCACCCACACACTTGAGAATTTCTCTGTGAGATCTGTGTGCGCTAGATTATTATTTACCTGTAATTTATTAAAATAACATTCAATATTCCAATATGATAATAATAAACAAACAAAAGTAATTGAATTTTATTTTACTAAATATTGGAGAGACGATTAAATTCAAATATGTATTTACAAACATTTTGGAATAATGGTTACTATTGATAACTAATGAGCAAACTATGCTATTAATCTGGGCAACCAACAAAACAATTTTATGTGCTTTATAAAAAGTTCTTTTATCCTTCGACACTGTCAGTATTTTCAAATTTTCGTTTCTGTAAACACTCTCTGTCATGAAATAATGAAAATGACAGATAAACGTCACACTATTTCTATGGATTTTAAGCAATTTAAAGGCTTTCCGGGGTTGTGTATTACACTCGTTCCTGTGTAGATTGAACGCTTTACGCTCCCAAAATCACCCGTTTCACTCGTGCTTTTATACTCCCCTTGTGGCGTAAAGCGTCCAATTTACACAGGACGTATAATAAACTACTATAAAGATTACAGTGTTTTTCTTTCCAATACTTATTAATCTCACGAACTAAAGAAGTTTTCACTTAAAATAAAAATGTAGAAATCTTATCTTACTAATATTATAAGTGCGAAAATTTGGATGGATGGATGCATGGATGTTTGTTTGGACATGATTTTTTGCAAAGAGTATCATAAATGAATGCGGATGAATGAGAATAGTAGGTATTGCAGCGCCGGCGGTTGATGGGTATCAAGTCAAGATGGTAACAAGTCCCCCTGTCCCAAGCGGGGCTCGATGGTACCCACTCTTCCGGTCCCAAGAGGGCCCTGATGGTAGCTACGTTCCACTCTTCCAAAGGGGCTCCAATGGTAGCTACGCTCTCCTGACCCAAGGGACCCCCGATGGTAGCTACGCCCTCCTCTCCCGGGGGCTCGCTCTGGTAGCTACGCCCCCACGTCCCAAGGGACCCCGATTGTAGCTTCTCCCAAGGGATCTGAAAACTATACTCATTTTTAACTTCATTTATGAGCGTTGGGTGGGAGATAGGCAAAAAGTTTATGGAACTAATTTTATGCAGAATTTAATGGAGAACATAATAAGTCATATTATTATCATTTTACGTCACCGTTTACGAGAAAAATGCACAATAGTTTCATGACGTGACGCGCGGGGGCGGTTTTTGGGCAAAAGGGGATGAAGCTTCCCTCGGGTCCCTGCTGGGAGTTTATAACCAAAATTTAAAAACTTTATCAATTATTTCTTCTAAGTCTAATTTGCTTGGACTAATATTACCCCCTCCGTTCACCCTGAACCGTTCTCTCTAGCATTCATCTCGTCCCATACATCCACGGTTCGTTCTATATTCCATCCCTCCCTAGAGCTTTTCTCTTTCTCAGTTTCTTGACTTGCATCTCCACCTCTTCCAGCATGATTTCTTCTCCTTCTGACGCTGCTTGGCTCCTCTTCGTCTCTATTTATGTGTGTGTTCTCTTTTTCTTTTTCCACCTCCTGCAGCCTCATGAAATATTCCTCCCAACATTTCATCATTATTTCTTTTTCTTTCTCTCTCTATTCACGGTTCGTTCTATATTCCATCCCTCCCTAGAGCTTTTCTCTTTCTCAGTTTCTTGACTTGCATCTCCACCTCTTCCAGCATGATTTCTTCTCCTTCTGACGCTGCTTGGCTCCTCTTCGTCTCTATTTATGTGTGTGTTCTCTTTTTCTTTTTCCACCTCCTGCAGCCTCATGAAATATTCCTCCCAACATTTCATCATTATTTCTTTTTCTTTCTCTCTCTATTGATATAGTTCCTCCTCTGTTCTTATGGCTATTATCTCTCCTTCTTCTCTCTCCTTATTCTTTTTTCTACATGTCTCTATATCCTTTTTTTGCTTTTAGAAAACTGCTTCTTTTTGTTTTTGTCTTTTTCCATTCTCTTGGCTCCCTTATTACTTACTTCTTCCGTTGTCCACATTCTTTGTACTGCCATTCACTTTCTTGCTCCTCCACTTCTTATTGTTATTTCCCTTTTTGCCGCTGCTTCTAAAATTGCTTTCAATTCTTTTTCCATATTTCCTACATAGTGTTCTTCAAATCTTGCCTTTTCTAATCGTATCTTGTACTCTTTTTCTACAGCAGCCTCATGAAGTATTCCCCCCACTCGTTTATCGATATCTCTTCACTCACTGTTTCTTTTTTCTTCCTCTCTCTATTGATATTCTTCCACACCTCCTTCTCTGTTCTTGTTGTATTTATTCCCTTCTCTCCTCTCACCTTCTCTCATTCTTCTTCTCTTCTCTACATGGCTTTATATTTTTCTCCATCTCCCCTACCACTTGTTCTTCAAATGTTGCCTTTTCTAATCTTCTCCTCCACTCCTTGTTCGCTCCATATTTTCATCATCAACTTCTTGCTCTGTTTTGTTTTCTCATCTTTTCTCTTGTCTCGTTTCTCAGGTGGTCTGACTCTATTCTTTCTAATACTCTGAAGTCTTCTACTCCTTCCTATCCATGCTTCTTCGTTTACTATTCTGTAGTACATCACCGCTTCTCTTTCGCCGCTTATGTAGGTCCATTCTACTTATTGGTCTCCTCATTTCATTTAGTTCACTTTTTATTTCTGCCAAACTTATTCATGATTGTCTCCATGAATTTTCACACACGGAATAAGCTAGTACTTGCGTGAAAAATCATCAGGCAAATCTTTAATTTATAGATACATGAATAGCAGTTTGTGGGCATGACACAGATTTTATCGTGTGAAAATTAGAAAAAGGCTTTCTGTTATGTTGTTTATGTTATGTCCGTTATGCATTTGCGGCATTTATTCTCGCAGAGGCCGGAGAAAAGTGCGCATTAGATGTGCATCTATTCCGAATCCGCTGGTCGAACGGGGTTGCAGTTTTAATGAAAACACTGTTTCACAGGTGTGGTACCACCTGGAAACCGTAAAAAAGAACTTTGGAAATTCTCTAAAGTCACTTTGACACCTTTGACATTCAAATATTAAACCAAATTATCAAAAGTTAGTAGTGCCAACCTAATTTAAATTTCACAGCCTACTCTAATTTATAATTTAAATGATCGCACGGTATATTATAGGATATAAAACGATTCATATTGTGCAAAAAGTTTTTTAAATAGATTAATAGTTAATTTAACTAGATTATTATTAAATCATATCAATACCAACTAGATTCGAGGAAATAAAACACCGAGGAAATAACGTTTAACTTTCCAAATTTAAACGTTGATGTTTTCGTTGTCTAAATTATTCTGGATTCATATAAGCTACCAACCGTTCAACCAACCAACTTCAAAGAAATTTTCATCTTTCGTCTTTACGTTTAAAGAGACTGGTGGATTTTCAGGGACCTACATAATTCCATTTTGGTCGTATCGGGTCTGGAGCTGCAACTTCCTTTGTTGGCCCCACTCATTCTGAGTGGTGAGTGAAGATGCTGTAAAACAGAAAATACTATTATATTAGTATCAACAATAGCATAAGTCATGAAAGTTATCTATTACTTGACCAAACGCATATTGAGAGTACCTGGCCAAAGGCCTAGTACTCTTAAGGCTAAACCGTACGACATTGATACCCTAATGCGCAGGAGAGACAAAACATCGGAAATTTACATTTCCGATTAAATGAAAACTATGAGGATTTTAGTTAATTTAAAAGGGTAGTTACTATTTAAATATGAATACAATTTGCGCGATGAACTTTTTTTTTTAATTTTTGTTTATAATAAAAATAAAGTGAAATATCTTATTATTACGGTAAAAATTCAAAATTTCAAGGTATACAAGTGAAAGCTGAGAAAATTTTCTTGAAAAACCCTTTTTTTATTTTTTACTTTGGGTAACATTTAGTCCATCCAAACTGGGAATGAACATTTTCGTTTGAAGATGCCGATATCAGCCGTCCGCCGGTATTGTTTTTAAAATGATAGCTAAAACAACTTATTCGTTAATTATAATCTTTACGTGTTTTATAGAGTGAAACTTTGATAGTTTTTATTGAAAGTTAGTGTCATATCAATAATTTTGTCATATGATCTCCCAATATCACCATTGACGTGGTTATCTTTGGTTTTATCGACAATACAATCTCATGTATTACATTATAAGCTTTCGGCTTATATGTATAAGTAATTCGGAGTCGATATTCGGAGTCGATTAAATGAATCAAAAAATAGTTATTTATGTATCAAGGCATTCAAGTCTTATTTTTTCATTAGGAATGTGTGTTTAGTTGCCGAGGTGATAGCCGAGCCGAGACTAATGAAAAATGACTTTAGTGCCGAGGTGCATATTACATATGAAATTTTATTTAGTTATTATTATCATTGACGCAAAAATTTACAGTCAAAAGCAACATGGAAAAGAAACCGATGTGTAGTATGTGGAGGTCTTAGAGATACAGAATATTTTCTATAAAGATTGAGTGGACTTAAATCTCCATTTAAAATTGTAGGATAATGAACTTACTTTTGTGAGGATTTTATGTAATTTTACTGACGATTTCGGAAAATATTATTACATCTTCTAATTCTCAACTGTCATTACGTTTTAAATAAAATTTGTTAATTTGTTTTCGACGCCGAATTATTTATATAAGCCGCATGCTTATACATGAGTAGAGTAGAGTAGAGTACTTTATTTCGTGCTTATACAAAATATTTTGTTTGCACATGTCAATAATAATAAGTATAAAGTAACAAATAATAACAAAAATAACAGCTATATACAACATTTCACATGTCCACAAAATCACAAATTAAAATCGTGTTCCAGAAAGGATTCGAAACTGTAAAAGGCATTTTTTATTAACAGATTTTTCACAACATTTTGAAAAACTTTGAGGTGTAGTTTTTGTATTTTATATGGAAGGGCATTATAAAATTGTGGCCCAAAATGATTGGTAGCGTTCATTGGGATTTGAGCCTACAGTATCTAACATGTATTTGATTTTTACTGCGTGTGTCGTGTTCATGTATTTCATTGTTTGGTATATAGAGATGAATATTTGCGTGTACGTAACACAGACTAACAAAAATAAACAAACAAGGAAATGTTAAAAGATTTAAGTCAATGAATTTGTTTTTAACATCATCTCTGTAACCTACCCTACACATTACCCTTACAACTTTTCTTTGTAATTTAAAGATTCGTTTGCCATGGCATGACTGACCCCAACTGAGCAGACCATAAGTCAAATGCGAAACAAAAAGTGAATAATATGACATTCGGAGAACCTCACGAGAAACGATGGAGGCAAGAGAACGAATCACAAACACACTTTTTGTAAGTTTTTTAGATAATTGTTGAACGTGGCTTTCCCAGCTTAGACCTGAATCTAGGTGAACACCCAAAAATTTCACAGAATCACAACAGTCTTGTCCGAGATTACGATGAGAAAAAAATACGTGCTTGGTCTTTCCTTCATTCAGACTCAAAAGATTTGATGTAAACCAGTGAGAAATATCATTCTGCATTGTTTGTAGATCCAATTTGAGATTCTCTAAGTTCCTATTCCTAGAAATTAATGTTGTGTCATCAGCAAATAAAATTAAGTCTTTTCTTATCTTGCTTTCACAAATATCGTTTACATAAATTAGGAAGAGCAGCGGACCTAAAACGGAGCCCTGTGGTACTCCGTTTGTTATTGTTTTCGGTGTGGATTTGCCACCGTTAAAATATGTATATTATGTAAACATAATATTATGATCGTGATATTCGAATGGTAATGCCCTTACTTACTTGCTATTACTACAGGGGTAATAAAAACCAAAAAATAGATACTTTATTTACTTTGTTACAATACAAGTGAAAAACCTTACCTTACAAAAAAAGCAATTCAGTGAATCCTTTTTTTAAATTTATTGTTTATATACAAGATTAAAGTCTGGTCCTAAACTTCAGTATCTCACTGTATTTCTAGGGGCATAGCAAACCTAAAACAACTTATTGTGGCTTGCTGTAGTATATGAAATTATTTTTATTCACATTCATAGTGTAATTCATCAATTACTTGATTGATGAATGTTTAGGAAGTCGGCGTTTACGTCCAACTAGGCGGGAAAAATTTTAAAATTGTTTACCTACTAACCGCATCGCGGGTTGCATAACCAAAACCTGTACCTCCCCTTACTCTTTTCTGATAATAAATTCTCCGCCACATTTTCGGCCGGGGCCCGCAGGTCGGGTGGTGTACAGTAATTTTTTCTCCAGTTTTTTAAACTTGTCGCTTTGAAATGAGAAATGACATTTATGAATTCACATTATAATTTATGTTTTCTTTGCATAGCCCACTTGGTTACTATATACTTTCAACAAATAAAAATTTGAAACATATGAAAAAAATCATAATTTTTGTAAAAATTGATGAATGTGAATAAAATAGTATACAAACCTCGAAGAAAAGCTTGATTCCCAGTTTTTGAGTTTTTCCCAGTTTTGATGAGCAAATCTCACCCAAATTCAAAAAATAAAAATTGTGTGTATGCCCTCGATTTTTTTTTCTCTGTGTAGGAGAAAAATGAAAAATTTTAGTTAATAAGGGCTTTATTAAAAAGAGGAGCTCTTAGCGCAAATTTTATGAGTTTCGTACATACATTCGACTTTTCATATTTTGATTTTTCCTTATAATGTCCAAAATATTAGTAATGTATTTTCAACCACAAAGTTTTATTTGAAACAATTTACTACTCGACAAAAATGAGGACTGTAATAACAAAAGTGAGGACAGTAATAGAGTTATTACACTTCTAGTACTGTAATGATCAACTTTCAAGTAACTTAACTTACCAAAGAATAGTCATGGAACAAGGAATAAAGTATAATAATTTGTCTAGAGAGCAATGGCATTTCTTTCATTATCAGTTGAACTGAAAGTGAACTAGATAGACCAATACATCATTTAGAAATGAATTTTTGTGAAAAAAAAAATTATTCTTAGTTTTCAGAGCATATAATCATACAGGTAGTGTGCGCGCGCAAAGGGGATAGGCGGCGATTGGAGGTGAAGGCGATAAATCCTGCCATAAATTTCTAAAACTTAACGCATTAACCGGTTTACCCTCCAAGTCTTTGTCCGCGTATAGAAGTTTAACGACGCATCATCTCGGAATGGAGCTCCATCGTAAACTGTCATAAATTTGGAAAAAGAAAGTGTAAGCGGAGTTTGGGATTGACTCATTAATGTATTGTGAAAATATGTTTTCGAAAACTTCTTCCATGAAAATATTAACTTGCTTGCTTTGAAAATGAAGTTAATTTTCTAATTTTTTGTTTTGCTCTAGGAAGCGTCGTGCACGCCAAGAGATGATGCGACTCCTGGGCATGCGACTGGTCACGCGCCTGCTGCTCCTCATCTGTTCAGTCAGCCTCATCAGCTTGCTGCTTCTAAGCCGATGCGGACTCGGCGGACTAGACGCTTCCGGGGTGATAGAGGAGACGGAATCGCAGTCGGGGGTCGTCTCAGGTAAGTTTCCGGTTGCGCCACGGATTATTAAAATTTCACCGGGAATGCAGACGACGTTTGTCATTTTTTTCTGGACGAGCAGTCGTATAAAGTGCGGGAATTGTTTGAGGAAGTTTCAGCTCAAGCTGTGCTAACAACACGGGAACGGATAAAAGTAAGAATTTTGTCAGTTGACGAGGGTGAGTTTAAGAAGTTTGCGAAGACGTTGCGACAGAGTGAGGGATTGGGTATTTAAATTATTCGGATTAAATTATTAATTTTATTTGGAACTTTTGTTTTAATGTATCTCCGATGTCTTGGCAGTTGTTGTTTTGGAAAAGCTTGAGTCGTTGGGAAATGGACGATTGCTTGGTCTGTCTACTTAGTTTACTTTATCGTTGGGCTAAACAACTGCCAAATTTGAAGAGTCCATTTATATTGAGTTCCAAATTTTTATCCATCTTTTTAATGGACATTTTCTCTACTCACTTCATTTCTTTCCTTTATTTTTCTCTTTATGATCTTGATACTATCCACAATTTTGCATTAATCTTATATATTCATGTCGACTTTATCGAACGATTGCTCTCAAAGTATTGATCTCCAAAATGGTTCAGAGTTTTTGTTTATATTGGTCATGTTTGTAGGTTTTTGATCAATATGATGCAAATGTTTTACTATACTTATGGAATTAATTTTTTTGCTTTAATAATTCAGGGTGATATCTCGTATGATCAAATTAAATAACCGATAGGGTGCATTGGAAAAATTACATCGTAGAAAAATTGGGCACTTCAGCATTTCAATATGACGTCAGATTAGAACTAACTGTATCTTTACATTCAATTAAAGCTGATAAGGTTTTCTGCAGGAGCTTTATGATAGCACAATTTACTCGTGTTGTTTACACCTGATTCAGTGGCGTGCGGTGTTTTCTCACCCAATCTTCAACAAATTTATCTATAATTGAAGCGAATTTTATTAATGTAACCTTTTTCAAATCACTTCCATTTCTCACGGACCAGGTGATTGAAGGATTGACACATGTTTACATTCTCAATCGATAGATAGTTATTATCTAAAATAATATAAAATCTTACTTGATCTAAACAACTTTTAAAATAACTTAATTGGCTTTCGTACCCGCTCCAGAGATTATTGATTTTTCCTTGAAGTCAGCGAAGCTAATTAAATATTTTCCATAACCAAACAGTTTTTACTAAACTTATTTCAGCGGCCGTCGTAAGTACAATCTGGTAACCAAATTTAGATTCTAATTTATGGAATTTATTACGTGGAAAATGCAAGCGTAGTGGAAACTAATGGGGCAATAACATAATTTTTCTTACGACCACGGGCCCTGCATAGGATAGATCCATTATTTATCGCGGTTTTAATATTAGCACTTTCTTGTCGACTGATGTTCGCCTCGTGATTCGTTTTAATTACAACTTTGTTATTACCATCCATGTATAATATGTATTATAAAAATGTGTACAAACATCAAAGGAACCTCTTTTCATCGGCTTATAACCCTGAGTTCAATATTTTATTTTTTTTCCGATCGGAATAAAAATTACTTATTCCAGACCTACTCACAGGCCTCAAAATCTCTAATTCCATCCAGTGTGATGATATATACAGTGATTACAATTTTCTAATTTTTGATAAAAAATTAATACAATTAATCAGACTTATGGATTCATTTATTATTCGGAATACCTAAATATGTAATTAATACTCAACGTATCTACCTACCTAAACCATTCGGAATAATTACGTAATTAATACTTAACGTACCTACCTACCTAAAACTAATTATTGCTTGTGACATTGACAGTTATATTGCAATAGGCGCAATTGTTAAAAATAGGCGGATTATGATCACCATTATTAGCGGTATTTGTCAACATTATTGCTGTTGCACTATTGCTATTGTTAGTGCAAGTGTAGCTATTACTGAACTCCACTTTTCAGTGCTCTGGATGCTAAAAATCCTATTTGCAACATCGGTTTTATCAACAATTCATTCCTCAATATATCCCTTAGCAACGGTAGAGGACTTCTACCCTCCATGCCTTTTGAGGCATGTTAAATCTGCTGAAGTTAAGATCGACATGTCCCGTGTATTGTTTCGGATTCGGCAAATTTAAAAAGTGGCGATAATTTCAGGCATTTTACCAAATTGATGGATTCCTACAACTTGTCTGTAACTTCGATCATTGTAATGCTTGTAAAAAAAATAAAAAAGTTTATTACTGATTTACTTAAATTATTTCATACGAAAAACCAAATTTTAACATAAGTCATCCAAAAAATGCAAATAATAATAATCAATCTTTTTTATTTCGACAGTCATTATTAATACATTTACACGAAATACAGTTTAGTTGTAATTTTTTGCATGAACAAGTCCTTTTTTGACAATTTGATGTACATTTACATGGCTGACTCAACAATTCTGGCAATGGTCGCTTCGTTAGTTGCTGTGTGTACAATTTACCATCTTTTTTTGTCATAGCCTAATAAGGTGTAATCAAAAGGCTGTAGTAGTGTTGAAATTTTGAATTACTGCAAATACCTGCAGAAGGATTTTACAGGAAATCTCCAAAATCGGATCTCGCTCGGCAGGGCGTATTAAATTTACATACTTAAAAAATTTATATTGTTGATGGTGTGACACTTGTTCATCGAATCCAATTAATAATCACCTTTGGCGATTTTGCTGAGGCATTCTTTAAAAGAAGCCATCATCTTTTCTTGCAGCCAAATGTAAAACGAATAAATATTGTATTTGAAAGATATCATGATATTTCCATAAAATAAGTCAACTTTACGGTCAAATGATTAAAAATTTTATAATTTCAAATGATAACACAAAAATTCCAACTAATTGTAATAATTTCTTTTCAAGCACTGAAAATAAGTTACACCTCGTTCGATTTCTCTGTACTGCTGCTCCTAGATATGCACAAGTAAAAGAAGATTGCGAGTTATATATTTGTGGAGGATTTGATGACAAACAAAATGTTTCAAATTACAAGGCTATTCAATTTTTGGAGTACCTGACTTAAATTCGAACCATTTAGAAGCCGATTCAAGGATGTTTCATAAATCACGCAGTCAAAATCCAATCTGCCCATATCATAATCCTTAGCGCTGATATAGATGTTTCCATCCTGGGAATTTATTTCTGGAATAAGCTAGAACGTCTAGGTCGTTAGGGCTATGGTTCGACGGTTCTTATAAGGAGAAATACATTTCAGGATGTCATTTGGCTACTTAATCCCTTGGCGAAAACATTTGTAGTATTTTGAAATTGCGCTTGAAAAAAAAAATTTTAAAAACTGCATCATTGGATTTGGTACAAAAAGCTCTAAGGCATTTAGGAAATCCATATCTATTATTATTATTCTTAAGGGGCGCGGTTCAGACCCCGCTGCACTGAAGCTTCAGCTTATTGTGCCCCACTTAGCAAGCTTACTCCATAAGGCCTGTGCTGTTGATGAACTTCAGCACAGAATCTATGGGCATATGTTTTATGTCATTCGGTTCAACATACGTCAACCCGAAGTGTCGAAGCCTCCCCGCCTCAAGCGCTGGACACTCGCATAGTATGTGTAGTGGAGTTTCTTCCTTCTCCCTGCACATCCTACAATCAGGATCTTGCTTCACCCCGATTGTGGTGAGGTGTTTCATGAGACAGCAGTGTCCCGTGAAGAGTCCAACTACCTTTCTCAGTTGTCTCCTGCTCAATCTCAGGATTTCTTCTGACCGCTTTTTTGACGGGCCTTCCATGAACATCCGCGATTGCCTCTGTCCAGGAATGTTATTCCAATGGATGTGGTGTTCTCTGTTGATATAGCCCTGAATCATCCTTTTTGCAGTCTCATGTGCGATCCCACAAGTGGGCTCTGGGCCTATCAAAGGTGTTTTCGCTCCCTCTTTGGCTAGGAGGTCAGCTTTTTCATTTCCTTCAAATCCCTTGTGTCCCGGCACCCACCACAGAGTCACTCTGTTGTGTTTTGCCAGTTCCACAAGCGATTCGAGACATTCTTTCACAACTCTGGAGCGTACTTCGACACTCTCCAGAGCTTTAAGCGCTGCCTGACTGTCAGTCATAATGTGGATCCGCCTGTTTGCACAGCCCCTCCTCATTATTTCCCCGGCACAGATGTCAATCGCAGTGATTTCTGCTTGGAACACGGTTGCCAAGGAGCCCAGGTTGATGCTCATGTCATCCCCCGGTGCTTCTCCAGCTACCCCTGCCCCAGTGCTCTTTGTTGTTTTGGACCCATCCGTGTACCAGATGGTTCCGTTGTTATTCCTCAGTTTCCGGGTATCGACCCTTTCCTCCCTTCTCGGTATGACTACCTCGAAGGGTTTACAAAAGTCATACTCTGTCCTGAGTCGGTCCGATTGCATGCTCAGCACGCAATCGTTCCGTATTTTTCCAAATATCTCGGTGTGGTATCCCCTTCTAACGTGGGTCTTGCCATATCCGGCACTTACAAGCCTGTATGCTGCCTTCATTGCCTCCGATTTCACCAAAAGGTGTAGCGGAGGGAGGTTCAGGAGCACTTCCATGGCTGCGGTAGGCGTTGTATTCATTGCTCCCGTTATTCCAAGGCAGGCAAGTCTTTGCAGCTTCCCTAAAAGCCTTGTAGCGTGCTTTCCAGACGCCTTATGCCACCAAATTATCGAAGAGTATGTTACCGTGGGAATTATGACCTTGGTGTAGAGCCAGTGAACCATTTCTGGTTTTAATCCCCACGTCTTTCCCACCATGCCTCTACAGGCCCATAGGGCCCGAGTAGCCTTGGTGGTGATGTATTCTAGATGGGGTTTGAAACTAAGTTTGGTATCTAGCATTAGTCCCAAGTACTTGACTTCTTTCCCTATCCGCAATTCTTTTCCCCACAGTCGGAGCCTCTTCAAATCGATGAGATTCCTCCTTCTTGTGAAGACCATGACTTCAGTCTTATCGGGGTTAACCGACAACTGTTTCTCAGTGCACCATCTCTCGACGACTGTCAGAGCCCGCTGCATCATTTCTGATACAGCCCCTCCGAACTTGCCGCTTACGAGTATGGTGATATCGTCCGCATAACCTTGTGCGTGAACTCCTGTCTGCTCCAGGTTCCCCAGGAGGTCGTCGACCACGAGTGACCACAATAAAGGCGATAAAACGCCTCCCTGTGGGCATCCTCTGGCTGCCACCACCCCCCTAGTTACCGGGCCGATGATGCATGAAATCTCTCTGCCTTTTAAGGCCGAGTCGATCCATTCCACTACCACAGGGGCTATACCCCGCCTCTTAGTTGCTTCCGCAATAGAGTTGAATGAGGTGTTATCGAAAGCACCCTCTATGTCCAGAAAGGCCCCCAACGCAATCTCTCGATTTTCCAGGGTTCCTTCTATCCTACGAGTAAGCTCGTGGATGCTCATCTCGCATGATTTTCCAGATTGATAGGCAAACTGGTATCGATGTAAAGGGGCGTTTACCAGAACATCGTCTCTGATATACCTGTCAATCAGTTTCTCCAAGGTCTTAAGGAGAAATGATGTTAGGCTTATTGGTCGAAAGGATTTCGCCCGGGCGTATGTTTCTCGCCCTGGTTTTGGTATAAATACCACTTTCACTTTCTTCCAGCCCATTGGCACGTACTTCAAGGCCAGGCTGGCCCTGAGTAATGCGCACAGGGGGGAGGCTAATTCCTCGAATCCCTGTTGAAGCATCAGCGGAAGAATTCCGTCGATTCCTGGAGATTTGAATGGTTTGAAAGATTTCACTGCCCATCCAAGTCTTGTTTTGTTAACCAGCCTATCGGCAAGTTTCCACTCCTCCCTGGACGCCCGATGACTCGGTATGTCTAGGTTTGGAATGTTTGTTGCATTTGCCGAGGATACACTCCCCGGGAAGTGTGTCTCTAGAAGGAGTTCCAGAGACTCCTCACTCGATTCAGTGTATCCCCCATGAGGTCTTTGCAGAGTTCCAATCTTACCCCGATTGTAATAAAATAAATAATAATAATAAATCCATATCTAAGTGTCGCACAGTTAACAGAATTAGAAACCATTTGCACCTATCTTTTCTCAAAAAAACAAACTTCTGATGAATTTCGATATAAATAAATTTCTCAAAATATCGGCTTCGGCTTCAATTTATTAAAAGTAATTTGCACATCAGATGCTCTACATTTACAATTATTGTTAAGAGCTTCTGCATAAACATATGTATGGATAAATCCTGACCAAACACTACTACAGGCTATTGATTACACCTTATTAGGTTATGAAAAAAAGAGGGTCAAGTGTACCCACGGCAACTGACGAAGCGACCATTGCCAGAATTATAGATTCAGCCCGGTAAATGTCCAACAAATTGCCAACCAAAGGCTTGTTATTGCAAAAAATTACAACTAAATTACATTTCGTTGTGCAAATGTATTAATAATGACTGTCAAAATAAAAAAGATTAATTACTTGTTTTTTTTTTATGACATGTTAAAATTTGCTGCTTCGTGTTAAATAATTTTTTTTAACAATTCTTGTTTTTATTTTCATCTTTTTTGTCTTTTTTTTTAATTGACTAGCTATAAGTGTCTTTAATCATAAGAAAAGAATGGATATTGTCACTAAAACAATCATTAAAATGGTTCCAAAGCATTTGTTCAATCCGTTTGCTTGATATCTAAGGGGATGGGGTATAAACAATAAATGGACTCATAAACCTCCTGGCAACATCCAGAATCATAATCTGCAAGCTTTTCTGAGTTCAAACCTATGAACAGAATGCGGTCCTCATATTTGGCACACTCAACTCTATCCAGCTCCCGGTCTAAATCCATAGTTACGCTAAAGTAACTGTCAATTTGGACAGTATCTCGATTTCTGCCTGATTTGAACAGTTTTTTTTTTAAATTACCTGGATCGGAGAAAAAATAGTATCTTAACTTGTACTTGAAGCTTGTACTTTTCCACCTCGTTACACATAATTATATTATTGTCAGTTGAAATTATTTCGTTCAATAGATTTGGAATCGAAATCTGACGTATTGATCAACATTAAATCTGCTGTAGAATCTTTATGTTTAGATACCGTATACATGAAATGACCGCCTAAATTATCCATTACCTAAGTATGACATCCTGCTGTTTGGCGGGGACTTGAACTGCGACAACTCTTTCAGTAAAGTAAATTTCGATAATATGTTAAACAAACACCAACTCACTCAAACAATTAACTCTCCCACGCGAATAAACACCAAACTCTCAAACTCTTCTGGATGTTTAGTGGCGTCAATGTCAAAACAACAATAAATTGACGACAAAAACTGATTAGATACAATTTTTTTTTAATTATTATCCTGTCTCAGGATTGGTCAACTTCAAGGTCCTCTAGTTCTTTAACGAAACATTTTAGACAAAAACCGTCTTTGACTAGTTGTTTCTTTAGCTCCAGACATTTTTCTATTAAGAGGGTTCTTTAGCGGCAAATTAATATACATTGCTGTCGGGCGATAAATTTTTTGTTTTTGAAGATTTTTGCCTGAAATTTTGGGAGTGTGTTAATAAAAGATATATCCTTGCAGCTACAGAGAGATTTGTTAACACCCTGTATAAACTATAAAACATAAATTTATAATAATGATTTCAAAAACATTAGCATTGCTAAGCGATTTATCGCTCATCGACTGAAGCCCGTTGTATAACTGTTATCATAAAAAAAACATAGCAGAGGAAACAGAAAACAAGACCAGACGAGAAGGAAAAAGGATAAGATGGGAAAAGAAACAGATGGAAGAGATTAAGAGAAAAGAAAAACTGGAGGATAAAGTGCAAAGAAGGCTGGAAAAATATAGGATAAGCAGAGAGAAAGAGAAGGAAAAAAAACAGGAAAACGGAAAAAACACAAGCAAGGAAAATCTAGAAAAGGAGAAAAGAAAAACAACAAACGGGGAAAAGAAAGAAGAGATAAGAATGGTATTCTGGAATGTGGCAGGGGTAAAAAACAAGGACGAAGAATTCTGGGAATATATCAAAACATTCGATGTAGAAGGTCTAACAGAAACATGGCTGCAAGAAAAAGATTGGGCAAAATGGGAAAGCAAAATGGGAAAAGAAGTTAAACAGAAAATACGTCTGGAAGAACAGCAAAAAAAGAACACAAGAAAGGAAGACCAAGACCAATCCTAACAGGAGTTAGAAAGGGGTTAGAAGGCGAAGAAAAAAGATCAAAGAGAGAACGAGCAAGATAAACGAGGGATAGAAGAGGAAAGTTTGATAGAAGGAAAGATAGTTATAGACAAAGAAAAATTCAGAGTACTAACGATATACAGCGCAAAGATGCAAACTACCAGAGAAAGTATAGAGAAGTAGGTAGAAGGTAAAGAAAATGAATAGAGATTATGAATAGAGCCATTAGAGATAAGATGGAAAGGAAGAGAAAAAGGGCAGGGTAAAAACAGTACGGGAGAGCTGGACAGAAGAAAGCATGGACGAATATAGAGAGAACCTAAGAAGGAAACAGCTACCGGAACCGGAGGCCAGGAAAAAATGGGAAGACTTAAAAAGAACGATTGAAGCCGCAGTAATAAGAAAAGAGAAAATAAACACACGACGAAACTATAGGGATAGAAACGACTGGTGGGAGAAGGAATGCCGCAATATGAAGAAAGAAGTGAAGAGGGAATTCCGGAAACTGAAAGAAAACAAAACCGAAAGAGAAGAATACATAAAGAAAAAGAAATAATACAAGCAAAAATGTATAGAAAAAAGAACATATGGAGCAAGAAAGAAAGGGAAAAAATTGAAGCACTAACCTACCCGAAAGAAAGATGGAGATATATAAACCAGGCAAGAAAAGAAAAGGAGGGATTGGACAAAGGTATAGAAATACACACATGGAAGACACCTTTCATGGATCTATTGGAGGGAAAAAACCACGGAACATCGGAAAAAGAAGGAGACAAAATAACAAGCGAAGAAGTCAAGAGACAAATAGAGAAACTAATGAAAGGAAAAGCGCCAGGGGAAGACGGGATAATGAACGCGGCATGGATTTATGGCACAGAAGAAGCTGAGGCTGACAGAGATACTGAATGAGATATGGAGGGGAAAAGGTTTCCCGAGTGAATGGAGCGAGGAGGGGCTTATATGCCCCATCTACAAAAGAGGCGATAAAGCAAAACCAGAGAACTACAGAGGACTTAAGCTACTAGTTCATATAAGATCTACAGCATGACGTTGCAGGTGAGATTGGTGAAGGAATGTGAAGAGAGAAAGATACTACCGGAGGCACAGGCAGGGTTCAGAGAAGGCAGAGGCACAATGGACAACGTATACACTCTGAACCACTTAACAGAGAGAGAAGGGGGGAAATTGTACGCGATGTTCCTGGATTTGAAAGCAGCGTTTGATAATGTGGAAAGGGAGAAAATATGGAAGAGTATGAAAGAGAAACGAGTAGACGAGAGGTTAGTAAGAAGAATCGAAGAAATATATGAGGAAACAAGAAACAGGTTGAAAGTGGGAGAAGAAATGAGTGAATGCTTCTACACGAACAAGAGACTAAGACAAGGATGCCCTCTCATCCTTATTCGCCATATACAGACCGTCTTAATCGAAACGAGCCACCCTTAATAACTTTTTAGGAAAAGATATTTAAGAAAAATCTAAAAACACGTCAATTTTTATCTCGAGGGGGACATGTTTTGATGCAATAGTAAGCAGGCTTGGTGCAACCACATACCCCTGACAGGAGCAACATCGATTTTTGAAATAGGGAATAGGGGTCGAGTAACATGTCGTTTGAAAGGTCTTTTAATTGTCTTTTCGGCCACATAATTATTTTTTTATTTCGATAGTCTGTAAGTTAGTAATTAAAGAAAACATTTTTTTTTTACGAATTTGTTTTGTATTTAGGAATGCTTGCAATTAACGATAAAAAGCTTGCAACATTATTAGACAATTTATTATTGATTTGAATAATGCTGTAATCAAATTTGTCATCATCCATACTCATTTATACCAATCCTTAACAATAAGTAAATAAATAATAAACTGAAAACAAAATATTCGTGTTTAATTTTCTGAGCGATAAAGCATTGAACACTAAATTTGATTTCATATTAAATGTTCAAAATGATCCCCATCGACTTCCATACAGACGATTATGAAATACGCTTTTTAAGTTACGCAACGTTTCCGGTGTTATTTGTCGAGATTTCAGAATAATCTTTTGTCGCAAATCTTCCAGAGAAGCTGGTTCTTTTGCATAAATTTTGGAATTGAGGTGTCCCCACAATTAAGAATCTAGGGGAGTCAAATCGGCCGATCTAGCTGGCCTTTCTACACTTTCTGGACCTTGTCTACCAATCCAGTGGTCGGGGAAGTTATTGTTCAGGAACTGCCGTACTGGCACAGTATAATGAGGTGATGCTCCATTCTGTTGAAATACCAATTCGTTCTCTAGCTCAAGAACCGATAAGATAATAAATCCGCAAATAATGGTACAAAAACACAGATTGTCTAATATTGTTGATTGCAAGCTTTTTATTGTTAATAATTGCAAGGATGTCTGTTTTATTTTAATTACTAACTTATAGACCATATAAATAAAAAATACTTATGTGGCTAAAAAGACAATTAAAATACCTTTCAAACGATGTGTTACTCGACCCCTATTCCCTATTTAAAAAATCGAGGTTGCTCCTGTCAGGGCTATGGGGTTGCACCAAGCCTGCTTACTATTGCATCAAAACATGTCCCCCTCGAGATAAAAATTGACCTGTTTTTTGATTTTTCTTAAATCTCTTTTTCTAAAAAGTTATTGAGGGTGGCTCGTTTCGATTGAAACGGCCTGTATATAAGTGACTTAGATGAAGCACTACGGAAAGCGCAAGAGGGGGGATAGTAGTAGGAGAAAAAAAGATGTGGTCGCTAGTTTTCGCGGATGACATGGCGGTGATAGCGAAGGAAGGGAAGGAAATGAGAGGGATTATTGGATGTCTACAAAAGTACATGAAGAAAAAGAATTTAGAGGTGAACGTAGAAAAGACCAAAATGATCATATTCAAGAAAGCAAGTGGAACAGAGAAGAAAAGGGAGTGGAAAGTGGGGATACTACTTTAACAAATACCTGGGATACTACTTTAACCAAAGAAACAATGCATCCACACACATTAAAGAGTTGAGCAAGAAAGGAAATAAGTTAGTAGCGCAAGTATGGAGCATAGGAGAAAGGTTGAAAAGGGAGTTTGAAAAGAGGGTGATGCTATTCTATTTTAAGAGAGCGCAGTGCTGGTTGGAGCGGAGATCTGGGGCTGGAAGGAACAAGAGAACATAGAGAGGGTGCAACAAAAATACTACAGATGGGTGTTGGGACTAGACAAAGCTACGCCAGGATATAATTATGGTGCTAGAGGAATGCACGAGGGAGAAAATGAGAGTAGAAGCGGACAAAAGAGCGAGTAAATTCGAAGAAATGCAGTGGGAAAGAAAGGAAAAAAACTATTGCAAAAATTCCCGAAAGAAAGAATAGCAGGAGAGAAGGAAGAAAGACGAAAGTATTATGAGAGGAATGGGCTGGGAAGGAGGGAAGTGGAAAACAGAAGATACAGAGGAGAAAGTATACGGGCAGAGACAAGAGAGAGGGATAGGGACATATGCAAACAGGAGAGAAGAGAAAAAATAAGAGACGCGAAATACAACGCAAGGTATGAAGAATGGATGACGGAGGGGGTACCAGTATACCTAAAAGAGAAAACCAAAAAGAAGGATAGATGTATGATGGCAAGATTTAGGTGTGGAAACGAAACGAAAGAGAGAATGAATATTGGATGGAAGAGGAGAAAAGGTTATGCAGAATGTGTTGGGAGGGATGGGAAACAATGGAACTTCTGAGAAGGTGCAACGAGATGGAAGAAATGGAGAAAAAAGCACGAGAGTTGTTGAATGAGGATGGACGAGGAAGAGAATGGATGAAGAGCGTGATACGAAGAAGGAAGAGAAAAGAGTAGCAGTAGAGAAAGGGGAAGAGGACAAGTGTAGAGAAAATGGTTGATTTAATTAAAGATGGAATATAGATTTATTTCTATTTTAATTTTTATTTTATTGTTTTTCTATCTATGTATCGATTATTATATTTGACCTCGGTAGATTCAATAAAGTTGTATTATATTGTACAACTATTATCATGTTGACAATATGATGTCTGCCGCTCCTCCTAAAACGTCAAAGGTCTCAACTCCCTGGCTGCCCGAAAATTTAAAGTTTCTAATACGTCCTAAACATTCCTCTTTTAATAAATACAAAAGAACTAACTCATAAAACTGACTGACAAGAGTATAAAGCTGGGAGGAACTATGTAAATACCACAGTCAAACCTGAAAAAAAAGTAATTTTAAATGCTTCTGAACAAAATTAACAGTTAAAAAATTTAAATATATCTAAGTCGAACTCCACAAACCTTAGGGCCAATTTCATAATCAGATCCTAAAGGAACTTTTTGTTAAATGCAGTTTTAAAGAAAAAGTCACTTTAACTTAGCTATACAGTCAGAGTGATTTCATAATGCGGTAACAAGATTCTTTACTTAAAGGTACTTTTAAATTTAAAAGATGGTTTGCTTATTAGGTTGGTAACATGAATCTGTGCATTTGTAACTGTAGCCACATCCGCGTTCATATAAACAACGTGAAAAAGTGAGGTTATTCTTCAGTTGGCTTGTTTCTGTGTTGTGTTATCGTTCGTGATTACTGCCAAACAATGTCCAACATGGAAGAAAAAACGAAACGGATGCGCTCAAGCAATTACACGAAGGAGGAAGAATTGTTACTTATTGAAGAAATCAATTGACCCAGTCCCTGCAATTGACCCAGTCACGAATTCGGTGTTGGAAATAATCAACATGAAAACTGTCATAGGGTTTACAAACTCGTGGGACTGCGATTCAAACCCAATTGTCGCTGCAGACGTAAGTGATGAATTTCTACATCAAGTAGTAGTATAAAAATAATGTATTATAATTGCAGGAAGTAAATACAAATACTGAAATACCAGTATTGATGGTCATTCCTGAACAGCTGGATATACAAGAACTGGAGACTCCTGGGAGTCCAATTATTATAGAAAATAAGCCATCCAGCAGTCGTGAAGATATTCCCCATCCAACACCAGCTCCACATAACACAGAGGTGAAAATATTTTTTTAGGAAATAAGCCCAATGTAATAATAAAATTTCAGTCAAGTGTCGAATGGAGCAAATACACTCCTAAAAACTTGAAGACACCAATGCACAAAAAATTGCGGCCCAATGTGCCGAACCCTGTTGCATCTGCTAAAGAGCAATATTACAAAAGAAAGTTGGACTTGGTGGATGCCGAAATGCACAAAAAGAAGAGGGAGAGTGAAGAATTTGAGGCAGATGCAAGAAGGAAAGAAGAATTGCATGCGAAGCAAATGCATTTGCTGGATTTGCAAATAAGTGCGATGGAACAAAAATTAAATAAATAATTTTTACAATGTGCAATTTTGGTAGAATAATTTATTGTAGTTTTATAAGCGTGCAAAATAGTTGTTAATTAACAATTGCCGAAACTGTCGTCCTAATAGGTCCCCTGCGTTTTCTGGTGGTACATACACATCTTGCTCGTTAACATCTTGCATTAGCCATTCTTCAGGGATTTGTTCATTTTCTTCAATAGCCAAATTGTGGATAACAGCGGTTGCAACTATTACAGCAAAAACTGTGTCAAGCTTCAACCTCATACCCAACTGTAAAATGGGAAAACGTTTTTTCCATACACCATACTGGCGTTCTACCACATTTCGAGTTCGAATCAAGGCTTCATTATAAAGATTTTCTGCAGGTGTATGTGCTTGCTGCAGCTTAATCATTAGATAGGGTCGGATTGTATATCCACTATCTCCTACTAAAATATACTGGCCAAAATCCCCATTGTCAAAGCACTGTTTTAAGTTGCTGTTATTAAAAATTGTTTGATCATGAACAGAACCTGGCCATCGAGCTACAATATCCACAATTTTAAGATCACTGTCCGAGACTGTCTGCACATTAATACCAAAAAATTGTTTTCTTGTTCGAAAGATCTCTGCATCCTCACCTCCAGGAGAATTAATTTTTATTAAAGTGCAATCAATAGCTCCAATAACACGTGGAAAGCGAGCTATACGGTAAAATCTCTCTGCAGCTTCTTCCATTTCTTGATTATTCTGATACATTTTTATGTATTGTGGTCTCAATGAAGCTATGGCATGTGATACCTTCTTGATAATTCTGCAGGCAGAGGAGACTGAAACACCGGCAAAATCTGCTACTGCTTTCTGCATACATCCTAATGCATAAAAGCGCAAAGTTAGTAGTAGCTGATTTATAGGTTGAATACTTCCACCTCTGTAATAAACAAATATATCACTTTTTAACATAAAAAACATGCATTTTTACTTTACCGGCCAGTTGGTAATATTATGATGTGTTCGATTTGCTGTAGCAAAGCCTCCACAGTTGGTTTTGTTATACGAAACCTATCAAAGAAGTCAAGGTCGTCATATAATTGCAAGTAGTTTTTACGTTTTCGGTAAATTTTTTTTCTTCTCACAAATAGCACTTCTTCATCTTCTGATGATGATGATGAACTGGATGAGGTATTCAACAGATCCATTTTACTTTAAAATTATTATTGGTAATTTCTGTTATGTACGAAGTTGAGGTTATGATTCAGAACTGTCATCTGTGTTTAAAAGCTCTTTTAACTGGTTAAAGGTACTATGACGACCCTTTAAGTAAAAGGTCTTTTAGCGCATTTTAAAAATAAGGCTTTTAATTATGAAATGAATTTTTTCATTTAAAGACACTTTTAAAATTTAAAGGAACTTTAATTTCATTATGAAATTGGCCCTTAATCAGCGTAAAATTATAAATGGAACATGTTTCGGCAGAACACTTCTGCCATCATCAGCCCTTAAAGAATATAAAAAATTATGACATTGACGTAATTTAAAAAAAAAAATTACGTCAATGTCATAATTTTTTATATTCTTTAAGGGCTGAAGATGGCTCTGTGTTCTGCCGAAACATGTTCCATTTATAATTTTACGCTGATTAAAGTTTGTGGAGTTCGACTTACATATATTTAAATTTTTTAATTTAAATTTACTCCACTTGGATTTAAGAACATTCTTCTAGTTTTTAACATTAACAGTTATTTAGTAAATACAAAGTTTTATGTCATACTGCAAGTTTAATGAACTAGATTAAAATATATTAGAAAAAAATATAAAAAAATTGAGTTTTTATCTAGCACAAATTATTCGTAGTAATTAAGTATGCGGTAAAACATTCTCATAGCAACAAACTTTGTCAAAGAAGAATTTTATGTCACGGAGATCTCGGGAACAATATGAGAAAGAAGAGCAGTTTTTTTGTGAGTGGAGACAAAAGTTTTACTTGAATTAATTCTTCTTATGGAAAAAATGGCTATAAGTACCTACTAGGACTTTTAAATTTTACTTTAAAGTACTGCATAAATATCCGCGAAATGTCACTTTAGATACCAGTAAAGAATACAACTTTGCATTTACCTGCAACGAAAAGTGTTTTTCAAGGTCCTCACAAGTAATTCCGGCGTCGGTCGAATCGGCCGTAAACAACTTGCTCGCACTTTAAACCTTACTTTTTGTTCTAGATAAATAAAGTAGGTACTATTATGTACGATTGAAATATAAACCCGTCTCTCTTTTGCAGTTTTGCCGCCATAAAGTGGGTAAAGCAAAATATTGTACACGATAGAAATGTTTTTCTTAACAATTACAATTATTTTTCTCAATTAATGACAAAAAAATTGAGGCTGTGGTAAGGTTGCTAAGGTCGGTTGTTTGGATGGACATTTAATAATTTAAAAATTTTAGAAAGTGGAGTTTTTGACAGTAAATATGGGTGATGTTTGTTTAGAAGAAGATTAATTGTGAACAAAATTTCATCACGATCGGTTGACCGGTGTAGAAGCGCATAAAATACGAACAAACAAACAAATTTAATATCGATTTTGATATACTAGATAGGATCTGAGTTATTTTTACATTTTTATATTTTAATACAAGAATCACTTTCACCATCATCATTAAACTTGTTTATCCCTTAACCATCTGGTTAGTTAATTACGTATTAAACAGAAGATGTCTGCACAAACCGGCCAAACCAATAATTAGGATAATTTAAACCAAATTACATTTGCTAAAAACATTCAAAACTGTACAACAAGAAAGCATTGTTACCTTGTTCATTGAATGTTCCTCGCTTTTATCAAAAACTGATCGACGTGATGTCAAAATAAGGTTCCTTTATGGTTTATATCCTTTTCAATTCCGTTTCAAAAATAGAAACACTTGGAAATGTACTAATGTCACTTCTATAAAGAACAAGCGAACGGCGTAGTAATAACCAAGGCAAACTTTACGAAATTTTTTCGAATAGATGCCAACAAGCCATCAAAGATAAAACGTATGGAACTCGTCTATAGGATATTATGAACTCGCCTTATTTAGGAGTCCTCACCCACTTCGCTCGCTCGGAGATATAATGATTTTGAAGTTTAGTATTTTCCGGGAGAAGTTTCAGTTACATATTATGTGCAACGTACACATATGGAGGCCAATTTACAGACCCAACTTTGAATATAATACTCATACAATTTTTTAATTTTTTTACAAAACCCATTAGTAGAAATTCGATTGGTTTAGAATGCGTCTTGCTGGACAAAAAAAACGTAGATTCGTTCAATTTAGCGCTAGAGAAGACGGTAGTAATCTAGGAGAAAACAGTATACAACTCGTTTGATCTTACATTTAAATTACAGTCTTCAGTTAAAATGCAGTGACATATTTTTGAGGAGAAGCACGAATTAAAATGCGTTCTATCTCAAACTTCCCACGACCACCTGCCAGACCAAGATCCTAGCAAGCGCATAAACAGGACATTACACACGGATGAATTTATATCAAACACACATGTCAGTTTTTGAAATTCAGTTCAACCCATCTTGTCTACCTCTCTAAAAACCTTCCAGCGCTGTTGTCATCCGATCCGAATGCAAATGGAATTCCGTTATCGATTTTATTTGCGATTTGTTCGAAATGGGTTTCTCTTTTCAGTTTATGTTGCACTGATGACCTGCAATAACATCTAAATCTTACGTAAATCGTACAAATGCGACCGCAGTTAAGGGCGGTTTTATCGAGCGCTTGTTTCGAAATGGAACAGATGACGGACATTAGTCTTACAAACTCTGCTTTCCTGCAGAACATTCCCTAAGACACTTGGCGCTTGTATTTATGTTCGCTTTCTGGGGCTCGTTTTTTAATGGGTGGATAATATAACTTGAACTAAAATAGTATTTTAAATCACGACGAGTTATGCTATTCACCTTTCGCAAGAGCTACACGTATGTAATTTTTTGTGTTGCCTTGTCTGAAATTGAATTTTTATTAATAAACGAGAAGTAAAATCTTGACAGTGACTTTAAAAAGGTGTAAATCGTCTGTGTCGAAATCCCAACAGTTTTAGATAAATGTCCCTAATAATTAATTTGAAATTACTCCTCTCCTTTTAAACTGAATTTCTGGAGCTAATAATATCTAACTGAAATTAGGAATTGATAAATAATTGATTCTGATAACTTAGCCTATTTTCTAATTATAATATAACTTTGCGAATTAGATCCTGCTAGGCCCATAACAGTCGAAATGATATCTGCTATTTTTAATTTAGGCAGCACAAAGAAAAATTACTGCAAGTTTGAGCATGACTGTTTCGACCATCATTGGTTTAAACTCTGACAATTTGACCAAGGAACAGGACATTATTATGGACAGTTTCGCAAATTTGATCTAATTTTTTTTTAACTTTTCATTTAATACAATGGCGAAAATGTTGACGTCCTTATTTCAAAGTTAATTTTGATTATTAATATTAGACAAACTTCAAGGAAGATGTTTACGATACTAAGAAAACTCCGCCGATCCCTCTTACTCTATACTAGCTGTACCAACAACTCGAACAAACATACGACGGATCAATCGCATACGCCAACAATAAAGGGCTTAATTAGATGGGACGTCTGTAACAATAGTCTGTTTACAACAAACAAACATCAAAATGCTAATAACCGCAAACCAGTAGTACTGAAGGCAATTCTGTTTTCTGTCGGCATAATCAGCGGATACATAAATCCATTAAACGGGCTCAGGTCTCCACACATTTCAAATGTGTGTGTTCTCCATGTTGGATCTAATTAACGATACGTACTACTAATCAACGTTCCACTAACCAATTCCTGTTATATTAACTGAAACAATGACGATGCATGTTCCCGTAATGAAGCAGAACCCGCCGACTGTTTGTCTTCGTATCGCTGCGAAGGACTCGGTGTTGTGATTTAGAAGGACCTCGTTGGCAAGGAAAATAGATTTTCCGGCGACTGCCAATGAAGGTAACTATATCTACGAAGCAACCTACTTGTCAAAAGTTGTCATCACCACAATTACAATCTGAAATATATCGCAATGCCCTCGGTTGTCACCTGAATACAGCAAAATAAGAACTACAGAAGTAAATGTGAATTTTGCAAAAATAGTGATCAAAATCTTTTGACGTTGCTTGGGACTGTGAGTTAGAGTAATTTTATTATTGCTTTTAGCTAATGTTTGTTGACACTCTAACTATAATTATGTATCCGCATAATGTTCGCAATCGTCTAAAAATTGTGTTCATAACTCGTTCCAAAGTGAAAATATCAGTCTCACTTTCGATATTAGTTACGGAAACTACTATTATTATTTATCTACAGGTTAAAACTGTTACAAGGACGGTCTCCAGTTAGAACATTGTTCCTAATTGGATCGTAATAGTATATTTCGATCGCTACGAGTGCGCTTTCATGACACTTTTCAGGGGCGAGGGCGAATTTTTGTAGAATTTTCGTTCAGGCAAAATGAAAAAAAACAAACACGAATTTACATCATATTTTGAGGTTAGGTTGACAGTCGTCAAATTAAATACATATGCTAGAATATATATGTATTTAAAAAATTATAAACAACTTATTGATACAATGTTTTTGGAAATCTGTGTTATTTTCACATTGTAATAATTCCTACATCTTACCTTAGAATAAATTATTTGGATCAAGACAATCATCCGTACAAAACAAGAAGCTGGGTAACCACAAATGAAGGCCATTGAAACCATTATAAATGAAAGTGTATGTAGAAACTATTTTTTAGTTAGGTACGTTTCATTTACCAGTGATTATTATAAACTTATATTTAGTGTTCTTATCATAAGTGCAGTCCGATTATTATTATTATGGACTTCAATTATTGAAAAAGTAGTAATTCATCTGTTGTCCTTCCACTTTATCGTAGCTGCGAAAAAGACTTTGCATAGTAACCGTATTCTAATTGCTCGTAAACACAATTTTTATGCGTTTATACAGGCAGTACAGACCGGTGGCCGTGGTTAATGAAATTTGAAGAATTATGTAAAAATACTAACATTCCTATTCAACGCTATTTTATAAAAAATAATAGTAAAACAATATTTTTAAAAACAAGCTTTTATTTAATGCACTGAAAACAAGGAAATAAATTTTGAAATAAATCAAACCAAAGCAAACCCATAATATTGTTACATTATTCAATTGCATAATATGATATAAAAGCTTGTCGCGAGATTTTTATGTGTAAATTTCTTTTATAGAAAAATACAATTTCTACTTGGAATTACTTTCAAGATAATATCAATTCTCGCGAAAAGCTTTTACATATATCATATGCAATTGTATGATGTAACAAAATTGTGGGTTTGCTTTGGTTTGATTTAGTTCAAAGTTTAGTTTCTTCTTTTCAGTGTATTTAAATCAAAGCTTGTTTTTAAATTATTTTTTTTTACTATTTTTTTTTTCTTTTTAGTTTTTGCTGCGGCCATATTGAACTTAGTGTGATTTTAACTTTAGTGTAACTTTATCGTTTTCTACTTTTCAATCCCTTTCATTTGATAGCCATATTAATGGGGTTGACTAAAAATACTTCATCCGCCATCTTGTGGCGACGGCCATTTTGAATTATTACAATATTGAGTATTGGTTATTGTATTGGCACCAGAACTAAAGGCGTATACGGAATTTCAGCTCAATCGGATGTCAAGAAGTGGTTCTAATTTAGCTTGCATGTTTTGACCCACAACTCATACTGACATACAACATATTAACAAGGCAAGTTAAATAGAAGCTTATAAAAACAGGTCATTTCCCTAGTAAATGGAAGATTTCTCAGTTAATAATGATACCGCCCGATCGTTTACTTCCCACCCTATCCAAAATTTTTGAAAAAGCTTATAGTAGGGGAGCCCTAATTTGCAATTACTAAAACGTCATGGGGACCCATAGTATTGTGAAGATTAGGTTCTAAAACGAAAAAAAGTTTATGCTAAGTTTTCCATTTTAGTGGGGCAAAGAGCGTGTACAAATTTTCAAAAATGTAATAAAAAACAGTCACATGGAAATACTCGAGGGCGTCAGACATTCATAGTGTACACGCGCTTTTCTTTCTGATAACCGGGAGACATTACTCTGACGATTAACTAGGGGGGTAGCAGTGAAAAGGGGTAAAAAAAAATTAAAAAAAGTTATTCGAACGTGTCAGATATTCAGAGGGAATGTTGAGTGAACTAAAAAAAGTGTCCTATTCAAATGACTGACGATTTGGACGTGACCAGAAGACATGAATGATTTTTGAAAATGTAAAAAAAATGTGACCTTGAAATACTCGAGCGCGTCAGATTTGTATACAGACGGTTCAACTTGATGCCCTAGTCGTCCTAAATGATAATCTGACAATTATATGAAGGGATATTGTAAATCTGACAATTAAAAAAAATACTTTTTTTATTACTGGGTGTAATATAAATAATATGTAATCATTAAATTTATATGTAAGCCCAAATTCAGTGAAAATCTATTAAAGTAAGGAAACTAACTGCAAGAAATATTTGAGACCAGTTTTTAGACCTCTGGATTTGGTCAAGTATAAACACAACAATGACTGTTTTTCATACAATGGCGTTCTATATTACATATTTCATAGAATGTCAGTAGTTTCATATGCATATTATTCATTGATTTACGAGGTACCGTCGCCGGACTCCATAATCTAAGATATTATTACTTGAAATGTTTTTTGGACCTCATGAGAGTGCAGCAAGCATGTTGGACAATTCTACTTAACCTTTTTGATGACATTATTTTTTCAATACCAAATTAAACAAGACCCCGATGTCAATGTGAAAGGGAGTGAACTGATTCGAACTGACGCGGAGTGGGAAATTTACAGTTATCGGTATCTGGTACGCTTCATCCTTTATTGATGGTTTTAGCTACATCGCCCCATGAAAATCGTCAGATTATTTATTATTATCCTGATAGGATTTCTTAGAAAAAAAAAAATCGCGCTCGAGTATTTCGAGGTGACGTTTTTTTTTACAACTTTGTGACTCGCCCATTTCCTTATGTCACGCTCAAATTGTCAGATTATTGAAATATACACTTTTCTACATGTACTTAACTTACCTTGTCTTAATCTGATGCACTCGAGTTTTCCTGAGGATCGATTTTTTTTTCTAATCTGACGCGCTCCCCTCAACGAAGCCCTCTATATTAAGGGTTCATATTTGGTAGGGGTACATTACAGGGTACAAGGTTTCTCCTCATATGATTTTCTGACGCGCTCGAGTAACGTGCCAAATCCCCGCTTGGGCTCCCCTACTATTATGCAAAAAGACTAAAAACGGCAATTTGGGCACAGCAGGTTATAGCAATAGTATATTTTATTACAAGGCCAGAAATGTCATTTTGCAAGTGCGAACACAGTTTGTGGAGGCGAGGCGTAGCCGAGACTTCACAAATGCAAGCACTTGCAAAACAGTTTCGGGCCGTGTGATAAACGAAACTTTTTCGGCCGACAAAAGATTTTCATTGTTCACTTCTGTAGGGGGGGCTCATGCCTCATGGGGGCCCACGTGTCTCAAAGAGCCCCCTTGGGCCCCCATGTCGCAAGCGCTCCCACAAGTCTAAAGGGGGTCTCATAACGCATAAGGGCCCTCGTGTCTCAAAGAGCCCCCTTGGGCCCCCCTGTTTCAAGGGCTCCACATGTCGAAAGGACCCCCCCATGTCTTAAAGGGCCCCCTTGGCCCCCCCCGTTTAAGGGGGTTTTGTTATTGACGTTATCCTATACCAAGCCCCCCCCCTTGTAATTTTTCCGATGTTTTTTAATGGTAGTTATTCTGCTATTCGCGGCGGTGACATATCCAACGAACATAAAAGCTTGCATTGAAAAATCCCTAGTTTCTATTTTCTCGCCTAGGCTGGCAAATAGCGTTTTCAAGCCGATTTGGATGACTGGAAAATAACTAAATTGAGACGTAGGCCGAAAATAGTATTTAACGTTACAAGTCCGGTAGGTTACTTGTAACGAGTTAAGACATTATGGACGAGGCGACGTTAGGAGCCGAGTCTAGAATGTCTAAACGTGTTACAAGTAACTACGGGACGTGTATCGTAATGCATTTTATTTCATACTTGTATCTAAAGTGACATTTTTCGGATTATTTTTGATACCAAAAGTGGAACATTAACGTCCTAGTACTTTAAAGAAAAATTTTAAAGTCCTAGTACTTTAAAATTATACGTCAATCATTTCTTACATTGTTCCCGACATTTTTGTGGCATCAAATTGTTCTTCACGTGATCTGCTTCATCTACAATGTCTTGAGGCACCTCAATTTTCTCCATTTTAAACGGAATAATCGCATAAAATATCCAAAACCATTCACCGTGACCCAGTTTTTTCGTTGTCATTTTTGACAAACGTTTGTTACTATGGGAATGTTGGTTCCCGCATATTTAATTATTACGAATAATTTGTGCGAGATAAACACACAACATTTCATTTATTTTGACTTAGTTCATTAAACTTGCAGTATGAAATAAAACGTTGTATTTACCTCGAACGAAGAAGTGTTTTTAAAGGTACTCACAAGTAATTCCAGCCTCGGCTAGGCGCCTCGGCCGTAAACAACTTGCTCGTACTTTAAACTTCACTTCTCGTTCTAGATAAATAATATACTATTATTTCATACTTGTATCTAAAGTGACATTTTTCGGATTATTTTTGATACCAAAAGTGGAACATTAACGTCCTAGTACTTTAAAGAAAAATTTTAAAGTCCTAGTACTTTAAAATTATACGTCAATAATTTCTTACATTGTTCCCGAGATTTTTGTGGCATTAAATTGTTCTTCACGTGATCTGCGTCATCTACAATGTCTTGAGGCACCTCAATTTTCTCCATTTTAAACGGAATAATCGAATAAAATATCCAAAACCATTCACCGTGACGTTTTTTCGTTGTCATTTTTGACAAAAGTTTGTTACTATGGGAATGTTAGTTCCCGATATTTAATTATTACAAATAATTTGTGCGAGATAAACACACAACATTTCTTTTTATTTTGACTTAGTTCATTAAACTTGCAGTATGAAATAAAACGTTGTATTTACCTCGAACGAAGAAGTGTTTTTAAAGGTACTCACAAGTAATTCCGGCCTCGGATAGGCGCCTCGGCCGTAAACAACTTGCTCGTACTTTAAACTTCACTTCTCGTTCTAGATAAATAATATACTATTATTTCATACTGTAAGCCTGTTCTTCATTACTCTATTTAAAAAATCAAAAAATCACATTTTGTGAAAATCGCATCACCTTTGTTGTACATGTAAAACTTCATCAGTAGCCGACAAATACGTTTGAAAATGTCAGATTAATGTCAGGTTTGATTTATAAAGATGAAACTGTCCGGTAAGTGTTGCCTAGTGACACTTACCGGCTCTGATACTATAATAGCTCACCTACCGGACGCAAATTGATCCTTTAATGGAACATCTACCGGACAGTATGAAATAAAATAACTAAATTGAGACGGAGGCCGAAAAACCATCAATTCGGCTTTAGAAATATGCACGGTACCATAGAAGATATTAGGTATCGTGCAGCATTTCTCGACATAAGCCAGGGTTTCGATAAGTGTGGGACATGGAACTAGAGTATAAAATGCAGAAACTACTTCCATACTCACATTATCTCTTCAGTACCTACTTACATGAACAGACGGTACTTCGTAATTATGAAAGGAAAATAAGTTTCAAATATACTTTCTACTAGTGACCTACCGGCTACAAGTTCAACCACTGCAGTAACATTTGCATACGATACGGCGACATTATCCTCTCATGAAAATCGAACTATACAGCCTCTACAAATCTTCAAAGAAAACTAAGTAATGTACAAGATTGTTTAAGAAAATGAAGATAAATGAACCCACATTACATTCGCATTGCGCAAAGAAATATGTCCTCACAAATAAATTAACACTATTAAAATACCACAAGCTGAAGATGTGAAAGAAGAAGTAGCCATGAAAGTGACCCAAATGCACTGTATAGTCGGAAGAAGGTCAACTCTCCTTAGAAAACAAAATATTATGTAAATTTTTATTTTTTAAACTTATTATCTTATGTTGTTTCTCATCTTTATAATGACTTACCAGCAGTGTTAGATTGTTTTAGACTCTTATTTGCTGATGATTTAAAAATTTACTACGAGATTACTTCTGTAAATGACTGTGAACGTCTGCAAGAAAATATCAATAACCTAGTAAACTGGTGTTGTGTAAACCATCTTAAATTGAATATTGATAAATGCTCAGTAATGACATTTGCTCGAACTGTTAATCCTTTTACGTATAACTATAAAATTGGCGAAGTAATGTTATGTAGAAAAGAAAGCGTTGATGATCTGGGCATCTTGTTCGACAGCAGTCTTAGTTTTGTCAGTCACGTTAACTCAATAACTTTGTCAGCTTTTAAAAAGTTAGGCTATATTTATAGAAATTGTAAATCGTTCCGTGACATTGACTGTTGGAAAATGTTGTTCTTTGCTTTTGTAAGATCGAAGCTTGAGTACGGTTCACTGATTTGGTATCCCATATGTAATGTTCACATAAATCGACTTGAAGCAGTTCAAAGACGATTTTTGAAATTTTTAACATTTATTGAAGACGGAATTTATCCTTTAAGGGGGATCGATCAAGCCATACTTTTGCAGCGATTTAACATCCAGTCTTTAGCAAATAGACGAATCGTAGCCTCAATTAAACTGTTATATGATTTGCTACAAAATTATCTTGATTGTCCACCGTTACTTAATTATATTAATTTTCATGTTCCTAGAATTAGTTCACGCTCAATGTTATCTTTTTATTGTGCCAAAGCTCGTACAAATATTGCTATTAAAAGTCCAATTTATTTAATGTGTAAGAATGCTAATGACTACTGTGCTGAATGTGATTTGTTTGCTAACTCTTTTCTGTTAATATCTGATCGAGTGTACAGTTTATTATCACTACCCAATTAATTAGTAATCAACATTAGATTGTACAGTTGTCAAGAGTTTCTTTCTTGCATTATTAATTATTTTTTGTGTTTATTTTATAATTCGGTATTTATTTTTCTGGATACTTATTATTTCAATATTTTGTAAAGTAATTATTGGTTATTCTACTGATTGTTTTTAATTTATTAATTCTAATGTTAATTTTATTAATTATTTTTTTTTCCTATATTTGGGTGTAATACCTGTTGGAAAATAAATCAATTTTTTTTTTTTTTGCGTATTGACCAGAAGGAGCTCCCCGTGATTCCGACCTTCACGGGGTTCCTTGCTGGTCAGGTCCTATTCGTACATCATAGCCACTCCTCAAAACCATGAGGTAAGTAGCTATGAATCCCGTGAATCATGTGCCCTGAGCAGACGCAACGACCCCAAGATGACCGCTTTCTGCATTCCAGCCGCAAGGGTCTCTGCCGGTTTACGGCAGGCAGGAATGATTTTCAGATTGGAGACGAGCGAGTCCTTGATGCCTCCCATGCACCCAATTACCAAAACGACGAGCTTCACTGAGTAACTTGAGTACAGCCTCCTAAGTTCAAAGAGCAGGTCTTGATATTTTGTCCGCTTTTCCTCCTCCTTGACGCAGATCTTATTTTCAGCAGGAGCCGAAAATTCAATAACAAACATCTGCTTGGAGGAGTGGTCCAATAGAACCACGTCAGGCTTGTTCGCTGTTATCTGCCTGACGGTGGAGAACGAGAAGTTCCAATAGATTCGGCACCTTTCGTTCTCCACAACGGACTCAATATCGTGGACATAGGGCAGCACTGGTGTCTGGTCTATCGCATAATGGTGTCTTAAATGAAAGTATAACACTCTCAACGCCGCATTGTGGCGATGGATATAGGCCGAAGCTGCATACACCGGGCATGCCGCCAATATATGCATTGCTGTTTCAGGGGCCCTGTGGCAGGCCCTACAGCTCACATTCGGCACCTCTATACCCATCACGCGGCTGCGATAGACCAATGTGTTAATTACACCATCTTGCGTAGCGCAAATGAATCCCTCAGTCTCAGACTTCAGTCCACTTGATCTCAGAAAGGCAAATGTATGCCTTTTGGATAAGCCAAGGTTTTCAATGTTCTTGAAGAAAACACTATGCATTGACTTATCCATATGCCTTCTCATGAGCATATCTTGCTCAGAGATTCTGACGTGGGCTGTAAGACGGAGCAAATTGAGCTCGGTAATAGAATGTGGCCGAGCTCGCTCAACGTCAAAGTCAAGACCGAGTTCATCTGCTGCTCTTTGTGCCGCCCTAAACAAAAATGCCCCGACTCCCCGCCTCTCGTGATCCCCGACAAGAAACAACAAGGGATCCGAACTTTGGATGATCTTACAGGCTATACCCAAGATTACCCTGTTATGAAGACACTCCAAACTCAAAAGTCCTCGGCCTCCTTGGTTTCGTGGAAGATATAACCTCGGAACGGACGATTTTGGATGCAAACTGCGCTGTAGATGCATCATTTTTCGAGTATCCCGATCAATCTGCTTCAACTCATCCACTAACCATTTAACTGCTTCAAATGAATAGAGCAGGATCGGAACGGCAAGCATATTTGTGGCAAAAATCTTGTTCTTCCCCGAAAGCTCTGACGACCAGATTCGTCGAAGTAGATTTTTGTACTTGCCGCAGAGAGACTTTTTTACCTGGTGTGACGCTTGGATGTGGCACTGCTCCACACCCAAGTACTTGTAAGTCTCTCCGGCGTTCAGATGTCTCAGAACGCTTCCGTCAATGAGTTGAGCATCTTCATCGAAATACTCGCATCGTCCTCTTTTGAGATGAACCTGGGCACATTTGTCCCAACCGAACTCCATGCCAATAGCATCTGTGTACTCCTGCACTATGCGCAATGACTGCGTCAGTTCTTGCTTTCCGGAAGCATATACTTTTAAATCATCCATGTAAAACAAGTGCGTGATCTTATGCTTCCGGTTACCGGGTGTACCACAGCTATAACCCTTTGCACCGCGCAAGGCTACGGACAGCGGCAACAGTGAGATGCAAAACAGAAGAGGACTCAAGGAATCTCCCTGGAATACTCCTCTTCTGAATGATATCAACTCTGTCTGAACTCAGCAGGTTTTCCTTGCAGCCGTCCACGCCCCTTTTACAGCCTCGCTGTTCGAAAATTTTCGAATACACCGGGTTAATGGCGTGGAATATTCGGTAGTACAGGAGTCTGGTGAAAATCTTGTAGCACGCAGAAATAAAGGTAGCTCTTGGCGCACCTGGGAGGTCAAGCCATCTTGACCCCAGTACCGGCCGGGGTTCCTTTTGGCTAACAACCAATTGGAACCCTAAACTGTTGTTACTACCCCAACAGGGAAAGACCCCCACGACCGGTCCCAGTCGGATAGGGACCAAGGTGAAGGTGGTGGGGTCTCGGAAAACGAATCACCCGTTGACGACTCTGGCAATGCCCATGGACGCTTTGAGTGGACCAACACTCTAAGGAATGACCTGCTCGACTGCTACGAGACGAGCGAGCCGCGACGAAGGGGTTGCATGGCAAAGGTGCATGCTCTGTGGGGTGAGAAACACCCGGAGCATCACTTTTTCGCGCCACAAAAACTCCGCGACTATGTGGCCTATCTTCGTCGCATTCAATACGAGAGAGCACCGGAGCAGTTGGTGGAGGTACAGCCGGACGAGCCGGAGATCCGCCACGCTGTTCCGGTAATTTTGGAGATGCCTCCGAACAGAAAGTCTCTCCACAAAATTCCACCACCCAAAGCCAGCGATGTAGTTGCAGCGGACGAATCACTCGATAGGAACCTCCCTGAGGATCCAGACATCCTGCTCCTGAACGAAATGGTCTATCGAGAGGCGACGAGGCTTTCTTCTTCGGCCCCACGTGGTGAGAGCACTGAGGCTGAGAGGAAATTCGAATGTCGCCTTGAAAAGATAGACAAGAAGATAGAAACCGCTAGGCAGGATATTTCTCGAATTCAGTGTGTGATGGAATTCATCAAAAAGATGAAACCCTTCACACCAAAAATCCGGCGCATCGCGCGTCTTTTTCGCCGGACCCATCATACACTGAATGCAGCGGTGCTTGCTGTTGAGAAGCAGCACTGCATGGATAGAGTTTGCAGTCTTGTGGCTGCAAGAAAGTCCCTGGTAAGGAGTAGGCGAAGGTTGGTCGAGAACAACAAGTTCAAGACAAATCCTTCGAGGCTCTTCCAGCGGGCAAACTCTATCCCAGAGAAATTGCCGGCGGTGCAGGAGGTCGAAGTCTTCTGGAGGGAAATATACGAGGGATCGAAACCGTTGCGTGAAGACACTCCAGCCCTTGCACAATTTGAGAACTTCGTAAGAAGATCTCAATTAAGACCAGTGGTGTGCAATCCGATAACCCCGGAAGAAATTGGCGAGACCCTTAAGGGAATCAAAAATTTTGCCGCACCAGGCCCGGACGGAATTAATACCTTTTGGTGGAAGAAATTCCGAAGCACGCACAAGCGTCTGGCCAAGGTATTTAATTCCTGGCTTAATGGTGAGCGGCCCATTCCGGAGTGGGTTGTCGAGGGGCGAACCGTTTTACTACCTAAAACGGGTGATTTGTCTCAGCCTCAGAACTACCGGCCAATAACTTGAAAATAAATCTATTATTATTATTATTATTATCTATTTTTTTGCAAATAATGAGCGTTTATATCTGGTGGTATAGAAATGTCGACACATATAGCTGGAAGTTGGAGCATATACGTCCGACATAAATTCGACACTGTTTACATTAAGGTATATGTACACTAGAGATTTATTTCATGATAGATATCTCAATTATCTGAGAGACAATTTCTTGATGTGTTTACATTATGACATAAAGTTGTGTAAATAAAATGATGATATTTATGGTTGATACAAAAGTGTCGATATAAATTCTCATTTTGTTTACACTTGAAAGAGAGGAACATATAGCCACGTTTTCCTGGACATTTCATTTCCACGCATTAATAATAGTATATTATTTATCTAGAACGAGAAGTGAAGTTTAAAGTACGAGCAAGTTGTTTACGGCCGAGGCGCCTAGCCGAGGCCGGAATTACTTGTGAGTACCTTTAAAAACACTTCTTCGTTCGAGGTAAATACAACGTTTTATTTCATACTGCAAGTTTAATGAACTAAGTCAAACTAAAAAGAAATGTGTGTTTATCTCGCACAAATTATTCCTAATAATTAAATATGGGGGAACTAACATTCCCATAGTAACAAACGTTTGTCAAAAATGACAACGAAAAAAATGGGTCACGGTGAATGGTTTTGGATATTTTATCCGATTATTCCGTTTAAAATGGAGAAAATTGAGGTGCCTCAAGACATTGTAGATGAAGCAGATCACGTGAAGAACAATTTGATGCCACAAAAATGTCGGGAACAATGTAAGAAATGATTGACGTATAATTTTAAAGTACTAGGACGTTAATGTTCCACTTTTGTTATCAAAAATAATCCGAAAAATGTCACTTTAGATACAAGTATGAAATAAAGATTAATAAAACTCCGTGTTAATTTGGTTTCTCAAATTGTGAATTTTTCTATTGATTTCTTCTGGTGTAGTTAAGTCTTCTTAAAGTTATATTTAAGTTAAGGAAGTTATATTTGGCTGCAGTTCGTCAGCTTCTTACTCAAAACGACTCACACTACTTCAAGTCGGCGACTGTGATGGACGGGTATCCCCCTAAAATAAAACTCAAATAATAATCAATGAACTTTCAAATCTTTCATTTAAAAAAAAATATAAAAATTGGTGCAGTACGCTGTTTTATTTGTTACCAGTCGATTCAAGTTCAACGATTAAATGTGTAGATAAACACAGAAGACCTATACTGATTAGTTATTGTATGCTATAAATAGTATAAATATCTCAAGAGCGCGGTAAAAAGTACACGATTAGCCAACTTTTGATACTTCTGTCCGAGACTTGTTGAATCGTGTCTCAGCAGTGTTTACATTTGCTTCATTTTATTCCAATGAATATATCTCCGCTACCTGAATAAGTCTCGGATAGTTTCTCTCACAACCGTTTACACATAAAAACACTTATTGCAGGGGAGAAATGTCTGAAATAAATCTCTAGTGTACATGTAGCTTAAGTCAGGATTTCTGTCTGACATAAATATCATGCAATAAATCTCAGATGTAAACGCACCTTTAGGATTTAAACAATTATTAATAATAATTAAAGTATGTAATTATTTTAACGAACAAATTAATATGTATAACGTATGACGAATCGCAAGGCCGATGTAGTTCCCCCGACGAGGGACACCATGGACATGCGCAGTCTAACAGTATTATTGGCTACCGCTAACATTATCTGTAACTATGGCATAGAATTGCTGCAAATAGTAACATCGACATCATATTGTATTGTATTGTACTCGGGGGTCGTTCAGCCTCTCAGAACGTCGACCATTGGTGATCTTTTGTTCAATCCTACTCGTATCTATGTTCCTAGGGATCCCACCTTCTTTGCAAAGTTCAGGATGTCACTAAGAGGCTTTTTTTTAAGGGGACAAGCCAGCCCGGTCTTTGTGGAACTGGTGAAAACGGGGTTTTATTACAACCTCATCCTCCACAATATTATCCAGAATCGCCTCCTGAATGGTTTCTAATTGCTCCATTGTCAGAAATGAGTCTTGACAGTTGAGGGTATTGTTCCAACTCTTACTCCAGCTGGAAATTGTCATCGCCTTTTTGGCTTGGCTGCTCAGCCAGATCCATAGGCTCTTGACGGTCTCCCGTGGTTGAGAGGCTTTCTTCGGCCTCTTTATTTGACCCTGTTAAGGGCGAGTCCACCTTTCCTTTCTCGTTGTCCACAAAAATGTCCAACGAAAAACAAGGGAGAGAAAGGTCACCTGCAGCAGAGCCCCGCATGCCACAGGAAGGCTAATTAAACCGGAGGTCGTCTAGTATCCGGAGTTATCCGCATAATTGATTACCAAGATCTGTGGCTCGGGAACCTCGGGTTTGCCCCTGAGCCTGCCTGCCCCATCGACATCTTAGAAAGGTCATCTTACATGCCGAACTACGTTATTCAAAGTCACAAATGCTCAGGACTATTTAGCTTTAGATAATATTACTTAATATTACTTTAGCTTTTAGATAATATTTTTTTATACTTTTTAGTCCATTTTAAAAACGTAGTATGTATACTTGAAATTATTTAAACATTATAAGAATGAACAATATAGTATATTATAACGGTATTAGGCCGATATATGGCATATAAAAGGCGAGGATAATGTTTGTTTGTTTACCGAGACGTAAGTCGAGGCAAATAAATATCCGAGTCAGTTATATGTTATATCGGCCGTACATATGTTGTTTTATAGTTTTAGTGATACAAGGGGGCTCCTTTTGTACTCATCTCCTCTTTGACTTTAACTAATGTTTATTAAGAAATATCGTCCACGTCTGTTAAATTTTAACGGCCGTGGCTGTTATCGGTCAAATAACAACCATGGAGACAGTACCGATAATATGTAATAACAATCAAGTATGTATCACGAAAATGTAAAAACCGTCTGACCGACCGATCCCTCTTTTACTCGTCCACCGATGTCCATGCTCTTGCTTCTTTCTTCAGTTTCAGAGAATTTACCATTGGCGACGTTCTGGAAAAGAGTTCTAAGAGGTGCTGGTGTGTCGCTTCTGATAATGTCGTCCCGGCGATATGAGTGTTGGGTAACGACCTTGGGTTTGATATGTCTATTATCATTCCCTGACAAGGTACAAGGTTTTGTAGCATCAGGAAATTTCTTCACATGACTAACGCGACGGCGTATTACCCTGCCATCCGCTTCCACTATCACTTTGTTGTCCATTCATTTAATGACATCATTTGGTATCTTATCGAAGGTTACCATAGTTTAAGCGGGAATATAAAATTCATTTCTGGCACCTTGACTCCAGGTGCGATGCTATCTTGTTTTGTTCTTTTTTTGTTTGCTCACTAAGTCTTTACCGTGCGCCACTTCATCGGTCGGTTCGTCCATTAAATCAGCGAACGATGGAATTTTATCCCGAATATTCTTACCATGAAGTAATTCATTTGGTGAGTTTCCTGTGATGGCATGAGGACATTATAGATCATGGTTCTGGAATGGAATTCTTCATTATTTTAGTGACTTCCTCGTATAACAATTTTTCGATTAGACTTTCTTTAAATCTCTGCTCTTGTAACACTGCTTAGCTGGTATTCGTCTTCCTTGTCAAAAACGACTTGGTGGGACCAATATTGCAGAGCATTTAAGACGGAATCGACAATGTTGTACTTTCCCGGTTGATAGACGTCTTTAAATTTAAGTGACTGTAGTCTTAATACCCAGCGTTCTCTCTTTGCAGGTGATCTTGATGTCGGTTTGAAAAGTTCTTCAAAAGGTTTGCGATTGGTGACTAGATCAAAGCATAAACCTGCCAGATATTAATAAAATCTTTCTACGGACCATACCACCGACAATTTTTCCCTCTCGGTTCTCCTTTCATCATTCGATAGGCTCTTGCCTGCAATTAACACCACATGTTATGGTGTGTCTTGGTCATCGAACTGAATGAGAACAACCCCTGATGCCACTGGGCTGGCATGAGCAAAGAAACGTGGGATTCATTTTACCAAGTACTATGAGATCATCTAAATTATAAATTGGAGTAGGCGGGTTTTTTTAGCATCCACTGACGGTAAAATTTGAGATTATGGTAAACATTGTCACGTTTATGTTTCTCATTTTAAATTGTTTTAATTTAAAGAAAAAAAAGCACTTAGATATTTATAATGCAGGTTTATTGAGAATTATAGCAAATGTTCGAAGTGTTCTCCCCCAGCTTCAGTGCAGCTTTTAGCTCTCCGTTTCATATTTTCAAATGCATTTTTCAACATCAGAAAGGTTATAGCGTTGCATGCATTAAAAATTGCCTCCTGCGGTTCTATAACATTGTGCGGGTTATTTTTAAATACGGTGTTTTTGAGATACGGAAAAATGAAATAATTTGGAATTGTTAAGTCCGAACTTCGAGGGGGAAATTGAATGACACAATCATAAAAAAACTAACACTCGCTCCGTTACACCACACTAACATCACGAAATCTTGTCACACATTTATAAATTTGTTGGTTTAATGTTTGATAATCTGCAGGAAAATTAGGGTAGGTATTTCGAAAAACCTTTAACACGGCCTTCTATAGAATACTTCCATTCACGATTCTGTCGCCGTTTTGTGGAAATCACTTTGACATTCAAATTTTAAATCAAATCGTCAAAAGTTAGTAGAGCCAATTGCTAATTTAAATTTCACAGCCTAATCTAATTTATAATTTTAATGTTGCTATTCCCAGGAAACTTTGCTCAACATTTTGTTCCGGTCTGCTTCTGAGAACTGCTGACCTAGGAATTGCAATTGCTGTACTTGGGAAACGAATTTTTCTTATCTCATGTTCTAGCAAGACTTTTAAGGTTGTCATTTACCAGCTATAGAGCCTATATCAAATGCACGGGAAATATGTCACCATTTCATTGAATTTTACGGGTTTATTTTTGCTTATTTGACTATGCGGTTATGAAAAATCGATAAAGGACATCTTAATTTAGGGTAAGACGGTATTACAAAGCCGATATTAGCATTTGTTTATTCATAAAAAAATGACAAAGTTGCTTCATTTTCAGGAGTATAAATGAATGTCTTTGGAATTTTATTCCTGAAAAACAACGCACAATTCGTAAATTTCAAATAGACGTTACCCTGTAGCAAGAATTAAACTTTCGTTAGAAAAAAACTCACGTGCCTTAGCATTGTTGTTCGTTTATAAAATTCAATAATGTTTGTCGGGAAAATTATTTCTGAAGTAAGCTTGAAAAATACAGAAAGGTGTATAATTGAGTAGGAACTTGGGTAGAAAATTTAAAATTTGGTGTGGCCTTGGAGCGGAAGATGTCGCATTTTACAGCAGTCAGGGGAACGGTCTGGTATAAGATAGAACCCATTCATACCATTCAGCCATAAAATCATAAAATTGTGCGGCGAAAACAAAGCCCACAAACACAGCAGGTTTTTTTTTATGATGCTTTCCAGCCCCCGGAATACCGATATTCGGAAACTCTCAAAATACGGACCGACCCAAGACCAGTTATAAGTACAAATACTTCGCAGTATTTATCAAAAAAAGTTGCTTGTATCTGTATAAACGATGAGACCAAGAAAATACAAATAAACAAAGGACATGATTATTGTACATGTATATACAAGTAAATTAAAATAAATATCTTAATTATATTGTAAACTGGTTATGTAAATTTTCAGATTCAAAGACAATTAGCAATTTGTCGAAAAAATGTTTGTTTTTTCGTTGTATATTCCGGCGATCAAAATGATTTATTAATTGAAATAATTTATAGAAATGAAATTCTTTGGCAAGGAATTAAAAATGTTTTTTTTTTAATTGCATAGCAGGTGGCATAAAAAAATTGACCTGTCCGAGCGATTTGCTTAAAAACATTACATAACGCAATTAATAACTAATGAATAGGAATGAAATCTCTAACGACTTGTCTCCACACAGAGGATCATTGCCCCCCGGTTTAACTGCACACGCCAAAAATCAAGATAGTTTTGATTGCAGCGGACTTGAGGTTTATTGAATTTCACGGGTTTAGTTTTCGGTTTAGTAATCGGTAAAGGGCATCTTATTTCAGGGTAAGACGGTATTACAAACGCCCTATCAGCATTTGTTTATTCATAAAAAAATGACAAAGTTGCCTCATTTTTAGGAGTATAAAGAATGAAATTTTTTCGTATTTTACAGGGAGGTATCAGCCTCAGGTCACTTAAAATATTGTTATTTTATGTTTATTATAATTTCCTTATTCAATAAATACTACGCCCCACAAGCGAAAAAGGGTTCACTCAACAATGTTTATAATAGTTTGTGTATGTACCGACGCCGTAATCTTTTTTGGGATACATCTGTTGTTTGTGGCCGAGAGGTCAGCCGATTATTGAACTTTACGGGTTTAGTTTTGATTATTTGAATATGCGGTTGTAAAAAATCGATAAAGGACAGCTTATTTCAGGGTAAGACGGTATCACAAACCCCATATCAGCATTTGTTTATTCATAAAAAAATGACAAAGTTGCTTCATTTTTAGGAGTATGATGAATGTTTTTTTTTCCCTATATTTTAAAAGCAATTCAATATAAAGAAGAATTAAGAGTTGATATAGAAAGGGAACGGAGAAAAAAAGAAGAAAAAAATCAACTTAAAAAAAGGGTTACGGAATAATAAACAATTAAAATGGAACAAAGTGGAAAGGAATAGAAAAACTATAAAGGTATCTTACAAATAATTAGGAATAAAAATTATGATAATAAGGGTAACTACGTGAACGTATCAATTTTTTAGGTCACCATTTAGGGAGGAAAAAAGTCTACCAAAACCAAAAAAAATGTGGTTGTCATTTAAAAAAATTGATGATGACGTCATAGAATAAAAACCAACAACCATTTTGTATTGCATAGATTTTATGGCATTTAATTTTTGTTTTAATATAGATTTTATAGTATTTAATTTTTGTTTAATCAATTAAAATTGTAAAATAATTAACTTTAAAAAAAAAAATAAACCGACTTCAAAAACCCAAAGTAACAAGTTAACTAAAAAGTAAAAAATAAAAATGTTCAAGATATTTGTTGTTCCGCTTAATGTAATTATTTATTGTTCCGTTTAATGAAATTCAGAAATTATTGTTTATTCTCTAATTATTAATTGTTTTATAATTTTGAAGTCGGTGCCATAAAAACATAAAACAAATTATATACCTTCCTACAATAACAAATTAGTTACTACGAATAAAATTATAAAAACAATGCATAATACATTACATAATAAATAATAATTATTTATTTATTTCAAATCTAACAATAATTTATTCATTTGTCGGCATATCCAACCTAAACCATGCAAAATTGGGACATACTACGAATATATACAGGGTGTTCGGTAATTCGACAGCCATCTCTTGAGGAATCGTAGGGGCGACCGCCCTGAGTTCCAATCTAGTGTTAAACTTTCTCCACTTTCACTCCTTGAGAAGCTACAGGTCTCAAAGTTCACCCAATCAGAGATTAGATCAAAAATTAGTTTGTGATCATGAATCCAAGCTACCTGGGAAAAAAAAATCCGGCTACCGTCAGTGTGACAATTTTGATTAATTGAAGCCCGTGGTGTCCATAGTGGTATTTGAACTTGAAAAATGGGTGGCATTTATACCTTTAATGAACTAGCCGACATCACCTATAGTGAAGTCGGTGCCAATAGTAGAGCGGCAGTGAGGTTGTACCTAGAAGGATCGTCACGTCCCCTATCGCGGTGTGTTTTCCAATTTGGATCGGCGTATTCGAGAATTTGGAAATTTAAGGCCAATGATTTAAGACAGAGGTAGACCTGTAGCCGATAATGCTGTAGCGCGGGATGAACAAATATTGGATATGGTAGCCGCTGAACCCACTTTTAGTGTGCGCGAGATTGCTTGCAGAATTAATGTTCCAGCGACAACGGTGTGGACAACAATCTGGAAGGAACAATTGCATCCATACCATATTAATCGTGTCCCAGCTTTAGTGCCTGAAGATCTTACAAAAAGGCAGTAGTTTTGTGAATGATTTCCGGAGAGATGGATGGCCCGTTTCCGTGGCCGGCCAGGAGTATGGATTTAACTCCGTTAGATTTTTATTTCTGAGGGCATGTGAAATCAGTTGTTTATGCCATCGATATTCCTGATGTGAACAAATTGCAACACAGAATCCTCCTAGCGTCTGATCAAATCAGGAATACCCCAGAGGTTTTTGAAAACGCTAGAAGTTCGTTGTTGAGACGGGCCCGTCTTTGTATACAGAACGATGGTCGCCGATTTGAACATTTATTTTAAATATTTAAGTTACCTTTCTTTAATAATAAACCACCTTGAATTATGCAGTTATTATGTTAGTATCTTTCCCAGTATACGCCACTGATTTTTGATTGACTTTAGCCGTCAAATGTGACAAAGTCTCTTTTTTTTTAAACAGAATACTTGATTCCACAGAATTGGGGCTGATGAAACCATTTCTCTGATTGGCCTATTTAAAATCCTTCTAGTTCTTTATCGGATGTTAAAAAAAATCAAGTAATTGCAAAATATGCTTTCTCTGAATGCTGTGAGGCCACAGTAAAGCGATGGCTGTCGATTTACCGAACACCCTGTATATATCTTTTACCTAATATATGAAATGAGTTCTGAAAAGTTTAATTCCGTAATCATAATCGTGAATTAAGAAGTCTGAAATTATCAGGGAATTATAACTTTAAAATGTATAATTTTATGTTTTACTTGGTACCGACTTCAAAATTATAAAACAATTAATAATTAGATAATAAACAATAATTTCTGAATTTCATTAAACGGAACAATAAATAATTACATTAAGCGGAACAACAAATAACTCTGAAATTGAACATTTACTTTTTAGTTAACTTTGGGTTTTTTGAAGTCGTTTCTTTTTTTTTAAAGTTAATTATTTTTTAAATGGCCGTAGCGAACGTGTTAAAAACATTGCATAACGCAATTAATTAATAATTAATTGTTTTAAACTCTAGCATTACACAGTGACAATACCACAGTATTGTATTGTCACTTATCAATAACAAACGACAACACTGAATCCACATTGTTGATTTTTCTCGAAATTATATTCTCAGAATATTACTCCTATATTTTTATAATATATTTCTTTACGCCAGCATAAATATTGCTATTTTATATTTATCATAATTTCTTTATTCAATAAATACTACACACCAAGCGAAAAAGGATTCGCTCCACAACGTTTAAAATAAATGAGGTATTTATTACTTAGTTTTATTGAGGGATATGGTCACCCAGGTCAATATTCAGTTTGAACGTACGGAATAACACAGAAAATAATCTTTGGTTAACTGGGTATTTTCTTGGTCCCTTAAAGCAACAGGTCACTGTAATATCACAAAGCAGATCTCACCGAGACACTTTAGTTCCACTATTCTACACCAGGTTACAGCATCTCACGACGAATGTACAAAATTTTATCTCACTTCAACATCGGAAGAAATTTGTCTCTAGTATCACTAAGTGACAACCTTAATACGTTCTGTAAATTGGAGTTATGGTGTGCTTCGACATTGTGTTGATATACCTTCGAAGATTCGCTGATAGATCTCTGGGCCGAATTCACTCCAAACATTAGTCGTTTATACCGAAATGTCCCTGTATGAGTCATAAACAATCATGTCTAACCTTCGAAAATATAGGGCTTTCCGCAATTTAGTCATAACCATAACCGAATCGAATGTGGGCAATGGGTAATTTTCGCGTCGTTTAGCCTCATTGACCTTTCGCATGTCTATGTGTCCCCATTTGGTTTGAAAGCCTAAATAGATTAGTGTTTCAATTTTCTGCACAATTAGATATGCGCCTTATTAGTCGTAGCACACTTTTATGTGCGACACATTTCCCTTCTTCCCTGTAGTAATCAATTTTAGATGCACACGTTACTTGTGGTGCCCCGAATGAAACACCAAGATGCCATTTATCTTCAGCTTTATTCACGGACAATCAGTAAAGTCCAATCAGAACCAGATCATCTAAATAAATGACTATTTTTAAACATAATAAGAAGGAGGAATAATATAAAAACCGTCTGACCGACTTTACGCAAGATGATCCCTTTTTTTACTCTGGCACCGGTCTCCACAACAACGAACTTGTATTTACGGTGAAAGCAATAAAAGTCGCCATTAATTGACAGTATAGTAGGGGATGTCACAGGAACGCAGAGATCTGCACAACTTGTCAGAATAAATTGCTGTACACAATTGACATATTTTCCAATTGAAATTACCTACCCTAATATTAGACAGCTTTATTCAAAGGGACAGACAGTTATGCCAGCCTCTAAGATATACCTAGTACTACCACATCCTTTGAATCTAGTAAAATCTATATTTTATTTTGTTTTTACAAATTCTTTGTAGACTTTATAGTTTGTGCCATTTTTTAAGATAGTAGCTATTATATTCACTACTGTTACTATTACTAGTACATTACATTACTCAACTACACTAGTTGAGGTCTGACTGTTCCAATTGCGACCTCCTCTAATAACATCGAAATTGATAGTTATTGAAAGAATTTATAACTAAAGAAAACCAATAAATAAATATGAAGTAAAATAAGCAAAAACAGTTTCGTTAATATTAAAAAATATATTTTTTTCTTCAAACATCAGAAAAACGTTACATTGTATACGTCACTGGGTAATGATAAATAGCCATTTTTCTGCCATGGCAGGCAAAGTCGTCTAGCGGCCCATATTTTATAGAATCGCCTGGCAGCGCATAAAGTATTCTTAAATTACTTTATGCGCCGCTAGTGGTCAATCAACTTTTCATGGCTCGTTTGTATTTGTCAAACAGGCTTGCCACAAAAAGCCTACTCACTTTTGGTTCCAATAAAATATTTACTATTTCTTATTATTCTTACTATAATAATATACACTGCCGCTCAAAAAATTCCGGACACCTTCAAAATTTTTGTTTGGGTACATGAGAATCAATTCAATTGTTTAAATTGTATTTAAATAAGAAAGTCTTTCTTTTAACAGTAACAAAATTGAATTAAAAAGATTTATTAAGAGAGAAATTGAAGATTTAAGATTAACATAACAAAATTAACATATTCTGAAAATTCAAAATTATCACTAAAAACAACATCAATACCGAGTGTTTCCACCACGAGCTCGTATGACGGCCTTTATACGATGTTGCACACGTCGCATCGGCCAGTTAAGAAACCCAAAGGGTCGAAAACCTTTACCTGACTGGCGGCGCTCCCGCCCGCAAGCCAGTCGAAATCGAACTCTCAATCAAACAACAAGTCAAAATCCAACTCTCAAACAAACAGCAAGTCAAAATCGAACACTCAATCCGACAACAGTGAACATACAACAGCCGCAAGGGCACAATTCAATCTAAAACCAGGACACTGTTCCTTTATTCAAATTCAGTACAAAACTAAACCGGGAGAAGGAAAGTTTACTATCAATCTCCAACTATTCGTAACATACAAGTTCATTAAGTTCGCGAGTGTTTCAACACAATATTCTAAAACATATGGTCCGTCAAGTAACACAAATCTACCCCCAATTCATTACACCAGTCTTAAGTCACCTAATGTCTCCGGCCGAGGTTGGCGACGTTTGACTCTTCGACCAATAAAGTCCCAGACGTGGACAATTGGATTCAAGTCTGGACTATTGGCTGGCCACGAAAGACGTCCAATACTATCCTCTTCCAAGTATTGGACAGTTCCCGCAATGTGCGGGCGAGCGTTTCATCCATTAAAAGAAAAATCTTGTCAATGAATGGCGCATAAGGCACCACATGTGGTTCAACACATTCGAGGATGTACCTTAGACTGGGCCAAAAAAATAAAACATTTTTTTTCGTAACGGTACTATGAAAATATTGTTCATGATGACAAAATAAAAATTTTCTAAAAGTTTGAGCCCTTAATAAAAATATTAAGAGGTGCATCATCGCAGTTATAGATTTTTTAACAGTTGTTGCGTTTTTTGCATAAATTTTGGACTTGGTCGATTTAAAAAAAAATTTTTATCTCTTACCCTGATAGGAAATCAAATTCCCTACAAAAAAGCTCTGTTAGTAAATTTTTGTAAGACGAGCCCATTCTTTGTAATTGAGCCTTAAACATTGGTATATATTTTTAATTTTTCACTTTGCACTCGGAATTTTAAAAATGACCTTAAATATCAATATTTTTTTAAGACCGCTGATTATTTTTAAGGGAAATTTAATGCTCTACAAAAAAGGTCTCTTAACATTTTTCGATAAACTCATTCCTATCAAAATTATTTGATGTTAAAGTTAATTTCTAAAGTATTTAACCGTTTATTTCACGTCAAACTTAATTATTTCGACTTGTATCATAAATTTATGACTCAATTTTTTTTTCAGCATGCCACAAAAGTTTTCTTCAAAAAAATCAAAATTTATTAGGGTATTACAGTAATAAAAAAAATTGTTTATCATCATAAATTAATTTATAATGTACTTAATTTATCCTAATAGTGAAAAAAGTTTAGTTCATTTCTCCCAACTAATTTATTTTTATAGATGTTCACTTTCATTTACGATATTCAATTTGCAAAAATAAACGGTTAAATACTTTAGAAATTAACTTTAACATCAAATAATTTTGATAGGAATGAGTTTATCGAAAAATGTTAAGAGACCTTTTTGTAGAGCATTAAATTTCCCTTAAAAATAATCGGCGGTCTTAAAAAAATATTGATATTTAAGGTCATTTTTAAAATTCCGAGTGCAAAGTGAAAAATTAAAAATATATACCAATGTTTAAGGCTCAATTACAAAGAATGGGCTCGTCTTACAAAAATTTACTAACAGAGCTTTTTTGTAGGGAATTTGATTTCCTATCAGGGTAAAAGACAAATTTTTTTTTTAAATCGACCAAGTCCAAAATCTATGCAAAAAACGCAACAACTGTTAAAAAATCTATAACTGCGATGATGCACCTCTTAATATTTTTATTAAGGGCTCAAACTTTTAGAAAAATTTTATTTTGTCATCATGAACAATATTTTCATAGTACCGTTACGAAAAAAATTTTTTTTATTTTTTTGGCCCAGTCTAATGTACCTGTGTGCCGTCATTATGTCATTTTCGACAAACACCAGTTCGGTGCGAGCCTCTAAGGAGATACCAGCCCACACCATTATACTGCCTCCATTAAATCCAGTTCTGGGAGATATACCTACAGCATTGACTATATCGCTCACCTGGCCTTCTCCACACCTTCTCACGACCGTCGGGTGATCTAGGACTAAACCTAGACTCATCTATAAAGAGCACATACTGGTGTGGGAAAGCAACTCGTGCTCTGCGATGTCCTGCGTTTAATTTAGGGCCTGTAGCTTATGTTCTTGCAGACAAACCTCCTTCTTTGAGCCTCCTTCTAACTGTTTGATCTGAAATCCTCACTCGACGAACATCAGCTAATCGTCCAGAAAGAGTCCAGAGTTGATGGTAGGCTCCTATCTCGCAGCACAGAAAGTTGAAGGAAGCGGTCGTCCCGATCATTTGTTGACCGCCCACGACCAGATCCGGGCCTTTGTGTGAATCCGTGTTTTTCACGAAATCATGAAAAGGCGTCCTGCACAGTACTTCGTGGTATATTAAGGTGTAATATATCACACACTTCGGCAGTCGTTGCTTAAAGCAACAATTTGGGCAGCAATTTCGAGCAGCATGGTTCACAAATGTGTCAATTTGACATCAAAAAAGCAGATTTCAACAAAAAAAACACAAAACCAATCAAAGCCACATAAAACCCAACGTTATAATGGAACATTTTTAGATACGCAAAAAGTGGTAAAATGACTAAAAGCAAGAATTGCCCTAAAAAGTACAATTATTAATTACGATTTTAATTTTAAAACACTTTTAAGGCATTAGTTTATTTCAATGCTTAAGTTAAATTTAAAACAAAAATACATTAAATACTTTAAACTCCAAATATTAGGGTGTCCGGAGTTTTTTGAGCGGCAGTGTATAATGAGACATTCCATACCAAGTGAGCCACTTAAAATTTATATGTTCTGAACCCAACATTAACCCTCAATAAAACTCATGGTCAATAAAGAAGAAACCATAATCTACATTTTGTCTAAAATTTGAAGCAAATAAAAGCAGTGATAAGATGGAACATAATCATTTTTCAAATATCTGGGTCATTTTCAAGGTATTATTTGATTAGGTCAAATTTGCATTGGACCATTTTGAAAGGGTATTTCACTGTCCCTCTATTACCCTTATTAAATTGGAAATAATGTCAGTAGGAACTGAATAAAACAAATTTAAGTGCACTCATGTTCTATATTCTCATCTATAATAAATTCATCCCCATGCATACCAAAAATAAGCAGCCTATAAAATCTCAGATGGCGCTTTGAAGTTGCTATTTACAAGTACTATTAATACGCCAAATTTGAACAGAATCTAAATTTTAGGTGGCTCACTTGGTATGGAATGTCCCATATTTTATGTCGTAGTCATAATGCAATATTAGGCTTTTTATAAAATCCTTAGACATTTTATAAAATCCTTAGACATTTTATAAAAAGCCGGCAAAACGCGAGGTAAGAGTGGAATTTTCGTCATGACTAAAGTAGGCAAATCGATAAAATGCCGGCAGTGAACATAAAGTTCTGCACAAAATTTATAATTTAGTTATGTTTGTAATGTTCTTGCAAAAAACGCTCGAACAGGTCAATTTTTGTTTTTAAATTTCCATCTTTTGACATAAAAATTTTGTTGATGACCTCATTTGTTTTTGAACTATGACACCGTCATCAATTTTTTTAAATGGCAACCCTCAAATTTTTTTTTGGTTTTACATACACTTTTCAATTCTCTATTCAATAAGCGTAAAAAATTGTCACTTTGCATAACTTTTTTTTTTTAATACGTTTTACATCAAATATAATTTTTTTATTTCTTGACAAAAATTGAAAAATAACAATAAATTTGGAAATCAAACAACAAAAAATGAAAAACCGTTTAATAAAATTTAACGCAAGTGCTCAAATTGCCACCCGCCAACTATTTGACACATTCCCAGACGTTTTTTAGCGCTTTGAATACCTCGTTCAATCACTTCGCTATTAATCTGCGCCATTTCACCACGAATTCGTAGTGAAATAGTACTTTTTCAAGAAACAAAAATTTAATTTTTTGAAGTAAAATTTGTAATTTTTTCAAAAAAAAAAGTTATGGAAGGTATCATTTTTTTACTCTTGTTGAAGAGAGAATTGAAAAGTGCATCTAAAACCCAAAAAAAAAGTTGGGGGTTGAAATTTAAAAAAATTGATGACGGTGTCATAGTTCAAAAACAGATGACGTCATCATCAAAATTTTTATGTCAAAAAATGGCAATTTTAAAACAAAAATCGACCTGTTCGAGCGTTTTTCGCAAGAACATTACATCACTAAATTATGTATTTTGTGCGGAACTTTATGTTCACTTTGTATATCTCGTTGTGACTCATTATTTTTAGGGATTTTGCAATTAAAAAAAAACTACAGTTAGGTATTTTTACCTAACAATAACAACAACATTCTTTGGTAAATGCTTATATTTTTTATGGTACTACAGTTACTAACTTATTGCTGCATGTCAAACGATATTTAGAAGAGCATAAATTGTTGTTTTTAAAGCAAGCACATTTTATTTTATTACACTGTTTAGTACTGGCCTTACAGAAACGTTTTTGAAACTCCTGAATGATTTGCAACTGCCTCTCTTATGGTTATTGATGCGTTATTAGTTTATCAGGAACAATTTTTTGGATTTCTAAGTCCTGGACCAGTAGGTAACTGTGGAAACGCTTGCTAGCATATAAAACAGCCAAACATTCCAGTTCAAAACTATGATATTTCGATTCGAGAGCAGTGGTTCGTTTGCTATAATAAAATATGGGTCGGAACGTTCATACTGACATAACGGCGTTATGAAATATGTGTAGTTTACCGACGATTCCTCAACTGGAACATGAGGAAAACCATCCTTTAAATCTAGCGAAGTAAAGTATTTGCAACCTCTCAACCTATCCAATCCTTTTTCTGTCTTTTTATTAATGTCTCGATAATCAATACATAACCGCGTTTCGCCGTTTTTCTTCTTGATCAACACGATTGGACCACAATATGACGAGTTGCTTGGGCGTATAATGCCTAATTCCAAATATCGATCTAAAATTGTTCGCAATACCTCCTTTTCCGAAAAAGATAGTCGTCGTGGTTATGAGAAACAATGGAATCACTTTTTAATTTAATTTTTAATTTTAAATCATAGAGAAGAGTCATTGAGGTAAAACTGACGAAATTCCTTTACTACCTGATCGCTTTCACTTGGTGTCAAATTGGGATTGATTTTTAAATTGCTAACAATGTCATTTTTATATAAATTATAAGTATTCAAAATTTCTTGGCATGCAGCTTGTTATTCGGTCATTCCGAGACGGTTAGATATTCGGTCATTCCGAGACGGTTAAATACATCTGAAATACAAACCTCATTATTTGAAAGGTAATACCGTCCTAAAAGGGCCGGATACTCCATGGTGTCCCTAGGAACTACACGAAATACTAAAGGTAATTTACAACCATTTACAAAGCAAGATAATGGACGGAACAATCCTAAAATACAACTTTGGAATTGTTAAGGCCGGTAATAGTAATTTTTTTAATAGTCGCTTGGTAATTGATCGATACATTAATCGTTTAGTCAATGGTAACTGCAGTTTTACATAAAGTCATCGGTAAAAGTTTTACCGATGACTTTTACCGATGACTTTCTCATTTTTTAACAATATTGATAATTAGGTCAGCATAATCTTTATTATGTTAAATGTACAATTATTGAATGAACAATTTGGAAAAGATATTCCACGCACTTCATCGATTTCCAAGACATCAGAGCTTTCCTTTACACTTGACGTCACAAAACTAGATTCAGGAAAATTTTCAAGCTCCAACCGACGCACGTTTTTCAAAAGATGTCTGGCGGGTTGTTCAACTTGAGATTCAGGTAACTCTTGATTTTCCAAATTATTGTTCGTGTGGTTTTCAGTGCAATTTCTGTTATCTAAGACCGATTTCTCCGCACCTTCCAGAATCAATTCAGACGTATTTATCTGCAAATAATTATTTCATTAATATATTGCTTTCATTAAAATAAAACCAAACCTTATTATTCATAGATTCGCCAACGTATTCCTCTGCAGAAGAAGAACTCTTCCAACCGCCGTGTCTTTTTAGCGTCAAAATATCGACACCACTGTCCACCAGTAACGTTGCAGACGATCTCCGCATGCAATGACTTGTGTACTCGCGGGGATTTTCTTTCTTTAGATATTCAGCCACCAGGTACTTTGCTGATACAATTTGTACCAACCGGTTGAACTGTGCACTTTTTGTCTCTGTATTGCACAAACAGTCGATTGTGAGGAGTTTTAGCAGATCGCAATCGGAAATATTTGCAGCATATTTCAACCGCGTTAAAATCGCCATCGCTAACAACAACATACTTCCTTGGTTTTTTTGTTTTGCAGATGGGAATTTTTACAATTAACATTGAACCGGTGTCTTCAATGTCATTAGTCCTCATGTTCAACAGCTCCTCCCTTCTACACCCACCAGCTATTCCCATTATCATTATGACCTGCATACCCCATAAATATCAATCTGACATTTTATAAAAGCAAAAGCACAAAATTTACCTTCAATAACAATTTTTTTTCATCTGGGGCCTTGGTCATAAATTCTACAATGTCTTCTCTAGAAAATATTTTTGCCTTCTTTGGTATATATCCTCTTGATTTACTCCTTAAAAAGGCTAGTACTTTGTGATACCTGTCGGTGGAAATGCGTAGGTACAAGTTAAAAGTACATGTATTACAATGATTAGGTACCTGCTAACATCTTTATTATCCTTTACAAGAAGAGTCGCCTTTAACATCGAAAAATATGACCAAAGTGAATTAGGGCTGACGGCTTTCGATCTTTGGCTCATATATGCCAAAATGACGTCTTCGTTCACACCTCTGACATTCTTTTGGGACCGCCACGTCGGGTGACTGTCGGATAAACGACCCAAAAAACTACAAGATTTTCTATAAAAATTATCATACCAAAATATTCTACACATTTTTACGAGGAGATTGAGGTACGGATGAACACGATCCGTTTGTTCTAAATATTTTAAAACTTAACACAAAATCTGCACAAAAGTTCGACGTTTTGAGGTTGTGAAGTTGCCGTCTGTGAAAATTTGTTTTTTCGTGGATCATTTAAATTGGTGCCTTGAGCTTCGCGTTTGACCCCTTAAAGAAACATACCCCAAGGTGATATTTCCCTGTACGTGAAACTCGAAATGTGGACAGTATTTTAAGTTTGGGCAAAAAAAAAACAGCGCCGTCTGTTGGTAGTAAAAACCGATATTTAAGTGAAGTTAGCGCTGCCAAAAAGTACAAGAAATGGAAAAATGTCACTTTATTTTGATGAGTTTTGGCTTTAATACGGCATTCGAACGTACCTCAATGGATGCTTAATATTTTATTGTCATTGCAGATTGAGTGAAAATTAGTTTTTCCTTGGATCATTGAATTTGGTGCCTTGCGCTTCGCGCTCGATCTCTTAAACAAACATACTCCAAGAAAGTCATATCTCCCTGTACGTAAAACTCGAAATGTGGACAGGGTAGATTGAGTGAAAATTAGTTTTTCCGTGGATTATTGAAATTGGTGCCTCGCGCTTCGCGCTCGACCCCTTAAACAAACATACTCCAAGAAGGTTATAATTCCCTGTACGTGAAACTCTAAATGTGGACAGAGCAGATTGAGTAAAAATTTGTTTTTCCGTGGATCATTGAAATTGGTGCCTCGCGCTTCGCGCTGGACCCCTTAAACAAACATACTCCAAGAAGGTCATATTTTCCTGTACGTGAAACTCGAAATGTGCACAGGACAGATTGAGTCAAAATTTGTTTTTCCGTGGATCATTGAAATTAATGCCTCACTAGATATTTATTTCTCATTAACCATGAATTGTTATGTTCATCTCTTCCGTAATCTCGTAAGAGACCGGCATCGATAGTAAATAGGAAGTTTTTCCAATAAACTTAAATGTTACTTTCGAAATCAAACTCACACCCACACCCCCTCTTTAAACATGCGCAGTTTACTTCTGGACAATACGCCAATTTCTCAAAAGGTGTAAATTAAGAAAATATTTGTACTTTTCTTCAGTTTTCATTTTTAGGTGTAAATACTACAAAATACTGTGGTGTGTTTAAGGTATAAATATTGTAGAGGGTATGACTGATAGCTTTTAGATGTATTGGAAAACCAACCAAAAGTCATTTTACTTAAAGGGCACATTCAAAATGTGAACACTAATATTGATGACAACAAATTATTGTAAGAGAAATATATAACCTCTGTAAACAAACCATTACAGACATCATTTTTATTGGTTTTATTAAATAACACTTCATCCAACTTCTTTTAAAAACCAGAAGACGTCCTTAACAATTTTGTGGCTCATAGTTACCTCATGGATCCTATAAAATTAAAATGTAATGCAAATTATCTCTCACTAGTTAACGAATTGAAATAACCTCAAAACGTCAAATTTTTGTGCAACTTTTGTGTTAAGTTTTAAAGTATTTAGAACAAACGGACCGTGTTCATCCGTACCTCAATCTCTTCTTAAAAATGTGTAGAATAATTTGGTATGATTATCTCTTGATGAAATCTTGTAGTTTTTTGGGTCGTTTATCCGACCGTACCCGCCAAGTCGAGAATGTTGAGTATTCTCCGGCAGCTTCTTCACAAATCTCTTCCGAGAGAAACAAATCTTCGTCAAGTTCTGCATTTTCACTCATTTTTAAGCTCTATATCACTGCTTGAACAATTCACAGCGATGATGCGCGTGCTTTTCAAAATTATTATTTTTTTATTTGTTTACCGTAACAACCGAGACAGTTTTTACAGTTCAGCGCCAACCATTGAAATAATTTCTAGTTGTCATTAATTTTAGATTCATTAATAAATTAAATTTTGTTTTATTGTGGGACTATTAAAAAAAATAGCTAACGCAACTCGTGGTAAGTGTCTTTACAGATACACGGAAACGTATAAATGACTCGCTGACGCTCGTGATTCAAACAAGTTTCCTTGTATCTGTAAAGACTGACTTACCTACACTCGTTGCGTTATACAGGGTCTATCAGAACTGGCGGACCAAAATGACACGGTGAATTCACGATCTTCTGGGACTAATTGGAAAAATGTTTTAAAAAATCCATCTTTAATAGTGATCAGAAAATGAACGATTTAAACTAACCAATCGTGTTGCTGATGTTAAGTTACCTGTAAATTAGTTTCTCCTCCTTTATTTGTAACTATGGATGCATTTGAAATATTTTTGCATTGTTATTACACTGATGTAATTTTTTAGGTTATTTCTCAATAAAATTTTTGACAAATTTATTTAGGACCAACAAAATAAAATAATAAACTCAATCTAGATGGGTGTATTTTTTCGTCTTTAAGAATACGTTCAACAGAAGAGGTGGACATATCAAGATTTCTAGCCACAACACTAATGTAGTCTCGTTTCAGGTTCCTCTTCAAAAATCACAATAACCGCTTCCTCATTGTGAACGGTTTTCGCAGTTCTTGGAGCACCACCAACCTCCCTTCTGCATACTTTTAAATTATCAGATTCTTTTTCCTTTGTACCAATCTTAAAATAACATTTCTGCTAGGTTGTTCCCTATTTGGAAAACTGCGTACTCCTGAACCGTCGCTGTTGCACTGTGATTACACTCTCCATATAACAGGACCATATCAAAATATTCCTCCGGATTAAACATATGTAATTATAATTATTAAATGAAATGAAAGCCCAAATCAACGTTTTGAATGACGTTTATAACTGTCACAAATACTTTATTATGACATAATAGTCATTATGTTTTTCAACAATCAAATTTGTTTCTATAGTTAAAAATAGTTACATTTTTGAGGTAATTTTACATCTGCAACGCGATTGGTCAATTAAAAACGTTCTTATTTTAAAATCCAACAAAGATAGATTTTTTTTAAGTTTTTTCTCCTCATCTCCAGAAGATCGTTTATCCATGGTATCATTTTGGTCCGCCAGTTCTGATAGACCCTGTATACTATTACGTTATAAGTCCGGAAAACTCATTTTTACAGTAACGAGTCGAAATGTTTACAGACGAGGCGACGAAGGAGCCGAGTCTGGAATTTTGAGACAAGTTACTGTAAAAGTTTCAGGACGTATGTCCGTAATGCGTTTTATTTCATGCTACAGATACAAAATCATTGTTTTTATTTTAAAAAATGAAATTGGAATTCAGAATTTAAACATCCATGAATTGAGTATCTATGACAACAGTTTGATTTGTTGGTTATTTTCCGGACTCAAAACTCTGACGTAAAACTAACAAATATGACACAGTATGAAATAAAATTTATTTCTTCAGTATAAGGCGACACTAATTCATTTGGCATGATATGATCAACTCGAATCAAACTCACGGGGCTACCCGAATCAATTAGCGCATTCACAGAACCACTTATCTTTTTCCACCTCTTTTAACTGTGTAGAACCTTGTTTCCATTTATGGTGGTACAAGCTGGTGTACAGGGTGTACTAGGCCTAACGAAGTTGTAGTCGATGTTGAACTATGTGGTCTACTTGGACAGTCTTTCTGCTGGTCTTGTAGCGAACCACACTTGTAGCAACTTCCGCCTGTCCTTTTTGGTTTTCGACAACCCTAACCTTTGCTAAATGCCCTTTTGTATTACAGTTATAGCACTTCAAGTCCTTTACTGATCGTATGCTCGTAACCATATCACGCTTCTCAGTCTTAACATGCGTTGCAAAGTTTCGATTCGTCGATAGAACGTTCCGGCTGGGGGATTTTTTTACGGTGCCCGTATTCAAGTGCTTAGTAACTTTGCTATAAATGTTAAGTTTGTCTTTTAGTTCGTTAAAATTCTTTGCTTCATATAAAGTTAGTTTGTTACTCCTTTTCTACATTCGCTCTAGAAGCAAGCTCTCGCATCCTCATCATGTACTGACACTCATTTTTTTGTAGTTTACAACGACTCAAAGATAAGTGTACGTCAGCACTCGAAATTTGTTTCCCAAACTCACCAATTAAACCTTGTTTAAGAGCATTCCAACTATTAAGACGTTTGACACTTTGAATGTGAAGGTTTGCGGTTCCGGTTAGAGATTTTTTAGCGAAAAACAATTTCTTGGAGCTCTATTTTTCTATATTAGCTTTTTTGCAAGATTCGTCTTTTCTCAAACCCATGTCATATCAACCTAGAACATGTCTTATTTCGATCGAACATCTTGGTTTATTTCATTGCTTGAACATGCATAATTTATAGGAAAATACCCAAAAATGCACCTGTTAACTTTTGATTAGACCCGCCTCAAATAATACCCAGACTTCCGAATAATTTAAAAGCTTTCAATGCTTTACCTATCCGTAGAAGAACGTAAAACGGAAGATTACTCCCGAACTGCTAAAAATTAAAACAGTCCGTGATAGTTTTAAGATCCTTGTTATCACACCACAAATTCAGAGTGCATTCCCTTTCAAATAAAACCTCCAACTCTAAACAACTCCGTTTCTGATCATCAGTGTGAAAGCTTCACGCTACCTCTCGCAATTTCTTGTTGGGCCTTTGCACCGCACTCCGTCTTTAACTACGTTATAATTAAAATGAAATACATTGAACGGCGACAGCGCAACTACCCTCAAGTTCAGAAAGCGTGAGCGAGGCCGTAATTGAGTCGACAGAGGCCAACTGTGTAATCTTCTGGCGTTGCAATTAACCCTTGAGTTTGTCGGTCCTAAGTGCATCTTTTGATGGGTTCCAAGAGTAGCACGAAGAAAAATTAGCGCTAACGTCTTGGAAATACAATCATGTACGATACGAGCATTAATAAGCTTGTCAAATTCTGACCGTCAACAAATAGCTGCACATTGTTACCCTTCCGTTTCTTGGGGCACATGAAATTAACATACCGAGAGTAATATTTCACGACTCTGTGGATCCGGTTCGCATTTATATCGATCTGGAGGGATTTGGGATTTGCTGGGGGTTCTTGTGTCATGTTATAAGTACTAGTTAAATATACAGTGAAATTGTGCAAGATTTGCTGCTTTAATAATAATAATTAGCATAAGAACGTTTTCAGAAACATAACAATTTCTTAACCCGTAACTGCAACATCTTGTAGATATATTTATTTTATCTTGAAACGTATATAATTTGATCCTTATGGAATAGGTACATATAGGCAAGCAAAAAAAATGTTACGCACATAGTCTACAAAAAAAAGTAATTGTGCGTGTCAGCTCCGACGCTTGACTGGAGTTCACTCTTTAAGGGCGAGTGTCTTTGAATATACAATAAGCAAAGGGAGTAAATAAACACCTCTAATATATAAACATCAATATTTGTTTGTTCGTATGTTATGCACGCCTAAACCGGTGAAGAGATCGTCATGAAATTTTGACCACAAATAATATTCGCAATGGGGAGTAACATAGAGGAGTTCACGTCAGATAAAAATGTCACGTGACAATGACGAGGAGACGACATTAAGATGTATGTAATAATTACCCAAATCTAAATGCTGGTATTGTCTAAGATTTATTGGTGGTCTAACCCGGGCAACTCCGGGCAGTCTGCTAGTCTCCTATAATACTGAAAGCATATGCATGATATTTTATTCATATTTATTTATATTGATTCGATAAATATTATACATAAATCATGTTAGATAAAAATATATTACTTATATTACATAAATACATTGTTAGAAAGATTGATTTCCTTCACTATAGATATCATCTTGAACATTAGTCTCATCAATACTATCGTCATTATTAAATACTGTGACAATAGGTTTGTGGTTATCAAAAAAAATAAAAAATACGAGTGTGCTTCAGACCACACGACTGAAGTAAAACTTCAGTTCGCCATTGTGAAAGTGCTCTTAAATTATGTAAGTTTATAAATGGAGTTAGAGAATCCTGAATTCATACCGTCTGCAGTATTGGATAATGCATGTTTCAGTTTGTAGTCAGCGAAAAGTCGGCAATCGTGTGCAGCGCAAACTGACACACGCAAATGGCTGAGTGGACTAAAGCGTGAATTCAGAACCTAGAAGCGCGGGTTCGAATCCCGCTAAGGCAAACATTTTTTCTATGAATTAATTACTTCCGTTCGCTTCGCCCGATCACACTTTTTGTAACGCTCTCGTCAGGCATTCACCAGCTTACTCCCCAAGTCAAGTGTCCCTTAAGAAGTTTTACTTCAAAAAAGGTTTCTTCCATATCATACAATATTTGGGATAATTATTAAATAATAAGTGTACCTATAAAAAAAAAGGGTTGAGGATTGGAGAAATATACGAAGGAAGAAACTGCAACGATAATAACAAAGAAGGCCGGCAACCGTACATGTACATGGCACAGTGTAGAGGATAACATAACGCTTTTTGTTAACGCTCGATTTTGCTATCCATCAATTTGTCGTACGGGGCTTTAAAAATCGATTTTATGGCACCAACTTCAAAATTATAAAACAATTAATAATTAGATAATAAACAATAATTTCTTAATTTCATTAAACGCCACAATAAATAATTTCATTAAGCAGAACAACAAATAACTGAAATTGAAAAATTTTATTTTTTGCTTTTTAGTTAACTTATATATATATATATATATATAACTTTGGGTTTTTTGAAGTAAGTCGGTTTCTTTTTTGTAAAGTTAATTATTTTACAAATTTAATTGATGGGTTGACCTAGTAAGGACCCTTCAAATCTACAGGAGCGCGAAAATTAAGCTAATGTCAAAAAGATCGAGAACATCAATCCAAATTCAAGATTTTCCATTCCCGATTCTATAGAATACCATGTCCAATATCATGAAATTATAATGGCACCATCTTGGAGCTATTCTGAACAAAACGCAAGAAGAATAATTGAAATCGGTTCATAAACAAAGAAATTTTGTTTGAAGTCGGTTTCAGCTAACACTCAATAAATCACGTCCTTGACCACAGTTTGGTACCTACTCTGTATATTTATTCTTGGCTTGTCATTCTTGGGTTTTCGTAAAATATCCGTCTGGTGTACCCTGAGTCGATCAAATTTCCATTTGATTTTGACGAATTTCCGTCTACAACTTCGAAATCTTACGTCCACTATGAATGAAATTATAATGATACCACCTGGAAGATACACTGAACACAACGCAAAAAGAATAATTGAAATCGGTTCATAAACAAAGAAGTTATCCCCGAACATAAAAAAATATATACAATCGAATAGAAAACCTCCTCTTTTTTTTGAAGTCGTTTAAAAAATAAAGTTGAGCGATGAAACTTTATTGTCCACAGTTTTATGTTGTGGTAGTAAAGATTCCACCCCAAATATAAACAAAAATAAAAACAAAACTGAGGATCTCAACAGTTTATATTAACCATAATATATAAGTGAAATTTTGAGGTAATTTAATATTTCTCTCATTTTCAGGATAAATTATTTTTCTACATGCATTTCTAATTTTTTTATTGTATTTGAGGGCCTATTTGGTTATTCATGGGGCGTTTTAATTTCAATAATACATTACATAATTAAAAGATCAATTGACTTGACCTTCAGGAAAACTAATCCAAATTATATTACCGTCGAAAAATTACACAATTACAAGAATACAGATATTCGCTTTCAAATACGTGCATGCTGGGGTCACAAAAACTGCTATCTATCAGGAACGGCAATACGAAATATAATAGTTATTTATGTACCAAGTCAGTAAAGTAATTCTTTATGAACGAGTCTGAGGTAATGAGCCGAGCGAGTAAAACGACCGAGACGAGCAACAGGCGAGTTCGATAAAGATACTTTACTGGCTTGGTGCATACAAACGTTTATCGTCAATCGTAAAAATGTACAATAAAAAAATTGGGATGTTATAACTTATCACATTTTATTATGACAAAGTAAACAGATAGAAGACTTATTATTACTTGTCATATTAAATGTAAACGCCGATGGATTATAACAATTAGGTCTTGAAATCGAAGGAGTTTGAATTGAAAATATTTGAGGAATATTGTCAATGTTAGTAATTACTAAGTAAAACTTGAGTAGAATTATCATTGGTGATAAATATGTTCTTAGGTTGACCTTCACATATAGTCGTGATTGCGATTTTCCTTTTATTGAGCACGAATGATATTATTTGCGGCCGGTAAAGTGCTTGATTTTTACAGTAAGATAAAGTATTTGTTTACTTCCGCAAATTTCTATGGTAATGTATGGTTCTATTGACGGTGTAGGCGATAAATTCATTTAGGTATTTTTTTCATCTAAAAATTTGTATTAAAAATTTTATGAATGTGATGTGCAGAATTTTCAAGATGTCTGTTTGAATAATAATTCTGTAACGTTGTCTGAGCCGGGCGGGTTCGAGGATTTAAAGAATTCGTTTGCACCACCGCAGTTACTAAATTTTATTAAAAATTAACGATTTTCTATGTACAATTTACACAGTACTTATTCACAATAACTCTCTTCGTTGACAGACTTATTCACTGTGATTCCAGTACATTATCGTTTCGTCATTCGTTCCCTTCTTACTGGTGTTCTCGATTGCTTCTATTCAGGGAATAACGAGATCATCCTTTCGGCGCTACCGAATATTCTCGAGTGATGACATCATCCTTTTCTTCGCAAAGAACTTTCGAGACTGATGAGTCTGTGGACTATTCCAAATCGCAGATGATATCATTCAATGCGACTTCCGGTGCCGTCGCGCCGTCGTCGCAATACATTACATTTATTATTCTACAAACTGTCTTGCGCCCTTATTATTACTATTATTACAGTACAGAACCATTCACCGAGCGGATATCGATATAAAATTAGTAGAGTTCGCATTGTTTCCTCCAACTTAGATAGATACAGTTTCTAAATTTCGAACCTATCAATTAGTGAGACGTTTCTGCGCCCGCAAACAATTTCCTCCGGCAGATAAACTTCTCGGAGATCGAAATTTCTTTACAACTTCTTGAAAAGCAACTTCGTCGATAGTTCATCCATTTCCGATAGTTTCCGACTAGCGCCATATTTCACAATTTGGGATAATCATAATTCATGTTCCTCCACTACCAACTCAAACTGAACAGGGAATTAACAGTCACCGTTGATAAGTGACTCGGAATTATTCGTTTTGTTCATGTTTTTGACACATTCATTGAGCAGATTTTGGTAACAAACGCCCCTTTTGTTTTCACATCTGCCACCTACACAGCGATCAATCAACGTCGACGTCACTCTCCGATCGAAAAATCGTCAAAACAACGCAAGTTTTGATTAAAACCATCGGCATTAAACGCACTGTGTCTAAAGCGGGAATTTAATTAAAGTTTCAAAAGTAAAACGTGAAACCATGCCATGCAGAATGTCGTTGAATATTTCAAACGGTTCAATTTATACGACACGTCGTATTTCATTTTACATAATTTACATTGTTTGTTTGTGACCTTTTTTCGGGGCTGCTGTCGTATAACTCTCTCGTATTCAATATCCAAGCCGTCGTTAAGACTTTTTGGTTTTTTGATGGAAATAAGGTGGAATTTATTAAGGGCGAGGCAAATTGGAAGGCTTTCTCATTTCGATATCTCTAGAGAACGTTTTATAATCTAAAATGAGTTATCACGCGAGACATAACTGGGAACGGTGGACCGAATTCAGTTATGTCGCAAATATGGTAAAACTATATTTTCTATTAACGCATTCATTTTGAGTGCGTTAATAAGCCGTTAACGCACCCAAAATCTAGAATTTTTGTTTCCATTGGTAAAACAGACTGCACGAAACGTCAGTGTGATTTTGAGGTTATGGTTCCATGTAAGTCAAGTATACGTCAGGTATAGAAAAATCGAAATTTAACAAAATTCCCTAAATGGGGTGGTCCCCCTCAATTGAATTTGACCAATTCAACTATAGCATCTCATAGACTATGTAACATGAACCCCTAAAACGTGTTCTGTTGTTTCATAAAGTTGTTTAGTAAGATAGCAGAGCGTATCAAAAATCGCAATTTCGGCTAGCAGTTTCAAACGTTGTACTTTTACCGCCTCTTGTGACGTCATTTCGGGGGAGCATTTCGCATTGGTTCATGCACTTCTCATTAGTCGGCACGTCTAGTAACTTGATTTTTGTTTGGTGAATTTAGTCCCGTGTTGACGTCACAAAAAGGCGCGCGTTTCAAATAAGACAAATGTTTCGGATTTTTTTTTTACCTACTAAACGTGTGATTTCGTATAAACAAAAAAATAGGGGTATAATATTTTTTCGTCTAGTTTCTAGAAAAGCTGTTTTTGAAAATTGTGGGACGCCATTACCAAAATTGATTTTATTTGTAAAAAAATTAAATTAATATGCAAATTAGAAAAAATAACATACAACAATCGTTTTGTAAAACTTAAGAGCACCCGTGCTGCAAACTTGAACTCGTGTCTTAATATAAGTTTTACAAAAGTAGTGTTTCAATATACTATTTTGCGACGTGCTGAAACGAAAATTTATTAATTAAACATTCCCGGCTGCCCTTTTTGATTTTTCATTTGAAATCATATCAGTCTTCAGGCAAAGTACAGACTTAAATTGTTTTATTACAGTTTTTTTAACTGCACGCGTATTTCAAACTTGAAATAACAATTTATAATTGAAATGGAAATTGAAACAGACATCTATTGTACAAAAATGTTTCTTTTACGTTTCCTCTGGCAAATTCGCAGGTGTTGTTGACTCAACTACAATGAATATATAGATTCGGTTGTAGAACGCGGTTTTGTTGCGTCTAATTAACACTAACGTATCATATAAAACGTGTTACGCGGTTTTCTGCCAGTCTAGCTCTAGCCGGGATGGACCGGGTCCCCCACGATGTCGGTCTCCGCAAAATCATCTAATTAAATTTTTTCCCTCGATAATTTTTTTAGTTGTTTAGAAAAAAGTCCTCTATACAGCGCAGCAGTGGGATTTTCCTTGAGAAAGAGTACGACTTGAAGACGTCGAAATTTGCTGCAGCAGACGTGCAGAAGAATATTTAAATATATAATTTTTGTTGATTGTTTTTAGTCGCTACTGTTTAGCTCTTTCTTTTCATCATACCCAACCAAAATGGGGACGATTTTGGCTTACCTTTTATTGACTAAAAGTTAAACAAAATTTCTTCATTGTTTTATATGATGTATTTGAATTACTTTAATTGTTATAATTTTTCATTTATGCTCTTTTGATTCAATTTCTTCTTCATGACAATATTATACAAAGCGATGTTTATTTTCTGAACTTGATCTAGATCAACACAGTCTAGTAAATAATTATTATTTTCATGACTTTTATATATTATACTAAATCCGAACACCAAGAGAAAGTTATAATGGGTAGCTCTTCCTTGAAACCGCACACACACAGCAACACGTCGCGGCGTGCTGCGAATCAGCCCATCGATGTCTTCTTGGGGCAGACGATTCCAGGCCGGTTGAAGTTCCTATCTTAATGCCTCCAGAGTCTGCGGTGGTTGAGGCAAATTATTGAGCACTCGCCTCATTGCATCCCAAAATTGTTCAATTGGCGAGAGGTCTGGGGAACGTGGTGGCCAAGGCAGTATAGGGATGTCAGCTTCTTCCAAACATTTCAAGGAGACATGTGCGATATGTTAAAACATGACGTTGGGAATACCTCGAACGTAAGGAATTACAACGGGCTCTAGGATTTCATCTATATATCGCCTTGCTGTCATGGACCCTCCCACAGTTCGAGCCACGTGACGTTCAACATCGAATTGAGGATTTCGTCTTTCACCTCTTAGTCTTCTTACACTCTGGCGACCATCGTGCATTCCGAGACAAAAGCACGATTTGTCAGAAAAGACAATAGTGTTGCATTCTGTTAGGGTCAATGAATCTACCGCAGTGGTTGTAAGTCTATATTGAAGTAACGAAGTAACAATAGAAATATAAATATGCGTGAGTGTAAGCGTTACAATATCTCGACTCATAACACACAACTGTTCGTGCTTGGAAGGTCTAGCGCTCGGATGAAGTACGAGGGTTGCGACGACACTCGACCAACACCGAACAGGGAACAAATCGCTATAACACTTCCCCTCGCGAACGCACGCCGACGCAAATCAGTTTCGCACTAGATCATGATTGACGCGCTCGCAAAGACAACATTACCGTACACTTCTGATGTCTGGGGCCAGCAAAGGTCAAGATGTCGGCCGCCATTTTCTCGGATGCAATGTGCTTCAAAGTCACAATCTTCTCCTCCACAGCATCACCAATAAAATGATACCTCATATCAATGTACCCACCGATTTCTTATGTAATTCGCAGTATTTACCGCTTCTGCCCAAAAACATGAGGGTAGACCCGACTGGATCAATAAGCAACGAGCCATCTCAATAAGAGTTCGGTTGTTCCTCTCTGCAACCTCGTTCTGTTCAGGGTGATAAGGAACGGTTAGAGGTCGTGTAATACCGTATTTCTTTAACATACTATCGAATTCGCTACTGGTGTATTCCGTACCGTTGTCTGGTTGGAAACATTTAACTTTTCGGTATGCCGCTTTTTAACCATCGCGAGATACTCCTTTGTGACTTCTAAAACCTCGCTTTTGGATTTCAAGAAACGAACTTCGCACCACTGAGTAATCGTCAATAAATTCAATGTAGTATCGCGCTTGACTCATGGATTGTACACGCATTGGTCAACATACATCTGAACGTATCAACTCCAACAGCTCGCTCGTTCTTTTTGACTCTTTGGGAAAAGGCGCCCGGATCATCTTCCCCTGAAGACAAACATCGCACACAATCGCGTCCTTTTCGAGTACCGAGGGTTTTAGGTTTTCTAGTCCCCGCACTAACCCCTTGTTAATAGCGTCATTCATATCCCGCACGTTCAAATGTCCGAGACGTCTCCGCCAAATTTCGATAGTCTCTTTCGACGAATTCACCGCGAAAACCGATCCAACGTCTGTTATTTGCCGCGCGTAATACAGTCCACCTATTCGATCTGCAATCAGCTTGACTTTCCCATCGGCTCCGTTTACAAAAGCATTGTCTTTCTTGAAGGTTACTTCAAAGCCGTTGTTGGTCATTTTTCCTACCGATAACAGATTTGTACGTAGGTCCGGAACTAACAGCGCGTTGTTCAAAGAAATATTTTTTAACTCACCGTTGACGTCAGCAACGAAAGCAGCGTTGCCTCTAGCTGTGATATCCGTTGAACCGTTGTTTGCGAGATTCAACCTACCACAATCGGAACTCACTTTGCAGAAATCCTCTAAATTGTTGCAAAGATGAGATGTGGCACCGCTATCCAAACACCACTCGAACTTTTTTCCGGGAACGTCACACATCCTTTGTTTTTGCATTCAGCAGCCTTGTGTCCTATCTCACGACATTTATGACATCGATATTCAAATGGTATTTTATTACCTTTCCAACTTTTATCTGCCGCAGCGCTGTCTGTTTGTTGAGCGGTTTTCCGACGCCACTGATTGTTTTTACTCCACAACGCCTTCTCAGAATTTCGTCTGGGCTCACTTCTGGCATCGCTTTCTTCGACGATGTTTATTCGTAGCACTTCCGGTGTAGGCAACTGGTCTCTGCTTTCTATTGCACACCTAAAGTTTTCGAAACTACTACTTATTCATTTCTACCTCCATTTCGTCGAGTTTGTCGACCGCATCGAAAAATTTGTTTATATGTTCACGAACGTCGTCGTTTTCGCTCATACGCTGCAAAGTCAGCTGTTTCAGCAATGTAGCTTTTTTAGCAGGACCCTTCGACTGGTATATGCTTTCTAATTTCAGCCATACATCTCTGGAAGTCGTACATCCTTTAATTTGTTGGAGTTGTGACGGGCTTATTGCTAGTATGATGTCGGATTTCGCCTTATTGTCAGATTTCTCCCACGCATTGGCCGCTGCAATCGACTCTGCAATCCCAGCTACGACTTCTGGTTTCTTGTTCACGCCGTTGACGTAGTCAAATGCACCGTTCTTTATCAACAGGGCCTCCATCTGCATCTTCCAAGTGTCATAGTTTTCCTTGTTAAGGCTTTTGATTCTTGCAACATTGGTTCCACTCATTTTCACTGGGCACTTTTTATCACTTATCTATCACTTTGTCAATTTTCAACTTTTTGGACTCACTCACGGTTTCGCGACGCGACACGTTCTGGGCACATAACCTGTTAGGGTCAATGAATCTACCGCAGTGGTTGTAAGTCTATATTGAAGTAACGAAGTAACAATAGAAATATAAAAAGGCGTGAGTATAAGCGTTACAATATCTCGACTCATCACACACAAGTGTTCGTGCTTGGAAGGTCTAGCGCTCGGATGAAGTATCAGGTTACGACGACACTCGACCAACACCGAACAGGGAACAAATCGCTCTAACACATTCCTCATCCCACTTTGCTCTTTCACGGTACCATTCAAGGCGTTAAAGACGATGTGTTGCCGTCAAACGAAGTACCCAATGCGGACGGTAACTGTGCAGCCCCCCGGACCTCATTCTGCGGTAAACAGTCTGCATCGCAATGAATCTACATTAAGAGCGGGGTCCGACCACGCCCACTTCAACATGTTCAGGTAAAACGTCAACTGACTACTAGATGGCCCCCATTGTTCACATTCAACAAAATAATATTGTAACGGTACTTACCACTCGATGGAACTACTCAACTCTAGATGGGGTGTTTTCCAATATTTTCTATCTTTTACAGCGAAGTCTACCTGAGACCCTAATAAATAGTAAAGTGGCCGAAAAACCCATCTTGCCCCTAGCTACGACAGAACAGTCCTTTGACGACCCCTCCCTTATTCAACAAAATTTCCAAATCGGAATTGAAATGTCTGTTTTGACCTGACTATTATGAGCTATTTTTGTTTTTAGTAAATTATTGTTTATTATGTAATTATTAATTGTTTTATAATTTTGAAGTTGGTGTTAAGTAAAACATAAAAACAAATTATATAGTTTGCTACAATAACACATAAGATACAACGAAAAAATAAAATAAAAACAATAATTACATAATAAATAATAACCAAAACTATCAATTCATCTGTCGGTAAATCCAACCAAACCATACAATATTAGTATGCATTACGAATACTTCTTCAACTTTTGGAATCGCGATATCACAGGAATGGTGTTATTCGTAGGAAAAAAAGTATGGAAACAATTTTTGTAGGTAATTGCATGATCTAAAACTTTTGTCTTGATTTTTTTTTGATATTTTATTTGTTATAGTGTATCTAAGACCTGAACCAATTTTCAGCTTTATCCAAATTAATGTTTTTTTTTTCATATTTTGATAGAGCTTCGTTTACTGATTGTGACGGTTGAACTGAGTGATGTCGTTATTATCAGAAAGCATGTTATGAAATGGAAGCTTGTATGAGAGGGAATGAAGGTTTTAAAAAGATTTGAATAAACGAACCTTGTTCGCGATTTTCGATTGGGTCAGGTAACGGTTTATGACACTGGGATTTCCTAACTGGTAGACATGACACACCCCTGATCAAGACATTTAAATTTCTTTTAAATTTCACGGGAAGTTAACATAGCAAAGGTTTACATACATTATGAAATGAATACATAATTATAGGTCCAAGGCCCACCCAATAATAATAAAAAAAAACGCTTATTATTGTTTAGTTTCCATAATCCTACATAATAAACTAGCAGAATGTTTTTTTTTTATGTTAACACTTACCGTTTAAGAAAAGGATGCAAAAAACACTTTGGACCTTTGACTTTGAATACATTTTTTAGCAGACACCACCGGTCTTTTTTTTTAAGTAAATTATTGTTTATTATTAATTGTTTTATAATTTTGAAGTTGGTGTTAAGTAAAATATAAAAACAAATTTTATACCTTGCTACAATAACACATTATATACAAGGGAAAAAAACAATAATTACAAAATAAAAAATTATAATATCAATTCATCTGTCGGTAGATCGAAACCATACAATATTAGTATTATGAATAGTCAAGTCTGGAATTAAGAAGTCGGTTTCTTATTTTTTTAAGTTAATAATTATTACTGTTCGATTATAAGTCGCATATCTCGTCAGAGGCAAAACGATCCGCACCCTCTTTTCTGGAAATATACCGTAATTACCCGAAACTCGTCAGGTATAAAACAGTGAACGTGACGAGTACAATAATAGGTACTCACGCATTTGCCGGTTCCTCTCTGCGTCTGATATCTCACAGACATACGTTTCTATAACTTTCTTCTTCTTTCGCGTGCACAGAAAGTAGTGTCACAATCAAGACCGTCACAGGGTCCATAGGATTCTTAAATTTTGTGTTCTTGCGTCTCGCCTGTGCCCCATCTCTGAGAAAGTAGTCAAACTATTGCAGCAAAATTATGATAGGGCAGACATAAGCTGGCAAATTTTCGATCAATTCTGTCAAGATATTTCGATTTAAACGCAAAGTTGATCACTTTTGGGTTTAGCAGTGACTTTTTAAAAGCTTCCGCCAAGTCTGTAACGAGTTTCATCTAATTTCGTTACTATGAAATTTCAAAAATGAATGGAATTTAATAATTTATTTCTGAGTTTATTGACCATCACCAGCCAAAAAAATGGCATTAGGTCCAAGGGACAACTTTCGGCTATCTATTAATAATAAGTAAATGCTATTTATATCAATACTTTTACGTAAAACTTAACAAAACGGGACCCTTGTTTTTTACCCGTGGCGCCACCTAGCGTGTGACAAACGTCGAACCCCCCTCTTAAACCAAGCTGTTGGCACTGCCCTTGTAGAGATGCGCCGATCTCGAAGTGCCAAAAACCTGGCTATCTTGGCGGTCTGTGGTTCTTCTGGGACGTCCCGAACCCTTGAGTTCGATGTTCTCGGTTGTCCATTACTCTAACCCAGTGGACATAGAACGATTCACCCGTCTGCCAATTTCTGGCAATGATAAATCACCCTCTCGAAGTCGAATGAACTTAATTGGCGAAAACCACCACGTCTTTTTAAAAGGGGCATCTTTCTTATCTCCTACACTTGAAAACGACAACTGACAAACTGTCTTCAATATTAACCAAAAAGGAAAAACAAACCGCCTAATGCGATTTTGCGAAGTTAGTGAAAAGAAAAACCTTTTCGCGCACTGATTTGCTTCAAATTGAAACCAAACGATACCCATGCTAATAATAATAGAACCATATACTCAAAATTTCGTTGAAAAGATTTAATTTTTTCTTGGTGTTCGGATTTTTATGATAAGTAGTATAAATAACTCTTTCAGTCGATGATTACGAAAAAGGTGATTTTACGGCCGTAAACTTTTACTTTTTTGTACGCATCTGTCAAACTTTAATTTTTTGGGACTGATCTGTCAAAGTCCACTTTTTTGGGACTAATCAGTATTTGCCAGATGTGTACAGAAAAGTCAAACTTTACGACCCCAAAAAAGTGGCCATACAAACACCTGAAGAATTGAAAAACTAGACAAATAGAGAAACTGAGGAATTAAGGCTCTGAGAAACAGAGAGACTTGAAGAACTGAGAAACTAGGGGATTGAGAACCTCAGAAATTGAGAAAGTGGAGACTGAGAAGCTGAAGAACTGAGAACCAAAAGTGGGAGACTGAGAATCTGAGAAACTGAGAAAATGGGGAACTGAGAAACTGAAGAACTGAGAAGAGAAACTGAGAAAGTGCTACTGATAAGCTGGGAAACTGAGAAAGTGGGAGATTGAGCAAACAAAGAAACTGAGAGACTCAAAATCTAAGAAACTGGGAAACTGAGAACTTGAGAAACTAAGAAAGTGAGACTGAGAAACTTAGAAGCTGAGAAGAGAAACTAAACAATTTTTTTTTCTATCTTATGAATATTTTACCGGGTACAAATGACCAATACGAAAAAATTATAAGCTTTTTTCCCCATAATCCGTCTTACGACAGCAAATGTACAGGTGTTTTTCAATAAGCGCCCGATATTTCAGAGGGCGATTCCATTCCTCGGGTATAAGAGATTTTGTGACTGATTTGAATTTGACAGGTGTCTAGAAATAGTAAAACTTTATTATTTTTTTGGTAATCATCTGTTGTCACTTCACATGCATTCAGGACACGCGATTTTGTTGGGGCATTCTGTCTGAAGGTGGCCCAAGCTAGTAACTCTTGGCACATAGGACTGTGACGGGGGCTATCAGTTTTGGATGGCTAGCCCTGACTTTCTGGGTGGACGCCGTCAGGAAGGTATAACGGAGCGTCGTGGCCTTGCAGCTCATAACACGCTAGGATAATGTTTTCGGAGATCGTTTGTTCTCCTTCTGCCAATATTCAAATTGGTAGATGTTTTTTCATATATCTAGCGTGACTTTGTAGATAGCAAATTGTCCATCGTATTTTCACCAAAACCCGTATTTCTGGGGACGTACATTGAAGAACTTCAGAACTAATTTTTGGTAAAGGTAAAGGTAAAAATACGAGCATTGATGGTTCAAATTAATTCTTTTTCATAGCCGCTGTTAATGCACCTCGCAAACGTGGCCAACCGCCGAGAAATTCCCTAGATTTTGGAATTTGATTATTTTGTATAAAAAGTCTCAAAGTAGATAAAATACTATATAATAACTCGTTTATATACTCATGTAGGGCACTCATCCTCGCTACGCTTGTCGTGTCCCAAACCCGTGCGTGCGACAAATTGCTTCTTGTAAAACTCGTATCATAATATACTATTCGAGACTATTCAGACTGTGTCTACTGTGATGGTACTCCAAGTAACACTGTTAGACGGCTGTGTATCCATTTCTCCCGCAGGACTAGTCCTATTTGGAACCAGAGTTGTATGTTCGAGACAACATTGCTTGCTTCTATTACGAGATTTTAAATGTTGCTTGCTGGTGATCATTTCATGGATATCTTCTGCTGTTGATGTCTGGCATTGAGGGACTGCCTTGTGTTGTGTTAGAACTTTGTACACACAGAAGCTGTAAGGATTTTGTGTTTAAAAAAAAAGAACTTTCATGTTTACCATAAAAATTGCATCTGGAACAGCACAGAGGCAATTTTAGAGCTATAGTATATGTTTTATTCTTTTCTGATGTTAGAGTATCACTTCATGGACATCCTGGAGATTATCCGGAGTGAAAATTGAAAAAAGACTTTCCGGAATATTCTCTCTAAAATAGAAAACTATCTCCGAGGTGTAAGCGCTGTTTTTCAATTATATCCACTCTTAAAGATCATACAATATTTTGACACTAAAATCCTCCCGTCTTAGTTTCATGACGTGACGCCTTGTGTTTAAACCCTTAACAGAAAGAAAAATATTTCGAATTACGATCGCCAATGAAGTTTCAACTTTAGCTATGAATTCTTAAGAACACCCACAACATTTTTTATTGTTTTCGTTTTATGGCTTGTTTTGCAATTTTGGCTTTATAACTTAATAGTTACTTATTTAGGAAAGAATAAAAGAAAAAATAATAGTAGATTATATTACAAGTGACAGAAATGCTTCATTGTCAGCGAGTGAGATCTTTGAATCACGAGTGCGATAGCACGAGTGATACACATCTCACGAGCTTACAATGTCATTTTGGTCACGTGTAAGATACGAGGTTTTATGTCCGACGTGTAATTTCTTGTAAAAGTTAAAAAACAAAAAAATAATGAAAGTGTCAAAAGACGTTTCAAAAAATAATTCATCTCTACCATTGTGTAAACATCATAGTAATTCACCTCTTTTTATCATTAAATCACTTGTGAGAGAAATACTCCATATACCTTCCTTTTGCGTGGCAAAAATAGTCATCTAGATGTTAGTCGGGTATAATAGCTATTTTTAGTACTAGTGAGCAAAGTAGTGCATTTAATCACGAGTCCAGAAGTTGGGCGCACGAGCCGTAGGCGAGGGCCCCAACTGGATCAGTGATTAAATGCACGTTTGCTCATGAGTGTAAAATATGATTTTTTCCACAATCAAACTACAAAACATTATCAAACACAAAATATCTATTCATTTCAAAAAATTATTACATATTTAATATTATTTTCCCAGAATCATTATACAAAACATCAAATGCAAAATACTTATTTGTTTCACATTATTATTTTTTATTTGGGTGTTTACAAATTAATTGTACAGTTATTAATAGTACCAAAATGCACGTGAGGAGTATTTGTTGTGATATGCTTGTTTTTGACTTTTTGGATCCAAACCCTGCAGATTTTTGTCTTAAGAAGGCTATTAATTTTGCAAACGTGTTAATATGAATGTTTTGATGATTTAGCTTTTTCTGCGAAAAATGCAAGTAGAACATTATCGCTAATTTTACCAACTTTGTGACTTTTCACCCATTGTATAAAAATTGATTGTTTTTCATATTGCATTCTGGACTTTGTCGGTAGGAGATCCGAACTTGGCATTTCTTGCAGTTCCCGTAATGTCAGGTGGAGTATTTTGTTCATATTCTGAGTCCGTATCACTATTTTCCATTACTAGCATTAGCTCAACAAGGGCAACCGACACACGGCAAGGCTTTTAACACTTTTATTCAGCTTTCATTTAACCAAAGCCCGACGTTGGACAACTTAGAATAACAACATCACCTACAAATGACAATTGACATCAGACAATTGTGATAGATTCAGTACCAACACACAAAGGATTAAGCATGAATCTCCCCAATATTAATAGTTTCTAAGCTTTCAAGAAACAATTTTAAGTTTTTTCGTGAATTCAAATGTAAGATGACAGATATACATTTTATGATGTCGTAAATTTAACAACGCAATTATTTTAATATTTCAAAGTAGTTTTCAAGCAAATTAAGGAACAAAATTTTTGGCTCCCTCTATCGACGATTTTTAAAGCAAGAGTGAGCAAAAATCTTTTAATCACTAGTGATTAAAACATCTTTTTTTCACTAGTGATTAAATTGCTTACTTTGCTCACTCTTTTCAGTGAGCAAACAACATCAAAATTAAACGATTGTGGAAAAAGCTTTTTTTTTCTCATCAATGTTTTATTTTAGTACATACAACAATAATATATCAATAGCATATTTTAACCAAATTTGAAATTAACTTAATGTTGGTGCACATTCTTACTTCCCAATACACTCGCCTATCTTCTTTGCGTCTCGGAGAACAGTAGATCGTAGGGTTTTCTCCAATATTATCTTATCTGCGATACAAATTCCAGCTTCCGGTATTCCTGTTCCCAATGTACTAACTAATCCTGTAGCTGTCATAACAATATTTAAAACAAATTTCCCTGTTTCTATGCCAAACTGGAGGATTTTCTTCACCATGTTACCTACATCCGCGGCTTCTTCAATTTCTTTTAACTGATCCGGTAGGTTAGCTAATGCCTCGTTAATTTTATTAGCGATTTCTGTCAGGTCCGTAACAGGTTTCCCAATAAAATCATTTTGTACGCAGCCTAAAGAAACCTGAACGAGATATTTGACAAGCTCTGGCGTGGTGTTATTCGAAAAGCAGTCTTTTACTTTCGAATTAGTGTATCTCAAAACCTTGCCTCCCAAGAACTCGGGCACAAAACCTGAGAAGAACTCGATAATGTTTGAAGGAGTAACAACTATAGTATCGGCTGCATATTGAGCAACGTTTCCTAGTGATTCGGAGGTTATTCGACCCAACTTAACGAGGCAAACTTGAAGAGTCTCAGTAGAATTCAGAAGAGCATTGGTGATTTCTCTTAATATGTAATAAACACCTTCGCTGAGTGAGGCAACACCAGTACTGCCATAGTTACCATAACTGCCACTGTTTTGGGCCCTGATGACTTCAGAGTTATAACTGAACACCAACTGGAGGAACAGTTTGAAAAAAAAGAGACAAAATGGTTTGTTACTTACCAAGGAAAATAGAAGACAGTTGACGATGGCCATTGTTGACAGAATGGAGGTTTTGCTTTTGGTGTTGGCTTTTATAACTTGAATTTAATTGCTATGGAAAACTTCAATGATGGTCGATTAAGCGTAAGTGATAGTGGATAATAAAAGGTCCTCAAAGTGGAAGTGATAAAGAACTGTTATCTATGATTAACTATGAAATTAGTGCAAATAGCTTTCAACCTTGCGTATGTACTGGGGCAAATCAAAAAGTTCTCTAGCTTTTTATGTAGATCAGGTTTCTATAGTATCGTGAAAATACTTACTTCATCGTTAATTCCAAGTATTTATTGAGTGCCCCCCCTTAACATTTTTATTGTAAGTTTGCTACCATTCTTTTCAAAATACAATCCTAAAGAATTTGCAAAGTTAAGGTGTTGTGAAGGTTATCGACCAAAGAAAGCCTTTACAGGAGATGAAATTAACACATCCATAAATGAACCACCCGATATTACATATTTAGCAACAAGGGTATTCAAAAATGTATTATTACTTCCTTTATACAAAATTCCAATTTTTTAAAGTTTCATTAAACATGGGAGTAATGGGGGCCTGCCGTGCAAATGTATTATTGCATGCAGTGACGGTTGCAAATCTAAAATTCTTTGATGGTTGTATTAGAGTATGGATGTCATTTACTAAAAGTCCAAGTTTAGCAATAATTCGCGACTTTTATAACATTGTTAAAAAGTACGCAAACCTTCGCCCACAAAATGTTGCACCAAATTCCTTCTTTTGCAATGACCAAACTTCTTTTGCAATTTTTGCGATAGGAAAAAAAATCTAAAATAACACCGGGCACTGTTTACGCTTTATGCAGACACAGGGGCGAACATGACAGATCTGAAACTACACGGAGCGTGGAAATCCCTTTATGTGTTTGAAAGTTCCATTGCTTACTCAAGGCAGAATAAAATGAAAGTAGAACAAATTAATAAATAATTAAACCAGAAGAATGTAGATAAATTTAATCAAAGTGGAGTAAATTTAAATTAAAATTTAAATATATTCCTATAAGTATAATGATTTAATTATTTACCACTCAAACAAACTTATCAGATTTTCCTTGATCTATTTTTAATTTTTACATTTTATAAAAAAATGTTGTTTTTACCCAATCTTTTAAAATCATGTAACCTTTTCAAAAGTTCAAATTTAATGATTTCAAATTAACGTCAGAATTTTAAACATTCTTTTTTATTATACCTGCCGCAGAATCGCCGTTTAAAGCACGCCTGAGCGTGCGAATACAGGCGATTAAAGCCCGGCGAGCTTTAAAGGTTGTCAAGGAAATATAGGTATCATTATAACTTCATCAAATTTGAAAACTTTTCATATTCCTTCAGGTATGGGTCTTCTGACTTCGATGGTAGTTTTTTGGATTCCGCTTGTTCGGCCAATGCTTCTATATCGGGTGAAATCTCGTTTTAACTCATTTTTCCTCAATTTTTGCTGACACGACTAAATGCAATGACAGACGTGGATGCGAGAAAAACGTAAACAATAATTGTCGTAACTAATGGCAATATTATTACGCCATTTCGATTTATCACGACAAAAAATATTTCTAAGTTTTTAGTGCTTTGTTTTGTTTCCAGTATTTGTTTCCAGTATTGCTGGTATAATAAAAAATAGCGTAAAGTATTCGTGGATAACTGGTCTTTAAAACACTTGCTCTATTTCGAGCACTCCCGGCTACGCCTATTTATCTACTACCTATTTTTTTGGCTTGGCACCGACTTCAAACAAATCAGTAGGTAGCACATGTAATAATACGACATGTACTGAGTTATTTCTCGCTTTTTGAAGTCGGTTTTCTTTTTTTTTAAAGCTAATTATTTTGACTAATATTTTTAATTTTCAGTCACGAATGTTAAATGTAATCCCAGCGAACACTTTCGATTTTCATATCATATTAATTTATTTTTTCTAACATTAACATAGTTATTATGCAGTTACTATGGTCCATTACAACCATAACTTAAGTCAAAAAAATCCATCATTCCTTATAAAATACATTGTCAATAATAACGCACTTCATAACCATTTAAATTGCACCTCGGCATTTAATAGTACACATATTATTTATTTACCTACAACGAATAGTGAAGTTTAAAAGTACGAGCAAGTTGTTTACGATCGACATGTCCTAGGCGCCCAAGGCCGGAATTACTTGTGAGTTAAAAACACTTTTCGTTCAAGGTTAAATACGAAGTTCTATTTCATACTGCAGGTTTAATGAACCAGATTAAAATAAAAAGAAATTTTAGGTTTTTATCCTGCGCAAATTCTTCGTAATAGGTAATTAAGTATTAATATTCCCATAGCAACAAAAGTTTGTTAAAAATAACAACTAACACGTTAAGTTTAGTTTCATTTGGCATATTTTCAACGCTTATTTCATTTAAAATGGGGGAAATTAAAATACACGACTTGAAAATACCTCAAAGCCTACAGTCTCAGGAAAACGTTTTGTATAGGCAAGAAGAAGATATCAGACAAGACCAAATATATATAAAACTCTATTTGTACCAACTCTTACTTCCGGACGTAAAACCTCAAAATACAGGCTATGGAAATGAGTATCTTTGCAAAGTAGTTGGTGTTACCAGAATGCACAAAATAAGAAATACTAAAATAAGAAGTCGACTAAAGGTGGATCCTGTACTGAAAATAGAATAGAAAAAGAAAACATGAAAAAAGACTCGAATGAAGACTTAGAAGAACGTGGGACGACTGCGTAGAAGGTATTTTGGCAGGAAAAGGGATGAATTTGTCACAGGCAAGAAAAAAGGCGAGAAACAAAGGGAAAACAAAAAATGGAGAAATTTTATACACAGCAGCGGAGAACAATCAGAAAACCTACCCTACACCTCCGGGTACATGGAGTGGTGCGCGCAACACTTCTGTTACTCTCCACGTTCGCGCTCAAAACTCAACATCTAAAATCTAGGAACCATGGATGTGACAATCTTTTGCCAAGGCAACTTAATACCGTTGGGTTCCTTCCTTCTTTGCGTTCAACTAACATTTAAATTGTAAAGTGATTTAAAATGATTCTTGAGGGGCAGTGTCTGGGTGCCTTTTTTTTCCCGATTTTCATTATACGTATTACCTTAGGGATGGTTTATGCGACACTTTGAGGAACACAATTTTTCTTTCACTATTTTGTTGACTGGTTGCTATTATAGCATAGACGATTCTTTTTCCAGAGACGGACCTATAATTATTTTAAGTTAAACCAAATTGAAGCGGACTAAAAGACTTTCAAAATACATTTATAATAATATCTTATTAGTGTTGGAAAAAATCTTGAAGACAACACGAGTTTTATAGTTTGAAAGTCCCGGTCTGATTTTTAAACTGCCTATAAAACTCTGTTGTCTTAATACCTATAAATAATCAGTCATTTTACAATATCACAATTATATCACAAGACCATAGAAAATAATAATCGCATATACTTCCGAGTAATGAGACGTATTCCGCGAAACACCACGACCGCGTAGCTGGATCAAATGAGCAAGCTCGTATAATCTGATTATTTTTGTTTGGTCCAGTGGTATTCGTTACGGTTATATAATCAAAGTGATAATCAAAATTCACTGTTGGACCCAGCAGAAAAACCGAGGTGATTATACCACGTCACACAGTAACTATGTAAAATCTGTAATTGCCATTGGCTCAATTTATTATGTGTTATATAATCAATTCTAAACCATAACACGGGATATCAAATAAATAATTTAAACTAGACTTAAATAAAAACCAAAACTAACTAGTAATAATAATAAACAAATTTGATAACTCTAAAATAATAAAAAACACAAAAACCACCACGACAATAACACCGGTCGACACGATTTTTGGGTTTGAGTTCTAAACATCAAATTTCGTTTTCTCTAACGTAACTAATAAAGGAAAAAATAGTTTTTTTGGTCAAAGTTTGCTTTTGCACAAACCAAAGCGATATTTCGATTTTTAGAGAAAATTACCAATTTTCTCAGAATATTATTGTAAATTATTATTAAACAAATTTTTACTATACATCTGAGTCACTTTTATTCAAGAATTATAATTAATAAGACTAAAAGAAATTGTAGGTATTGCACAATGTACATTAAAATTGAAAAACTAGTTCGAAAATTAATATTTTTGTAAATATTGGGAATTTATTGTTAATTAAGAAAAATAATTATAATCGAGGCCAATTGGCGTTAATTCTGATGATTCTCCCTTATAATAACATTCATCTACTGTTCACGTTACGAAAATAAATAGTATGCTCAAAATTAATTTTTTTTTACCTTCTAAAGTATTTTTGCAGTTACCACAAGAGAAATGAGGCATGCATTTTTATCTTGATTTGGAATTTGTAAGTTAAAATAGGCTTCATAAGCTTCACAAAGCTTTAAATTTGTTACTAAAGAAAATTTTGTACTTCTTCCTTTGATAAATTCACCACAAATAAAACAGATTGAATCAACATCATTATTACATTGTTTTGACGCCATCTTTTGCTTAAGTGACAATCAAAAACGGTTTTTATAGGTGTGATAGACAAGTAAAGATCATGACTGTGCACTACGTAAATGATATACAACTGGCCGCCAGTTTGTTTCAATGTGCTGCTACTTGTTGCTCATAAATTCAACTAAAATCTTCAAAACTTGTTTATCGACGTAAAACTCACACAAGCTAACTTTATAAGTCAAAAATGGATATTTTGGTTTTACTTTATGCATAGAATCAGAATTAATGCATAAAAACAGAAAGACAAAGAAAAAATATTTCTTTGTCGACCTGTGTAATTATTGTGTGGCAAGAGCAGGCAGGCGCACAACATCTTAAGCCTTGGTGAGTAGCGACACAACCTAGCGAGTGCAAATCGGACTGATAGCCCTTTGGCACACCTGGGGGATCAAGATATAATATATTGACCCCATTACCCGCCGGGGTTTCTTTCGGGCTAAGAACCAATCGGAGTCCTTAACTGTTGGTTCCCAACACAACAGGAAAAGACCCCCACGACGGGACCCATTCGAATAGGAGATTTACCGGTTGACGACTTACGCAATGCCAATGGACGCTTTGAATGGATGAGCACCAGGAATGACTTGCTCGACTGCTACGAGACGAGCAAGCCGCCGCAAGGATTCATGCTCTGTGGGGTGAGAGACATCCAGAGCATCACTTTTTCGCGCCACAAAAACTCCGCGATTATGTAGCCTACTTTCGTCGAATCAAATATGACAGAGCGCCCGAACAGTTGGCGGAGGTACGGCCTGTCGAGCCGGAGATTCGTCAGGCTGTTCGGGTAGATCCTTTCATTTGAGGCACCGCTATGCGATAGACCAGACGCCAGTGTTGCCTTATGTCCCGAACGATATTGGGTCCGTTGTGGAGAAAGAAAAGATGCCGAATCTACTGGACCTATTCGTTCTCCACCGTGAGGCAGATATCAGGAAACAAGGCTGACGTGTTTCTGCTGGACCACTCCTTCAAGCAGATGTTTGTAATTGAGTTCTCTGCATCAAGGAGGAGGAGAAATGGACGAAATATCAAGACCTGCTGTTCGAACTCCGCACGCCGTACACAGCTCATACGATGAAGCTGGTCGTTCTGGTAATGGGGTTCGTTCCTCTCGATCATACCCGCATCCCGAAAGTCGGCAGAAGCTCTTGCGGTGGGAATGCAGGAGGCAGTTACCTTGGGGTCGTTACGTTTGCTCAGGGCACATGATACCCTGTATTCGTAGTTACTTACCCCATGGCTTTGGATACCAGCAAGTAACCTCGTGAAGGTCGGAATAACAAAGATTTCCTTTTGGTCAATAAAAAAAATGCGCAATACCGATGAGGAATTGAAGTAACAGATATTTCGAAAATATTATTTCGTTGTACAAAATACATTTTAAGTTTAGAGGTCATTTCAATAGTTAGCTTTTACAATCATAATATCGTATGGGTGATTATGGGTGTTTATATCCTATCAAGTAGTTAAAGCGGCAATAATATGTACATTTTAACGCACATACGTATATACGTATAGATTTCGTTCTTTTTTCTGTTGCTTTTCAATTCTCTCAGTTTTACGTTTTTCCTTTAGAGATTCTTCTCGTTTCTTTTTTTCTTCCTTTTCTGCTTCTGCTTTTTTCCTTACAGAAGAAGTAAGCACAAAAGGTAATCGTGCAATTTGCCTTTTTCCTTTTCTTTCTGGAGTTTTTGGCCAAGTGAGAAAGGACTTCAAATCATCGCTTGTTGATGTAGATGGTGTCACATTAACAGATTTAGAAAAAATCTCACATTTTGATGAGGTGGTAGCCAAAAAATTACAGACCGGCATTTCTTCGGTAATCACTTCTTCTATAATTATGGGCATATTTTCTATGTCAAAGTATTCGTTTCTCAAATCTTCAACAGTATTTTGATTCTGTAGCATTTCATTTGCATTCTGTTGTGATTCTTGAGTTTGATGCGTTTCACTATGTGCATTGTTATTCAAATCTTCAGTTTCTAAAATCTTTAAAATGGCTGAATTCTGCGTATTTTGAGTTTGATGCATTGTATCATACAAACTCTTTAATGAGTCTAAATCCTCATTTTGGGTCTGGTCAGCATTCATTGAAGCAAGTAGTTGATATTTTTGTTCACCATTGATACTCCGAAACTCTTATAAAGTAATGAATCCTTTTATATCTTTCCTAACATGGCTTAGATCACTTGCATTTTTCCCCACACATTTTGTAAAATCAATCGCTGAAGAACATCTGCCGGTTGCAGAATTCTTGTCGCATTGGGGTAAAATGCAGTTCAGTACACAATTGACTAACCTTATAGGTCAGATGAGTAGAATGACCATCGACGAAGAGTATAATTGGAAATTTTTTACCTCTTCGTCTTAAAAAAGGGTGTAAAACATTTCCGATATATTCACAAAATAACTCATGTTTCATCCACCCATTCGCTAGGCACAGAATTAGTAATGGCTGATGATAGTCGTGATTGAAGTTATATGATCATAGGTGGTGTCAGTAAACCAGAAGCTGCAAAAGTAAACATGACTGTCAAATTCTTCTTAGATGTTCTATCTCATACACATTTTTGTCACCTTTGGGGGCTAGAACCTTCTTGTTTTTCGGACACAATAGGAAACACGTTTCGTCCACATTAAACACACGGTTCGGCTCTTCCAAAATATCATTAAAAACATTTCTTTCAAATACGATTCGATTTCTATAAACCATTTCTTTATGTCTGCTTCAGAAATATTAGCACTAGCAGCTTCAGATGTTCTCAACGAAGCTTTAGGATGCCGCCGCAAAAATGCCCTCATCCAGCCACGAGTTTTCTGTGAACGGGTTTGACCTGGGATTGTTATAAAAAAAATTTTTACTGAACGCTGAATGTCTTCGTTTCGAACGGGGAACCCTTTTGCATGGCAGGAAAATATCCAGTTTTCTAAGATTTGCTCTTCATCATTTGTTAGTATCGGCTTAGGACCAGGTGTAACTTTATTCTCAAACTTAGCACTTTTCCTGAATTGGAGGGTTGCTCGTGGAACATTGTATGTCAATGAAGCATTTCTTTGTGACATTTGTTTTCCATGACTTTTAATGCCTTGCGTCATCTTCATTATTTTTTTTTTTGTAGCCCTTCTGTACTTTTGGCATATTTTTGCAGAAAGTTCTGTAATAGAAATTTTACTTTCTCATGATCCTGTTATGGTATACAGGTAGGCAAATACAATAATTAGCATACCTACCTACCTGGGTATGGTATATTTGAATTACAATGAGGTAAGAAATAAAGGGTTTGTGTACTATATAGTGATTGGCCGCCTCAAAGTCATAATTATTGGCCACCCGGCCAACAACTGTAACCGAACGTTAAAACATAATATTTTTTTAATGAATATGCTAAGCTGAATCTAATTCGGCTAAAACAAACCCTAACATAGAAAAATAACACATTCCTATTGTATTAGTTATTGGCCACCCCGCCAATAACTAGTACAAGAACATTTTTGGGTGTCATTTGTTGGCCAGCTAAAATAACCGACAATAACCTAACAAATTTTTTTTACTTTAACACATAATCATAAGAAATTGTCTAGGTATCATAATAAATAAATATCTAATCGAATACTCACCAATACTGCAACTTTAAACAAAATTGTCGAACACCGAAGCTTAGCTGTTTCGTTAGTTTTCACTTCACAACCAGGACACAGTTGACACACTATTGATGATTTCGTGCCAATTTACCCAGGTTTGCTAACCCAACAAAAAAGTTTTAGTAGTAGATGAGCAAATGTTTCTTACACCGAAATAAATTATAACGAAGATAATGAAGCAACTTGGAGCTTGTGATTTTACAATTTTAATAAAGTGGCCAATGACTGTCACCTGGCCAACAACTGTACCTGTTACCCTATACTAAGTACATAAGTTCCAAAACAATTCTTGTCCCTCGCGTCCTCAATGACAATAGTGAGAGCCGGCTTTTTGGCTGGACTTTATAACCCAAATCTGCCAGCACCTGGATCTTATAGTAGCAATCAGAGTCTATAGTAAACCTTTTTGGTCAAAGTCTAGATATTGGATACTGTTAATTTCTTGACGTGGAAATTCACCCGTTTCTTTTTGAAATAAAAGCTTAATGGGGTGTACTTACCGCCTTGAATATGGTCGTAAATTCGGCAAACTGCAATTTTGTTCAGTCCTTTGCTGGTGTTTTGTTCGGTTGTGGCTACATGTGAAATGACAAACAAATTCGTTTGTGAAACGCTATTATAGGTACTGTGGCTAGAGTCGCCATCACACTACGATTCTACGATTAGTTTGAGATGTACAGGTACTTCTGAAGTTTGATCTAGTTGTAGTATTTCATCTTTCTGAACAAGTGCTAATCGTTTTAGCGTGTTATCTAGCAATCCCTGCAGGGTTATTTTGGCAGATATTTTGGTGATGCTGATGGCACTTTCTTCAGGATAAGGATAAGGTTAATTTCGGATTGCCAATAAATATGAGAGCAAAACTACACACTAGCAAAAGACTGTTTACGTTCTGTAGAGAATGATCGATTTCTTCTTTCAACTTTCAAAAGCGATTACGATAGTTCCTTATTTACGCTGCGAGGTAATGCCGTCTTCGGACTCTTATTGACACAATTAAATTCCAAAGTCAACAGAAATATGCAGAAATTTACCTGCGGTCAATAAGTGGACATAAATTAAATCCGTTAATTTTAAATGTAAAATCTCATTATTATCTGTTAGGTAATAACAATGCAACAAACCCCAAACGTTGCTTATCACTTAGATCAGTTACCAATAGAAATTAATTTACCTTTTAAAAACATTAAGCGTAACGAAGTTACTGAATTTTCAGTGTTCTCGGACACCGTGCTGACACACACATGGTCTATGATGCCTCTATAAACGGTCGACTTTTAGCATGGAAACATTAGGATGAGTTCACACACACAGAGAGAGAGAGAGAGACCCTGTAATTAATAATGGCAGCAAGTACCGTTTCCATAAACGTTAAACGGAGAGAGATACATGGGGTTAATAAAATTAATAAACAACGTTCCCTATTCCTGCTTCTGCTCCACGTCACCGTTTATTGTATAATATTGTAAATAAAGACCATAATCCCGATAACGCATTTGTCTTGTTTCCCTCCCGCCAAACTTGACAGCTTACCGGACACAAAAATCTTGAGCACATAAAACACATCAAAACATTTATAGAAATTGTTAATTGTCTAATTGTTTTTTAGTTGATACAATTTTTAAACAGAAAGCTTTGCCGTAGCGAAAACCTTGCTTTCATTTCAGTGTCACCCTTATTGGTATACGCTGTCTTCTTGTCGAATTTTCAGTAATTTATAACTCGAAAACCAATTCGTCTTCTTTTTTAACTATGGAACTCTGTAAGTGGGTGGTGGGGTGATTGTATAATTTATATCAGGTGATCTTGAACGTTAATAATGTTTAATTCATATTATGGCAGAATTTGCAAAAGAAATAGTTGGGGATAGTATAATATTGGGTGAGCAATTCAGGATTTATTCTAGCTAGTTATTTTTTATGAGGATTCATAGTCGCACATTTACTTCTTTAGGAAAGAAACGACTTTTTATGAACAATTTATTACTTTAGTACGTCCAGTAAACATAAGTAAACAACCAAACTGACAATTATTTAAATTAACAATATATGTATGTGCACACATAACATTAAATTACACACCAAAATACTTCTCCGGCATCGACTAAAATAACTGGAACTTTAGCAATACCTACTTTTTTTAAGGCACATGTTCCAATTTCCGGTATCCCTGTTCCAAGAGTACCAACAAATCCTATAGCTGGTAGACCAACATCTACACCAAATTTGCCGGTTTTTGCGCCAAAAGCGACGATTTTCTTCCCCATATCAATTATGTTGTCAGCTTGTCCGATTTTATTTAACTCACCAGGAAGGTTAGCTACACCGTTGTTAAGATCACCGGTGATCTTCTTTAAGTCTTCAACAGGTTTGCCAATAGTGGGCTCTACCAAGCATTGTAAAGAACTCTGCACGAGTTCTTTAACAAGATCTGGTGTAGATTTAGTTGCAATGCAGTCATCAATTTTATCATGAGTCCCTCTCAAAACGTCGCCTCCCAAGAATGGAGGCCAATAACGTAATATGAAACCGATCAAGTTTTGAGGAACAACAACTCCAGTATCGACTCCAATTTGCACAATGTTTCCTAGTGTTTCGGAGGCTACTTGACCGAACTGAAAGAGACAACTTTGGAGATTGAGTACAGCATCGTCAATCGCTTGGATGCTTGTTTCAACTATGGCATAAAGACCTCCGCTAAGTGAGGTAATACCACTGCCGCCGCCACTGCCACTGGTTTGGGCCCAGATCACCTCAGGGTTACAACTGAACAGAAACTACACTAACAGTTTTAAAAAGAAATTTTAAGAAAAAGTGATTTATTACTTACCAAAGTTAAGAGCAGGAAATTGAGAGTGGCCATTGTTGGTAATGTATTCAGACTGAGGGTTGTGCTTGTGGTGTTGGCTTTTATAAGTTGAGTTTGCTGTTATGTCATCGATGGTCGATGGTTGGCGCATGCGCTTTTATTGATAATAGATAAGTAACAGGGCCTACAATTTAATGATAAGGAATCATTAGTATTGTTCGTAGAATTAGTGCAAATGGCTTTTTTAACCTTCGTGCAAGGCCATCAATAGAAACTTGTGGCCTGTACCTAGTGTGGATTTCTATTGTACCGGAAAAAGATACTTTATGGTCTACGGAGATGTAACCCAACCAAGAAAAAAAGTTTAGGCCGAATTAATTCAAACTCTAGTAACCACGTTGTCGAAAATGATGATTCTACCACTAGCAGTGTTGAGATTTACAGCAACAGTACCGTTAATATTGACAATCCAACTCAAAATCTAACAACCAATAAAATCATTTTTTTTTAATTTGTGCCAATGAGGATTTGATTACACTGGCAATCTTTCCATGCTACCTCCAATTTCCGTCAACTCGTGGTAGGCATATTCTGGTAATTTTTGTCAGTCGGTACCACTCATAGTAGTTGTTGTCTTTAGAGAATCGTCACAACTATTCGTGATCTGACTGACAAAAATTATTACCGGCAAGAGTCCTACCACTTTTTGTATTATATACGATAATACTAATAGTGTACCGCCATAAACTTTTCTAATTGCCCTAATGTTATATGTAATAAATTTAAATAATATGCGTGGATTAAATTGGGCTACTAACTTCGAGATTCGTGGGGCACCCTGAGGGTTCTCATATTTTTAAATCTGGTTTCCATGTTTTAGTTGCGATGAAAGTGTTAATTGCGATCCTGCTACATTATTATTTTACGCCTACCCATACTGGCTGCTCAGTGAGGGTAGTCCTCTATCCGTGAATTCTTAAGCGAACCCACAATGTTTTTTATTCTTTTCGTTTTTTGTTTTTGTTCTTTTCATTACTTGGATTTTCGCAACTGAAATTATGCCAAAATGATTCTGTCTATTGGCAGCGTGTACAGTCACGGTGGGGGAGATTGAAATCGATCGCAGTGAACTATTTGACAACGAAAACTGTTCTTCTTGTTGAAATAATCGGACACATCGCCAAATCAAATACGAATTAGCGAATAATTTCGATTTTCATATAATATTTATCTAAATAATTAGTGGTAAACCATAACACGGGAAATTAAATAAACCTTTAAACTAGAATGGAATTAAACTAAGACTAACTAATAATAAGAATTAATTAATTTGTTAGTAAATAATTAGTAAAGGAAACAAGTTTAATGTAGTAACCCTAAAAGAATAAAAGACACAAAAACTACCACCACAATAATTATTATTGTGTAATTAAAATAACAGATCTTTCGAAAATATGCTTTCGTTGTACAAAATACATTTTAAGTTTAGAGGTCATTTCAATAGTTAGCTTTTACAACATATCATATCGTATGGGTGATTATATCCAATCAAATAGTGCAGCGATATTCACATTTTTGACGTAGATATCTATACGTTATCGCAATGGTTTCCCATGTAAGACTGTAACGTGCGTTCAACAAAAACCGACGCCGAAGCAAGCCTTGGAATCTTCAAATCAAGTCTGCATTTAGATTAGACACATGTCATAGTTCAAAAACAGATGACGTTATTAACAAAAATTTTATGTCAAAAGATGGCAATTTAAAAACAAAAATCGACCTGTTCGAGCATTTTTTGCAATAACTAAATTATGTATTTTGTGCGGAACTTTATGATCACTCTGTATGGCTATCGCATAAGAAGTTTTACTTCTAGTAAACAAAAAAAAATCCATTAGGACTGTAACTAAGTGAATTACGTCAAATATTCGAAACCTCTTTTTCGATGCCTGTTACCTGCTTACCCTCTTAAATACAACAACCGAAGGCGATAGTATTGCGAGCCAAGACCATCTTTGATGTTTAATTGTTTTTATTACAATTTGTGAAATAAATACAACCGTTTCTAATGCATAAGGGTCACTGGGGTGAAGGGAGTCATATCCTGAATCTGATGTTTTACTGACGCTAGAAAATTCTTTCTCACGAAGTAATGTTTGGGAATTTACCACTGTAAAACAATTGCAATATCTCCCTGAAAACCTAGAAGCAAAACTCAACAGCAGTCATCGAAATTGAAGTTCTGGGAATAAGGAAATCAGGTCACGGTTGACGCCCAAAGGTCGCAATAATAAAACTGACTTCTTCAAACCATTTAAATTTTTATAAATGGATCATCCCGAAAGTGTGACATTTGACCCCTTTTTGCCATTTGACTTTTTTGAGTTGGCCCCTGTTATGCCGCCACTGGCTGGGACAGGAAGGTGTAATTTATGAGATGAGATAGAGATTTGAGGCCGGAATGCAGAAGGCAGTTATCTTGGAGTCGTTGCATTTGCTCAGGACACATTCTTGATTCTCGGTATTTTTAGTTACTCGCCCCTTGGCTTTGAGGAGTGGCTACGATGCGCGATTGAAACATCTGACCAGCAAGGAACCTCGTGAAGGTCGGAATCAACCACGTCAGGCTTGTTTGCTGATATCTGCCTGACGGTGACGAATGAATAGTTCCATTATTGAACTGAAACTTCTTATCCCACGGTGTAAGATTTTTGTAGGGGGTAAGCGCGCAGCAACCCGACACGGAACGGACACGACAATGCAATATATAAGCGATATATAAGTGGGGGGATACATCTTTGACGTGATTAATCGGCACTCTGCAACGATTCTTGCGCGTAGCTCTTCTAACGGCACAGGTTTCGTTTCACACACCTTGGAGTGGCCCGCAAAAAAACCATCAGCCCATCTATTGCACCTCAGCGGCCTATCCAGCGGTCTCGAAAACGTTTATTAAGAAAACCACAGAAATTTGCAGCAAAATAAGGAGGAGCTCCATCCTGTTGAAAAAAAATAATAATAATTATGGGACCACTTGAAATGTGTTTTATTCTAACTTGCGTCGTTAGAAGAGCTGCGCGCAAGAATCGGTGCAGAGTGCCGTTTGATCAGGCCTGACATATTGCGCAACGTGCGGGAAGCATTTTAACAGCGCTTGTGTTATTTATATGTGGTGGTTTAGGGGGGGGGGTCATTTTTTCGGCAATACATTCGCTGAATTGTCTGTTTTCATTAATTTTCACATTTACTACGATTAAACCTTCTTAATTATCAAAATGTGCGGTTCAGAAAATAGCAGTTAAGAGTATTTTAGGCGGATTTGGAAGCTAACAAATTCATTAGTTTTTTTGTAGAAAAAAAAAATAGATAATAGTAGGTCTGGATAGAGAATTGAATAAGCTTTAAAATGATGTATCACACGACACCCTATTTCATTTGAATTGTTTAAGGTGGTAGTTCCCCTAGCTAAAAGGCTGACATCTAAGACAGTAAGTTTGGTACAATTTGGTCATTTTTTTCGCCAACGCTCCCTTACGGAGTTAAAATTAAGAATAGTTTAACCCTTAAAACCAATACCCGCGTATGGTCCCAATTTCATTCATTGTGAGGAATCCACAAAAACACTACCCGATAAACGAATCGAAATCAAAACTGTTTCAATGGAAACATGTACTAACCTGCCCTAATATGCATAATATTGAAGGGGTTAGGTTCGTACCGTGCGATCATTTAAATTATAAATTAGAGTATGCTGTGAAATTTAAATTAGTTTGGCACTACTAACTTTTGACAATATTATTTGAAATTCAAATGTCAAAGTGACTTTTCAAAAAAACGGCAACATAATGGTGAATGGAGTTAACGGCTGAATTGAAGATGCGGGAGAATACTTTAAACATTTGCTGTAATTCTCAATTATTTGTTAGTCTTTTATTTTCATGAGAACATAAACGTCACAATGTTTACGATAACTTCAAATTTTACTGTCAGTCTAAGCAGTTAGTCAATTTGCAGGCTGGGCCATTGCATAATAAAAGCCGCCTACTCTAATTTATAATTTAGATGATCGCACGGTATGTAACTCTCCAACTTACGATAAATGTTGACACACCGACACCACACATCTTCGAACAAGTTTATTTTGACGAGATCTACTTGTGGTTAAATTTTCTGCTAGGACTTCCATAACATCCTGTATAAATAGCTGTTATTGGAATCGCTAATTTATTTTAACACTTCATTATGTGAACAGGTAAAATTTTATCTTGGTCACCGTATTATGTGAACAGTGGTTGAACTTGTAGTGCAGGCGCCAAAGGAAGTTGAGTGTGCAAAATATGAGGACCGCATTCTGTTCATAGTTTTGAGCTCAGAAAAGCTTGCAGATTATGATTCTGGATGTTGCGGGGAGGTTTGTTGGTCCATTTATTTTTTATACCCCATCCCCTTAGATATGAAGTAAATATACTAAATAAATGCTTTGGAACCATTTTAATGTTTTAGTGACAATATCCAATTGTTTCTTATGATTAAAGATACTTACAACTAGCCAATTGAAAAAAGAAAACAAACAAAAAAGTTCAAAGTAAAAAAATAATTACTGATAAAAATATTATTTAAAACGAAAAACCAAATTTTAACATAAGTCATCCAAAAAAATGCAAATAATAATCAATCTTTTTTATTTTGACAGTCAATATTAATACATTTACAAAAAATACAATTTAGTTGTAATTTTTTGCAAGAACAACTCTTTTTTTGACAATTTGATGTATATTTACAGGGCTGACTCAACAATTCTGGCAATGGTCGCTTCATTAGTTGCCGTGCGTATAATTTACCATCTTTTTTTGTCATAGCCTAATAAGGTGTAATCAAAAGGGTGTAGTAGTGTTGAAATTTTGAACTAATGCAAGTATCTTTTTGACGCAGAAGGAAGCAGGAAATCTCCAAAATCGGATATCGCTTTTGAAAGTGAAAATAATTATGTGGTACACACATACGGCAGGACGTATTAAATTTACATACTTCAAAAATTTATATTATTGATGGTATGACACTTGTTCATTGAATCCAATTAATAATCACCTTTGGCGTTTTTGCTGAGGCATTCTTCAAAATAATCCATAATCTTTTATTGCAGCCAAATGTAAAACGAATAGATATTGTATTTGAAAGATAAATATGATGATATTTAGATAAAATTACTGGAATAAGCTAGCACGTCTAAGTCGTTTAGGTATATGGTTCAACGGTTCTTATAAGAAGAAATACATTCCAGGATGTCATTTGGCTGCTCAGTCCCGTGACGAAAACATTTGTCGTATTTTGAAATTGGACTTGAAAAAAATTGTTTAAATACTGCATCGTTGGATTTTGTACAAAAAGCTCTAAGGCATTTAGGAAATCCATATCTAAGTGTCGCACAGTTTACAGAATTAAAAACCATTTGCACCTATCTTTTCTCAAAAAAAAACCTGCTGATGAATTTCGATATAAATTAATTTCTCAAAATATCGGCTTCGGCTTAAATTTATTAATAGTATATTATGATACGAGTTTTATAAGAAGCATTTTGTCGCACGCACGGGTTTAGGGCACGACGAGCGTAGCGAGAAGTGCCCTAAAAGAGTAAGTGCGACAAAATGCCTTATAAACGAGTTATCATACAGTATTTTTTCTACTTTGCCACTTTTTATACAAAATAATCAAATTTCACAATCTAGGGAATTTCGCGGCGGTTGGCACGTTTGCGAGGTGCATTAACGCGGCTATGAAAAAGAATTAATTTGAAACGTCAATACTCGTATGTGGCTCGTATTTTTGTTTGTGATTTTGATATGTATCAAAAACGTGGTAGTCAATTTTAACCCATCTCGAACGACCACCAAAAATGTCTCTCGGAGATGACTGAAGCCCCTAACCTCACAATAACCTCTATAACAAACGCCCTCAAACAACTCGCACAGGCCCGTTCTTTTCCTTTGTGGTCTGCGGTGTGCACCATGACACCGACGAATGCGATATCCTCTCCCTGGAATATCTCAAGCTACTCATTCATAAAATCTTTAGAATCAAATGCCTCCGCACAAACAACTGGACCCCCTTTATCCGCCAAACACCAAGTACACTTGTTTGGATGGCTCAAAGTCAGCCCCGTCCAACTCCAATACGCCAAGTGTTGGCCCCCAACACAATCGCGTGCTGCAAATGCACGTAAAGCCACCCCCCAAACAAGTGCCAACACATTGATAGCCCCTTGGATATGACAGCAAAGTATAGGTTAGGATTGCACTGAGATTGCCAATATTGAAAAAATAAATTATACTATTTCTAGTAGAATTATTATAACACCGCTTTTGTCTATTATGACACCCAAAAGCGTATCGTAATAGCCTCAGTACGAACGCAAAGTAGAAAAATAGCTATTTATGGTATAAGTGAATAAAGACAAATTTTATCCACGAAAAAACAGTTTAGCACACGAGGCGTAGCCGAGTGTGATAATGTTTTTGAGTGGATAAAATTTCTTTATTCACGTGTATCATACAATATTTTTTCCAATTTCGAATTTTCAAAAAGGTTTATTTCTTAGGTAATTCATTTACATAAATGTTAATTGTACTATTACTAATTTGATGAATACTTAAAGAAGGAGAATTGACTCTACTTTCATTAAGTACAGTGGAAGTTAAATTGACCACTCTTTCGTCATGGTCAAGTGCAGTGAATGTTACAGGCCTTTCATTGCAGTCTGTCTTTTTATAAATGTGATGAGCCCTGAAAACCTGGAAAACTCAAATAGTTCAATCTAATTAAGAATAAGTAGTTAGGTTGACTTACTTGGAAATATCAATATTTTAATTTATAGATAGCGTTGCTCCGAGCATTGAGTAACGACACCATAAAGTGGACACCTTTACTTTCTTCGATTTTTCGGAGAAATAGGCCAGCAGAATTTCCTCGTTAAGTTTTCAAATTTTTTAACTAATTTTGATTTTTCAGGCAATACATAAATTGTATACTGCAGCCGCAGCTTCGTTCAGAACATCTTGTGGCATGCTTTCTGGCTGTTTATTTGCCAGTCCAAACACACTTTCAGAGTCTAAATTGGAGAATTTGAGAAATTTGCGTGAACTGTCATGTTTTATAAACAAGCCATCGATAGCAACGAAAATTTCAAAGGTAGTGCGAATTTAAATTTTTTTACTTTATTCGTGTTGTCAATAACAACGTGAATAAAGTGTTGCTATAAACATTTTATTCACTCTTTTCACATTTTATTCATCCTTTTGATTAAACTACTGTTTTAATAATGAGATTTGATATATAAAATGAGCATTTTATTGGTAGGAATTGGAAAAAGTAATTTGCACATCAGATGCTCTACATTTATATTATTTGTTAAGAGCTTCAGCACAAACATATGTATGGATAAATTCTGACCAAACACTACTACAGCCCATTGATTACACCTTATTAGGTTATGAAAAAAGATAAACATATTGTACCCACGGCAACTGGCGAAGCGACCTTTGCCAGAATTGTTGATTCACCCCGGTAAATGTAAATTCAAACAAATTGTCAAACAAAAGCTAGTTCTTGCAAAAAAATAGAACTAAATTGCATCTCCTTGTGCAAATGTATTAATAATGACTGTCAAAATAAAAAAGATTAATTACTTGTATTTTTGTTAATGACATGTTAAAATTTGCTTTTTCGTATTAAATAATTTTTTTTCGACAATTTTTGTTTTTATTTTTATATTTTTTTGTTTTTGGTTTTTTAATTGACTAGCTATAAGTATCTTTAATCATCAGAAACAATTGGATATTGTCTCTAAAACAATGATTAAAATGGTTCCAAAGCATTTGTTCAGTCTATTTACTTCATATCTCAGGGGATGGGGTATAAAAAATAAATGGACCAACAAACCTCCCGGCAACATCCAGAATCATAATCTGCAAGCTTTTCTGAGTTCGAAACTATGAACAGAATGCGGTCATTATATTTTGCACACTCAACTCTACCCAGCTCCCGGTCTATTGGGCAAAAACGTACTTTCCCACCACTTGAAGTTTTCCCTTTTTTGCATAGACATGGCCTGTTTTGACTAGTTTTTTTATTGTTATTTTTCTCTTGAACAAACAAATATAATGAGTGGCAGAGGACTATGTTTTACAATAAAATTATAAAAAACAAATCTATCGAACGACATTAAATACCTAAAATACTAAAAATCGCGCTAATCTTGGCTATCGAAAATTATAAATTACGCATAGCACCGTGAAGCGTGAAATAAGCAACAGATCAGTGAAATAAGGAAAAGTGAAGTGACGATAGCTAATTTCAAAGAACAACTTTTTGTAGTAAGGAACTGCTCCACACCGTTGAAGGTTACAGATGGATTAGAAGAATTAGAATTAACGGTTAACTACTAATCATACGTCCCACAGACGGCATGGTATCATATTAGTCCAGGTATAATCCCCCACATGCAATTGTGGCACTCGACCATTTACCGTAATTTAGCACCATCAGGTATCTACTGAACACGTATTCCACGAATGTTAAGCCTGGGACAATTCATTTCTTGTTTATCTTGCCTCAAAATTGCTTAGCCCTCTCCCAGACGTACAGCTAGTGTTGCCGGTGATAAACGAATGCCGTCTGTCTACAGGCTGACCAAACTAGAGTGGAACAATTAGAAATTAGAAAAAAAATCATTTTGTTCATACAAAAAACAGAAGACAGATTGCCTAGGTCTATTATGATTGCCAAAACCGGATTTGTTTAGAATGCGCGAAAAAATATGTCGGGACTGCGCGTCATATCCATAAAATTGACTCGTCATTTTTTTTTGTTTTTTTGTTTTTGAAGTAAATACTTCTTTACGGACACTTGACTTGGTGAATGCCTGACGAGGGCGTTACGAAAAGTGTGATCGGGCGAAGCGAACGGAAGTTTTAATAATAATAGTAATAATTAATTCATAGAAAAAATGTTTGCTTTAACGGGATTTGAACCCGCGGCTTTAGGTTGTGAATTCTCGCTTCACTTCATACAACCATTTGCGTGTGTCAGTTTTGTATGCAATTGCGCTACTTATCTTAATCGCTACACGCCGACTTTTCGCTGACGACAAACTGAAACATGCATTATCCAATACTAGAGACGGTATTAATTCAAGATTCTCTAGCTTCATTTATAAACTTACATAAATTAAGAGCACTTTCACAATGGCGAAATGAAGTTTTACTTCAGTCGTGTGGTCTAAAGCACACTCGTTTTTTTTTGTTTTTTTTTACATTTTGCTAAATGCATACCCTAATCTACAAAAAATAAAAATTATATGTTTAAAATATTAGAGTTTTTATTTTATTTTCAGTCTCCAAAGATGAAGATGTAAAATTTGAGATATTTTGAGGGAGGCGTCTAATTTTTTGTTTTTATTTTAAACTTGTGTTACTATTTCAACTTTAAACAATAATTGCGCTTTACCAAAAGTTCAATAAACACACAAAACTGCGCAGAACAAAAAAATTATATAGTTTCATATCAAAATGGGCATTTTTGTTTAGCCGTTTGGTGGACGTAGCATTAGTATTGATGTTCCATTTTTGTTACGTAGGGTTAATAGTACGGACTACCTTAACATTGCAATTAGTAAGTGAGTTTTTATCAAATCACTCAATAAAGACGATTTTTACAGTTGCATGTACTTTTTTCTTCTTTTGAGTGGTGGTCCAAGAAAAAGCACAGCGTACAACACGTGCTGAAGGATATTTCAAACTCGTGTGACTAAACTGTCACGACTCGTTTGAAATAGCCGTTTCTCAGCACTTCTATTTCTTAGTTTTGAATTTATTTGATGCATTTCCATTATCTGAACAATTCGAAATAGAGTTTTGGAAGGATTTTGACTTTTTGGTATTATTTAAGGAGTGAATTACAGATCAGGCTGCTTTTATTTGATTATTATTATTATCCGCTTTTGTTGTAGTAACAAGATTCACATGTTTGAGTTTTTCTTTTTTATAAACATCCGACAATTCTGAATATTGTTTACTTGAAATAAGAAGATTTTTTCATTTTTAACTAGAATGTTTAATTTAATCGTTTACCCAGGTTTTGGTGGTTGTTTTAAAACTTGTTATTAAAAAGAAAGGGTTTGATGAAACATTTTGAATGCGTTGTTTACACATCTATGTTATATAGAGATGACCAGTCTTGTTGTTTAAGACAGTTAGAAAACCTGGAGATATTCTTATCCGAAAAGGATCTTTCTTTAATTTAATTTTTTGTTGCTGTTGTCAAGTTGAGTGATGTCTGACTGAAACAAAACTGCTCCATGATCAGAAATGCAGTTTTCAGTTACCTTATAAGATCTTTCATTTAAGATCTTAAGTGACGATATTTTTCTTATACTTTATTCTATTCCTTCGAGTAGATTAAAAACTTATGTTTATTTTTGTATTTAAGAATGCAAGTCCGATATCACAAAATTACTTTCAAAATACTTTGATTAAACAAACCATGACTCACACGGCGGTATCTATACACAATTCTGACACCAAACTACTTAGTTCTAGATCTAGACTATATTAAAAACATCTTGACATGTTTACAACATTTGTCCATCGTGGCTTGTACCATAATGAAAAGAATGTTTATTTTCCATAAAGTAGCTTAACTCCTGGTTGAGAGGAAGATTTGGAGCCTCATAGAGCGAACATCCCATACGGTATCTTGAAAGGAGAAGTCATACTGTTGAAGGGGGTGCAAAGGGGGCCCCGAGTAAAAGAGGTGAAATCCCCTGAGCCCCGATCGTCGAGTGTTTTTTGGTGATGGTAAAGTAAGAGTCGAAACTAAGAGACGTTTTGTATTTCAAACTTCAGGGTGTACTGACCTTCGAGGGGCAAATAATCACCCTAAATAGTTTTACAATGTACCGTTAGAATTACTGTTTCGCGGTCAGTTTTGACCCTCACAACTAAATTTAGAACTACAGGAAAAACTTACAAAATAAAATTACAATATAAACCTACAATATTAATATAGCGGTAAAACCGCCTCAAAATGAGCTCCGGTAACACACTCCCCCGTCTCGAAGGCGGTGTTTTAGCGCTACGCACGGCCCGTGCCCATTCAGGTTGTTCCTCTGGGTCGAGTTTTCGGACTTCTCCAGGCGTTGTCCTTCTGTTGGGGTTGACTAAGGGGGATAGGCACTCCGGGATGCTGGCCCGGTAGTGATAACCGGTGTCGGTGACGGTGAACGGCGCGCGTGATCGGAACCGGCGGGGGGCTCATGTCCCGTGGTGGCGGCGTCCATATGACGAAATCTCCCCATGTAGACGGGGTCGATGGCAGGCGGATGCGAGTTGATGTCGACAAACCCTTAGGCCACGTTGCTTTATTTTCAACCCGGTGTTGTTGCGGCGGATGGTCCGGAGCCAGCGAAAGGTCGCTGGTTGGTAACGGCGGCGTCGGGATGGTCGCAGGAGTCGTGCATACTGATGGCGGTGCCGTGAAGCCGGCTGGTGGCCGTGTGACCGTCATCGTTGATGTCACATCGGTACGAGCTGGAACCAACTGGATTTCTGTTGTATGTCCAGGGTGGACCAGGGATGTTCTTGTTTCAGTTTCTTCGGGAACGTCACAGGGCTGCAGGATTGCTTGCGCCTGTCCTGGGACCGCTGTGAAAGCATCTGCGTCGGATTGTCTCGGCTCTGGAATGTAGTCTGCCTCGTGATGGACGTCTGCAATGACCACGAACGTGTGGGCCACAGACTCGGCATCGGCGTCATCTTCGGTTGTCCTCTGGTTGACGGTGCTTGTCGTGGTGGCCAGCGTCGGGACGCTGACGGTCGGCGTACCTAAGTCAGACCTACATTTTTTTTTGGACATTGACAATCGCGCTTGCTTGGTTCTCGGGTGCGAAGATGACATCCTGGTCGGGCTCGTCCGGGAAGACGATGCTAGGTGGTGGCACAATCTCCAGGTGCTCCGGGAGGTCTTCGAAGTCGGCTGGCGGTGGCGGGATGACAAATAGGTCGAGCACCTTGTCCACAGTCATGTGGCCGAGGTTATTCCGGGACTCGGCAGCGGTCGGCCAGATATCGCGCAGCTGCTGCTGCGGGCTCTGGGCGGCGGCGACTTCTTCAGGCTTCGGAGAGGTGGTTTTGATATATTCTGGTGTAGCCGCTGCTGGTGGTAGTGCGGCGGCTTCGGTGACGCCAGGTGCTTAACTCTCGCGAATCAGGACGACAGGAGAGGGGATCTCCGCCTGCGAGGGAGTCTGACTGGACCTACGGTTCCGCTTCTTATTTCTCCGCTTTGTGCGGGTGCCGCGGCCGACCTCTGGCTCGGCCACCATGGCATAGCAGAACCCCTGCCGTTGGTTGGAGCTGCCTTGGCGTAGGTACCGGTCGAGAACCTCCTCATTGGGCGACCCATCCTCGTTGTAGAGGTCGCTTTCTTTGTCGTCGTAGTACTCTGGACTCGGTCCGTGGAAGTGGGAGTCGACGGGACGAGTGGAGGATGTGTAGTCTCTCCACGCGTCCATCAGGTCTAGGTCGCGTTCACTGAATTCCATGTAGGGCTCCCCGTCGGTGTCGTACTCCAGGTCCTCCGGGTAGTCATAGCCTTTCCAGTGGCTTTCTGGAGCGTCCTTGGGGAACTCCTGGTCCTTGTCGCTGTACGGCGACTCGACCAGTTGTTGTTGCCTGTCCCGTTCCTCCATGATCTCCTGGTCGTACAAGCAGTCATACGCCCTTCTCAGAACGTCCCAGATGTCCTGGACGTAGGGGTAGAACTCCATGTCTCGTCTCAGACTCTCCGGAATGTCATTGATGAAACGGAGGGCGATGGCGACGTCGTCCTTCGGGTCTATCGGATTGGTACAAAGCAAGTAGTAGTCGCATTCCTCGATAAATGACTCGGGGTCCTCCCCGAAGTACAGGCGTGGTGGTGGGTCGGCTGGTGAGTACATTGTTGCTTTGTCCGGCACCTGGTGGAGTCGTTGTCGTCTTCCTACTTGATGTTAGGCCGCAGGTGGCCCCTTACTGCCTGGTGTGGATGGTGTTTGTTGTTTTTCTCGGTGCTGTGGCGGACATCTCCACGGAGGGGTGGTTGAGCCAGATCGGAAATGGGCAAGTCTTAGCAGCCATGCTAAGATTGCCGCACGTTGGGCGCCATGTGTTGAAGGGGGGTGCAAAGGGGGGCCCGAGTAAAAGGGTTGAAATCCCCTGAGCCCCGATCGTCGAGTGGTTTTTGGTGATGGTGAAGTAAGAGTCGAAACTAAGAGATGTTTTGTATTTCAGACTCCAGGGTGTACTCCTCTTCGAAGGGCAAATAACCACCCTAAATAATTTTACAATGTACCGTTAAAATTACCGTTTCGCGGTCAGTTTTGACCCTCACAACTAAATTTAGAACTACAGGAAAAACTTACAAAATAAAATTACAATAAAAACCTGAAATAATAATATAGCTGTAAAACAGCCTCAAAATGAGCTCCGGTAACAATACGTAACAATCCAAATTTAGTAATTTACCTCATCCTTTTGACAACATTTAAGTTTCCATTTAAACTCGTACTTCTGTTAGTTTCCGTAACCTCGAAATTAACTACGTCAAATGAAACAAGTCTAGTGTCTGATGGAATTTGGAAATTTCTAATTTTGGAGCAAAGATCTATTGAGTTTTTTATTGCAAATTTGTTATTAAAATCTAAATGTTGTCTAAGAATTGTATTAAGCCATTTTGAAAGTATTGATACAGGTGAGTTGACAAAAGAAAATACTGGTCTAAAGCACACACACTAAATATAAGGTTTTCGTTTACCTTTATTAAGCGATCAGTCGCCTGGGTGGGATTTTCAGCATTCTCTCTTGTAAGCAGTTCCTTTTCCTTTACATTCCTTTTCTCCTTTTGGTCTTAAAGCGGTATTTCTTTCTTCTCTTCCTGCAATTTCTTCTTTTTCTCCGTTCTACTCTCCGATATAAATTCTTCAGCCTTAATTTCATTGCTAATGTTGCTGACGTAGTACAACTGCGCTTATCAAAAAAAATTAACCCTTCCGGTACCACCAGCGCGCACTTGAATTCGATACTTTTTCACCATAGTTTTCATACTTCCATCATGTGAATGAAACATGAAATTGAGCCTTACCGCCTAGTCTTTAGTTAAGACGTTTCCATAGCAACCGGCACTTGCGACCAGGCGCAAATCAACATGAAATCTGGCTGAAAGATGACAACCTGTTGTATTGAGCACTCTTCAATAAACGCTTGCATAAAAATAACTTAAAAAAATGTTGGACAGTGGAGTGGAAGAAACTTTGACTTTAACACCTCCAAAACTGTGGCAAAAATCCCAAAATGTGTCATCTTAAATATTGCGCAAAAATCCAGGACGTGAGATGAATGCCCATATGAAAAATTCATAAAATGGGAGGAAGCAAAAGGTGCAAAACATTACACAGAAAATGTCTTGATTGCCGACTTTATGGAATTTATCAAACAAACAAAACTATCCTTGTGGACAAGCAGCACGTGGTGCAGATAAAAGTGAAGCAGATACAGGGGTACTCACTTAAGGCTTATTTCTGAAATGGTCTTATGTTAGATGCAACCAAAAATTTAATACAACTCCAACATTTCTTTAGTTCAGTATTTTTGATTACATATCTAAGGTCGTGTCAAAAGGGCTGATAAACTTGAGGAAAACAGCAAAGAAGGAGAAGAGAAATAGCAAGGAAAGGTAGGAAAAGAGAGAGAAAGAAAAAATACTGAGGAAGAAATCTAGTGAATATTTTTACCAATAGCAGCGACATCTGTTGGTGACTAGAGCAATCCTATGCACAAAGAAAGTAGAAACCGGTTGATTAGTCAGGGAAGTTCAGTTGCATCCCTGGAAGAAAAGAAAAAAAGTAAATGAAAAGGGGAGGGCGGAACCGGAAGACAAGAAGAGGAAGAAGAGAAGATAAACTAAAACGTCAGAGGGTATTAATTAATTGTAATGAAATCATTACTTTTTAGTTTTTAAAATGGAACCGTCTACCGGAATTTCCTCGAAAGCCTGATCCTGTAAAAAAATTTGGAGTAAAGAACCACACCTCAATGACGAACAAAATGTACATTAAAATTAAGCACTTATTATATGTGTTCATGGAAGCAAAGCTCAAAAGTCACTTTGAGAAATCATTATACAGGGTGGTCCCGATATAACCTGCCAAAAAAATTCTTCAACATTAGAAGGATACCACGAGTCCGGAAAACCCCTTTTTGTTAGGTCCAAAATAATGGGGATAAATTAACTCTTATCCACACTTACTGTACGCTACTGAAAAAATATACATATATAAGGTCTTGACTAATAGCAATTTTGTTGCTCTGTAAAACAAAGTTTTATTTTTGTACCCACATAAATCACATAAATACTACCTGTAAAACAAAGAAACGACATTAAAAGTCTATTGTTAATTCCTTTGAACAACTAAACATAAAATGGCCTCTTGACAGAGTTGGCCGCTACTACCGCTAGCGCCATCTATACAGTACTAAAGAAATATAGTTTCTTTACATCTCCCTCCTCAAAGAAGAAAATTTTCACCAAAATTTTCAGTCATCTACACACAAAGTAGTTAAAACTAAGTCTAAATTTTACAATTTTTACAATTTTACAATCTCATGTTAGTTTAACTAAATAAAATTTTGCCTATCTATTTCTGGTCTTATGGAGGTATTGGTATAAGCTTTGTGATATGAAAAAGATTTGACTCTGACTTTTTGTGACCTGTATTAATTCTATATATTGAATTTGATATCTTTTCAATAATTTTAAATGGACCAATCTTCAGCTCATCTAATTTATTTCTATTTAGTTTGTTCCCATTCTCTACATATACTATATCCCCTGTACTCAAATTAAATTGAGTTCTATTTTTATCAAATATTTGTTTATTGTAGTTATGTGATTTAATTGAATTTTCAAACGCTATCTTCCTATCTCTAATCCATTCAACTTCTGTTTTATCTCTTTTTAGTTCGTTTGGCAAAAAGGAAACATCTGTACCATCCAACAGGTATTTTGGAGCAAAGCCAGTAACTGTATGTTCTGTATTATTATATTTATCTACGCAGTTATGGGCAATGGTTGTCCATGCTATTTTATTACTTTTTTCGTTTATTTTACATCTGATTTTGTTTACAAGTGTTTGATTAAGTCTTTCATTTAAGCCGTTAGAAAACGGGGCATTTACTGCCGTAAAGATCATTGGTATAGATTTTTCATTTAAAAATGTTTTGAATTCTTTCGAATTGATTCCGGGGTATTGATCGGTGAGAAGCATTCCAATTATTTTATCAGAATCTGTTACATTATTGATTAGTTTAATAAAGTCCTTAGCACATTGTGTTTTTGATGTAACAATATAAGCATATCGTGTAAAGTGGTCCACTAGAAGATGTAGGTATCTTTTTGTCGATCGTGAGCCTCCAAAACCTCCAATCGTGTCTATTGAGACTATTTCAAAAGGTTTTGTTGCTGGACTTAAATGTGACATTAGACCATATTTATCCTGTCCTCTCGTTTTATTTTTTATACATATCTCACAACTTTTACAATGTTTTTTAATATTTATCGTCAAATTTTTTGCTGTATATAATGTACTTATTTTGTTTTGCATTTGTTTTACACCTAAATGACACATGATTTCATGTACATCTTTAATAAGTTTTTTACTCAAATTTTCTGACAAAAGAATTTTTTCACGTTTCCTAACCTTTTTATAGTAACCGTTTTATAAGGTCTTGACTAATAGCAATTTTGTTGCTCTGTAAAACAAAGTTTTATTTTTGTACCCACATAAATCACATAAATACTACCTGTAAAACAAAGAAACGACATTAAAAGTCTATTGTCAATTCCTTTGAACAACTAAACATAAAATGGCCTCTTGACAGAGTTGGCGCCATCTATACAGTACTAAAGAAATATAGTTTCTTTACAGTTAATTATTATTATTGTTAGTGTTTGTAAGGATGACAATTTCGAAGCAACCATACCTGTATTGTTTGTGAGAAATCTGACAAATTGAATAAAATTGATTACACTAAAACTTATGGAAAGCCCTGTGTGCTTTACGTCTCTAATCTATTCACAAAAGGCTGATTTTGTAGCCTGAGATGAATGAGAAATGAATAATAAATGAAGTAGTATTCGTCAGTGTTAAATAAATAAAATAAATGTAGAGATATTGTGTGCATAGAAACAGTCTTACATAAACGTAGATGTAGTTCCACAAAACTGCAACGGGACGAAAGGGTTCTTTCTGAAAACGTTCCGTATAGTGGGCCTAGCCGCTCTTATAGTGGGTCTGCAAAACAACCAGATATACCTTTTTAATCCCGATTAACTCACTAGCGTACAGAAAATTTGGACTAAATGTTAAATTATTTTTATCCGGTAAACAAAAAGACTTTTAAAAACCAGAAGAATGTCGATAAATCCAAGTGTAGTAAATTTAAATTAAAATTTAAAAACTCGGACTCCACAAACTTTAATAAGCGCAAAATTACAATTGGAACATGTTTCGGCAGAACACTACGGCCATCATCAGCTCTCTACAATTGATGAATTACAGAGGGGTTCTTACCTTAAAGAAATTTAAAATTATGAAATTATTTTGAATTAAATTTCACGTTTTGAAAAGGTTACATGATTTTTAAAAGATTTCGTAAAAACAACATCAATTTGGAATTTGATGGTGAATAACTATGTTTCGTTATTAATATATGATTGGCGAAAGAAGAAGGTGTTGATGGAGGAGGATTACGATCTTGGCCGGAAATTAGATTTTCTTGAGACTTTGGAAATAAGGAAAGCCTTGAAACTGGAAAACAGATCTTGTTTAAACGAACAGAATAACTTCAATAATCCTATTATTAATTCACTATTTTAATTTTTTACCACTCAAATAAACTTACCAGATTCTCATTGATCCATTTTTAATTTTTACATTTTATAAAATGTTGTTTTTACCAAATCTTTTAAACAAGAAGAATGTTCTTAAATCCAAGTGGAGTAAATTTAAATTAAAAAATTTAAATATATCTAAGTCGAACTCCACAAACTTTAATCAGCGTAAAATTATAAATGGTACATGTTTCGGCAGAACACTTCTGCCATCATCAGCCCTAATTTAACAAGAGATTAATGATACAATTGATGAATTACAAAAGGGGTTCTTACCTTAAAGAATATAAAAAATTGTGACATTGACGTAATTTTGAATTAAATTTGACGTTTTCAAAGGCTTACATGATTTTTAAAAGATTTCGTAAAAACAACATTTTATAAAATTAAAAATGGATCCTTGCATACCTAGACTATACGGTCTACCTAAAATACATAAAACTCAACCTTTTCCCATTAGACCAGTATTTTCTTTTGTCAATTCACCTGTATCAATACTTTCAAAATGGCTTAATACAATTCTTAGACAACATTTAGATTTTAATAACAAATTTGCAATAAAAAACTCAATAGATCTTTGCTCCAAAATTAGAAATTTCCAAATTCCATCAGACACTAGACTTGTTTCATTTGACGTAGTTAATTTATTCCCCAGCATCCCACCCAAATCTTGCTTATTAATTTTAAAAAACCTACTATTTAATTCTAATATGCCAACCATACATGCACTAAATTTACATTCACTTTGTGAGACTGTCCTAGATCAAAATTTCTTTCAATTTAATAATAATTTTTATTCACAAGACTCAGGGTTAGCAATGGGCTCTAATTTGTCACCTCTTTTAGCAGAAATATTCATGAATAACTTAGAAGATCAGTTTTTAACTTCTTCACCTTTTAAAGATCATTTTCTCTTTTGGTACAGATATGCAGATGACATAATTGTTTTATTCAAAGGATCTGATTCTGAACTTGATAACGCACTCAGCAACCTAAATTCTTTAAACCAATCCATTAAATTCACCGTTGAAATTGAAATCAATTCCCAAATCCCCTTTTTAGACTTGTTAATCACTAGAAATAATAATACTTTTAAATTTGACATTTATAGAAAACCTAGTATCACAGATTGCGTAATACCTTTTAACTCTTGTCACCCTGTTTCCCATAAATTTGCAGCTTTTCATTCCTTTTTCCACCGATTATTTTCTATACCACTATCAGATTCATCTTTTCAAACAGAACTTAATAACATTAAACAAATCGCTTCAAATAATGGATATTCTTTAAAAACTATAAATAAATTATACTATAGATACTATAACAAATTCAAATACACACACCACTTGGTTAAAAATCCTTCAGAAACAATTTCATTTTCAAATTCATTAACATATTTTGGCGTCGTCTCAGAGAAATGTTCTAAAATACTTAAGAAAAACGGTTTTAAAGTTTCATTTAAAACAGATAACAACTTATCCAGATTTTTTATTAAAAATAAAGATCCATTAGATTACAAATCATCATCAGGTGTATACAAATTAAGCTGCTCTACTTGTGAGTCATTCTACATAGGTCAGACAGGTCGCAAAATATCAGACCGTATTAAAGAACATTTCAGGCACATCTATAACAACACAGATCTTGATCCTCCACCATCAACACATTCTTCTTTCGCCAATCATATATTAATAACGAAACATAGTTTTTCACCATCAAATTTCAAATTGATTCATAAATGCAATAAAGGCCGGAAATTAGATTTTCTTGAGACTTTGGAAATAAGGAAAGCCTTGAAACTGGAAAACAGATCTTGTTTAAATGAACAGAATAACTTCAATAATCCCATTATTAATTCACTATTTTAATTTTTCACTCAAACAAACTTACCAAATTCTCTTTGATCCATCCATCCATCCATCCAAATGTTGTTTTTACGAAATCTTTTAAAAATCATGTAACCCTTTGAAAACGTCAAATTTAATTCAAAATTACGTCAATGTCATAATTTTTTATATTCTATAAGGTAAGAACCCCTCTTAATGTCTTGTTAAATTAGGGCTGATGATGGCAGAAGTGTTCTGCCGAAACATGTACCATTTATAATTTTACGCTGATTAAAGTTTGTGGAGTTCGACTTAGATATATTTAAATTTTTTAATTTTAAATCTTTTAAAAATCATCTAACCATTTCAAAACATCAAATTTAATTCAAAATAACTTCATAATTTTAAATATTCTTTAAGGTAAGAACCCCTCTGTAATTCATCAATTTTATCAGTAATCTCTTGTTGAATTAGGGCTGATGATGGCAGTAGTGTTCTGCCGAAACATGTTCCAATCGTAATTTTGCGGTTACTAAAGTTTGTGGAGTTCGACTTAAATATATTTAAATTTTAAAAAGACTTTTGCTAGAAACTTTTTTTGTGTTTTCTACTCATCGTCACCTTATTACTGTATTTTTTGTCAGGTTATATCGGGACCACCCTCTATATTTTCTTGTATAACAAGCTTAACTAATGCGAACTAAATGGAACCTTAATTAAATCAGTACCTACATAATAGGTATAATGTGTAATTCAACGTAATACAATCAATTTCAAAATTTTATTTCTGCAATTCAATTTTCTCTGCATCCAACCACACTTCCCCTTCTGCTGCCAAAATAAACGAGTTTACCTTCATCTTAAGAGGTTCAACCGTTTTGTTGTTAACCGAAAATTTAAAATTTCTTAATAAAGCAGTCAAGCCCACCTTCGTCTGCATCATTCCGAAACGCATACCTATAAAATAAATCACTAAAATTAATTAACATTTGCAAATAAGTCTAAACTCTTACCAATACAAAGTCGGGGGCCCTCACCAAACGGAATGTGACTGTAGCGATGTCTTTTTGCGATATTCTCATCGGTGAATCTATTTGGATCGAATTTGTCCGGATCAGGATAGTACTCCTTATCATAATGAATGCCCAAAACAGGTACGAAAACAAATGTTCCTTTTTCGATAATAATGTCATTGTCTGGTACTTTATAATCCTTTACACATTTTCTGGTGATAAATGGAAGTGGAGGGTATTTTCTCAAGGTTTCGTTGATCACCTGTTCCATATATTTCATTTGTTGGATGGCATTATAAGTAAATTCACCAATGTGATTAGCCAGAACTGTATTGATTTCATCTCTGACTTTTTGCTGCAAATCAGGTCGTCTTGCCAGTTCGTACAAAGCAAAAGTCATAGCGGTCGACGATGTTTCAAATCCAGCAATGAAAAACACGAAACATTGAGCAGCTATTTCTTCTATTGTCAAAGTTTTTCCATCATGACTGTAATCTTCATCCGCAGCTTTGTTGTTTTTCAAATCGATCAACAACTGAGTAAAGTCATTTCGGGTGTAATTCGTCTCTTCCCTATAACTTATGGTATCCTTGACCAATTTCATAAAGAAATCGGAGATATCTTTGGACGTTACTCTCACCCCCAAAGCGCGTGCTAAGTCAGGAAAATTCATATAAAACAATCTTCTCAACATTCCAAAGTTGCTTGCCACAAAGACCTTTTTGCCATAAACTCTAAAGGGGGAATTTTTCTCCTTGAACGTGTTGAATTCCAAACCAAAAGCGCAAGAGCCTATAATATCTGTGGTAAAACACCCTAAAGCTTCTTTTATGTCGATTGCAGTATTATTTTTGCAGTATTTCTCAATTTGATCCAAGAAGTTGGGGACTGAACCTAGCAATGTCTGGAACATCATTTTCATCTTACCGGATGTAAAAGTCGGCGTGAATTTCGTTCTCAAGTTTCTCCACTTCTCCCCACCGATTGCAAAAAGATTGGCACTTAAGGGGTCATCCTTTTGGTTGTAGTAAAAACCACGGTCAACAAAATATTGAAAATTTTTAGTCATTATATTTTTAAGATAATCTAGATCCACAACCAAGTAGTTTGGTGACAAAATTGTGTAGATACCTCCATGTTTCCACCCTTTGGATTTCATTTCGTCGTATAATCGGGCCATTGTAATGCTCATGTGCTCTTTGCGTTTGAAAGGATTGATTTGGTTACCAAATGGAATAGAGGCTTCCAATGATGGTAAATTTCTTCTGTTCCAGTATTGGTAGGTCCATTTGAAGTAAGCTAGGATAGTTACTATCAAGGCGATCACCACCCCGATAGTATTTCCAAAGGTACAACCAAATAACATCTCTTAAACAAAAGTGCAGTAGTTACAAATGTAGAAATTTACCTGTGGTTCCTAGACGATAAACCCTGTGGTTTGGTGTTTGAGATACCGTCATATACCGCTAAATTTACACTTTAATCATAATTATGCATTTATTTACGGCTGATAACGTTTGGTAACGAAAGGTCGTCTTGACTATTTAATAATTTACATTTGTCCTTTAGAACTAAATAAGCTAAATATTTTAGTGTTATCAATGTTGTAACTTTAATGGACTTACTTAATTAACTTAAAGTTTATAAGTACTGACATTTCGTAATGTCAGTTCAAGCAATATGCCATTCTTGAGGTTTTTGATATTCATTTCCCCCTATATGTGGTCTTTTCTCTAGCATTGAGTTTAGTTCAGTAGGCAACGAATTTAACTTTTCAAATATTAGTTAGTGCTTTATTGCCAAGTAACCACTAACTAAGTGTACTGACTAGTTTGGTGCTTGTTTGCTTTATCAATTATTGCTAAACCTTCGTTTAGAGATACTAACCTACGGAATCTTCTTGAATTATTTATAATCTCTATCAATATTAATTTATCAATTCCGCCTTTACCCGTCTTGACCTGAAGAGATCTGGAGCAGTATTTCACAAGACAACAGCGGTTTTTTACAGGTGCTAGGTCCACGGGCAACACGACCTGCGTTGATTTGTATTATGGGTTGCCTGTAACATCTGGTTTTATGCAAATTGGTATGAACCTTCGTTCCGCCACTTTTTGAACAGGGAAATTAAATGAAATGTTAATGACGTCAAATTCTAAAATTTGAAACAAACCACGAAATTAAACAACAATTTGTCTTACTCGTCTAAAAGTCCAACAAAACTAGTGTTCCCTCCTTTTGTAAAGTTTTTATGTCATTTGGATAAAATTCAGATTTTTAGTACCAACAGATGAAAAGTTGTCAGGAAAAGAACAAAAAGCAAGCATTTGTCTATTTTGTCGTTATATGCACCAGTATCGTTAAACATAAAATGGGAACACGAGATTTAAGGATGGGATTCTTCCGTGTTATTCTTCCATAAGAACTATGAGAACCAATGTAAGGAAAACGACTGAAGCAATTTCAATGAAATTTTGACACAACAAAGAACAGGACAATTTTTACTCTATTTTATTTGAAAACCAGTCAAGTTTGGAAAAGAAATGATGAGATTGGGAATTAATTTATGAAAGCCGTTGTTCTGATTCCGAATCCGAAAACCAAAATAAATTTTGACCCTTGGTTTTACTTAAAATGGAGCTAAAAAATAAGGATCGAGAGGGTGTTCCAATAGAGACGTGGGCGTGAATCACTGCTTCTTTACTGCGTCTATCGGTACCTACTATTTATTAGGGGTTCCCATAAATTATTGAGATTCAGGCAACTTCTTTTAATTGTTACCATCTTCATGATTATTATACAATGTGTTGTTTGCATGGGCCGTTCTAACTATTATATTAATATCTTGTGGATTTGTAAATTTTTCTCAGGTATACCGATTTTATTATTTTGTTATGTTTTTCTGTTTGTCACCACCACAACATCTATGCTGTGCCACCATCGTCAACTTATCAAGTTACCTGATATTCACCCTTCCGAATGAAACTATTATGAATACGTATTTTTTTTGGGCTTTGCGAGAAACACGTCTCCACTAAACGTGCATAATGTGTTTAATGTGCCGACAATAATAAGGACATACAGAAACGGTTCGTTCGTATTATTTGTTCAGAGGCGTTTGCCTTTTGCAGGTCTCCTCCAATATACTTTATATGTATTTCCCATTCAGGATTTGACGGTTTCTACAAATTTGGTAGTGAGCAGGTACAAATACTATAATTAATAATATTTTCTATTATAAATATTACCAAAAATGTTTACTATGAAAGTCTAAAATTATTTTTTAGCTATTTATTATACAAATGTCTTAAGGCAAATAAGTCACGAAAGAAATGTTTAGACACGAGAGCTTGCTCGAGTGGCTAATTTTTCTTGAGTGACTTATTTGCTGTTAAGACACGTTTGTAATACATAGTTCTATCCAACACCTCCTTCTGTAACAGATCTTACGCCCAGTTCCATAAATATGTACAAAAGGTTTCTTTAAGTAAAGTAAGCTTTATGATAAAGTTGACTTTAAAGTCTCTTAAAGTCCCGTTCGGTTCCATAAAGCAAATTGAGTCGTCTTGTAGGTAAAGGTCCAGTTTAAGAATATTTGTTGAATTGGCTGCCCTGAAATAATAAGTGTGAAGTTAGGCACAGCTCTTTGGGGCTACTTTTTGACAGCTTTATTGCGTCCGGTCCGGTGTATCCATATCCATTGTGCATTTGTGCAACGCAACCGAACGTTTGTTGTTTAGTTCTTGGGTGGTTGTTGGTTGATTCTAATCGCAATGTGTGAAAGTGAAGTGAATATTCGCAAAAGGAAAAAAAGTTCTCCTTTCTCAAAAGAGGATGAAATAAGACTATTAAATGCAATTTTTTTGGAGAGGAAAATAATAGAAAATAAGGAGACAAATAAATTCTCAAACATGGAAAAGGTAAAATTCTTTTTGGGTCATATGTACATAAATTGAGGTGAGGATTTTATTTAAGGACAAAGCTTGGAGCCGGGTAGTGGTAGCTTATAATGCTAATGGTAGAGAATTTAGGAATGTGGACCAATTAAAGGCTAAATTTGATAATTTAAAAACCAAAACCCGAAAGATTGTGGCCCAAGAACGGATACATCTAAAAGGAACTGGTGGTGGCGGGCCTCTTTTTCCAGATCCAGATCCTATAATTGAATTGGTGCTCAAGATAATTAATTGGAAAACGGTTGTGGGTTTAGAAAATGAATTTGATAGTGATAACATTGCTGGTGATATTGTAAATTTGCATAATTATTTATTGTTCTTTAGATTTTTATTTTGTGTTTTTAGGGTGTCTTTTCTAGGGTAGAGGAAAATCAAGAAGAATTAGAAAGTGAGATAATTTATGATAGAACAATAAATGATGACAACAATGAACCTGTAAGTCCATATCCCTATTTTAAATGTACTTAATTAAATTGGAGCACAAAATTCTCAATTGCACCTACTATAAAGATTGATTCACACATGAATACTTGCAAGGTTTTGATACAATTGTGTACAATACATAAATCCAAGTTAGTAAAAATTTTAATAAGCTTCTGATAATGTTGAACCATTGTAAATTAATTGTTGCACAAGCTAACAGTGGTCCGTAAATTTTTGTTATAAAAGTAATTGAAGTTTAGGGAGAGTCGATTTCTTCTGAAACAGCTCCATTCTGTCACAAAAAAAAAACAGTGCAAACACATTTTAATGACAAACCCGCAAATTTATTACATTACAACGTTTACTGTGCGATATGTTTTTTGAATTGGAACCAAAGCTTTGCAGGTTGATTCTCTTGTGTAAATCGCCCAGTATTTGAGTTTAATATGTACTCGTATTTGATTCAATTTTGTTTTAAGATGATACTAAATTTTGACGATGATGTTCAAACCAATCAGAAAGCTGATGTAATAGTTTTGGCCAGCTGTTCATCCCAATCTTCTGTACATTGCCAACCGACACCTTTGAAAGTAATTGGGTACAAAAATATATTTATGGCTAATCTTAATTTGTTACTTTTGTAGGAAATAATAGATAATAATAATGAAAATGCAGAAGTGGCAACAATGAAAAAAGTATGTATTATTCAAAATATAATAGTACCTAATAATTTTAGTAAGTATAAAATAAAATAGTAATCCTTGTCATTTTCTTATGTTAATAGACACCTAAAGCTTCCAAGCATGTGTGGGATAATTACACTCCCAAAAATTTAAAGCAACCTATCTCCAAAAAATTGAGACCATCCACAATAAACCCTGTTTCTGTCGCAAAAGAATTATATTATAAGAAGAAAGCCATGTTTGTGGAACAAGAAACACGGTTTAGGGCAGAACAAGACAAAAGAGAAGGAGAGACCCATGAATTGAAGAAGGAGCTGTTGCAGTTAGAAATATTATTGAAGAAGAATGAATTAAAGAAATTTTAATCACATTTCCAATCACATTATATTATTTTAAAGCCTAGCAAAATGTTCATTAATTATTAATCTCCTTAAATCTCCCCCTCTATTGGCATTGTTATTCACTCCTTCATGTTCTTCATTGTTTTCTTCATCAGGCAAATCCTCCAACCATTCTTCTGGGAAATAATCATGCATTTCTACAGCTATGTTGTGAAGAACAGCTGTAGCAACAATAACATTTAAAATAGTCCTGATTTTCAGCCTCATACCTAAACTTAGAATCGGAAATCTTCGTTTCCATACTCCATACTGCCGTTCCACTACATTCCTCGTTCTAATTATCGATTCATTGTACAAGTTTTCTGCTTCTGTTTGTGTTTGAGACAATTTAGTCATCAGATAGGGTTCAATTTGGTATCCACTGTCTCCAACTAACATATATTGTCCATACCTCCCGTCCTCAAATTCACGTTTTAGACTGCTGTTATTAAAGATAGTTTGGTCATGACATGAGCCAGGCCAGCGCGCCACTATATTCTGAATCTTCAGATTTGCATCGGAGACGGTCTGAATGTTGATAGCAAAGAAGCCTTTTCTGCATCTATATATTTCGGCATCTTCACCACCTGGAGATTCTAATCTAACTAATGTGCAATCAATGGCTCCAATTATTCTTGGAAAACTCGCTATTTGGTAGAATTCTTCTGCAACCCTTCTCATTTCAATATTGTTTTGCGGCATCTTTATATAATCTGGACGCAACGAAGCTATAGCAGATGATACTCTTTGCACGATTCTACATGCCGATGTCTTCGAAACTCCCATAAAATCTCCAGCTGAAATAAGCATACTGCCGGTTGCGTAAAATCGCAGTGTTAATAACAACTGGACAATTGGTTGTACAGCTCCTCCTCTATAAACAGGTAGATATTGATAAAAAAAACACTTAATGCTCTTGTGGAATTTACCTATTTGTGGGAAACTCTAGGAACCAATTGATTCGTTCTAATAATGCGAGAACAGTTAGTTTCGTTAATCGAAATCTATCGAAAAACTCCATGTCGTCATATTTTTGTAAACAATTTTCTCGTTTCCTATACATATTCATCTTCCGATGAGGAACTCGAACTTGTATCAAACATATCGCAGAACAAATTAATTTTAGATTAATACCAGATTTTAGGTTAGGATACACAATAAAGCTAACTTTATTCACATAAAGGGCCAAATTCCAGACTTTATCATAAAGAGAGCTTTTTCCTAAAGTCTCCTTTAAAAATCGGTTATGAAACAGATTTTACAACTTAAAGGAGACTTTTGCTATTAAAGGGAACTTTATTTCGATTATGGAACTGGGCCTTAAACATTCATTAAAACCCAAAAAAATTTTACGTTCATTTGACGTTCAAAACTGTTGGTTTATGAACTGGTTGCTATGACAAATTAGAAAACCGTTGAATTATAAGTTCCTAAGTCACATGTGTCTTATAGACCTCATAATACATTCAAAATCGGCATTATTATGACTTCATAATAAACAGGTGTTGGTGGGTGGGTCATGAGACCAATTTTATGCAGAATTTAATAGAGAACATAAGTCCTAGAACATTTTCTCATCGGAGTTACCGTTTACGAGATAAAGGCAGAGAGGGTTCATGACGTCACGTTCGGAAGCGGTTTTTTTGGGCAAAAGTGGATGAACTCTTCGGTTTTTTATTTGGGTGTCTTCTGGGAGTTCATAACCAAATTTCTAAACTTATATAAATTATTTCTTCCAAAAACTCTAATTTGCTTGGTCTAGATTTTCATCGGCACATATCTCGAGAACGATTCCACCTAGTACCTTCTTAGGGATACGATTTTTGTAGTAAATTTTATCAGCTTTAATTTTTGTTCCAGTGATTTTTCCAGTGACACATAGTTTTAGAGTAATAAGCGAAAATACGATAAAAATAAGAATTTTTTAACTTTGTTATGGAGTAGGGAGAGGCACAGTTAAAAAAATCATATATTTTGTAATGTGCAACCAAATCCATCAAATGAGTTGTTCTCTACATATTCTATTTGAACTTTTTTTCGATAGCACTTACAAGTTATTTTCCGAAAAGCGTCGCGGTGTAGTGTTTTCAATTCCAAGTAAAGAGCAGAAAATGCTTTATTTAAAATAAGAATAGAATAACATTAAAAAGTATAAATCAAAGAAAATAAAATTTAGAAACTGGGAAAATAAGAATATCTGAAAATGACTCCTCAGGATCTCAAACAATTTTTGAAACCTTTTTAATCTTTAGAATTCTTTAAGTTTCCTCAAAAGTATTGAAAACTTGAATTCCAAAATTCCTTACTACTCTTCAGGTCACTATAGAACTCTAGAATTACACTATTCTTTAATTTTTCAGGAATTTCTTTTCAGCGCTCTTCAAATTTTCTGGCTTCTGACTCAGGGATTCACTATTCAGGATTCTTTAGCGGCTTTAAAAAAAATTTAACTCCAGTACACTTGGAATTCCTATCAAAAATTGAAAACTTTTCAGAAAAAAATGTCAGCATTCTTCACAGCCTACAATTTACTCTGAAATTCTAAGTGATATAGTTGTCTGATTATTTCACTCATATATATTTTAACCAATCATATGTGATCATTCAACAATGGAATCAAAATTTAAATTAAAAAAATCAACTTGTCAAAATTTTATCGGGGGTAGCGGACCAATGAACAATCGCTATTACACAACGTACCTCATTTTTCAGCGAAAAAATAACAATTGCTACAGTCACTGTGACAGCATACTGCATGTCAAATACCTCAATCACCTGTCACCTTCCACCACATTATCAATAATTTGGGCGTTTTCGTGAAATAATCTGTCGAATATAATTCGAGTTGAGATTTCGCTGGAAAAATTTACCAATTGTGGACTCGAGTTCTACAATTTTGCTCATGACATTGATCAAAAATCACTCAACTGCGTTGCGTGATTTTTATAACAATGTCATTCGCAAAATTGCTAGGCGAACTCTCGTAACAATGAGTAAATTTTTCCGACGAAATCTCAACTCTTATTATATTATAACTGAAAATCTACCTGTTGTAGAATTATTTTAATTTAAAATCCTTTATTTATTTGTATGAACGTATTACAATAAACGAGTTAAAAATATGACTTCACTTGTCTAATTTTACTTAGACAGTACGCTTTTTGTCTGGACAAATGCCGAGAGGCAAGAAATTTCTAATCCACGTTGGACTTTGTCTAAAAAATGTCTAGACAAAACGCAAATTGTCTACATTTCGTGTTTTGCCCGTAACATCTATATTTTATAATTTCAAAATGTTGAATCTGCATGATGATTTTGAGGGACTAGGAAATACATTAGACTTTGACATCATTCGTAACAATGAGATTGAGAATCGTTTTGGAGAAAAAAAAAATTAATATTACTTAAAATTGTTAAAATCATATACCTAAAATCATTTTATACCTATTATAAATGATCATACATTAATTTGCAATAATGTGTCAAGGGACTTCACATATCCATAGTATTGTCGGTACCTTGTGTTTTTGTGCGGGGTGTCGTCTATTCGACAAAACGAATCCCCAAGCTGAGGACTGAGTCTCAACAGATCGCATCGTGGAAACTGCGCTACCGAGTACAACACCCTGCCAGGTACGAAAGTCGTTTACAAACGATTCAGAGTTCCGACATCGAATGAGAAATTATCGTCAGGGAACGTGGTCGGTCTTGTCCAGGACAAACCCTTCAATTTTTAACGGATATATACCAAAAGCACTAGTTCTACCTGTACTGAACTAGATGCCCGGAAAGGGTCATCAATATGACCGACCACTAGCGCCGGCTATCGGTCTAATGATCTACAGCGGAGTGTGGGTGTCCCGGTTTGTAAATGACATCCGGATTAAAGGATTGAGAAGGTATAGATGTGTTAGAAGACGTTATCTACACAATTTTACACAGATAAGGTGGAAACTACCCCTCCCTTTATTTTTCTATAAATAAGGACTTGTACAAGAAAAACTAATCAGTATTGACTTATTTCTGTTTTCATCACGAAACCGTGATGGAATCTGAGTAACAATGTAAAAAAGTTTATTATATTTGAAAATTTTAAATTTCGTTCGTGTGGTTTAACAAGGCAGGGATTAAAGTGGAGATGTGCGAATAAAAATTGTACAGCTAATCTCTACACCGATGAAAATGAGAAGACGGTCTTAGGTAAGCATACAGAAACCTAAAAAATTACTCCCTTGATAAACCGATTCTACGCTTGTCTACCAGACGTAGTTCTCATCATTACAAACAATCAGCACAGATCCCAAGAAAATCATCTTTAATTCAGAACAGAAATGAACAGAAGTTGCTTAGTTGATTATAAAGAGTAGAGCAGGTATGTACCTACTTATCAGTACCACCCGTAGAGGCAATTGGCGCAAGTCAACCCTGGGATTTTAGTTACCTGAGTTGGCTCCGGCGTAAAAGGACTATGACATTATTAAAATAATTATTATCAATCAGCGCATTCGGTCTATGCCCTTTTTAACACGGTTCGAGGGTTTTATGGCTTATCTACAATTTTGGTAGTTAGCAGGTACCCCGGGGAGGAGACAAATTTAAAAGGACTAAAAGTCCGATTTAAGCGCCATCTACGGGCGCCTGTTAGGTTTATTCAACGAGGGCCCCATCCTTAATGTTGTCATTTACTCAGAGACACATTTCTTCCGATGTTGAAGTGAGATAAAATTTTGTATGTTGGTTGTGAGATGTTGGAGTCTCGTGCAGAATAGTGGAACTAAAGTGTCTCGGTGTGAGTTGCGTTGTGAGATTACAGTGTCCTGTTGCTTTTAGGGACCAAGAGAAAACCCAATTAACCAAAGATTGTTTTCTGTGTTATTCGCGATTCAAGTTAAGATTCCCGCCACAAACATGGCCGCCAAAGGCGGATGGTAACATAACCTTACTTTTTGGTTACATCTTATTTTTACGTTAACAATAAAGTGACAAATGGAAGTCGACGCCAACGGGGTAATAACGATTGTTTCTGTGAAGGAATATTTACATCATCTTGCACTGTTACATTTTTCGTCGACCTCTCAGCTTGAGTATTGTAACGGACGTGGACCCGTGATGACTCATCGCTGTAGCGGCGTCATCAATTGCTGGACTGTACTGGAATTTACTACAACGTACTCGAGGTAGCATGACTCATCTTCTGGAATATCCGGTACGGATCGAGAGCGACATGAAAGATCTGGAGCCGAATAGAAATATTTAGTGGCCGGTATATTTATTAGAGGACGTTCGAGCGGGAGTCAGTCTAGTCTAGTCGTATCAGTGAAGTCTAGTTTAGTGGTGTCATCGAGTCTAGTCGCATCAGTCAGTCTAGTGAGTAAAAGTCGAAGTGGGTCGAGTCGGACAGTTGCTTTTATTTATCCGGAGTGCCGCGTTATGTGTAAATAAATAATACGAGACGTGCAGGTGAAGTCGTAAATTGTAAATAGTGTAAATAATGTAAATAGTGTATAATGTAAATTGTACATAATGTTTAAATAAATAATGGAACCCAGAAACGCTACAGTATGTTCTGTATTAAGCTGAAACTTGTTTATGTACATCTTGCCTACATATTTCCAGGAGCAAAAAACTCACTTGTTCATGTACATCTTCTTCAGCTATTTCCAACAGTGGCACATCATCTACCTGTTCTAGTACATCGGGGTGATTTATCTGTATTCGTCTTGGATTCCGCCATTTCCGCACAGAACAAATTGTTTCATGGCTTCTGCTTGACAAATTTAATGACGGTACTGCTGTCTTTTTCAGCACATTTCGTTTTCGCTCCACATCTAATAAAAACTAGTCACTTACAAGGGTTAACTTAAAAATTGGGAAACTTATTATCTGGAAGATCTGTGAATAAATCATCTGCTTTGAAATGCAGAGAGCAGACTCTCATGTATTGTGTGATTTTTTTATTTGATTTGATGGCTTTTTCCCAAGCTCTTCATCTGTCGATGACCTCTTGACTCCCGAATTTGTTGACGATCAAGTTTTTTTTTTGTTTGGCAGAGGAAAACTGTGAAAACTAAGGTCCCTTTTCTTACCGGCTTTTCAAAAGCAATTAAAAACAATAGTTTCGATTGTTTGATTTTAATCGAGGCATATTTAACACGGTATATAAACAATTAAACTCACCGGAACCGTTTAACTCAGTGCGCGCAATCCTGCACTATCCGCCTTTGGCCGTTTACAAACTCGCCACCAGAGGGCGGTCCGCCCTTAGCTGGAATCGCGAATTCCGTACGTTCAAACTGAATGTTGGCCTGGGTGACCACATCTTTACAATAGGGTCCAACGTCCCACATCTGTTCGTACCCGCAATAAAACTAAGTAATAGGTGGGTACCCCATTTATTCTAAACGTTGTTGGGCGTAACCTTTCCGCTTGGTGCGTAGTATTTATTGAATTAAGAAATTATGATAAATACAAAATAACAATATTTATGGTGGCGTAAAGAAATGTATTATAAAAAATATAATATATAATACTTTCCTCCCTAATACATACAGTATGATGATAGAGTTTGAAACAAAATTATTAATTTATTAATTATTAATTAAAACTTATAACAGACCACTTCGGTTTTTTTGGAAAAATAGCAAGTAAACAAGGCATTATTCAAACTTATTTGCAGATTATTTTGTCAAAAATTGTTTATAGTGCTAGGGCTGGTATGTGAGCCGACAATTAAAATCTATATAAATACAGTGTGGAAATTAAGTAAGGAATAAATTCAGTAACTCCGTTAGTATTTGCGCTAGAAATAAAACTTAAAAATAATAATAATAACCTTTATTTCCATATAGACAAATGGCACATTTGTATAGGAATTAGTCAAAGAAAAGGGGACAATACAACTAAACAATACAAAAATATGAGAACAATTACAAAGAACATGTGATAAAAAAAGAATTATACATACAATTTATCATATTATGTATATGTTACAGTCAAAGCGTACATTTCAGCAAATGTATACACTGACTAGTTAATGCATACATTAACGTTAGGTTTTAGTCAGTGTTAACTGAGTATAGAAATGGATACTTTTACTAGGTAATGTATGCATCAGCTAGGAAATGTAAGCATTTACTACAAGATGTTAGTAAAAGCTTCAATAAAGTAAACACCAGAAGTAGATTAAAAATATATTAACAAAAAACAATTCTATTACATAAAAAATAAAAGGAACAATAAAAAACAAAATATTATAAAAAAATATTGCGTAATAGTAACAAATAATGTAAATTGCGACCTCGTGTACATACTTTAATGTGCCATTTTTCGTCCAACTCTGAAAACAGCCATCCTGTTTTTTCAAAATGCAGCTTAATACTGAACGTGAGTCCCCTCTACCTCTATCAACTTCTGGAATCTAGATTCTTTTCTATTCATGGCAGTTTTGCTCTGTAGCAAACAAAGCTCACAAAATTCAGAGTCAGGTGAATTAGGCACTTCACAACTATTTTTATATTGCTCTTTTGTGGTATTTTTTCGATGCTCTCATATAACTGTATTTTCATTTCGTTTTTGTATATCGTGAATGAAATACTAAAAATAATTATATACCTGTTTAAAAAACAGTACAAACCTAAAATATATAACACATACTTTATATTCTGTCCAAAACTAGGTATATTAACTAGAACTATTATTATTATCAGACACCACAAATTTTTACGTTATGTTAGGGATTTCGTTTGTTTACACTTTAGCCACGTGAGATCCGTTAATGTATACATCAGCTAGTGAAAGCTTACATTTTGTTCTTTGTGAACGCATTTACTAATCAAATGAGTCAATGTATACATTGACTAGTCAGTGTATACATTAACGGAATGAACACTTTGACTGTAACATATACACATATTATGCTACATGATAAAACTCATCTGAGAAACTCATGTAGAAAAATTTATCTAATGAATACAACTTTAACTGTCTTTTAAAACTATTTAGTCCTACTGCATTTTTTATAGCTTCAGGTATATTATTGAAAATAATTGGTCCATAATTATTGGGCGACCTAAATGTCAAGTTGAGTTTGACCTGACGAACATAAATATTATTTTTATTCGTAGTGTTAACATTGTGCACATGTCTAGTAAGTGGAAAACTTTCCTTATTCCGGAAAATGTACACACAGATTTGAAGAATATATAACGAGGGTAATGTCAAGATTCCATACCCCTTGAAAATATTTCTACATGAATAAGTCCTATGAACACCAGACATGCAGCGTAATATTTTTTTTTGAGACCGAAACACTTTCCGTGGTGAGGCAGAGTTGCCCCACAGACAGACACCATATCGTAGTCTTGATTCAACGCTACTAAAGTACAGATTTTTCAACTGTTCTACATCTAATACACTTCTCAGATTTCTGAATAAGTACGCAACAGAAGCTAGTTTGTTGACAATACTACTGCAGTGTGTTTTCCAACTTAGACATTCATCAACTAACAACCCCAAAAACTTAACTTCATTAAAACTGTCACTTTTTACTAGCACATCACTTATTTCCAAAGTGATATTTTGACATAGCTTCTGTCTATTGTGAAACTGAAGGAGACAGGTCTTGGCTGCATTGCAGTATAATAGACGTCCATGAAAAAAATTAGAAATATCCAGAACAACCCGATCGCATTGGTGCAACATCTCGGCACGTGAATCTGAAGAAATTACAGGTGGAGACAAAGGTGGATATTTACCTATGGCTTTGAATGAATTTACGTAAATTAAAACTTGATTTTAAATGTAAAAATGGTTCTCATTATAATCTGTTAATAACAATACAACAAACTCCAAACGTTACTGACCACTTAGTACAGTTACCAATAAATTATTTTTAATTACCGTTTGAGTCGATATATATAGATATAACGCCTGTGTAAAAACACGGTCTATTTCATTCCAGCTTCACGGAAAAACCAGTGCCCTTGCAAAGTAGGGATATCAGGGATTTAGACGAAGTGTTTGCACAGGTGCAGTATGAATTGTAACTGAGAAAAAAAAAGTTAAATATTTCGTTTCTGGAAGGCTACAAATAATTCTGAGAAAAACGCATTTACCTATTACAGCGATGCTCTAACCAAATCTGTTCAAAATACCTAGTCCCATGAAGAAAGTGCACTGAATGCGTATGCCACTAAAATCATTTGAAATAATGGCTTAGATTGTGCAGGAGTGGGGAATGAAAATGACACGTTCATTCCAAAGTGCTCAAGTTTGCCGCCATGTATTGTGGTCCGTTTCCCAGTTAAAAAGGCAATAAAAAGTTTCAGCTTTTGGTTACGAGGTGGTGTCTTGCGGTCTATAGTTCACAATTCAGCAACGGGCCGGCGGCGGCGGTACTATTTAATCTCTGGACATTCAGAGCAAAAAATAGTATAAAAAAAGATTCTCATAAATCAGGACAAAAATACTCATTTAGACTCAAGAAGTTGAAAACCTGTGAAAAATAGTTACAAGTATCCGAAAAATATAAGCGATAACTCGTTCGATTCGGGATTTTATTCTGAGAAACACTTTTTTTTTGTTTGTTCGGCAAATAGAAATTGCAATTATTGTTATTAACAGAAAACTAAAAAAAAAATAAGGGGTTTAGTTTTTTAGCAATAACACAAAAACTATAAGTGATCGGAAAAAAAGATTCAAAAAGAGGAGGAAATTTCCAATGAAAAACTCCCAACTCCCGGAGTTCTATCTCTACTACATTATTAATGAACAACAAAATTTTTAATAAAAACATTTTTTTTTTTTTAATTATTTAAACATTAGAAATATAAAAAAAACGATTATAAACAATAAACATTGTTTTTAAAAATTTCTTTTTAAATCAATATTTCCTGGGTACAACAAAATGGGATTTTTTTTACATTTTAAACTAGTCAATTTGCCAATATGTATTAAAAAAAATCAAATACTATTTTTAGTAGAATTATTATAACACCTTTTTTATCTATTATGACACGCAAAAGCGTATTGTAATAGCCTCAGTACGAAAGCAAAGTAGAAAAAAATATGTTAAACATTTTTTGGATTTTTTTTTCAACTTTAAACATTTATTATAACAAAATAATTAACTTTTAAAAACTTTTTGAACATGAACTTCTTGAGTACATATACAGAGTGATTTCTTTGAAAACGATCCACCCTAAATATCTAGAAAACAAAAACGTTATGAGCAAAATGCCGAAACCGGTCAATTTTAGTTGTGAAGGGGACACTTAATAATTAGTGTAGTTTTAGACCAGCAGGTGCACCCCCTTGGCCGCGGCAGCAGCCCCCTCAAAAATCTTAAATGGAACAGAGTTTAAACAGGGTTAAAATAGTATATTATTATACAAGTTTCACAAGACGGTTGATTGTAGCACGAGTAGTTTAGGGCAACGACGAGCGCAGCAAGAAGTGCTCCAAAGGCACGAGTGCTACAATTTCGGCTTGTGAAACGCGTGTAATATACTATTTTTTCGAATTTGGCTTTACATATTTAATTAAGAAAAACTGAAAATTTGTGCTAAATTGATGACTTTGGGACTTTTGAATAACACGAGTGGTATTTCAGTATAATTGGTATTTCTGCTAAATGACGTTTCTGATTTGGAGGTTAGATTTGGAAACTTTTGATTATGCAGACACAAACTGTACCTCACGTTTGATTGCCATTTTTTCAATTCTTGTTTTTACCAATGTTTACATCTAATCATGTAACGAAACTCATTTACTTCTCTTTGGTTTATTTTCGTTCACATCTGGTTCACATGTCATAAGGCGCAATTAGTTGACATTTATAACGTCGTTGTCGTGGTCACATTGCAGAACAGTTGCAAAGTTGCAGGCAACATTAAGACAAGAAAAGTTACCAAAAGCAGAATTATAATTTAGATCATTATGATTCTGTTTTTGGTGTTATAATTTGCAAATTATGAAACCAAATTCGAAAAAGTTTATTTTTGCTACTTTGGTGTCACAAAGTGTTCATTGTGACACTAAAAGTAGTTGCAAAATGGAACTTATTATGCAACTGCTTTTGTTTTTTTTTATTTGATACGTATTACGTTGGTATTGAGCATTTCTAACCAACTCCTATCGAAGCCAAGCCAAGTGTTAACTTTTCAGATAAAAAACATAACCACCAACACAACCGGTGGGTACTAGCTAATTCTAAAAATTCCTAGAATATTTGAAAAGCAAAATTTTAACATTTTCATAAAACGAAGAGCTCCAAAGTAGAAAAAATACTATATTACACTCGTTTAACGAGGCATTGTGACATTCGTTCTATTAAGCTGAGCATTTATGGTTGACAAGAAAGGAGTACATAGTGGGTATCGCGAGGGGGGGGGGGTATTTAAAAATATGTATATTTAAAAGGAAATTCTTTCTGTAGACAAGTTATCTCTAAAATGATTTTTTCGGCTTCTGCCGATGATGTCTGCCGAAAAATTAAAGAAACAAAGGAAAAGGAGTACAGGTAGTTTATTCGAATACAAATGGAGTACATTTGCAGTACAACTATCTTACGGAGTATAGCTCATAAAAGTACAAGTACAAAACTCCCAAAAGGAGTACGTTTGGTCAGCTTAGTTCTATTGGGGCAAACCTACTTATGTCACAATGAAGCATCTTGTTAAACTCGTATAATAATATACTATTTTGAAAGGTCCATTTAACCTCTTTTTGGCGATGTAGTAGTTTTTTTATTTCTATGATTAGTTTTTGAGAAAACCGCTTGTTTTGTAGCACATCCCACGTTTATGTTTTTCCTGAGCAACATTGTTGTTAAGCGCCTATTGTTATTACAAGAGATGCTCGAAATGAGCACCGTTTTGAAATGTTTCTCGCGGAATTCGCCTGCATTCATCAACAATTCGTTGTGTGACTTCAAATGGCCCCAGAGAAAAAAATCTAAACTTGTCAAGTCTGGTGATCGTGCTTGCCACTCAATTGCATCACGTCTGCCAATCCAATGGTTCGGCAATCGCTTGTTACGCCAATTGCGAACGTTTAAGGCATAATGTGGTGGAGCTCCATCTTGTTGAAATTTCTTTTATAAATATGTTTAGCACATTTGTTTTGGGAGCATTAATAAAAATAATTTCAACTCTTTCAGCAACTGAGTTGACCATTTATTCATCCGAACGTATGCAGATTTACTTTAAAACTGAATAATTGTCAATGTCAATGAATAAGAAACAGTTTTTATTTCAGAAAATACTAGATTTTTCAGAAAAAGATTAACCTTTGTTAACTTTCAAATTTTGTCACAAAAGTGATGTTTTCTTAAAAACTAATCGTAGAAATAAAAAAGTACTACATCCCCAAAAAGAGATTAAACGAACCTTTCAAAAAATAAACTTTTTAACCCCCTGTTTCATTTAAGATCTTTGAGGGGGCTGCTGCCCCGGCCAAGGGGGTGCACCTGCAGGTCTAAAACTACACCAAGTGTTCCCCTTACAAACAAAATTGACCAGTTTCAGAATTTTGCACATAACGTTTTTGTTTTCTACATATTTAGGGTGGATGGTTTTAAAAAAAAATGTTGTCTTCATTGAAAGCGGAGGTTTTTAACTTATTGAAAAGTGAAGTAAAATCGATTTTTCCAACGGGTTCTCATTCCATCAAGTGTTAAGAACACACCATGATTTATTCAAATTTTTACTCTTTTCAGAGCCGGCGAGTGCATCCCGTTGTGGCTTCTCGGAGCCATATTTTCAGCGTTAAATTAAAATTATTAATAATGGAGATAGAACTCCGGCAGTGGGGAGTTTTTAATCAGAAATTTCCTCCTGTTTTTGAATTTTTTTCCGATTTTCGATTTTAACCATCAGTTATTGCCAAAAAACTAAACCCCTTATTTTTTTAGTTTTTTGTTAATAACAATTATTGTAATTTTTATTTGCGGAGCAAACAAAAATTAGTATATTTTATTACAAGGCCATAAAATGTCATTTTGCAAGTGCGAGCACAGTTTGTGGAGGCGAGCCGTAGCCGAGACTTCACAAGTGCAAGCACTTGCAAACAGTTTCGGGCCGTGTGATAAACGAAACTTTTTCGGCCGACAAAAGATTTTCATTGTTCACTTTTGTAGGGGGGCCTCATAACGCATGGGGGCCCTCGTGTCTCAAAGAGCCCCCTTGAGCCCCAATGTTTCAAGGACTCCACATGTCGAAAGCCTCCCCCCAAGTCTTAAAGGGCCCCCTTAGGCCCCCTTGGGCCCCCTGTTCAAGGGGGTTTTGTTATTGTCGTTATCCTATACCAAGCCCCCCCCCCCTGTAATTTTTCCGATGTTTTAATGGTAGTTATTCTGCTATTCGGGGCGGTGACAAATCCAACGAACATAAAAGCTTGCATTGAAAAATCTCTAGTTTCCATTTTCTAGCCTAGGCTGGCAAATATCGTTTTCAAGCCGATTTGGACGACTGGAAAATAACTAAATTTAGACGGAGGCCGAAAAAATAACTAAATTGAGACGGAGGCCGAAAAAAAGTTTTTCTCAGAATAAAATCCAGAATCGAATGGGCTATCGCTCATATTTTCGGATCCTTGCAACTATTTTTCGCAGGTTTTCTCAACTACTTGACTAGACTAAATCACTGTTTACACTGAAAATTTCTTTCAATAGTTAGTAATTAAGGTCTTGGCCCAGCATCATTTTTAAGTTTTCTTTTGTACTCCAGGAGAACTATTATCTTAGTTTGATAAGCCAATTGTTCTCCTAAATTAAAAAATATCGTCACAAAATATCTTCGCATTTTTCTGGATTTTATTGTAGACGTTAGATCATGATAGAATTTACTCCGCCGTCTCCAATAAAATTGATAAAAACGCGAAGATAATAATTATTTTATTTTGGAAATATTTTTGAATTGTGGAGCTAGAGTTGTTGAAATCACGAGAAAGGACCCACCGATGTCCTGTAAAAATTTCAAGTTTCAAGGTCTTGTACCAATCAAAAGTTAACATCAAGTGAAAAATACAACAGAATCCCTTTAGCGAATTAAAAAGAATTAGTGTATGTACCGGATCTAGAATGGATTTTTTTCTTCAAACGTAAAATAATTAAACCAGAAGAATGTTCTTAAATCCAGGTGGAGTAAATTTAAATTAAAATTTAAATAAGTCGAACTCCACAAACTTTAATAACAGTAAAATTACTAATGGAACATGTTTCGGCAGAACACTTCTGCCATCATCAGCCCTAATTTAACAAGAGATTAATGATACAATTGATGAATTACAAGAGGGGTTCTTAACCTTAAAGAATATAAAAAATTATGACGTTGACGTAATTTTGAATTAAATTTGACGTTTTCAAAGGGTTACATCATTTTTAAAAGATTTCGTAAAAACAACATTTTATAAAATGTAAAAATTAAAAATGGATCAAAGAGAATCTGGTAAGTTTGTTTGAGTGGTGAAAAATTAAAATAGTAAATTAATAATGGGATTATTGAAGTTATTCTGTTCATTTAAACAAGATCTGTTTTCCAGTTTCAAGGCTTTCCTTATTTCCAAAGTATCAAGAAAATATAATTTCCGGCCTTTATTGCATTTATGAATCAATTTGGAATTTGATGGTGAAAAATTATGTTTCGTTCTTAATATATGATTGGCGAAAGAAGAAGGTGTTGATGGTGGAGGTTCACAATCTGTGTTGTTATAGATGTGCCTGAAATGTTCTTTAATACGGTAAAATAATTAGGTCATAATTTGACTGAGGTGGCTGCGGAAAAATGCAACTTCTCCGCCGGCGATAGTTTTACTTTTCCTTTTCCCTCCATGGAGGGAAAAGTGGTGCTATGGAAACATTTACTTATATCCATTCCGTTTTTAATTATTATTAGTTGCGATTTGATCATGGACTATCGCGACCACATGGTCGATGATTTCCATTTCTCTTTAGCCATTGTGTTGAAATATGCTAGAAACACATTTTGTTCAAATTTATTTATATTCTTTGAATCGCACCACTTTTTAAAATGATCGTACGCGGCACAATATTTCTCGCTAGATTTTGTGGGTCCAAGAGAGGAGACTCAATTTCTGCCGACAAGCTCGGTTGCATTTCAAAAACTAACCGGTCACAACTAACCGCAACAATGAAGAATTTATATCTGTCAAAACGTTTTTGTATAACAATCGAAACTACTCGCATTAAACGCCTACTACATTTCTAGTATTGTATGCATAAATCAAACCCAGAGCTGAGTATCAAAAACACAAAATCATGGCAGCTTTATAAACATATTTTAAAGCGTTTGAAGAAAAAATAGCATATTTAATTTGGAGGAGAAGTGACATTTCATGGCTTGCCTTTTATTACCCGCCTCACTGCGTTCGGCGGGTAAACTCAGGCGCGCCATGAAAAGTCATACTTCTCCTCCGCATAAAATAATATACTATTACATATAAAAAAATCTGAAAATATTGGCTACAATTTGTATAAAACTTGTACAGAATAAAAAGTAATAACTCAGTCCATAATTATTTATTTTCCACTGGTAAATTTGAATAAATCGCCTATATGAATAACCTTGGTTGTAATTGGTATACATAATCGCGAGTCTACTGTATTTATTTTATTAAACGGACCATACACGATCAGATTTATTTGCAAATATATATGTTTGCAAATTGATTTGACCCTTTCAGCACAAACGTGCAAATTCTCTGCTCGTAAAAAGGAGCCCCATACAAAATTAACAACTTTTAATTTTATCAAATGTTTTTGCAAACACTAAAACAAATAACGCCAAACATACTCAAATATCACTTATTTGCAAACATATTTGACCGTGTATGGTTTCTATTTAACAAAACTGTTTTTATTTACTTTACTACATATTTATTTATTGGTTTTCTTTAATTATAAATTCTTTCAATAACCATCAATTTCGATGATCCACATCTGCCGCGGGCGTCCTTTGACTAGGCGGCCTTTTTTGTTTTTCTTCCGTCCACAATATTTCACAACATTTCGTTCTATAAAAAACATTTTTCTCAAAACAGCGCGCAGGTTGAAAAGGAACCTATCTGAGACCCATTTGAACTAGAGTACACTTTAAGATGTTTTGTTTAGTTCGCCCATTCGATAATAGGTATCAGCACTTCCTTAACCAATAACATGAGATAGAGTTACCGGCGAACATCTCTCTCCTTGACGGCACCCTTAAGCATTACCCCTTCTTCGTATACCAAATTCAGAGAAGAAAAACGTACAACATCAAATGATCACATCACATAACACATCTAAATCACATCACATCTAAATCACATCACACGCATCTCTGTGCGCTTAACATTTAGTTTTAATTAAGTTACAACATTTAATCAGCATGACGCGTGCTACAAGTAAAAGTGGCAGTAATGACGTTGTGGCAATATCTGTCAAACAACTTGAAGAGATTATAAAAAAAGCCGTGGACGAAGCCAATAAAACTTTGTGTAAAGAAATTTCTTTACTTAGGGAGGAAATTGCCAATATTAAACTAATAACGAGTGCTACTCGTACTACTACCGACAAAGTTATTACTCAGGACTTTGACAAGAAAGAAGATGAGAATGTTATAGGTAACAATGAGACATCGCGTAATATCAAAACGAACAGGTTGGTCAAAAAACCTGGTTGGTCAGTAAAGGTCAGAGACAGCGTAAACAAATCAATCACATAGTAGGGAAGAGTGAAACTAGTGTGACTGGAACAGCACTGAATTTTAGCGCGGTAGTCAAACAAGGATGGATCCATGTGGGCAAAGTTAAACTGGAAGCTGAGCGTCAGGATGTGCTCGACTTCTTGGAAGACAAATATCCAGAAAAAGAGTTCCAAGTGGACACGAGAAGAGGCACGAAGCAGGTCCTTTAAAGTGGGAGCTGATATGGACCTACTTAATGAACTCTACAAACCAGAAAATTGGCCCACGGGGGTGGTGATCAAGCGGTTTCGATTTTTTCGAAATGGGAAGTCGGAAAAACCCCAATCACAAGGACAACAATCAAAGTGAAAGAAAAATGAAGAATTCCAGTTCCTTATCCAGCACCAATCGATGCGGATCCAGTAACGTAATAACGGAAGTGGAAGAAGAAACGACTGAAAACAGCAACAGAGCAAGTACCGAAGCCGTTTTTAAAACAACTACTAGAATCATCTGCTTAAACACCAGGAGTTTCCGAAATAAGCGCAATCTACTTGATGTTTTCCTTGAGGAGTTTAGTCCGCATGTTTTATGTCTGACAGAACACTGGCTTTCCAGCTGTGAAATAAGTAGTTTTGCTCTTGATGACTATGTTGTTAATTCAGCCTTTTGTAGGGAAAACGGCAGGGGTGGCGGTGCTGCAATTATGAGTATTCCTGATTTGACCTCTAAGTCAGTAACGTTGAATTTTTCTCCTGTTGAGGGGCATTTTGAGTATAGTATATGCTCGTATGAAATAAATCATGTATTATTTAAGGTTATATGCTTATATCGACCACTTCATGGTGACTTGGGTATCTTAGCTGAAGGTATAGAAAACATTCTTGAGAAGGTGACGAGGCGGAAGTCGACACAACAATCCTTCACAATCTTTTGTGGTGATTTTAACATAAATTTTCAAATTGAAAATAGAGGACATCATGATATTGTAAATATTTTTAAGACATTCGGACTTTGCCCACACGTCAGCCAAGCCACACGTGTAAGTAGTAATACTCGCAGTACAATAGATAACATATTTAGTGATGTCTAATCGGGTATGTACAGATGCACTATCCTAGATCCATCGATTTCTGATCATTATGCTGTTTGTTTTGATATTGACCATGCTCCTAAAATTTATAAAGTCATAAAACAAAATAAGAGAACATTTAGTAAAAGTTCTATGGAATCCTTTGTCGACTCGTTAAAGAATGAATCTTGGTTAACGCGATGCTCGAGTGCTTCTTAAATATCTTCCTTTACAATTTTGATCTTTATTTCCCGGTAAAACAAAAGACCATTAATTTAAAAAATAAAAAAAATATGGGTGAGTGCTGAAGTTAAATGCTGGTCTCAAAATATTAGAGATTTACACCACCTGGCAGTTAACACTAAGAGTCTGAAACTTCTTGATAACTATAAGGTAGAAAAAAAAACGGTTTAAAAAATTAATCAAGGCACAACGGAAGATGCAAAATGTAAAATAAAAAATGCCTACAATAAAACAAAAGAGACTTTCAGAATCTTTAATAGTCTAAAATCACACTCGCCCTCAACCAGATCTGACCTAGTAATAAAAAAAGGCGATACCTTAATCGAGAACCCAAAAATAGTAGCTGAAGAATTTAACAAGCACTTTCAAAACTCAGTCAAAACTTGCATTGAAAGCCTAGCAACTTCTAGAGGTAGACATACTATTAGTAAACATGCTTGCGATAAAACAATATTTATGTATCCAACCGACACCGTGGAGATAACAAACGTCATTAATCAATTAAAGAACTGCAGTTCACCCGGTTTAGATCACATACCCTCCACTGTTGTAAAGTCTGCTGCCCCCTACACTTCCAAACCACTTGCCGAAATGATAAACAAATCCTTCGAGAGCGCAATATTCCCTGACAAATTAAAAATAGCCAAAATAATTCCAGTACACAAAAAAGGTAGCAAACTTGACGTTAATAATTATCGACCGATAGCTTTATTCTCTGTTTTCTCGAAGATTTTTGAAAAAATTATATATAAAAGAATATCTGAGCATATTATAAGGAACAACATCTTGCGTGACAATCAGCATGGTTTCGTCAGAGGGAGGTCGACTGAAACTGGGTTGTTTGATTCAATCAGCAGCATAGTAGAAGCTTTGGACCAAAAATTAGGTGTTATAGGTCTCTATTTCGACTTATCAAAAGCATTTGATATATTAAATCATGATATCTTAATTGGGAAACTAGAGACTTATCGCATCAGAGGAAGAGGTGCTGCTCTAATTAGATCTTATCTGGAAGATCGAGTACATGTGGTAGCAACCAAATCAGTTCAAAACAACACGCAGCAAGAGTATTTCTCTGAAACTTCAATTATAAATAGTGGTGTTCCCCAGGGCTCAATTCTAGGGCCACTACTGTTCCTACTATATGTGAACGATCTTTCAGAACATGTTGGGGTGCATGGTGCAATAGTAACGCAGTATGCTGACGACACATCTTGTATAGTTAAAGCTAGGAACACCTCGGAATTAAGTACAAAATCAATGAATGTAGTCGAGAACATGACGAGTTGGTGTCTGAACAATCAGCTGAGCATTAATACAGACAAAACTGCGGTCATATTTTTTAGAAAGCATGAGTCAATATCTATCAGAGATGAACATAACAAAACGATTCCAAATAGTGAATCTGTTAAGATGCTTGGCATTGTGATAGACAGTAACTTGGACTGGGCACTTCACGTTACTGAACTAAACAAAACCATAAGTTCTGCGATATAGGTACGTCATTAGAAACATCAGACACAGTTTCCGCCGATGATATACGCATATTCTATCTAGCCTATGTGCAACCAGTGCTATCCTATGGGATTATGTTTTGGTACTCATCATTGATGGGTAACAGAATATTCCTAGCCCAGAAGCGCTGTATTAGAACTATGCTGAGTCTTACTGCTTGTACATCATGCAGACCTCATTTCAAAAAACTAGGACTACTAATAATTCCATCGTTATATATATACAAACTTATATTATTTGCAAGGAGTAACTCAAGACTGTTTACGACAAATGCAGGTGGTTATAACAACAGGGACATGCAAACGAGGCAATGCCTTCAGCTAAGAATCCCTCAACATTCCACGTCCTCATTTCAAAGAGGGTCGTTTTACAATGCTGTAAAAGCCTATAACGCCCTTCCAGACTCTATCAGGAATATTCATAACAACTTAAAATTCAAAGCAGCACTAAAATCCCTACTAATTAACTCAACGTACTATGAGTTTAAAGAATTTACTTCTTAACGTGTATGTGTATGTCTTAACGTGTACGTGTATTTATGTCAACATTATCTGTATTGTGTTACATTTTACTTTATATTACAAATTTTATTTTTTCTGGACGTAGCCAATGTCATGTTTATTTGATTTTCTGGCAATAAACTTATTATTATTATTATTAAATATCTTGCTAAATTCTCTAGTTACTGAACAATCACTGCGGGCTCTATTTATATTTAAAGACAACTAACACGGAACGTTTATCTCTAATTGTTTTTTAGTTGATAAAGTTAACTATGGAACTATGTATACAGGCTGTCCCATTTAAAACTCCCCAGTCGAGATTTCTCCGAATTGATTATTGTGATTGAAAAATCCTCGAACAGGTCGATTTTGTTTACCAGGGGCACATCTTCTCAGGTTCCTTTCAAGTTCCGGCATTTCGCCCTCTTCGCGAGGGGGCGTTAGCCCCAAAATTTTAAATGGGACTATGGGTCGAGTAATGCCTCATTTGGAAGGTATTGAAGGCCTCTTTACAACTAACCACTTACTTTTCAATATCTTGCAGTTTTGACCGTAAAAACCATAATTTTTAATTTTCAAGATAATGCACATTTTCACATGCTATGTCCTACAGAAACCACAAAGACCAACATGTAATTTTGAAATTGAATTTATTGAAATTTTTAGGTCATTAGGTTGTTGATTTTGATTGCTAAATAGCGCGAAGGAGTTAAAACTGAATGTAGAGTATGCTACACGATATTTTTCAAAAAAATGATCTAATTAACGTAATAAATGTTGGATATGGCCACCATTCATTTCCATGCCAAAATACAGACGATTTTCAAAACTGTTCGTGATGCTACAATTTTAATAAGCCTAATTTCAGCAATAACATGTTTGTCTTTGTGGTTGCTGTGGAACACAGCATCAGAAGATGTGGATTATCTTGAAAATAGAAAATTGTCGTTTTTTTGCGGTCAAATCACCAAAAGATTGCAAAGTAAGTGGTTAGTCGTAAAGAGGTGTCCAATACCTTTCAAATGAGGTATCACTCGACCCATAGTGCCATTTAAAATTTTGGGGCTAACAGCCCCCTCGCGAAAAGGGCGAAATGCCGGAACTTGAAAGGAACCTGAGGAGATGTGCCCCTGGTGAACAAAATCGACCTGTTCGAGGATTTTTCAATCACAATAATCAAATCGGAGAAATCTGGACTGGGGAGTTTTAAATGGGACAGCCTGTATAAGTTTTCAAGGAATGACACTTGTTAAATGTGGGGTGACTGTATAGTTGTCCTGAACGTTAATGATGTTCAATTCGCTCACCGGCTGCAATAACGACACAACTCAGAAAAACCTTTTTCGAGATAATTGAAGAAATATATTTTTAAAAAAAGTTTCATTCATATTTTAGTTGTAAGACTACAATAGACATTGTGTTTTTTACACCAAAATATTAGAAATTTTATCTAAAATCATAGAACAAAGAAATAATCAAAATAATTTTTTTTAAAGGGCGGAAATTTGAGCCCTTTTTGAAATGTGCCATTATTGCTTCAACACAACGAATCGTTTTTGAAATGTTTGCCAATGAAAAAACGCAGTTTTAAACAGAATCGCTAAAGAAATAGTCCAATATTTTAATAAATCTTTTAATGAACGGTTGATTAAAATCTTAACCTAAGATTGCTAATTAATTAACTTCATTAGCAAAAATCATAAAAATTTATTGGAAATTCTTAACAGAAAACAAAACAAAAATAAATTTAAGCTAAAATTAATTTTCATTGTCATTAGCTCCCACTCGCAAGCTATTATAAAAATGACTATGAGCTTTAACAATGGCGTTAGATTTAAGTAACATCATTAGATCAGTATGTTTCTTCTTAGGAATAGGTAGCTACTGCTGATAGGCACTCTGCAACTGAATCCCTTGAATAGGTTGCAACGAAGTTCTTGTTCTCTTGTCTCTAACCTTAACTGACTTGTAATCAACATCATCGTAAGACATTTTATAATAGAACAAGTCCAAATGCTGCTTCTCTACTCGAAATATTGCAACATCACTAAATTTAATTGTGTCACCTTCGACATTCTTGACGAAATTGACACAAGTTTGTGCTGTCAAATTTTTAAGGTCCATAAAATCCCCGTGAGTCATTTCAATGACATTGAATGGTGTCCCAGTTTTTCTAGCTGTTCTGACAAGTGTAACGTATTGTGCTGGAGTGTAAATAGGACCGGATTTCAACGATCTCTTAATATTTTTTTCGATCAGAGAATGAACGTTATCACCCTCATTTTGCGTGTGTCCTGTTACTAAGTACTTGTGCGTTATTGATTTGATTTTATAGTTCGCCACAGCATACAAAAAGGCGCTTATAACAAATTTGTTTTTTTGTTGTCCCCCACAATTATCTGAGTAAAAGACGATTTCCAAGTCTTCAGAATTAACAGTATCAGCCTTATCTTTTAAAAATTGAAGCAGGCATGATCCTATTTCATTCGCCCCTCTGTGACCTTCGCCTTCGTGCCACATGTAACAATTAACAGGGCCGAGCCCTTTTGTCAAAATGTTGCAAACCGTGAAATTGTATGTTGAAAGTTTCGACTTATAATAAAATGAGGATACATCTCCTCTTGGAGTTGATAGGGTTGCTTGTAAGTCGAAGCATGCAACCTGATAGGTCGGACATATCTTTTGCTTGTCCTTTTCCTTTTCCTCTCTACTTAATCTCTTCTCTTTCATGTGGAAATCAAATTTATCTTGTATTTCTCGTTTCTCCTGTTCATTTGAATTTTCATAACAAACGCAAGTTTGACATTGATCTTTCTTAGGGGTGAAAAAAGCAATGTTAAATTCATAGTTAAAAATATGTCTATACAGTGTAATAGTTGCATATTGCTTTCTCCCCCTTTCGCACTCAGTCTTGTAGTCTCTATATAACTGGGCAATAGTTTTGCTCCCTTCAATATATACTTTCGTACTATACGCACGAGTGTAATGGCTTTCAATAGCTGGTATTGATGAAATATGTGCACGGACTCCCATTTTGATTTCTTCTGGTACATTTTTATGCATATTGTGTGTCCCCCTTCGATCTGTGATATCACCTTCCCTGGATTTACTAATTACGGTTCGTAAGCAACGATTAGTGATGGCCAGAGTAGAGGTGAAAAAATATTTGCACACTCTGATCTTTTGATCTTCTTTAAAAAAATAAAACGCATTGTTCTTTATTCGTGTACTTTCTTCTCTAGTGCATCTATATTTTGGCGAAACTTCTTGCATGCACGTAACAATGTAGGTACGTTGCTTTGCAATGTCTCCCATTGTCCAGTATCTTGAAAAAATGGCCAATCTCTCTTCTTGTGAAAATTTTGTGTTACATTTTAATCTGCATTTGTCACCGCAGGGGGGCTTAATTCGTTTTTCTGGGACATTTATTCCTTTCTTTTGCGTTTTATAGGATTTTCCTTGATTCCTCAACATTTTGGCTGAAGTTCTTTTCCATTTCAAAGGATTTGCTTTTCTTTTCCTGGTTTTTTTCTGCTCTTGGTCCTGTCCTTCAGTCACAGGATCTCGATTTACATTTTCTGACGAATTCCGCAAAGTAGGGCTGGTACTGGAGTCCGAGCTGGAACTTGAAGAACTTGATGATGAATCACTTGAATAGTTAGGATCTCGGTGAGAGTCATCAGAAGAAAAAGGATCTGGTTCCGAATCAGATGATGAGGATGAAGGACTTGACGATGAAACCACTGGTTCTTCCTACAAGTGGCTTTCAATTTGAGTTCCATTGTCAGGAGCCGCCCCATTAGGACTTAGGTTCGAACCTAAGTGGTTTTCAAGTCCAAGTTCTTCCTTGTTTTGAGTTTGGTTGAACTCTTGAGCAGTTGGAGTCCCCAAATTATTATCCCCATGCGAATTTTGTTCGTTAAGTTCTTTCGAAGTACTCACAGAACGTTCTTCCTCCACTGAGCTGGTAGTTGCTTGTAATCTTAAGTCAATAAACAATAAACAGCATGAGTACAACCATAAAAGTAGTTCTGAAATAGAAATAATTACCTTATTCCTAGAAGAGAAAGCATTTTTTCCCCTCGGCTTTGTTTAGTGTTGTTCATTATTAAAAATTGTGCTTCTAGTTCAAAAATGATGAAAATTCGCGGTAAAACCTAATGGCACAACTCAAAATTTAGTCGACTCATCGTATAAAACTGGAAAAATACCACGGACACAACTAAAAAACACTATACAGGAAATAGTCAATACCGGTACAAGTCAAAATGTGCCGGTTCCGCAGTAGTAAATTTGGAGAATTGTTAATAAAGTCCCGACACAACTACAAAATCATTGCACACAATAATCAAAACCGGCACAACTCGAAATGTGCCACTGTTGCCCCAAAGAAAATCGTAAATAACATAGCACTGTCTCGACTTCCGTCATCAACTGCTAATTGTGCCGGTCTTGCTTCCACTTTTGTAACTAAAATCTCCAAAAGCAATAACGACACCAGCGCCATCTAACAAAATTGGTGTGAACAAATTTTGAGCCAGTATTGCACGAACGTAGAGCTATATTTTCTGAGCATATTTTGGTGAAAACCTCAATTTTTGGTTTTTTGAGTTGTGCCGTTATTGCAGCCGGTGAGCGAATTAATATTATAGCAGAATTTTGGGGATAATAGTAATTAATATTGGGAGAGCAATTCAGGTTTGATTCTAGCTGGATATCTTTTATTAGGATTCGCAGTCACACATTTACTACTTTAGGAACGAAAAGACTTTTTATGAACAATGTTTTACTTTAGTATGTCCATTAAACATAAGGAAACAACCAAACTGACAATTATTTAAATTAACAATGAATTTTCGTGCACACATAACATTACATAATTACACACACACCTAGGTGTACGGCATCTTCGACAATAACTGGAGTTTTACCAAAAACTACTTTTTTAATGATACATGTTCCAACACCCGGTATGCCTGTTCCAAGAGTACCAACGAATCCTATAGCTGGTAGACCAACATCTACACCAAATTTGCCTGTTTTTACACCGAAAGCGCCGATTTTCTTTCCCATGTCAAGTATGTCGTCAGCCTGTCCGATTTTATTTAACTCACCAGGAAGGTTAGCTACAGCCTCGTTAAGATCACCGGTGATCTTCTTTAAGTCTTTAACAGGTTTGCCAATAGTGGGCTCTCCCAAGCATTCTACAGAAATCTGCACGAGTTCTTTAACAAACTCCGGTGTAAGTTCAGTGTTAATACAATCTCTAGTTTTATTATGAGTTTTTCTCAAAACTTCGCCTCCCAAGAATGTAGGCCAATAACCAAACACGAAACCGATCACGTTTTGAGGAACAACAACTCCAGTATCGACTATAATTTGAACAATGTTTCCTAGTGCTTCGGAGGCTACTTGACCGAACTGAAAGAGGCAGTTTTGCAGACTGAGTACAGCATCGTCAAGCGCTTTGGTGCTTTCTTCAACTATGGCATAAAGACCTCCACTTAGTGAGGTAATACCACTAGTTTTAGCTTTGGAACCGGAACTGCCGCCGCCACTGCCAGAGCTAGAGGTGTCGATGCCGCCGGTACCACTATTGCCACCACTGCCACTGGATTGGGCCCAGGTCACCTCAGGATTACCACTGAACAGAAACTACACTAACAGTTTTGAAAACCAATTTTAAGAAAAAGTGATTTATTACTTACCAAAGCTAAGAACAGAAATTTGAGAATAGCCATTGTTGGTAATATTATTCAGACTGACGGTTGTGCTTGTGGTGTTGGGTTTTATAAGTTGATTTTTTTGTTATGAGAAACGTCATCGATGGTCGATGGTTGGCGCGTGGGCTATTATTGATAATGGATAAGTAACAGGGCGTAAAAATTAATGATAAGGAATCATTAGTATATTTCGTCGAATTAGAGCACATGGCTTTTAACCTGCGCACGTGCAAGGCCATATCAATAGAAACTTCTGATCCTTTATCTATAGTGAATTTCTATTGTATAGTAAAATAATACTCTATGGGTCATACAGGCTCACTCACGAGTGTTCACGAGTCCAACACTGGCGAGATGCAACCCAACATACATATACATCATCTGAAAATCTGGTTTCCTGAAAATTTCCTACGTGAAAACTGTACAGACAAAGAAATGCATCTAGTGAAGAAAAAGAAGTGGCGTGGTTGTGCTGCAAGCTGTCCAGGATGATCCAGAAATTAGCCATAATTGAGCAGTTAATATCAGTCAAGCATCAGTTTCTAGAATGTTGAGAGCAAGCAAATTCCATTCTTATCACATCACTCATCATCACAAAATATAAAATTCATTATCAGAGAAATTGTTTTATTTTTTATTTATAACATTTTAAATTTTTAAATTTTCAATTTAAAGGACAATTTTTTTTTAATATCATTTTAAATTTACCAGTTTCAATTTTTCCTATACCTACGACACTGCTCTTCTGACGTCACGATCACTGAAAGAGATAAAATTTTGTCGGCTACTCCTTCGCTGCTTAAAAGACGCGCATGCGTCACATTTATATTTCAATGAAGCATAAAATGATTAACACTCATCTTTATATATATAAAATTCTGGTGTGCGTGTGTTCGTAATTCTTCTCATCCTAAACAGCTTGACAGATTTGGCTATTTTTTTTTTTAATAATATAGCACAGATTGAGAACGGCTCGACCGACTCGGTAATTTTTTTTTAGAATATTTAAATATAAATTTGGACTATAAATAAGGTTTTTACGGAAATAAAAATTGGAAAAATTGACCGGAAAATTGGAAAATCCATGAAAATCACTGCTTTTTTTATGGGATATTTGTATGAACTCGAGACCATAACTCGCCATTCGAACGATGTATATCCGTAATTCTTTTTATGTTTTGTTCGTTATGATCCTGGAATGGATGTCGGAAAGACGCATTCTAGCCTAAATAAAAATATTTTTCTTTACATTTGTGTTTTCGCGATCTGTCCGAAACAGATTTATTGAAATTTGGACAGGACAACGTCTGTTCGGGTCAGCTAGTGATGAATAATTTTAATATAATAATAATATGTATTTTAGAAATATACATTTTAATTTTTATTTTTTATTTTAAAGTTTCTCCAAGAATGTTGAAAGATAATATGATAGTCAACTTCCATTATTTCATCAGATGAAACGATGTTCCAACCAATTATTTTCAAGGGTACCTAATATAATAAGTGGTACGCTTATTATGTATTTTTTTTAATGCCAACAAAGTTCAAATTGTGTTTTCCATAATTGTTCTTTTTCTTAAAATATAAAATTAAAACCAAATGATGTTCTAATTAGTATACTAGGCGAAAATTTGACGCTAGTGCAAATTATTGATAATTGCAGTAGTGCAGTATTATCGCTGAACTTATTATTATCGTTATTATAATTATATAATTTATTAATTTAATTAATTATATATTATTATAACAATATTGCAGCTTTTTGGTTGGCTTAATTTTTTTGAAGGAAATAGTTTCAACGATTTGGTAACTATATCAAAATACTGTGAAGTTATAAACATGTATGAGCATTTGTACGTCAAGCAAGAAACATTGTAAGAACAATTTCTGACTTTTTTTTTAAGTCTATAAAAGCAAACTGTTGAATCATTTTCACGAAACTCCATTCTACACATTGGCGCAGTTTGCTCATTTGATTATTATTAAATTGTTATTGCTGTGGAGTTAAATGGGTATTAGAAAAGGACCTAATAAGTCGTTGCCTTAGAGGACAGTATTCTCTCAACTGCTCCATCATAATTATTATGTGTATCCCTTAATATGAAAGCATCAAGGTGTTGCAATGCGTATGGTTTATTCAGATGGAAAATAATTCCATTAGGCAAGGTGATAGATTGAAACTTCAAACAATTAAATCGTTTGTGTCCATTGTAAACTTCGCTCTGTAAATGTGTTGGTCTACAAATCGGTCGAGCAGTTCCATCAATAAACTCAAAACAATTCTCTAGTGGCGACCCTTTTGTACGCATAAGTACAGAAAACTCTTGAAGCAGAGGTTGTGTTAGCCATTTATTTTCTCCAATATGTAATAATAATTTGGCCCAGCGACTATACATAAAACGGCATACGTGTTTTAATAGCTTGCTTAAAGAAGAAATCCAATAGGACTTTGTAGATCTTTTAGTCTATTAGGATACGCAAAACGCTTCAGAAGCAGGCAAAACCTTCAAAGACGCAACATGTATCACAGCATTAGGTTTACCGTCGATAAAATTGTATGACGATCTGACTTTTCCAAATGCATTGGCGTTCTTAAAACAGCATGCAGTTCTATTATCAAATCTGAATTGGTGTCGAAAGTTTGATACCCATATTAATGGGCTTGACTAAAAATACATCTCATCTGCCATACTGTGGCGACGACCATTTTGAAAGTATTACAATATTGAGTATTGGTTATTGTATTATCACCGGAACTAAAGGCGTATATAAAATTTCAGCTCTATCGGATGTCAAGAAGTGGTTCTTTTAACAATGTTCCGGTCGTCTGAAATGGTTGCAAATTTAGGTTTAATATTATTTTAGCATTTTTAAACTTGTGTCAAAGTATCAAAACTTTTGCTATTTTTGGGTCAAAATTTACTTTGAAATGCTTGAATGACTGGCTTATAAGCTATCGCTTATGCTTCGGTACTGCTAAAAAGTTACAATGTTCCGCCACTGTTTCTTAATTTCAGGGTACTACAGTTTGCCAGAAAACGTCGTAACTTAGAAAAATCTAAAAAAAACAAATACGTATTTGACTAATTTGAATAATAAAACTTTATAGATTACTTAAAGTTATAATAATAATATAACGAAAACCTGTACGGTACTGTAATAGTATATTATTTATCTAGAACGAGAAGTGAAGTTTAAAGTACGAGCAAGTTGTTTACGGCCGAGGCGCCTAGCCGAGGCCGGAATTACTTGTGAGTACCTTTAAAAACACTTCTTCGTTCGAGGTAAATACAACGTTTTATTTCATACTGCAAGTCTAATGAACTAAGTCAAAATAAAAAGAAATGTTGTGTGTTTATCTCGCACAAATTATTCGTAATAATTAAATATGCGGGAACTAACATTCTCATAGTAACAAACGTTTGTCAAAAATGACAACGAAAAAACTGGGTCACGGTGAATGGTTTTGGATAATATGTTATTCGATTATTCCGTTTAAAATGGAGAAAATTGAGGTGCCTCAAGACATTGTAGATGAAGCAGATCACGTGAAGAACAATTTGATGCCACAAAAATGTCGGGAACAATGTAAGAAAAGATTGACGTATAATTTTAAAGTACTAGGACTTTAAAATTTTTCTTTAAAGTACTAGGACGTTAATGTTCCACTTTTGGTATCAAAAATAATCCGAAAAATGTCACTTTAGATACAAGTATGAAATAAAAGTCTTTGGAGCAAACTCTCTATTGAAGTAACTACCTGGTAATTAATGTCTACGTGCGCTCGCGAAATATTCAGGTATTTGGCGTGCACTTGGGATATAATAGTTCAATATTTTCAGTAGGTACTATTACGTATACTTTCCCTGCTTTAATCCAGGCAACAATTAGATTGGGGTAGATCAGAGGAAATAGCTCCAGGGAAAATTCATACACTTTATTTTCTAATAAGTAAGGAATTATACAATTAACTTAACCTAAGACTTCGGGGTTCAGCAGGAGTTGGCCTCACTAGCCCTTTATGCGCTACAGGTGCAAGGGTCTAACAATTTATCTGTTAAATACTGAAGGTAAAAATTAGCTAAAGAACTCGCTTTTTAAAAACAGTCCAGAAGTTCACTTATCTTACTAGGTCTGTTCCGGTGAGGTGTGTTGGATTCTCTACGGCGGGTTCTCTGGAACTAGCGGCTACGATTTTTGTCTAACGGGTGTCGTCGGCTGTCTGCTCGGATTTCAGGAATCGAGTGGGTCTGGAATTTGGCACCACAACAACCCGGATGGAAGGTTTTTGAAGTGATTCCTACTATGACTGAAAGAAATTGTAAGTGTCGGCGTCGAGAACAAAATGGCCGGTACCACCTAATCACCACGTGTTCCAGCACGGAGTCAATTTAATCCGTCTCACGACGATACTTCCTACGGGACAATACTCTTCCCGAGAAATTAACGGTTGGAAGTCAGATTTATTCGACCCTTGTCGAAATTGCAAAACCACTTTGCCTTTACTCTAACGACCAACTTTGACCGGTGAAAAGAATTCGCATGTGATACGTTTGGCTGATCGAACGGAAAAGGATGAAAACGATAAGTTTTTTTGAAACGTTCTCGAACGCGGTGACAGCGCTGCGATGGCTTAAAAATTAATTATTTTTAGCAGTGGCGTCGCGTTTAGGGTGATGTTCCGGTCACGCAGGGTCAAAGTTGCAACCGAAAATCGGGTTGTAACAGTACCTAATTATTTTCATGTTGTTGTTATTTAAATTTTAGTTCATCTTGTTGTGTGTCATGTTCTAGCTTTTGTTTTTCAGTCATAAAAACAAGCAGCTTACGATTAACATCGTTCCTGATTTTTTTTAATGTTTCCGACAGGGGAAAGCTTGCATTGTTATGCAAATTTTGCGAAACATCTACGTTATTATGTTGCTCTATGACTCTATGATATCAATAGTTTCTTCTATAACCTGTTCCGACTCTCTCCAGTTTCATCCTCAATTAGTACTATATCCTCCAACGGATCTTCAATGTGTGACAACGCTGCTGTACGGATCTCTTTTGCAGCTGCTGCATCTGCGTTGTGGACAGACAACCACCTTTTGAGCTTTTTTTCATTATCTGCCCTAATAATATTTTCACCCCAGACAGTTTGCAGCCGCTCCTTGCCACTTTCTGTAGCCTCTTCTGCAAGTAATTTGCGACATTTCGCTACCTGGTCCAGCAATAATGCTCCCGTAGCATGCGGACAGTACAACTTTCCAATCTACAATAAGACTGCTATAAACCTTGACTATCCATTACTTCAGAGTGATCTGCGTACCTTAGATTGTCGTGTAAAAGGTCTGCATGCAACTGTTCCCACATTCGTTTTCAGAGATGTTCAGAGATCGGCGATTGTTCACATACAACAATTCATGTAACGCTCTTATACGTTCAGCATCTGAAAACCGAAATCTTTTTGTCTTACTGCCGTGGTCGCTGCACGCAATGGTGTCTTGCTCCCATTAACTCTGAGAACACATTTTGATGCTTTTTTCTGGTTTTCATCTTCACTGTTGTTGCTGCACAAAATGTTTGAGGTTATAATTTGTGTCATGTGTGTGGTAAATCTGTGTCTATATACACTCTACAAACCGAAGTTAGTAGCGAATACCACAATTTGTAACGTTCCGTTTTCTGATTGGTTGACGCTATTTTATAACGTAACGTTTGGGTTTGGGTTCTACTCTCCAGCGCAATAAGCTAATAACGTTATCACCCCGTATGCAACGTTATTTTCTGGCTTCACGTCTTTTACAGTAACATATAGTCCAGTAAATCTTGTTTTTTCCTAGGAAAAAAATCCGGATTTTTTTTCTCAACGGTTCTATATGTTCTTTGGGTCGCTGAATCCGAATTTGAGGTTTGCCCCCTCGCCAGAGGTGAGCTAACTTCAGGAAATGCAAGAAACTTCAAAAATTTCGGACTATTTCCAGTTTTTTGCTTATAACTCGAAACAGAGGCGTTTTTACGAAAAAACCACTATAAACAAAATTAAAGTAGACAAAATTTCCTACAAGAATGTGGTATTATGTTTGTTTCTATCGTTAATGGAACGGCCGCTAGAGCGCTCTGAATATAGACCACTTTTTCGCTCTTTGTGGAAAATGTGGAAAACAGGATTACGTTTCTTTGCTGTCTTTTTCATTTGTTTGGTTCCATATCTGGGGAAACTTCCTCACCACACAAAAAGCAATGCGTTCTGAATGAAAACTGAATGGTATTTGAACGTAATAAAGGCGCAGTACCATCCTCTTTACTCCTCTTAATATAAGCAGCAATCGACTTTTGTTTGGTGTACTGCTTTCTACATTTTTCGTGGACCTCAAGCTCTGTGCTCCATTTGAATAAAACTTGGTTTCCATCGTTACCTCTTTTACTAAACTCAATGAAAGACTGCAACGCCTTTTGTTTAATACAGTCCTCTCTGATCCATCTAACAAGGATCCTTCACAAATGAAGCATTTTTGAGACATGTTACGCACCTAAAACTCAAACATTCACGTAAATATTCAACTGAAGGAAAGTTTCCTTTCGTCGACTAACTGACAAAACGAAAAAGTGGTCTATATTCAGAACGCTCTAGCGACCGTCCCGTTAAAGACAGAAACAAATCTAATACCATATTCTGGTAGGAAATTTTATCTACTTTAATTTTGAGTATAGTAGTCTTTTAGCTAGAACGCCTCGTTTTCGAGTTATAAGCAAAAAACTGGAAACAGTAAGAAATTTTTAATGTTTCTTGCATTTCCTGAAGTTAGCTCACCTCTGGCGAGGAGGCAAACCTCAAATTCGGATTCAGCGACCAAAAAAAATATATAGAACCGTTGAGAAAAAAACTTCCGGAATTTTTTCCTCGAAACGGGCTTATCGAACCTAGATTTACTGGACTAGTATATAAGCGCAGCATCTGGTCATTTTTACCCCATTGTTTCAGATTTCCTATTTATAATCTTTATTGGTGTAAAAGCTTTTTTCTGACCTTTTCTCCTGGCTTTATTTTTTAATCGCTTTCTTATCGAAGAAACATCCTGAAGGTTAAATAAATACCGATAGTTTACCTTCATTTCTGATAATAGTAATGGTAGAATAGAAACTACCGTTTGTTTTCGTTAAAGTCCACGTGTTCCCAAATAATTTATAATGTTGTTTTTGTTTTTTTACAAGCTATAGAAGCAACAACAAAGTTGTTACCATAATTCCTAGCATAAGAACGCACAAACCGCTGTTTAAAAAGCTGTACATACAGGCTGTTTAAAAATTACCGCACCAAACTAATGGTACAGTCATCAGAAGCAAACAGTACGCAATAGAAAATATTTAAAAAAAATTGGTGTTAAATTCACATGAGGCTGAAGGTTCCCGCATTTAAAGTGGAACTAATTGGTCAATTCTAAAAATAAAAACATCATTGGACCAAGTAAATATGTGTATTTCACGCTATAGTAAAACATTAAAAAAAAAAATTCAAAAAACTGTTTTGGTTTTTTGCTTAACTTTGCATTTTTTTTTTAAATCTGAGGTATACATTTTTATGTCCTGTAAATATCAAAAAGTTTTGTGTATTCAGAATTTTAATATCACAAATGGTGCCGGCGCAAAACGATTTTGAAAATTTTCCTTTGTTGTTTACCGCCCCGCCAAGAACCTAAGACGGGCGAAGGTTCTCAAGCTTGAACTGCAGAACCGGTTCCAGCAACACCCACTTTCGCTCGGATCATAGCCGTATTCGGAAAGTCAGCCCTTGTATCATAATACAGTGTCCCAACTAAAATTTGTACCCCCAACAATTCCACTTTCGAAAGACGTGCGAACAGGTCAATTTTGTTATCAAAGGAGACCACACTTTTAGAGGAGCCAGCTTACAAAATTCAAATGGCATGGGGGTCGTGTGATACATCATTTTAAAGCTTATTGAGTTCTCTATTCAGACCTAACTTTTATTTATTTGTTTCTACAAAAAAAAATGAATTTTTTATTACTTTGTGAACCGCACATTTTGATAATTAAGAAGGTTTAATCGGAATAAATGTAAATAATTAATAAGTCTTTTGGAATTGGAATTGTTGGGGGGTACAAATTTTAGTTGGGTGCGCACCAAAAATAAGGAATAAATTCAATAAAACCGAATCAATTTTTGTCATTTTTGTCACACTCTTTACGTCAATGACGTCATTGAAATTATTTTTTAATGAAAATCGGTAATTTTTGTTCCATATATCCACGCTTCATTCTGTATGCCATCCCTCCCCGGTGTCTTTTTTCTTTTCTGTTTTCTTAGTTGTTACTCTAGTTCTTCTCTTGTTATCTCTTCTATTTCTTCCACTCTTTGTTGTATCTTTTCCTTTTCTTGTCTGATTTCATCACCCCCCAGCAGCTCACTGAAGTACTCTCTCCATTCCTTACTCTCTCTATATCTCTTTCTTCCTTTCCTTATTTATGTATCTCTATACCTCTTCTTCCGTCTTTATACCCTTTATCTTTAGCTCTTCTTCCATCCGTTTCTTTTGCTTCTTCTCTTTGCATACTAAATTGTATCTCTTGCGTGCTCTCTTGTACTCTTCCTTGGTTGCTTTTTCTTTTTCCAATTTCTTAGTTTCCTTCTTGCTTCCTGCTTCCTTTCCCTGCGTTCTTTATCCCAACACTCGTTCTTCCACAGCCCCATCTTTCTCATTTATCTCTTTTTTTTCTGTTGCGTTTCTTATGTTATCGCTCAGTTCCCTCATCTTTTCCTTTATATCTGTTTCTTCGTAGTTTGCCTCCCTAAATCTTGCTCTATAATTTTCTTTTCCTTCTCCCGTCCAAATATTCTTCACAATTTTTCTTCTAAACTCATTCACACTTCCTCTATTTTTCTTTCTTGCTTTTGTCTTCACTTCTAAAGGCATATGGTCCGACTCCATTCTTTCTCCCACCTTGAATTTCTCTATTTCATCCCATGCTTCTTCATTCACCATAACATAATCAATAACTGTCTCCCCTCTTGGTCCAATATACGTGTACTCACCTTTCTCATCTCCTGTGCAGTTCCCATTAAGTATGTCCCACCCGCTTTCTTCTACTAAGCTAATCAGTACTCCCCCTTCTGCGTTTTCTGTTCCATCTTTTGTTGATCTTCCTTCTATTGTTTCTTGTTCCTCTTCTATCCGTCTTCCTTTTCCCCCAATTATTGCATTAAAATCCCCCCCAATTACCAAAGTTCCTTCTTCTTGCTCTTTTACTCGCTCTTCTATTATTTTCTTCGTTTCCTTCATACTTCTGCTGTACACTGTTACAATTCTCCATTTTCTCTGTTTACTTTTCACCGTTCTTTTCATAATCCCTCTTTCTTCTTTTGCTTCAGTTCCATTTTCTCCTTCCATTGCCTCTTTCACCCCCATTATTATCCCACCTTTAGCTCTCCCTTTCTTGGTTTCCCTCTCTGCATATTGACACTTCCACTTAAACTTTTTCGGCATTCTCTTTTCCAATTTTTTCCACCCCTATTCTTCCACCCACGTTTCTACAATTCCCAATACGTCAAATTCTCTCAAATACTCCCAAAATTCATTCTCTTTGTTTCCAGCTACGTTTTTTTCTTGTGCTCTTTTTATAACCCACTTTAACCCGCTGTCCTTTTTGTCGCTCTTCTTTGGCTATCGCTTTTAATTCCTTCTGTATTTCTCTTTCCTTCTTTGTCAGATCATCTTCTATGTATACTATATTTCCTTTTTTTGTCTTAGTTTTCTTTTATTTTCCATAACTTTCCTCTTTTCCCCCCAGCTCCCAAGTTCCGCCACAATCATTTTTCCTCCATTTATTTTATACATCTCTTTCACAGTCACTTCTACCTCTAATTCAACCTTCATCCATTTTTCCAGTTTCTTCTCGCTCTCGCATTCCTCTTCGTCCAATCCCGTTACTAGCTCATCTTCCGATTCTCTTCCTTTATCTCCCCTACATCCTCCATAATCTTTTTCGCCATCTCTTTCATCTCCTCATCCATTGCCTTTTTAACCGGTGATTTTTCCAATTTTTTACTTTTCCTAAAGGGGTTATTCCTTTCTTCCGAGTCTCGTCCTTCTTCTCTTTTTCTTTTGTAGTCTTCGTCTCTCTCGCTTTCACTAACACTTTTTTTGATTCTACGTCTTTTTCACTTTTTCACGCTTTTTTATCCGCGTATCTTATCGAGCGCCGCAAAACACGTTCGCTCGGTTCAACTGCTCGAATCGGAATCCCTGTATATTATGCTGCTTTGTGGAAATTAAATTAGTAAAAAACTTAAACAGTTTTATTGTAAAGAAACATAATAATGATGAAGATAATGTACTAAAAGCTAAAAAATTATTAAGTAGGTACCAGGTACCAGTCATCGCACCAGTCTCCTCATCAATCTAGATCATTTATCAGACTAAAATAAAATCGTGGGACGAGTAGAATTTTTATTACATATCTACAGTCAACCGCTCATATCATTATAGATATGCTTTGGATACATCTTCTCAATAGACAACTTATGCAAAATGTGTGTAAAACTAAATCCGTCACTATCATCGTGCGACATTGCAGAACGATCATTTACATATTTACTCATTTTACGCTACGCCTCACGATTTTATTTTAGTTTGATCAATGCTCTAGATTAATGAGGAGAGTCGTGTGATGAATGATAATTTCCGAAATAGGTGGATTGGTTGAGGTTTTAAAAATGCTTAGCCTCCTCGTAGTCCTGATATGACTCCTTTAGATTTCTTTGTTTGGGGTATGGTAAAGAGAGAGAGTCTACCAGACACCAATTTTAAAAATATCGAAAACCTAGAGAAGCGAATCAAAGAAGCCTGCACAGCTGTAACTCCAGATTTGTTACGTAGAGTAAGGCGATCATTCACGATTCGAATTGCAACATGTGAACGTAACGAATTTTGAGCGCTTACTTTTAGAATTTGTTGAGCATTTGTACCGTACCTACAAATTTCTTTTGTGATTTTATTTATTTATTGTGAATTTGATAATGCAATAGAAATCCAGTTATTTTTATAGGTTAAGGGTATTTTGTGTTGCATTTTAACCTGGTCAGGCTCGTCATCTTACGTGCATAACCCTGTATAGACTACAAAACTATAACCCTGTTGCATATTTTCGGTATTTTCTTATTTGTAGAAACCGTGTTATCGGAAATATGGCGTGTTTCCGACCAGATAAAATTCCTGTATAATTTCGAACCTTCCTGAACATGGGAAGCTCCCCCATACATTATTTACGACGGGAATTAAATTCACCGAAATACACATTTATTTCCAGATTTAGAACACATTCGTATTTATTTGAAATTTGGTGGCAAAAAACGAAAAGGCAAATTCCGATTTGACGCCATTTTGCATGCGCCACCGCCATTTTACAAAGCCGCTTTCACCTCAAGTATAATGGCATTGTGCCGCAAGAATGCTTCCATTAAGAGCTGTATTCTTTTTATCTCGTTCGCATAAAACGCTCCTAAGTTAATCACGGAAGAGCCGCTTTCATCAATTTGCATTCATCTTTAGTTGCGGAGGCTAATTTGCTACAAGATATGGGTTCTTATTGAATTTCGAGGTTGTTAATAATTCATGGAGGGTGGATGGCGCGGAAGTGGGATGACAGGACGGGAACAGAAGTCACGTTGAAGTTTTTCTAGAGCTGTTGAGAAGAAAGTGACTGCTTTATTGCCTTAATAAATTCTGTCAGTTATTCTGAGTGTTGGTTTATCTGTGTATTTTTTTAGCTCATTTCTTTGCATCAGGTAGGGTAGCCCGAGGCTTACTAAAGCCTCATTTTTCATATAAACCTCGATAACTCAAAATTTTCAATTTTAGAATAATGAAGTGACTTTTCTTAGAGCGTATAATTATATACCTACGATTACATTTTTTTCTATTATAAAATTAAGGTTAATCATAGAAAATCATAATGGACTTTTTACCTCGTACTAGGGGCAAAAAGTCCATCACTGTGTTTCTATATATTTTTTTTTATTTGTTTTCATTATAAGAATAAAACAATAATTACTGCTATGCATTAATAAATTCTATTTTCTAATTAGTGTTATAGAAGCATAGACATTTATCCCGCGAATGTGAGCAAATACTCAAATCTGTATGAATAAAGAAATCGCTTCGCAAATGCTCATGCTTCATTCCATAGTGAGCAAATGTTCGGCATTTGTATTGCAGTGTCGGAAAGGTCTCATTAACCATGGTTTTAAACCACAACCTGGGTCACCCAGATGTAACAATTTTCGAGCAGTTGCTTACAATTATCAAAGAAAATCATATATCCGTAATATCCGTAATAAAATTGAATCTTTAATTTTGTATTTTGTATAATCATTTTGTAACGTAACGAGTGAGTAACGAGTGAGCAACAAAATACGGGAAATTTCCCTTCCAAATAAGTTTGGTACAATATTTTTTGTAACGAATCAAGCCCGAATCAAAAATAAATAATTTAAAATAATTTTGAATTTTGCATATTTAAAAGTTCGTTGAATGTGGCAAGCCATTTCGTGAATTCGGCCTTACTGTCACTTCCTGTATTCGTTGCACTGATCAACACCTACCCTATGAAGCAAATGTTCCTCCTGGACGTGGAAAGTAAAAACCACCCCAGTGCGGGAAATGCTTGTTTCCGCGCATCGGCCATAAACGGAAAATGGGTATCTATAAGCAATGAGGCGCATTTCTTGCAAGAAATTGTGATAAAAGTCTTGTTCTTCGCGCTTCTGCAAATAAGGTTGCACTCAGTTACGTCTACGGGGAGCTCTTTGTGATTCGACAGCGGCCTTTTTTCGAAGACTATGAAGAACTCCCAACAGTGTTGTAGTGTTGTAGACCCAATAGAACGACTTTCCCGCAGTTGGTACGACCCATATTTCCACCTGAAGCAAACAAAAACGATTCTGTTAGTGGGTATACAGAAAAAACCGTTTGGGTCCATTTTACCTTTTTAATTTCTTCGTATTAACTCGAATGCGACACTTGCAGACAATAAACAACCACACTTTCACGGCTCGTCGCCTGTCAATCACCAGAAAGTCACCTAATGCGCATGTTCACTTCGAACTCCAGAAAATCACAAAATGTTTACAATACCTGTGTTCGCGGAGCCGATCATGAGCACTGAAAAAGGCATTCCACTCAACTTTTGCAAAAGAATAGATTTTTATTTCAAGTCAGATTTGACAACTCGATCACTTTTTACACAATCATATCGATCAAGAATCGACTCAAAATTGTGGATTCAGAGGCTCCTACGATCACGAATTTTGTTGCTCACTCGTTATAACTTTTAAGAAAGTTGTAAAACCCTTTTAAACGGTAAGAATTAATTTGGTAATTTTGTAATTCAGTTTGGTTGGAAAATTTCACACACTTGTTTAGGAATAAAGTAACAAGTACAAAGAGAACTGATAATTTAAGGATGTGAGTTATTAAAATAATGGAAGAATTGCTGTCACCCAAAGTAATTGTGTCGCCTATGGTAGCGATCACTTTTTCTTTTTTCTTCGTTTCAGCCAGAAGCATTACCTAAATGTAGTTGCTAAGTTATTCTTAAATTTAATAGTTATAACCCGCCTATGATCAATAGCATTACATCAGATATCGTATCATATCAGGCATATAATATGTGAAAGTTTGAGATTATAGTTTATCAGCTCAGCATTTGGATATAGAGAACCAATAGTTTGTGTACGAACGTAAGAGGGTTAGAAAAAGTCTAGGAAACCAATCTTGCATTACAAAAGCATTTCTCCTGAGTGCTATGATGACGAGATTAAATCGAAGGTGCTATAGGGAGATAAGATTATTTGCTTTTGGAATACAAGTGTCTGCTTCGAATGTGTCAAATTTAGATAGATTATTATCAAAGCAGCTTCCTAGGGATAATATGGAATGGTCAGGAGCTTTCGATCAAGTCAACAAATTAAGCTCACATATTGTAGTCAGTTAAGAGTCAATTACTTACTGACTGTTATGTGTTTTTAATATCCAGAATTATTATACAATATTCAGAGAATGTTATTATTAATTCTATGGGGTCTTCATAAAAAATATCCATACATCATTTTGTGGAAAACTATATTTATATCATAGATTATATCATTATATGGAATTACCTGGAAAATTTTGAATTCCAAACAATATACGTATCAAATCTGATTACTTAAACATGTTCAGATAACTATTACCAATTTAAATACGCAATTTCAGTAACTTTTTGTACTTCATATCACCAGTTTTTGCTTTATCGATGACAAAAGTTTAGCGTATGCATGGTGTAACAGGCCCCGCTATGGGGCGCCAGAATTTGTCAGACAACCCCTTAACAACAAACATCTTCTGTTCCAATATTTTAACCTCACATTTAAATTTTGGACACCAAATTCTTTGTTTAACAAATCATTAAGATGGGGGCGGCACAATCATCAGGTAGGTTTCAGTGAAGATAAGGTTTCATCTCACTTCAGCAAAGACACTCTAATGTGTCGGTCTAAAATGACAGATAATTAAAATAACAAATAAGTTAAGAACAACACGGGAAAATTTATTAACCTCCAAGACTACAAATTCACTTTGTTCCACGAACAAACGGTCTCTTGAAGAACGAAGCGGCGTAGCTTCAATGGTCTTCAACAATCTGGATAGACTGGTTCGCCCCCAAACAATTCCCTATGGTTTAGTCTCTAGGTCTTGTCTTATCTTCACTTCAGAGACAGGCAAACGACCTCCTCTCTGGGAGCCTCTCAGCGCATCTCCTCGAATTCCATTCCGGCAGGTATAGATATCCAGCGGGACAAGTGCGCCGCAGTAAACTTGAATGACGGTGATGCGTATTTGTTTGTATTCTCCCTACATATCGTTGCTATGCGCGAAGCAGCGAGCCGTACTTTAACGGTGGAAAGTACTTTAAATAGTCTATAAATCTATATACAGGGTGATTCACGAAGTATAGTAGATATTTAAACATTTTAATTTGACGGTATTAAAAAACTCTTAATGAAAGTTGAAAAATTAATGGCAACCAGCGATGCACTCAAAACATTTTGATAGTCGCTGGATTTATTTAAAAACGTACTACTTACGATACAAACTATTGTAAACATCTCGGTCTTTATTGGTGAACCCTTTCCGACAGACAAAAACCACTTTTGCTTTTTTGAATTGAAAAACATAAAGACTTACATAGGCCAACGTACTATTTATACAAATTGCTGACGACAGCCCTGGGCATTTCACAGATGCATATCCCACTATATTTCGGTGTTAATGGCATAAACAAGATGTTTCATGTGGCTTCACACGAAAAAATTACTTATTCGGATCCACCTTTCGTGTAAATTTCGTGAATTTGTTGTCTTATGTTCCGAAAGTCCGCTAATAAATTACACACTCAGAGTTCCCACGGGTTTCCCATAATATGATAATAGATAATTATATCGGCCACTATTTGAAAATAAAGCCACTTTAAAATATTTAGTGTTCGCCGTCAACAGTCAAAAGTAAAACTGAAATTAATTAATTGGCAATTTTTGTTTAGGCTAAGAGATAAGAGATTACTTACTAATAGGTTCTTCATTCATGCTGGCGGTTCTCAATCGGTTTTCGCGTAAATTTTAAAACCATATATCTTGGTTTTTTTTACAGTTAGAATTTTGCAAATATTTTCATAGGTCTCCTCATATTAGGGACTGTCACAGGTTTAAATAACTACTATACTTTGTGAATCACCCTGTATAGATAATCCAAATACCGGTCACTGACTGACTGACTCACTCACCACGAAATCTCCGGATCCACTGAACCAACTTCAATGAAATTTTGCACACTTACTTACTTTACCACGTAGGTGCTCACTAAGAAACGGATTTGCAAAATTCTATTCCTAAGGGGGGTAACGGGACGAGGGTCTTTATAAGACTAATTTTTGCTGAACCGTTACAATGGGCAGCGCTATCTTCCACCATATCCAACACAAACTTCTTCTTATCTGGAAACTTGTGGATCATAAGATATATTTTTATACTGAGACGACGGCGCGACGGGCATCGCAAGCGAATGATGTCATGTTGATCTCACCACGTAGGGTAACGTAATTAATCTGGAACAGTCCACATGAGAACGTCTGGGAATAATTGTTCACATAGGATGCTCTCATGAGTCTAGAAGACTCTGTGGCGGTGATCTCATACTATACCACGCTCGTACAAGAGAATCATCTCATTCTTCGGGAATAATCCATTGCGCCAGGAGTGGTATAAGAAGGGATCAAACGACGGAGCAAGCAGTCGATTGGTAGCATCGGTACAAGTGGTCAGCGCGTGTTATATCGAAAGTTTGTACATAGTGAAAAGTTAGTCTTTTTAATAAAATTAAAAATCTAAATATATCTAAGTCGAACTCCACAAACTTTAACAAGAGATTAATGATACAATTGATGAATTCCAAGAGGGGTTCTTACCTTAAAGAATATAAAAAAATTATGACGTTGACGTAATTTTGAATTAAATTTGACGTTTTCAAAGAATTACATGATTTTTAAAAGATTTCGTAAAAACAACATTTTATAAAATATAAAAATTAAAAATGGATCAAAGAGAATCTGGTAAGTTTGTTTGAGTGGTGAAAAATTAAAATAGTGAATTAATAATGGGATTATTGAAGTTAATCTGTTCATTTAAACAAGATCCGTTCTCTAGTTTCAAGGCTTTCCTTATTTCCAAAGTCTCAAGAAAATCTAATTTCCGGCCTTTATTGCATTTATGGATCAATTTGGAATTTGATGGTGAAAAACTATGTTTCGTTATTAATATATGATTGGCGAAAGAAGAAGGTGTTGATGGTGGAGGATCAAGATCTGTGTTGTTATAGATGTGCCTGAAATGTTCTTTAATACGGTCTGATATTTTGCGACCTGTCTGACCTATGTAGAATGACTCACAAGAAGAGCAGTTTAATTTGTATACACCTGATGATGATTTGTAATCTAATGGATCTTTATTTTTAATAAAAAATCTGGATAAGTTGTTATCTGTTTTAAATGAAACTTTAAAACCGTTTTTCTTAAGTATTTTAGAACATTTCTCTGAGACGACGCCAAAGTATGTTAATGAATTTGAAAAGGAAATTGTTTCTGAAGGATTTTTAATCAAGTAGTGTGTGTATTTAAATTTGTTATAGTATCTATAGTATAATTTATTTATAGTTTTTAAAGAATATCCATTATTTGAAGCAATTTGTTTAATGTTATTAAGTTCTGTTTGAAAAGATGAATCTGAAATTATACTATAGATACTATAAAGACTAAACTTTCCATTTTACACGAGCGGTTTTTGCCATAACATATTTTGGATAATTGTGAAATTTCTATTTACCCAACGTGCGCGATAAAAAATATTTTGTTTATTAAGAATTCTACTATAAGTAAAAAGCATGCATTGATAACATCGTGTTTTTGGCTTTAACCTTCTGTCTGCTAACTCCTTTTTAGAAGGTGCATCTCGTGTGCGGCCAAATTTTGCTAGTTGCGTCTAGTACTTCTAAAACAGTTAATTTATATCGCTTATATCAATATACAGGGTGATTCTTAAATGGCGCATACGGTGTAAGGAAAAGAGCAGAGTTGCGTGCAAATATGAATGGAGAACATTTTGAACATTCACTCTAAGGGCCGGTTTCACCAACATCGATTAACTTTAACTGATAAATAACTGCATAGATACGTTTGTTAAAACTATAGCAACAATTGGTCCTAACAGATGATTAAGTTTAACTAAGGTTGGTGAAATCGGCCCTAAATCGTTTAAATAGTGATTTCATTGTTTTGGTTGTATTTAAAGGTTTTTTAATTACATTTTCTTATCATGTTGCTATTACTATTATTTTGTTATTATAATATTAACTTACGAGGATTTTTACAACTGGTAAATGAAAAAAAATTAATTTGCTTACACCAATAACTCTTGATCCCATCCAAGTTAAGTACTTACAATAATGATCTCAGGAGTCAAACAGTGTTGCCATTTTCCTTTTTAGAAAACCGCTAATAACTTTGAGAGAAAAAAATATATAAGGAAACGGACAGTTTTTTTGGCATTATTTATTTACAAGGAACCCTGCGCTGCTATTCCAATGCGACAATTAGGAATCAGCCTGTATATACGTGTTTAGCCGCTACGAGTTATTTCATCAAATTTACTGAACCTTAGCCGTAGACCAATACATTCGGCTCCCAGATGCGCGAGCAGGCATGATGTAGGGGAGACTTAAGATCGGGGTCCGACCACGCCCACTTCAACATGTTCAGGTTAGAAGCCAGGGTAAAATATGTAAAACGTCAACTGACTACTAGATGGCCCCCATTGTTCACATTCAACAAAATAATATTGTAACGGTACTTACCACTCGATGGAACTACTCAACTCTAGATGCGGTATTTTCCAATATTTTCTATCTTTTACAGCGAAGTCTACCTGAGACCCTAATAAATAGTAAAGTGGCCGAAAAACCCATCTTGCCGCTAGCTACGGCAGAACAGTCCTTTGACGACCCCTCCCTTATTCAACAAAATTTCCAAATGGGAATTGAAATGTCTGTTTTGACCTGACTATTATGAGCTATTTTTGTTTTTAGTAAATTATTGTTTATTATGTAATTATTAATTGTTTTATAATTTTGAAGTTGGTGTTAAGTAAAACATAAAAACAAATTATATAGTTTGCTACAATAAAACATAACATACAACGAAAAAATAAAATGAAAACAATAATTACATAATAAATAATAACCAAAACTATCAATTCCAAAACTATCAATCTGTCGGTAAATCCAACCAAACCATACAATATTAGTATGCATTACGAATAGATCGCTTTTTTGTATCAAATGAGTCCTGAATACTTCAACTTTTGGAATCGCGATATCACAGGAATGGTGTGATTCGTAGGAAAAAAAGTATGGAAACAATTTTTGTAGGTAATTGCATGATCTAAAAGTCGATTTCTTATTTTTTTAAGTTAATAATTATTACTGTTCGATTACAAGTCGCATATCTCGTCAGAGGCAAAACCATCCGCACCCTCTTTTCTGGAAATATACCGTAATTACCCGAAACTCGTCAGGGGGGGGTACAAAACAGTGAACGTGACGAGTACAATAGGTACCCACGCATTTGCCGGTTCCTCTCTGCGTCTGATATCTCACAGACATACGTTTCTATAACTTTCTTCTTCTTTCGCGTGCACAGAAAGTAGTGTCACAATCAAGACCGTCACAGGGTCCATAGGATTCTTAAATTTTGTGTTCTTGCGTCTGGCTTGTGCCCCATCTCTGAGAAAGTAGTCAAACTATTGCAGCAAAATAATGATAGGTCAGACATAAGCGGGCAAATTTTCGGTCAATTCTGTCAAGATATTTCGATTTAAACGCAAAGTTGATCACTTTTGGGTTTAGCAGTGACTTTTTAAAAGCTTCCGCCAAATCTGTAACGAGTTTCATCTAATTTCGTTACTATGAAAATTCAAAAATGAATGGAATTTAATAATTTATTTCCGAGTTTATTGACCATCACCAGCCAAAAAAATGGCATTAGGTCCAAGGGACAACTTTCGGCTATTTATTAATAATAAGTAAATGCTATTTATATCAATACTTTTACGTAAAACTTAACAAAACGGGACCCTTGTTTTTTTACCCGTGGCGCCACCTAGCGTGTGACAAACGTCGAACCCCCCTCTTAAATTTTATTTATTTTTCCACTAGCTTTATAATTTCCTGAACGGTGACAATGAAAAGTAATCTTCTGCAGACAATTTGCCAACCTCTTTGTACAACTATTTTTAATAAAAGCTGTGGCTGATTCTTCTTGTAGTGTATTTTTCCATGTAAGAAAATCTTCATACAATGCAAGACTTACTTTCTTCATGGAAACTTGCAGGTCATGTTCCGTTTTTAAATGTTCTTCAAACTCGAGTTTTAACCTACGACAGACATAAAGCATACTTTTTTTGCGAAGGTTGCACACAATCGGATTCACTTCTCTGTTTTTTATTAACGTGCGCTTTTAAGTTTTGTTGTGTCGAAAAATGTCTGATGCACTGATCCATTCGGTACTCTTGTGGTTTCTTACAATACTACTTTCTAACACTAAAATTACATCTTATATCTGCGAAAATTATATGTTTGGGGTTTTAAAGCGGGAAATTCAAAAATTTGAGAAAATCTCGAATCGCTCCCATTGCCATACTGCTGCTACTCTGCGCCGAAACTTCAAAGTGTTGTTTTTTATGTTTGTAATTAACAAAAAACCAGCTGTCACATCATGGCTTAATAATGCAGTACATAGAGAAACATTCATTTTATCAAAGTGTGATGGTTTGATTACCTTTTCTTTCAAATGGGGACATAACTGTATGACATATTTTTTTTCAAGTTCATAAAGTTCTTTGATTGGTTCAATAGAAACTATGTTATACTGCAGCTTATGTTTTAACCTATAATAACCTTTTGTTAGAGCTGCTGCGAAAATTATATTTCGGTAAATTTTTCAAAATGTGTGAAAAATAAACGGCGAATTATTGTTTTCAGAAATTGATATACCAGCCTTAACAAAAGCTTACGATAAACCTTTGCCAATTACATTTCAAAACTATCAGCATTAATTTGCAAGATTTATTTAAACATATTCCTATCCAATATCGGTGATTTTTTTCGGAATTACCTTATACAAAAAATCTAGACTAGTATGCGGGCGCGCGGCAAGCGCCACAGCAAGTGCGCGCATCTGGGAGCCGAAAGTATTGGTCTACGGCTAAGGTTCAGTATCAAATTTCTTCGAAAAATCTGTAGTTCATAGTGGATAGTTTACCGGCGTAGATGCTGCCTGCAGATCAGCTATTGGACATTTATTACGGGCCGACAGAACGGTAACTGACCCCGCGTATATATTCCTCTGGAGCGATAGACTATATTTAAAAAATATTGAAATTTTTTGCTTCATATTAGTTTTAAATTTATTTGAGTCGTATACAGGGTGTCAGATTAGTTACTTTAAAAGAAACAAAAATGTAAGAATGTAAAATGTAACACAATAATTAACCTACTATATACCTAGATTAAAAGAAAGTAACGTGTGAGCAACAAAATCAGTGATCGTAGGAGCCTCTGAATCCAAAATTTTGAGTCGATACTTGATCAATACGATTGTGTAAAATGTCATCGAGTTGTCAAATCTGATCTGAAATAAAAATCTGTTCTTTTGCAAAAGTTTACTTGAGTGGAACCCGCACAATGCCTTTTTCAGTCGAGCAAAAGTCTTTTCACAATGCAACAAAAGTAAATGGGATTTGGAAACATTACCTGGGAAGAATTTCAAGCTGAATATGATATTGTTAAGCTACAGTAATTTCTGCAACGTTCTAATAATTTTCGTGTTACTGGAGGTGTTGAAAAGAAGGTAGTGGTGGTAAATATCGGGATGTTCGAACACCTGAGACGGTTGAAAGAGTGAGACCAAAGTCCTTTTGCAAACGGAATTTCCTCAACGTGTTGACTTCTATATTTAGATTTTGGACACATTTGACAATAATTTGTTGGAAAAACCTTCTTCAGTGATGAAGCTTAGTTTTATTTGAATGGATACGTTAACTCCAAAAATATGCGTATGTGGTCTGGGCATCCATTTCACGCAGTCGCAAAATATTGACTGTAAACGCTGCATGATTAAACTTTTGTTAGACAATATAACAGCCACGAGGTATCAAGAAGAAATTTTGTTACCATTTATTTACCAACTTCCCGATGACGAACTAGCGATGGGCTAATTCCAGCAGGATGAAGCAACAGTGCACATAACAAAATGGCGCACATTTATTGTTTTTCTATATTTAGTTAGTAAAAGTTTTGTTTAAAAACAGAATAGTTTTTCTTTAATTTGAATTCAATATGAAAAACTCTGTGTTATGATGATTATTATCCCTATCCTATTGTATTGTACTTTGGGGTCGTAGGGTTAATTGGCCTCTCAGAACGTCGACTATTGGTGATTTTGTTCAACCCTACTCGCATCTTCCCACCTTTTTTCAGGATGTCACTAAGAGGCTTTTTCTAAAAGTGGGTTTATTGCAGCCTCATCCTTCCCCTTTTCCACAATATTGTCCAGAATCTTGAATGGTTTCTAATTGCTCCATTGTCAGAAGTGTGTCTTGACGGTTTGAGGGTATTATTCCAACCCATACTCCAGCTTGAGATCGAAATCACCTTTTTGATCGGGCTGTTCAGCCATAGACTCTTGACTGCCTTTCGTGGTTGAGAGACTTTCTTCAGCCTCTTTATTTGACCCTGCTAAGGGCGAGTCCCCCTTTCTTTTCTCGCTGTCCATAAAAATATACAACGAGAAGCAAGGGAGAGAAAGATGACCTGCAGCAGAGCTCTGCATGCCACAGGAAGGTTAATTAAACCAGAGGTAGCCTTGTATCCGGAGTTCGCATATTTAACGACCAAGACCAACCTCTTGGCCATGCAGTCTTCGGCATAATGCTGTTCCACCTTGATTTTGGGGTTATTTTATAGAGGTTTACTCTTCGGGGAACAGGCAGTGAAGCCAGTGCCTCCGGGGTGTTTGACAGCAGCGTACCACCACTACGCCTTGTGGTGATTTCTGTTGCAGCCAACCACATTTATGTTATGTTAATGCACCGCAACCTAATTTTAAAATGACGGCGTATGTATAGGGTTGCACCAGTTAAGTATTTGGCAGATCAGCAATCAATGGAACTTCAGATGTTGTGGGCTTTGCAGCTCATGGCACATGTTCATGGTAATTTCATTCGAATGTCCTTGTTTTTTTCGAAGCCATTTGCACCATTTCAAAAAATTATAGATAATCATTCCTTATCACTTGTGTGGTTTTTCCCTTTTATTAGTTAATGTATCCATTATCAATATCGACCAAGCGGTGCCACCATTGGCTATCAAGAATATTTTACATTAATTACAGTGAACTTAAAAACCCGACTCGAGGAACAAAATTCTCATTCTGTCAACATGTTTCCAACAATGACAAGTTTCAACTGTCTTTTCTTTACTTCGGTGAGTACCATACGCATTAAATCAATTTTATCCAAAATCGTGTGTAATAAGCGAATTACTATGCTAATTTGAGGGTGTAATGTTGATCATTACACACAAGTGAGAGAACAACTCGGACTCACGGAATTGTCCAAATCAACCAAATGCAAAACTATTACAACCATTATAATAACTGAAACGAAGAGAAACAAAGTCGAGCCCACAAATTTAAACGTTTATTCAACCGGAGTACATAGCGCTTTCGGGCCTTATCGACCCATCATCAGTGTCAAAACGGCGTTACAAAATAACAAACATTTTAAATTTTTTTAGTTAAAAACCACGTGTCATAAACGAGCACGAGGTTGGAGGTTAAGTAGAATAAGTTAAGTTGAACTCTACTTAACCTCCATCCTCGTGCTCGTTTATCACACATGGTTTCAAAATTTTTAAAAATGTTTGTTATTTTGTAACGCCGTTTTGACACTGATGATGGGTCTATAAGGCCCGAAAGCGCTATGTGCTCCGGTTGAATAAACGTTTAAATTTGTGGGCTAGACTTCGTTTCTCTTCGTTTCACTTATTATAATGGAATAACAGCCCACTTGGATAGAACTCTAACTACTATTACAACCATTCCATAGCTCTCTGCTTTTAATGGGAAATGGATAAAAAATACACAGCATATCGCCGGCTGAATGTAAGAAGTAGGTAAGTCGAAATTTAGGCATTTTGAGTTATCTACTGTATGTATGTATGTATGAGCATGCAGAATTTAATGAGTTAAAATAAAGCGTTTTCAACAACTATTGAGGCTTTTAAATTGACGGCTTCTAGCTCTGTTTTCACAACCTCAATAAACTGTTTTGGCCATTTCTCCAAAATAACGAATTATGAATTCCTAAGTGTTACAATCAGCCGGCGATATAATTATTAGGAATGATTTTGGATAAAACATAATACTACACTCGTGTGGAGTACTATATTAGACACTTAAGAAAATTACCCGTTCGCCCTTCGAGCTCACGGGTAATCTTTTTCATGCGTGCCTAATATAGTACATTCCACACTCGTATAATAAATAACTATTATTTTACCCCCATATTCTAGTTACTGGTGAGTTTCACACCTGAGGTGATCAAGGGTCAAAACAATTTCGGCAATCTAAACATAACCGTAACAACTAGCAACGATAGTTGGTCAGACTCCTTCGATATTTCCGACTTAATCAGTAACAACTCTTTTAATATTTCCGACTTAATCAGTAAGAACAACGGAAATGGGAGCTTTGACACAGGCATTATCAACGATAGCTCTGGTTCAATAAGAATTAGCGGAAATTTCAGCACAGGCATTTCCAGCAACAGTTCTGGCTCAGATAGTAACAGCGGTGGCGGCTCCGTCTCAGTCAGTAGTGGTGATTCTGGCTCAGGCAGTAACAGCGTCAGCTCTGGCTCCGAAAGCGGCAGTTCTGACTCCCAAGGCGGCGACAATGGTGGTTCTGGCTCAGGCAGTAAGAGCGATACTTTTGGTGCCACAAGCATCAGTGACGGTTCAGACCTCGGATCAGACAGTGGCATTGGCATTTCAGACTCAGAATCAGGCAGTAACAGCGGCAGCTCTGGCTCCGAAAGCAGCATCTCTGGCTCCAAAAGCGATGACAGTAGTGGTTTTGGCTCAGGCAATGACAGCGATACTTCTGGGGCTACAAGCAGCAGTGACGGTTCAGACCTCGGATCAGGCAGTGGAGTTTCAGACTCAGAATCAGGCAGTAACAGCGGCAGCTCTGGCTCCGAAAGCGGCAGTTCTGACTCCCAAAGCGGCGACAAGGGTGGTTCTGGCTCAGGCAGTAACAGCGGTAGCTCTGCATCGTCAAGCAGCGGCAGCAATTTAGACCTCGGATCAGGCAGTGGAGTTTCAGACTCAGAATCAGGCAGTAACAGCGGCAGCTCTGGCTCCGAAAGCAGCATTTCTGGTTCCCAAAGCGATGACAGTAGTGGTTTTGGCTCAGGCAATAACAGCGATACTTCTGATGCCACAAGCAGCAGTGACGGTTCAGACTCAGAAACAGGCAGTGGCGTCTCAGGATCAGGCGGTAACAGCGGCAGCTCTGGCTCCGAAACCAGTATTTCTGGCTCCCAAACCGGGGACAGTAGTGGTTCTGGCTCAGACAATAACAGCGATACTTCTGGTGCCACAAGCAGCAGTGACGGTTCAGACGTCGGATCAGCCAGTGGAGTTTCAGATTCAGAATCAGGCAGTAACAGCGGCAGCTCTGGCTCCGAAATCGGCAGTTCTGACTCCCAAAGCGGCGACAAGGGTGGTTCTGGCTCAGGCAGTAACAGCGGTAGCTCTGCATCGTCAAGCAGCGGCAGCAATTTAGGTTCAGGCAGTAGCGATGGCAGTGACAGCTCCATCTCAGACAGTACTAGCGGTAGCAGCGGCAGTTTTGACTCAGGCAACAACAGCGGTAGTTCTGGCGCAGCAAGCAGCAGTGATGGTTCAGACCTCGGATCAGGCAGTGGCGTTTCAGGCTCAGAATCAGGCAGTAACAGCGCCAGCTCTGGCTCCGAAAGCAGCATTTCTGGCTCCCAAAGCGGTGACAGTAGTGCCACAAGCAGCAGTGACGGTTCAGACTCAGGATCAGGCAGTGGCGTTTCAGGCTCAGAATCAGGGAGTAATAGCGGCAGCTCTAGCTTTGAAAGCGGCAGTTCTGACTCCCAAAGCGGCGGCAATGGTGGTTCTGGCTCAGGCAACAACAGCGGTAGTTCTGGCGCTACAAGCAGCAGTGACGGTTCAGACTCAGGATCAGGCAATGGCGGTTCTGGATTAGGATCAGGCAGTAACAGCGGAAGCTCTAGCTCCGAAAGCAGCGTTTCTGGCTCCCAAGGCGGTGACAGTACTGGTTCTGGCTCAAGCAATAACAGCGGTAGTTCTGGTGCTACAAGCAGCAGTGACGGTTTAGACCTCGGATCAGGCAGTGGAGCTTCAGACTCCGAAAGCGGCAGTTCTGACTCCCAAAGCAGCGACAATGGTGGTTCTGGCTCAGGCAGTAACAGCGGTAGCTCTGCATCGTCAAGCAGCGACAGCAATTTAGGTTCAGACAATAGCGATAGCAGTGACAGCTCCATCTCAGACAGTACGAGAGGTAGCAGCGGCAGCTTTGACTCAGACAGCAACAGCGGTAGTTCTGACGCCACGAGCAGCAGTGACGGTTCAGACTCAGGATCAGACAGTAACAGCGACAGCTCTGGCGTCGAAAGCGGCAGTTCTGGTTCCCAAAGCGGCGGCAGCGGTGGTTCTGATGCCACGAACAGCAGTGACGGTTCTGGCTCAGGATCAGGCAGTAACAGCGGAAGCTCTAGCTCCGAAAGCAGCGTTTCTGGTTCCCAAGGCGGTGACAGTACTGGTTCTAGCTCAAGCAATAACAGCGGTAGTTCTGGTGCTACAAGCAGCAGTGACGGTTCAGACCTCGGATCAGGCAGTGGAGCTTCAGACTCCGAAAGCGGCAGTTCTGACTCCCAAAGCGGCGACAATGGTGGTTCTGGCTCAGGCAGTAACAGCGGTAGCTCTGCATCGTCAAGCAGCGACAGCAATTTAGGTTCAGGCAATAGCGATAGCAGTGACAGCTCCATCTCAGACAGTACTAGCGGTAGCAGCGGCAGCTTTGACTCAGACAGCAACAGCGGTAGTTCTGACGCCACGAGCAGCAGTGACGGTTCAGACTCAGGATCAGACAGTAACAGCGACAGCTCTGGCGTCGAAAGCGGCAGTTCTGGTTCCCAAAGCGGCGGCAGCGGTGGTTCTGATGCTACGAACAGCAGTGACGGTTCTGGCTCAGGATCAGGCAGTAACAGCGGAAGCTCTAGCTCCGAAAGCAGCGTTTCTGGTTCCCAAGGCGGTGACAGTACTGGTTCTGGCTCAAGCAATAACAGCGGTAGTTCTGGTGCTACAAGCAGCAGTGACGGTTCAGACCTCGGATCAGGCAGTGGAGCTTCACACTCCGAAAGCGGCAGTTCTGACTCCCAAAGCGGCGACAATGGTGGTTCTGGCTCAGGCAGTAACAGCGGTAGCACTGCATCGTCAATCAGCGACAGCAATTTAGGTTCAGGCAATAGCGATAGCAGTGACAGCTCCATCTCGGACAGTACTAGCGGTAGCAGCGGCAGCTTTGACTCAGACAGCAACAGCGGTAGTTCTGACGCCACGAGCAGCAGTGACGGTTCAGACTCAGGATCAGACAGTAACAGCGACAGCTCTGGCGTCGAAAGCGGCAGTTCTGGTTCCCAAAGCGGCGGCAGTGGTGGTTCTGGTTCAGGCAGTAACAGCGGTAGTTCTGTCGCCACAAGCAGCAGTGACGGTTCAGGCAGTGCCAGTTCAGGCTCAGGATCAGCCAGTAACAGCGGCAGCTCTGGTTCCCAAAGCGGCAGTGCTAGTTCAGGCAGTACCAAGGGCAGCGGAAACTCCGGAAATTATAGTGGCGTTAACTCGCTCAGCGGAGGGGTTTGGGCCATATTAGCCGAAAGTAGTGAGACTCTTATGAATTCTACAATAATTCTCCAAGGGTGTCTCTCTCAGTTCGGTCAAATAGTCTCTGAAGCATTAGGAAACATCGCCCAATATGCAATCGTAACTGGAGTAGTTGTACCAGAGAATGTAATTGACTTGACACTCAAATTTTGGCCTTCATTCCTGGCAGGCGGTGTCTTTAGAAGAACTAATGACAAAATAAAAACTTGTATTAAAACTACAACGTCTTCGGAAATGGTCAAAGAGTTGGTGCAAGATTCCCTAGCATGCTTGGGACAGTCTACTATTGACAAACCTCTTGAATATTTCCATAAACTCACTAGAGATTTTAATGATGGAGTAAATAGCTTTCCGGATGACTTCAACAAACTTAGACAAGCTAATGGCATAGGTGGTATGGTGTCGGGAACAATTACTTTTATCAAAGCAAGAGGCAAATCTGCTGCAACAATAGGTGGAACAGTTGCACAATTAGCTGGTTCGCTTGTGGCAGGAATACCGGCAGCTGGAATTTGCTTGGGAAACGAAATAGGTATTTACAGAGCTTCACAAATTATTTCAAGCGCCAGGGACCTTACTAGATGTATAGTATAAGTATTAGAAAAAAACACTAATACTTTTTGTAAAATGATATACACTTAAAGATCATTTGATAATATTTAATTGATGCTTTGTTGCACGTACTAGAATAAAATTTTGTTTTGTAAAACTGTTAAATTCTTTCATATACCTAAATTACTTCTAAATCTGTGAAATAAAAAATTATGGACACTTCATTGATTCAGTACAGCATTGGGAAATGGTTATCATCATCACTGTTATACCAATATTTAATTCTCTGTAACTACTTCTATATAGTAGAGCAAAATCTTCAGAACAAACCTATTGCATACATGTCAAACAACAGTGCTTTTGCAGCTTTTAGGTAAAGCGGACTTTTAGAGTCTCGAGTAACCTTATTTACGGAGGTATTGTATTGTATTGTACTATGGGGTCGTAGGGCCATTCAGCTACTCGCATCTATGTTCTTAGGAATCCCACTTTCTTTGCAAAGTTCAAGATGTCACTAAGAGACCTCTTCATCCCTTCTTGAGGTGTGACTCTTAAAACTTTCGAAGTGATTAAGCCTTAGGTTAGCTAATGCGTCGCACCTGCAGAGTATGTGTTCGGCTGTTTCTACTTCCAAATTGCATAATCTGCATACTTCACTGTCTACTAGTCCCATATTAAGATATAAGATGATAACGAGTGAGCAACGTTTTCGGAAACAATCAACAGAAACACAAAAGTTGCTCAAAACGTGAAAACGAGGCTTTAGAGAAGAAAGTTAAGACATTATAACTGCATAATGTTGAAATAACAAGGGTGACTAATTCGAATTTATTGCCCCCTTACAGTGCTTAAGATACTCTATTTCAAGAGGATGTAATACAGGTTCTGCAATAATGAGAAAATGTAAGGGTCCCCCCAAATCCACCTGGGACATCTTCTGGAGGCTGCAAGCCAGAATCTTCTGAGTTTCAGATCCTACTCTAGCAAGCCCAATGCAAAGGGTGTTTTCAGTCACTACAAATCCAATTAAGAGTCATTTTTACACCATTTTGACATCTACCTAAATCATCCTGTCCCTTGTTCTTCAATATCTCCAGCAGTTGCTGCGAAGCCCCACTCACAGACATGAATTTAGGTGGCATGTGCTCCTTCTTCTTTGTTAAACTCTCTAATGCGGGCTGCTTGACCTTTACATCTGGAACATTTCCCTCCAGTACTGTATCACAGTACTGAACAGACACAAAGTGTGTAAACTATTCCTATAATAATTAGAAACAATCTTCTCATAAAAACTGTCTGGTTTCCAACCCCCGTCCAATAGAGAATTTAGTCTCCTCAAAGCTGTACAACTGCAATCCACAGCATTCAAAATGGAAGCATTGTGGACCACCCTCGTGTCAACCCTACGCTCTATTGCCCTGGTGCTGAGTTTGCGGCCGTAGAAGTCCTCCTGGCTTTCCAAGAATCATTCTAATAACTGAATTTGAAATATTGGGAGTTACTATCGCTTTCACATGTTAGGATCGACGTGTAGGCCTCCAGGTAGACTTTGTCGCAACGTTTTATAATTTCGAAACCTTTGATTGTGATGTCTTTGCAGTCGCCGATTATGTAGAACTTTTCAGGAGGTTGGAATCATAGAACGGGCTCAAGGGGTGATTATGGTTCCCTGGTTTTAATATATAATGTTTACAAATCCCGTTTACTTTTGTTGCATTGTGAAAATGTGCAAAAGAAGAGCAAATTTGTCGGCTTCGACATTTCCTGCTATTCCCTCATGTCCCCAACATAGAATTACTTTGTGGTCTCTACCCAGTTCCTTGAGGAACTATCTGCACTCCCAAGCGATTAAAAATTTGCTACTGTGTCCTTTAAGTCCCCTAATCGTAGCTTGATTGTCAGACAGTATATAGATTTGTCTGCCCTTCATTTTCCTGCCTAAGCATTCTTGGGCACATATATCTATCGCAAGTATCTCGGTCCAGTCCCCAAGGCTATAGATGCCCTATATTTCGGGCCGTAGACGCCTATGCCTGTACCTTGTTCAGTTTTTGATCTATCTGTGTACCAGATAGAGGAGCTTTGACCTATTGCTGCTATTTGACTTCGTGCCATGTGGCCGTCTTTAATGACCACTACATATGGTAAGTCAAAATCAAGCGTTTTTGGTCTTACATCCAGTGGCTTTTCAATTATGTCTGGCTGTATAAAATCCATAATTCTAAGGTGACCCACTATGTCACCTGGTTTAAATTTCTTGGTCTGGTCTAGTCTCAACGAACTCTGTAGACCTTCCCTCTGCACATGGAGGTGGAGTGGTGGTAGATCTAACAAGACTTCTAGACCCGTCGTTGGGGTTGTTTTCATTGCCTCTGTTATTCCCAGACACAGAAGACGCTGTAGTTTCCCCAGTTTGTCCTGTGTCGTTCTCTCTGTGGTTTTTGTCCACCATTCTAGAGACGCTAATGAGACGATGGGTCTTATAACCGCTAGGTATAACCATCTAATCATCTGCGGTTTTAGTCCCCAGGTATTGCCAAACAGTCTGCGATAGGCCCAAAAGGCCTTAATCGCATTGGCAATAGTTTTCTCAACATGTTATTTTCAGTTTAGTTTAGAGTCCAGGGTGACCCCTAGATACTTCACTTGCTTGGAAAGTTGTATCGATAGTCCATGTAGTTGTGGAGCTCTTATACCAACTGTCGATAATTTTTAGGACTTCCTCAATTAGGCGTGATATAATTCCTTCATGATTCCCTCTGATTAAGATGACGAGATCGTTCGCATACCCTACTACATCATAACGTTTTCCCGTTAGTTCTTTAAGTATTGAGTCCACTACGATTGACCACAGCAGAGGCGATAGCACCCCACCTTGTGGGCAGCCATTTGCTGTGGTTATCGATATCTCCTCTCCACCCAGCGAAGCCGTTACTATGCGGCTCTACAGCATTTGTTCTATCCATCGAATTGCGGACATTTCATCGCTGAATTTTTCTGCTGCTCTTTTTATAGACATGTGTGAGCTGTTATCAAAGGCACCCTGTATGTCTATAAATATTCCAACAGCAATTTTCTTAGCGTCAATAGATTTTTCTACTCTTTTCACTAGGTGGTGTGGAGCATCTACTGTGGATTTGCCTGGCTGGTACGCAAACTGATTTTTGTAGTGTCGCTCCTTCCACGAGTTCGCTTCTCATGTGGTTATCCACAATTTTCTCCATAGTCTTCAAGAAAAAGGAAGAGAGACTAATTGGGCTATAGGATTTGGTCTCTTCTGAAGGCCATTTTTCCGTTTTCGGTATAAAGTTAACCTTAGCCTCTCTCCAAGCCCTCGGTATGTAGCCCAGTGGGTAGCTAGCATTGAGGATTTGTTTTAGGCAGGGGGCTATAAGGTCTATCCCCTTCTGCAGCAAAGCTGGAGAGATCCCTTCTTACAAAAGCAGAATGGATTAGTCTTGCTAGGCAATATTTACAAATCGGAATGAAATTTTACAAAATCAAAGACAATTTTATGAAAACATTGCAGCTCATGTATGGGTATTAACACAATAGCTTCCATACGTTCAAAGATTGTACATTAAATTTGTAAAATTCCAACATTATACAGGCCATTGTTTCCGACGGAGCTTGGCCACTTTATTAGGAAACACACATGGCGACCTATTATCCTTAAAGACGTGATGGATGGAAGAGTTCAAATGTAGCGGAAAGCTACGTAGAAGAGTCATTATAGAAAAAAAACCTCAAGAAAAAAAGGGCAACTGTTATGACTGAAGAACCATCAACCAACCAATGACCTAATAATATGTCTTCTTCATAAGTCGATTTCATTTCACATAGCACAAACAACAGAATGAGTAAATCAGCTAATTTTAAATTATAAAAACCATTTGCTTTTGCATTTGTATTTGGTTTATGAACCATATGCTATTTTTGCGAAAAATATGATATTCAAAATAGCCAGACGTTCATATGGTATCTAGTAAGTTTTTGAAGCTTCAAAGCTAAAAAAGTTTTATTTGCTTGTGCACAGGGATGTGTTAGTGGTGATATCCTCGGAATTGATGCTTCAGATAATTACGATCGAACTTCAAGTAAGTTGTTTTGATCGTTAAATTATATTGCTGCATCCATGCCATCAGATTTAACCACGCATCCGAGACTGCATCCACATTCTTGGCAAATATTTCAGCCCTTCCATGAACTAGAAAAGGATAGACCATTCGATCTCAAAACTGAACAATTTGTTCTCGCCGATAATGTGGAGCCGCAGTATTGGGTAAGATCGTTTAAAGGAAATCCCTTTTTGGTACCGCCCGATTGAAGTTTTGGCGATTTTTCGAGAAATATTTGTGTGAAATTAAGTGATCGTTGCCAGGTTAAGGAAAATTATTCTAAGAGTTGACTGAAGTACTGCTGACGAAAGTGATGTCACAGTTCATCCAAAATTGGTATTGGCGGCACTAGGTAGCTCTGGCGTATTCTAACATATCCTACACGTTCGAACAGGTTTAAGCTCGGTGAACATGACGGCCAGGGAAAGATGTTTTCTTCTATAAATGTAGTTGCCTTTAATGCTGTATATGGTTGCGCGTTGTCTGCTTGGAGTGTGTTCTTTTTAATTGCCGAAGATATTATCGTCACAAACTTGAACATAGCATAATGTCGATACAACATTGTGCGGTAACAGTACCCCTAAGAGCAGCTAAATATAGTCAGTTACATTAGTGTTACACCCAGAAGGAATAATTTCTTGAAATTGTCGTCTTGAAAATAGAATGATTATATTTGAAGCTTGTTATGATAACCATTGCAACGTTTTATCTTTGATACTTTATGAAAAAAAAATACGACTGAAATTAGACCACACGACTGAAGTAAAACTTCAGTTCGCCATAGTGAAAGTGATCTTAATTTATGTAAGTTTATAAATGGAGCTAGAGAATCCTGAATTAATACCGTCTGCAGTATTGGATAATGCATGTTTCAGTTTCTCGTCAGCGAAAAGTCGGCAATCATGTGTAGCGATTAAGATAAGTAGCGCAATTGCATACAAAACTGACACACGCAAATGGCTGTAATGTGTGTGAAGTGCCTATTCACAACGGAGAGGACGCGGGTTCGAATCTTAATTCTATGAATTAATTATTATTATTAATACTTCCGTTCGCTTCGCCTGATCACACTTTTCGTAACGCTCCCGTCACGCATTCAGCACCTTACTCCCCAAGTCAAGTGTCCGTAAAGATGTTTTCATGTATTTTCAGTTGTTGTGTCTCCGCCTACTTGTGTTAAGCGTAACAAAATGCCTCGACCCGAAGACATCAAAAATATCACATCAAAAATCAAAAATTGCCCGCTGTGTTAATTTCACCTTAATGACGGTAATGCGTGTGTGTTGGGTGTGGACTGAAGAAGGTAGACGAACACGAAACAGACCGACAGGTCGACCGAGACGTACCACAGAGCGTTAAGATAGGTGCTTCAGACAACTAGCTCTGTGAGACCGTTTTGCTACTACGCGCCAACTCGGTGACCAAAGGTTTGGAGAAGAAGGTCGGCTTGTTAGTATGCGAACATTATATCGCCACATTCGAGCTTTTGGACTTTCTTCATACCGTCCACGATTAGTGCATTATTTGACTGCGGAACACCGTCGTCAATGTGTGGACTGGTGCAGATAAGGACAGCAGAATGGCATAATGTCGTATTCAGCGACAAATCGCGATTCTGCCTAGGCATGCATGATGACCATCGGAGGGTAAAACGCCCCCGTGGAAAGCGATGTAATATTGGATTTGCTGTTGAGAGGCATAGGCACCGGACTGTTAGAGTAATGGTTTGGGGAGCTATTGCCTAAGGAAGCCGATCACTTCTTGTCTTCATTCGAGGCAGTATGACGGCTGTGCGTTATGTTGATGACATCTTACGACCCACTTTATTGCCTTATCTAGATGACCCTCTAGAGGTCCTTTCTCAGCAAAACAACGCACGTTTACATATTGCTATGGACTCCCTCCAAGAAGTTTGCGTAATGTTTTGCCGTGGGCACCCCGATCACCGGATTTAAATCCCATAGAAGATAATGGGGAGAAGACTGTCCACTTTGCGCCATCCTCAACAGACTCTGGCACGGTTAATCCACGAAGTTCAAGTTGCTTGGAACAAGGTGCCACAAACAGACATCGACCATCTCATTTTGTCTATGCCTAGACGTGTACAGGAATGTATTTAGCTACGGAGTCTCCAAACACATTATTGATTTTTTTCAAATTATATGTTATTAAAATTTCATGCAAATCTTATCGTTTCATTCTTGATGTAATTGTAATAATGTAATAACACATTGCCAAAATATTACGTCCAAACAATTATTCCTTCTGGGTGTAACACTTCTAATGTCCTTCCCACACAATCACAACATTACAGTTGTACGGGTATGATATCAATAAATGCAGTCAGGATTTTGCCTTTTACCCCTACGTCTTCTCACCATTATATTATACCATACGGTTATCATCATATAACAGAATTTAAAGTTTTTGGAAAATACAATAATCATAAACCTCATTGAGAAGTGTATGGTTTAGTTTTTTAATTTTTTATGAGAGAATTGTACTAGTTTAAAATAGTGGCCAGTATATGAATTAAGTGAGGACCTACGCCTTTCCATTTCTCATTCTCACTCATTTTATAAGTACCTAATTCTTTAATTTTCGCTCTTACTCCCTCCATACTCACGTTCGCTGTATTTACTCTAGCTCCAAATATCATAAAGAACCACCATATGTCTATTGTATATAATACAGGATGTCATGGATATACTAACAATAAATTGAGGGGATACTTGAGGAAAATATGGTAATCTCATTCATCTAATCTATCTATACATATAAATGCGAAACTGATTTCTCACTGATCACCGCACAGCCCAGACCGTTGAGTCGTGAAATGTAAAATTTGGTAGGAACGTAGTATTTAGGGCGTATAGGCGCACTAAGAAAGGATTTTTGAAAATTCCGTTTCTAAGGGGGTGAAAATGGGGTTAATTGCTGTCTCTAGACTCCAACTAAGTTGAAAACGAAAAACGGTAGAGAAGTGAAAATTCGTACCCGAACTCGCTTTTGAAAATAACTCGACCTCTTTTTCACGATTTTCTAAAAAATTATTCACAGACACCGAAAAAGGGGTGGAAAGGGGAAAACGGTTTTTATAAGAAATTTCATAACTCGACAACCCGGCATGCTGAAAACGTGAAAATTGGGATTTAGACTCAGCTTTGAAAATAACTAGACCCGTGTTTGACGATTTTGCAAAAAATTCTTTACCGACCGAGAAAAAATTACGAGTGGTTTACCCAAAATTCCTATAACTTGAAAACTGACAGTATTGCTGCCGTGAAAATTGGGATCTAGATTCTCCTTTAAAAAATACCGGACCCGTGTTTGACGTTTTTCCAAAAAAAAAAAAAATACCAACGGCGAAAAAAGGGGAGGGTCAATTTGGGGGTGATTTTTCTCAAAATGCTTATAACTTGAAGGTCAAAAACGTTACAGGTATGAGAATTGGCACTCGGACTCTCATCTTAAAATAACTAGACCCGTGTTTGACGATTTTGCAAAAATATAATTACAAACCAAGAAAAAGGAGCGTAAATCGGGAGGGTAGTTTTCCTGAGAATTCTCATAACGGGAAAACAAACAGTGTTACATACGTGAAAATTGGGATCTAGATTCTCCTTTAAAAAAGACCGGACCCGTGTTTGACGATTTTGAAAAAAAAATTACCAACAGCGAGAAAAGGAGAGGGTGGATTTGGGGGTTGATTTTTCTTAAAATGCTTATAACTTGAAGGTCGACAATGTTACAAGCATGAGAATTGGCACTCGGACTCTCTTTTAAAATTAACTAGACCCGTATTTGACGATTTTCCAAAAGAATGTTTACCAACCCCGAAAAAGGGGCGTAAATGGGGAGGGTAGTTTTCTTGAGAATTCTCATAACTGGAAAACAAATAGTGTTACATACGTGAAAATTGAGATCTAGATTCTCCTTTAAAAAAGACCGGACCCGTGTTTGACGATTTTGGAAAAAAAAATACCAACCGCGAAAAAAAGGGAGGGTATTACTTTTCAATGATCTATTCAACAAGAGTAAAAAATTGATATTGTAAAACTTTTTTTTTGAAAATTTTTATTCTTTGAAAATTCAATTATGAATGTTGTGCGGAACTTTATGATCACTCTGTATAAGCGCCAGTAAAGCCAACCCCAACTTACGCAGGCAAAGCCGCGGGTAATTACTAGTTTTAATATAGAAATACATTTCCAATTTTGTGAAAAATATACTAGAAATACAATCTTGCATTCTGCACACGCCAGTGCAATGAACCTTACGTGTTTTCTCAGTCATCAGAGCTCGAAACATTTACCAAAAATTGATATCACATATCAAAAAAATTTTATAAACCCACAGACGTAGTAATTCCCTATGCTTTTTTTTATCTGGCGGAGATACCAAGTGACTCAGTGCCTTCACATATTCCTCCATATGTACATGCAACAACATGTGAAAATATAGTAGCCGTCGTGTTTGTTGAGATGCATTACAAAGCCCCTTCTGAGGGCGTGGTTTCTGATCGCGCTTTCATAGTCATAAAAAGAAACTCGGCCTCGTCACAAAATACCTATAATTCTGGGTAATTCAATATTTTCCAAGTTAAATAATTTCACACAATTGAAAGGATGGGCAGATATGCGGCATTGCATGAGAAACAGACATCGCCGCGCCGTCTTTAATATGTATGGTTGTGAGTGGGGATTGTACCGATTGGTGGAGCATGTGAAACGTCGAGATTTTTAAATAAAAACTTTAAGCAGACACGGTCCAAACCCGGATTATTTTTTTTTACTATGTACAAATCATAGGTGCCGTTATTTTCTTACATTGTATTAGCTTGTATTTTCTTTTTCGTAGAAGGTAAGCGCGTTTTCCTTCCCATCAACTACTTATTCTAAAACAAACGTTAATTGAATCAGAAACTGCAGAGTGCTTTCTTATATTTAATTATCGGATGACTTCTCTAGGATTGCTTTGAAAGTTTTATGGACACATTTAGAAATTAATTAAAGCTAAAAGAGAAAAGATGGTCACAACAGATAGCAAAAGTCGTAAATCTTTATTCCCAGGCAGATTTAAATTACGGCCGGCCGACTGCAATTCTTTAGGACTTGAGTCATTCGCGTTTAAATCCTCAACCGAAATCTGTAAGAAAGGAAACTTTTGTAAACTGAAATAGTGTCTTGATTGATAGATGTAACTATTATGTATTGGTTTTTTGTTGTGGCTCTAATCCTGAGAATAGGTGGTAGTCACTAGATACCAAATCACGAGAATACTGCATGAGAAAGCAATTCCCGACGCAAATCACTTCGTTATTTTTGCGGGCTTTCTGAGTTCCCGCATTAGTTCTAAGGTCCGAAGAGAGATCGTCCTTTACCACGATCTCAGACGAAAAATGAAAAGGATCAAAATCGAAGGAAGCAATGGCCAAGCCCAGATGACACATCTGGAAAGAGTTCCTTGGTTTCGTTTCGTTCGGGGTGCAAGCCGCAATAAAAAAAGCTGTAAATCACGTACACAAAAGTGATGCCCGCTCGCCGCGTTCAATGTATGGAAGCAGCATGTTTGTTTGCCGCCAAAACAAATTCGATAAGGCAGAAATTTTCATTGATAGTACAATTGAATATCAATACTCTAACTACTCTAACTAGAGTATTGTTATTCAATGATAGTACTGTGTGGTACTGATCTATACGTGTGGTTATTATTTATTTTCGACAATAAAATTACGCTCGCGTCGTCGGTTCCTCAACCTTCAGCCCCCATCATAAACCAATATCCGTTTTTCTCAAAATTCCAGCCCCTAAACGGTGAAACTTCTCAACGTATGTTTCAAATTGTCCCTTAATTATACCTGGTTTAAATTTCGTTTTTAAAAACTATTCATTCCCTGACCAACACTAAACTTTTCTCCGGTCAAAAACACACTCAAACTTCGCGACACGACTCTCAAAAGAGATTCGTTGTTTTATTTTTAATCTTTTCGCTGGTCTTTTGACACGTTCACTTACTTCACAGCGTTTCACATTACCAATTTTTATTAATTTAGTTGATTAACCGTAACAATTAAAGATCTTAATTTTTGTTTTCAACTTTAACAAACACATTTTAATTAATATTTGTAAGTACCTATCTACGTAAGTAAATATAGCTACCTACAATGAATTATTTCTTTGCCGTTGGGTTAAAAGAGCTTTTGTAATTTTTTATAACATTAACACCATAATAGAATAGGGAATGTCAATTTATTTTTCGAATTTTAATTTAATAATAATTATTATATGAATTCTCAAAGAGTGATTGTGATTGAACCACGAGAAAACGTCAAACTTTCAAGGTTGTTTGGGTAAAAATCGGGGCCAAATGTTTACACGAGTTACCTTGTTGTTACCATGTTTCGTAAAAATTATGAAAGAAATGCTAGCCTTAGTTATGTTTCGGGAACGAGTTGAACATAAAAAAAAATATTTTTAAAGAACAGCGACAAGCACACTACAACGTTCAGGATATTAATCTTAATTAATTCTACAATGCAAAGGCTTATATAAACTATATTATCGCTAGCGAGCGGATGCTGAGCCATTTCCTTTTTCTAGCGGTGTCAGGGTTCAGTGTCACATAACTCCTCCCATCACAAGTTGAGAAAAACTGGGTTGGGGAAGTTTTTCGATGTCGGTCCTAGGGGCAGGATTTGGTTTTTCCTTGGGTCGTTCCTCTTTCGGGGGTAGCGAAGATGTTGCTTCCTTTTTCTTGATCCACCAGGTGAGGAGTCGATAATTTCCATAAGCGGTAATTACTAAAATAACAACAAGGACAAGTGGAAAAGTAGCATGGTGTGTCCAATGGAACGGCGTGATCGTAGGTCCATGTAGTTGTAGTAGGGTTACCAGGTCATCGAGTTTGACTTGGTGTAGAATGAGGTGTTTGTCGTCAGGTGATTGTAGATCAGAGCGATGTTGCAATCTTCGACATTAGGGCTGAGGCCGGATGTGCAGAGAAATTCTTCCTCTATTTGGTGACAAGGCGTCACTCGGTATTGGTGAAGGCGTGAATTGAGTACAAGGTAGGGTTTCCTTGGAATTATGGTTTGGTTTTTTATTGGGATAGGGTATAGGTGGTACAAAAGAAACTTCTCTGGGTAAACAATTGGAATTTTGATCGCGAAAATTATTCTAAATTATTCTAAACGGTCTCTTGAAGAACGAAGCGGCGTAGCTTCAATGGTCTTCAACAATCTAGATAGACTGGTTCGCCCCCAAACAATTCCCTATGGTTTAGTCTCTAGGTATCGTCACAAGGACAAATTGTGACGATACTTTGTTTTATCTTCACTTCAGAGACAGGCAAACGACCTCCTCTCTGGGAGCCTCTCAGCGCATCTCCTCGAATTCCATTCCGGCAGGTATAGATATCCAGCGGGACGCGTCTACGGCTGACAAGTGCGCCGCAGTAAACTTGAATGACGGTGATGCGTATTTGTTTGTATTCTCCCTACATATCGTTGCTATGCGCAAAGCAGCGAGCCGTACTTTAACGGTGGAAATTATTTTAAATAGTCTATAAATCTATATATAGGGTGATTCACGAAGTATAGTAGATATTTAAACGTTTTCATTTGATTTATTTAAAAACTTACTACTTACGATACAAACTATTGTAAACATCTCGGTTTTTATTGGTGAACCCTTTCCGACAGACAAAAACCACTTTTGCTTTTTTGAATTGAATAACATAAAGACTCAGATAGGCCAACGTACCATTTATAAAAATTGTTCGAAATGACGACAGCCCTGGGCATTTCACAGATGCATACCCCACTATATTTTGGTGTTAATGGCATAAACAATATGTTTCATGTGGCTTCACACGAAAAAATTACTTATTCGGATCCACCTTTCGTGTAAATTCCGTGCATTTGTTGTCTTATGTTCCTAAAGTCCGCTAATAAATTACACACTCAGAGTTCCCACGGGTTTCCCATAATATGATAATTGATAATTATATCGGCCACTATTTGAAGATAAAGCCACTTTAAAATATTTAGTGTGCACCGTCAACAGTCAAACTGAAATTAATTAATTGGCAATTTTTGTTTAGGCTAAGAGATAAGAGATTACTTACTAATAGGTTCTTCAATCATGCTGGCGGTTCTCAATCGGTTTTCGCGTAAATTTTAAAACCATATATCTTGTTTTTTTTTACAGTTAGAATTTTGCAAATATTCTTATAGGTCTCCTCATACTAGGGACTGTCACAGGTTTAAATAACTACTATACTTCGTGAATCACTATACTTCGAGAACGTCTGGGAATAATTGTTCACATAGGATGCTCTCATGAGTGTAGAAGACTCTGTGGCGGTCATCTCGTACTATACCACGCTCGTACAAGAGAATGATCTCATTCTTCGGGAATAATCCATTGCGCCGAAAACATGATCTCATGATTCCGGGAATAGAAGGAATCGAGAACGCCAGGAGTGGTATAAGAAGGGATCAAACGACGGAGCAAGCAGTCGATTGGTAACATCGGTACAAGTGGTCAGCGCGTGTTATATCGAAAGTTTGTACATAGTGAAAAGTTAGTATTTAATAAAAGTTTGTAACTACGGTGTGCCCCAGAATATTTCTTTAAATCCTTGAACCCGCCCGGCTCAGGCTACGTTACAATACTATAATTTCAACACAACATGCTGGGATAGTTGAAGGAGAGTAATACCACCCCTAAGATAAAAATACGGTTAAACCAAAGCATGTTTATAATTGAAAGGAAATACAAAAGAACGAATCGTAAAAAACACTTTACATGTTTTCAATTTTGTCACTTCAGGTTCATCATGCTTGTGATATCCATATTTTGTTGCAGGATCTTCTTGAAAATCATATTTTCAAAGAAAGTGGATAAGTCCAGTTGGTGTATAAGTTGATATTCGGTCCTCTAAATCAACGCTAGAATCAAACATTCCATTTTACACGAACGGTTTTTGCCATAACATATTTTGGATAATTGTGAAATTTCTATTAAGATCAGCTATTGGACATGTATTCCGGGCGTATATATTCCTCTGGAGCGATCGACTATATTTAAAAAATATTTAATTTTTTTGCTTCATATTAGTTTTAAATTTATTTGAGTCATACACAGGGTGTCAGATTCGTTACTTTAAAAGAAACAAACAATGTAAGTACCATCAGGGCCAAAATTGAACACAATAATTAACCTACTATATACCTAGATTAAAATAAAGTAACGTGTGAGCAACAAAATCAGTGATCGTAGGAGCCTCTGAATCCAAAATTTTGAGTCGATACTTGATCAATACGATTGTGTAAAATGTCATCGAGTTGTCAAATCTGATCTGAAATAAAAATCTGTTCCTTTGCAAAAGTTTACTTGAGTGGAACCCGCACAATGCCTTTTTCAGTCGAGCAAAAGTCTTTTTACTGGAATCTTATTTTCACAATGCAACAAAAGTAAATGGGATTTGGCAACATTACCTGGGAAGAATTTCAAGCTGAATATCCTGATATTGTTAAGCTACAGTAATTTCTGCAACCTTCTAATAATTTTCGTGTTACTGGAGGTGTTAACCGAAAAGAAGGTAATGATGGTAAATATTGGGATGTTCGAACACCTGAGACGGTTGAAAGAGTTAGATAAAGTCCTTTTTCAAACGGCTTTTTCTCAACGTGTTGACTTCTATACTTAGCTTTTGGACACATTTGACAATAATCTGTTGGAATAAACCTTCTTCAGTGATGAAGCTTGGTTTTATTTGAATGGATACGTTAACTCCAAAAATATGCGTATGTGGTCTGGGCAGCCATGTAACGCAGTCGCAAAATATTGACTGTAAACGTTCCATGATTAAACTTTTGTTAGGCAATATAACAGCCACGAGGTATCAAGAAGAAATGTTGTTACCATTTAGTAACCAACTTCACGATGACGAACTAGCGATGGGCTAATTACAGCAGGATGGAGCAACAGTGCACATAACAAAATGGCGCACATTTATTGTTTTTCTATATTTAGTAAAAGTTTTGTTTAAAAACAGAATAGTTTTTCTTTAATTTGAATTCAATATGAAAAACTCTGTGTTATGATGATTTTATTATCCCTATCCTATTGAATTGTACTCTGGGGTCGTAGGGTTATTCGGCCTCTCAGAACGTCGACTCTATTGGTGATTTTGTTCAACCCTACTCGCACCTTTTTTCAGGATGTCACTAAGATTCTTTTTCTAAAACGGGGCTTTATTGCAGCCTCATCCTTCCCCTTTTCCACAATATTGTCTAGAATGGCCTTTTGAACGGTTTCTAATTGCTCCATTGTCAGAAGTGTGTCTTGACGGTTTGCGGGTATTATTCCAACCCATACTCCAGCTGGAGATCGTAATCACCTTTTTGATCGCGCTGTTCAGCCAGCTCCATAGGCTCTTGACTGCCTTTCGTGGTTGAGAGAATTTCTTCAGCCTCTTTATTTGACCCTGTTAAGGGCGAGTCCCCCTTTCCTTTCTCGTTGTCCATAAAAATATACAACGAGAAGCAAGGGAGAGAAAGGTGACCTGCAGCAGAGCTCCGCATGCCACAAGAAGGCTAATTAAACCGGAGGTAGCCTGGTATCCGGAGTTCGCATATTTAGTGACCAAGATCACCCTTTTAGCCACGCAGTCTTCGGCATCATGCTGTTCCACCTTGATTTTGGGGTTATTTTATAGAGGTTTACTGTTCGGGGAACAGGCAGTGAAGCCAGTTCCTCCGGGGTGTTTGACAGCAGTGTACCACCAGTACGCCTTTTGGTGATTTCTGTTGCAGCCAACCACATTTATGTTATGTTATGTTAATGCACCCCAACCTAATTTTAAAATGACGGTGTATGTATAGGGTTGCACCAGTTAAGTATTTGGCAGATCAGCAATCAAACAACCTCAGATGTTGTGGGCTTTGCAGCTCATGACACATGTTCATGGTAATTTCATTCGTCTGTCCTTGTATTTTTCGAAGCCATTTGCACCATTTCGAAAAATTATAGATAATCATTCCTTATCACTTGTGTGTTTTTCCATTTTATTAGTTAATGTATCCATTATCAATATCGACCAAGCGGTGCCACCATTGGCTATCAAGAATATTTTACATTAGTTACAGTTAACTTAAAAGCCCGACTCGAGGAACGAAATTCTCATTCTATCAACATGTTTCCAACAGTGACAATCTTCAACTGTTTTTTCTTTACTTCGGTGAGTACCATAATAAGCGAATTACTATGCTAATTTGAGGGTGTAATGTTGATCATTACACACTAGTGAGAGAATAACTCGGACTCACGGAATTGTCCAAATCAACCAAATGCAAAACTATAACAATCATTCCATAGCTCTCTGCTTTTAATGGGAAATGGATAAAAACCACACAGCATATCGCCGGCTGAATGTAAGAAGTAGGTTATTCGAAACTTAGGCATTTTGAGTTATCTACTGTATGTTAAACTAGAGAGCATACAGAATTTAATGAGTTCAAATAAAGCTTTTTCAACAACTATTGAGGCGTTTAAATTGACGGCCTCTAGATCTGTTTTCACAACCTCGATAAACTGTTTTGGCCATTTCTCCAAAATAACGAATTATGAATACCTAGTTGTTACAATCAGCCGGCGATATAATTATTAGGAATGAGTTTGGATAAAAAATAATATTACACTCGTGTGGAATACTATATTAGGGACTTAAGAAAATTGCCCGTTTGCCCTTCGAGTTCACGGGTAATCTTTTTCTTGCGTGCCTAATATAGTACATTCCACACTAGTATAAAAAATAACTATTATTTTACCCTCATATTCTAGTTACTGGTGAGTTTCACGGCTGAGGTGATCAAGGGTCAAAACAATTTCGGCAATCTAAACATAACCGTAACAACTAGCAACGATAGTTGGTCAGACTCCTTCGATATTTCCGACTTAATCAGTAAGAACAACGGAAATGGGAGTTTTGACACAGGCATTATCAACGATAGCTCTGGTTCAATAAGAATTAGCGGAAATTTCAGCACAGGCATTTCCATCAACGGCAGCAGCACTTCTGGCTCAGATAGTAACAGCGGTGGCGGCTCCGTCTCAGACGGTACTAGCGGCAGTTCTGGCTCCCAAAGCGTCGGTAGTGGTGATTCTGGCTCAGGCAGTAACAACGTCAGCTCTGGCTCCGAAAGCGGCAGTTCTGACTCCCAAAGCGGCGACAATGGTGGTTCTGGCTCAGGCAGTAACAGCGGCAGCTCTGGTTCCCAAAGCGGCAGTGGTAGTTCAGGTTCGGGTAGTACCAGCGGCACCGGGGGTTCAGGTTCAGGCAGTACCAAAGGCAGCGGAAACTCCGGAAATTATATTGGCGTTAACTCGCTCAGCGGAGGGGTTTGGGCCATAATAGACGAAAGTAGTAAGACTCTTATGAATTCTACAATAATTCTCCAAGGGTGTCTCTCTGAGTTCGGTCGAATAGTCTCTGAAGCATTAGGAAACATTGCCCAATATGCAATCGTAACTGGAGTAGTTGTACCAGAGAATGTAGTTGGCTTGACACTCAAATTTTGGCCTTCATTCTTGGCAGGAGACGTCTTTAGAAGAACTAATGAGAAAATAAAAACTTGTATTAACAATACAACTTCTTCGGAAATAGTCAAAGAGGTGGTGCAAGATTCCCTAGCATGCTTGGGACAGCCTACTATTGACAAGCCTCTTGAATATTTGCGTAAACTCACTAGAGATTTTGATGATGGAGTAAATAGCTTTCCGGATGACTTCAATAAACTTAGACAAGCTAATGGCATAGGTGGTATGGTGTCGGGAATAATTACTTTTATCAAAGCAAGAGGCAAATCTGTTGCAAAAATAGGTGGAACAGTTGCACAATTAGCTGGTTCGCTTGTGGTAGGAATACCGGCAGCTGGAATCTGCTTGGGAAACGAAATAGGTGTTTACAAAGCTCCACAATTTATTTCAAGCGCCAGGGACCTCACTAAGTGTATAGTATAAAAAAAACTAATATTTTTGTAAAATGATATACACTTAAAGATCAATTTGATAATATTTAATCGATGCTTTGTTGCACGTACTAGAATAAAATATTGTTTTGTAAAACTGTAAATTTTTTTTATATACCTAAATTACTTCTAAAGCTGTGAAATCAAAAATGATGGACACTTCATTGATTCAGTACAGCATTGGCAAATGGTTATCATCATCACGGTCATACCAATATTTAATTCTCTGTAACTACCTCTATACACTGTTATTCACGAATCAATACGAGCCCATCAAAATTTTCGATGCAACCAATATTGCATTTGCACAGGTTACATGGATAAAGAACAATAATTCTTCAAAAACTAACACATAGTGTGCGCAATTAGGTAACAATAGATATTGTCAGTGTCAAAATTTTAAATTTGCAATCAGTTTTAAAAATTCACTATGCAGCTAGTCGATACGTCACGGAGTCAAAACAAAGGTGGGTTGACGGTGAATTGCATCTTACAAGAACATTATTTAAATTTTAGACGAGCTGATCGAGAACCAACAAATCATTCCCTCGTGTGTAGTTGTCACTTCAAAGATGAGGATAGAGCTAATAACCTTTTTCAAGGACTTTCACGTCATATCAAATGAGTGCACATGACTGTACAGTCGTCAGGATAGTCGTCTAACACATGGATTGAAGTGTTGTAGTTTGTTACGTTTTTGATTAGTTTTACCTATTATTATATCTAAAAAGGGTAGATATTACTGTGTGGTGGGTTCGTGAAACTGTATGAATTATGGATATTGATTGGTTCAAACAAGGAGCGACAAAACGATGCGTTATCGGTGGTTGCAAGATCGACAGCAGACGTCATTTCTTCCATTTTCGAAACCGTGTTTGGCAGTAAGAAAGGCCCTTGAAAGAGGAGGAAAAGGGCACCTGAAGGAGTGCAGTTTGTGTAATAAGTGTAAAATGTGGTTGACGAAATGCCGGTGTAAAGATTATGCAATCCTAACTCATATCAATAAATGACATTATATAATTGTGTTTTACACTTCGTGAATGAAAGAAGTCCTTCGAGATCCATAATTCCTATAGTTTCACGAACCCACCACGCACACACATTTTAGCTTTTTAGACATAATAATACGTAAAGCTAGTCAAAAACGTAACAAACCACAACAATTCAATCCATGGGTTTGACGACTAACCTGACGACTGTACAGTCATGCGCACTAATTTGATGACATGAAAGTCCTTGAAAAAGGTTATGGTCCTACCATATTTAAACATAATATTGGGAAGCAATTTAGCTTTGAGAGCCCAAAGAAGAAGAGAAAACAATTAAAAAGGGGGTATTTACAGAATTCAGTAATAAAATAAACTAACCGCTCCTCTATTGTAACAGAAGCAGCTAGTGACCCTGAGGAGACGATTGAGGCCGAAATTGAAAGGTTTAATCAGATTGTTGTTTCACATGCAGAACCAGGACCTCTGTAATACAACAGCCTCCACAACTGGCAACAACAAAGGCAATATTTGCTGTTATGAATAAAGCAGAAAATTACTTTTTACATACCTGCCTCTTTGATGCCCCATTCGTTGTTTCCTAAGTTTGCTAATTTACAGTTTTTCTTATTAAGAGAAGTGCAGGTGTTGAACAAAGAACAAAATTTAGGTATAAGTAGTAAATAAGTAATTACAGGTTTGTACATAAAGTTTTATTGTAGATTTAATTCACCAGAAATGTATAAGTATAATAAAACACTTCCATGGATGTTCTTTACCCACTCTTCAGTTCTACTAATCTCCACAATCATGCTGTCTGCTGGTGTCCAGATCATCAGAAAAGCCTTATTTCTGGACGTAAAGTGCAATTGCCCTTGTATTTGGTGATAGTAATCACGATCTTGATATCTTCATCATGAAATTTGATAATGTACTTTTTTATTTTTTGAGATCCTCGCTCAGGGACGTGATGTTTCTCCACTTGTAAAGACATTTTACTTCGAAAATTCCACACCAGACGTTAACGGAAAGAATACTTTGGAAGTGTCCTTCCCGAATACAATGTGGATTGTCTTGAGCATAGTAATGACAAACAAGAGATTTTGCAAAAAGTTTTCATTAAATTGGATTCTTTCCCTGAAAAAACGGCACAACTCTATCCTTTTGGGAAAATCGGTCACTTTTAGTTCTTGAACCAAGGTGATGTGGTGAGGATGGAATTTATTGGCCCTCAAAATTCGGCATACTGATGCCTGGCTTATCTCAACCATTCGTGCCACTTACTTCTGGTCAATATGTGGTTCTTCTGTCACCATCTCTAAAACGGCTACTTCATTATGTTCCCCAGTTGCAGTCCTTTCCCTAGGCGTAGTAGCTGGAGGCCAATTCAGTCTCAACTGTGCCTCTAATTTTTGAAAGTTTTATCTGTTGGTCCTCTCTCGGGTCCTCTTGCTTCAGCGTAACGTTCTGCATAAACCCTAACAGCAAGAGAAGCGTTTTTTCTGCATTCGCCATAAATTAAAAACATGTCGGTTTTCTCGTCATTGGAATACATTATTACCAAAACAACAAAGGTCAAAATAGTTGACACTGACAGTATCTAATGTCATCTAATAAATTAATGTGCACACTATGTTTTAGTTTTAAAAGAAATTGTTTTTTCAATCCATGTAACCTGTGCAAATGCAATGTTGGTTGCATCGAAAATCTCGTCAGGGTCGTACTGTTTCGTGAATAACCCAGTATAGTAGAGGAAAATCTTCAGAATAAATCTATTGCATTCATGTCGAACAATTTGAAATAATAGTGCTTTTGCAGCTTTTAGGTAATGCGGAGTTAACACTGTTTCACTTTGAAGTTCCAGAGTGATCGTATAGACTTTTAGTGTTTCGATTAACCTTATTTAGGGAGGTATTGTATCGTATTGTACTCTGGGGTCGTAGGGCTATTCAGCCTTTCAGAATGCCGACCATCATTGATCTTTTGTTCAATCCGACTCGCATCTATGTTCTTAGGAATCCCCCTTTCTTTGCAACGTTCAGGATGTTACTAAGAGGCCTCTTCTTCACTTCTTCGGGTGTCCGTCGAAGTGATTAAGCCTTAGGTTAGCTAATGCGTTACACCTGCAGAGTATGTGTTTCTACTTCCAAATTGCATAATCTGCATACTTCATTGTCTACTAGTCCCATATTTTTAAGATGGTATCTTTAGTCCGATCAAATTGGTCATAAAAATAGTGGTCAAATAACAAAAATTCCCACAGAGCTAAATTTGGTGGAGACCTTGGGTAGACGATTAGAAATAAAGTGTCAAAAGTCCCCATCGATCTCATTTCTGCTAAAAAAGTTATTCGGGACAAAGATCAAAATTTGAGGTTTTTTAATTTTTTCTAAAACGGTAAGTTTTATCAAAAAAGTAGCCCAGACAAAAATTATATATCTTAAAATTATCTACAAAAATGATGACGAATACTTTTTTTGTAAGAATCACCATTCCTGAGATATCGCGATTCTAAAGGAGTCATGATGATCTACATGATATGCACACTTGCACACTAATCTGGTTCACAAGTTTTTTTCTGAAATAATTCGAGTTAAGAGGCACCAAAAATTATGATTGAGGTGTCATTTGATTCGTAATTGCACCAAGAATTCTTTAGTTGAAAATCAATATCCGCAAATAAAAATTACTAAAGTTATAAACAATTAAGTAAACAAAAAAAAGGTGGTTACGTTTCTTGCAAATATTTCAAAAACTATTTGAGATATCCAAAATTTCAAAAAAGATCCTTAAAGAGCATTAAATTTTACAAAAAATAGTCTTCCGGAATAGTCCCTGCAATATTTATAATGTTAATTTAGCGGCAAAAAATGGCAAAAACGCGCGGTCGAATCTGGCACCTGAACAAGAAAAAAATATTTTAACCGTAAATATAAATATTAAGGAATAAAAACATTTAGGTATTATCTGGACATTTAGGTATTATCTGGACATATCAATAAACAATAATCTGTCGGTTAAAAAAGTTTTACCTCAATTTTTCTATTAACAATTCATTTGTTAATTACGGTAATTTTATTGTTCTTGTTAAAAGTTAACATAGTAACCCTGATAATTGTTAAACTAATATCGTGGAATCTTTTTACCTTTTTGGAGCTATTCCTTGAAGGCTTTAGAAAAGATCCCCGTTGGAAAAAAAATGATTTTCCACTTTTTTATTAACATTTAAAGGCTTAACAAAATCAAAAACATAAATAAAACAAGTAATTTCCACAGTTTGTTCTGTGTCGTTTTCTCTGTGGTTTTCGTCCACCATACTAGAGACCCGTATGAGTAGATGCGTCTTATAACGTCTAGGTATAACCATCTAATCATCTGCGGTTTTAGTCCCCAGGTATTTCCACACAATCTACGATAGGCCCAAAAGGCTTTAATAACTTTGGCAATAGTTTTCTCAACATGTTATTTCCAATTTAGTTTAGAGTCCAGGGTGATCCCTAGATACTTCACTTGCTTGGAAAGTTGTATCGATAGGGAGCTTTTATATTTAGCTTTCTAAATGGAACTATGAGGGTTTTCTTAGATTTACACTCAGTCCCTCCCTTCTGCACCATCTGTCGATTATTTTTAGGGCTTCCTGCATTAGGCTTCATATAATTCCTTCATGATTCCCTCTGATTAAGATGACGATGTCGTCCGCATACCCCACCACATAATAACCTTTTTCCGTTAATTCTTTAAGTATTGTGTCCACTATGATTGACCACAGCAGAGGCGATAGCACCCCACCTTGTGGGCAGCCCCTTGCTACAGCATTTCTTTTATCCATCGAATTGTGGACATTTCAACGCTGAATTTTTCTCCTGCTCTTTTTATAGACATGTGTGAGGTGTTATCAAATGCAAAAACAGCAATTTCCTTAGCCCCAATAGATTTTTCCACTCTTTTCACCAGGTGTGGATTTTACTGTGGATTTGCCTGGCTGATAGGCAAACTGATTTTTGTGTTGCTCTTTCCACGAGTTCGCTTCTCATGTGGTTATCCACAATTTTCTCCATAGTCTTTAGGAGAAAGGAAAAGAGACTTATTGGGTGATAAGATTTGGCCTCTTCTGAAGGCCGTTTTCCCGTTTTCGGTATAAAGATAAGCTCACGATCCCATCTCACAAAAGCAGAATGGATTAGTCTTGTTAGGCAATATTTACAAATCGGAATGAAATTTTACAAAATCAAAGACCATTTTATGAAAAGATTGCAGCTCATGTATGGGTATTAACACAATAGCTTCCATACGTTTAAAGATTGTAGAGGTTTTACATTAAATTTGTAAAATTCCAACATTATACAGGCCATTGTTTCCGACGGAGCTCGGCTACTTTATTAGGAAACACACATGGCGACCTATTATCCTTAAAGAGGTGATGGATGGAAGAGTTCAAATGTAGCGGAAAGCTACGTAGAAGAGCCATTAAAAAGAAAAAATCGTCAAGAAAAAAAGCGCAACTGTTATGTCTGAAGAACCATCAACCAACCAATGACCTAATAATATGTCTTCTTCATAAGTCGATTTCATTTCACATAGCACAAACAACAGAAGTGAGTAAATCAGCTAATTTTATACTCTATAAACCATTTGCTTTTGCATTTGTATTTGGTTTATCAACCATATGCTATTTTTGCGAATAATATGATATTCAAAATAGGCAGACGTTTATATGGTATCTAGTAATTTTTTGAAGCTTCAAAGCTAAAAAAGTTTATTTGCTTGGGCACAGGTATGTGTTGGGGGTGATATCTTCGGAATTGATGCTTCAGATAATTACGATCGAACTTCAAGTAAGTTGTTTTGATCGTTAAATTATATTGCTGCATCCATGCCATCAGATTTAACCACGCATCCGAGACTGCATCCACATTCTACCGCCCGATTGAAGGGTTGTCGATTTTTCGAGAAATATTTTTGTGAAATTAAGTGATCGTTGCCAGGTTAAGGACGATTATTCCAAGTGTTGACTGAAGTTGCTGATGAAAGTGATGTCACAGTTCATCCAAAATTGGTATTGGCTGCACTATTTAGCTCTGGCGTATTCATACATATCCTACGTTCGAACAGGTTTAAGCTCGGTGAACTTGACGGCCAGGGAAAGATGTTTTCTTCTATAAATGTAGTTGCCTTTAATGCTGTATAGGGTTGCGTGTTGTCTGGTTGGAGTGTGTTCTTTTTAATTGCCGAAGATATTATCGTCACAAACTTGAACATAGCATAATGTCGATACAACATTGTGCGGTAACAGTACCCCTAAGAGCAGCTAAATATAGTCAGTTACATTAGTGTTACACCCAGAAGGAATAATTTCTTGGAATTGTCGTCTTGACAATAGAATGATTATATTTGAAGCTTGTTATGATAACCATTGCAACGTTTTATCTTTGATACTTTATGAAAAAAAAAAACGACTGAAATTAGACCACACGACTGAAGTAAAACTTCAGTTCGCCATAGTGAAATTGCCCTTAATTTATGTAAGTTTATAAATGGAGCTAGAGAATCCTGAATTAATACCGTCTGCAGTATTGGATAATGCATGTTTCAGTTTGTCGTCAGCGAAAAGTCGGCAATCATGTGTAGCGATTAAGATAAGTAGCGCAATTGCATACAAAACTGACACACGCAAATGGCTGTAATGTGTTTGAAGTGCCTATTCACAACGGAGAGGACGCGGGTTCGAATCTTAATTCTATGAATTAATTATTATTATTAATACTTCCGTTCGCTTCGCCTGATCACATTTTTCGTAACGCTCTCGTCACGCATTCAGCAGCTTACTTCCCAAGTCAAGTGTCCGTAAAGATGTTTTACTTAAAAAAAAATCTCTTAGTTTTGTGGGAAGAAAACGGTTTATCAGAGCTGATAGTACATGTATTTTCAGTTGTTGTCAAAATATCACATCAAAAATCAAACATTGCCCACTGTGTTAATTTCACCTTAATGACGGTAATGCGTGTGTGTTGGGTGTGGACTGAAGAAGGTAGACGAACACGAAACAGACCGACAGGTCGACCGAGGCGTACCACAGAGCGTCAAGATACGCGCTTCAGACAACTAGCTCTGTGAGACCGTTTTGCTACTACGCGCCAACTCGGTGACCAAAGGTTTGGAGAAGAAGGTCGGCATGTTAGTATGCGAACATTATATCGCCACATTCGAGCTTTTGGACTTTCTTCATACCGTCCACGATTAGTGCATTATTTGACTGCGGAACACCGTCGTCAATGTGTGGACTGGTGCAGATAACGACAGCAGAATGTATATTGAATGGTATGTCGTATTGAGCGACGAATCGCGATTCTGCCTAGGCATGCATGATGGCCATCGGAGGGTAAAACGCCCCCGTGGAAAGCGATGTAATATTGGATTTGCTGTTGAGAGGCATAGGCACCGGACTGTTAGAGTAATGGTTTTGGGAGCTATTGCCTATGGAAGCCGATCACCTCTTGTCTTCATTCGAGGCAGTATGACGGCTGTGCGTTATGTTGATGACGTCTTACGACCCACTTTATTTTCTTATCTAGATGACCGTCTAGACGTCCTTTCTCAGCAAAACAACGCACGTTTACATATTGCTATGGACTCTCTCCAAGAAGTTTGGGTTAATGTTTTGCCGTGGGCACCCCGATCACCGGATTGAAATCCCATAGAAGATAATGGGGAGAAGACTGTCCACTTTGCGCCATCCTCAACAGACTCTGGCACGGTTAATCCACGAAGTTCAAGTTGCTTGGAACAAGGTGCCACAAACAGACATCGACCATCTCATTTTGTCTATGCCTAGACGTGTACAGGAATGTATTTAGCTACGGAGTCTCCAAACACATTATTGTTTTTTTTCAAATTATATCTTATTAAAATTTCATGCAAATCTTATCGTTTCATTCTTGATGTAATTGTAATAATGTAATAACACATTGCCAAAATATTACGTCCAAACAATTATTCCTTCTGGGTGTAACACTTCTAATGTCCTTCCCACACAATCACAACATTACAGTTGTACGGGTATGATATCAATAAATGCAATCAGGATTTTGCCTTTTACCCCTACGTCTTCTCACCATTATATTATACCATACGGTTATCATAAACAGAATTTAAAGTTTTTGGAAAATACAATAATCATAAACCTCATTGAGAAGTGTATGGTTTAGTTTTTTAATTTTTTATGAGTGAATTGTACTAGTTTAAAATAGTGGCCAGTATATGAATTAAGTGAGGACCTACGCCTTTCCATTTTTCATTCTCACTCATTTTATAATTTCTTTAATTTTCGCTCTTACTCCCTCCATACTCACTTTCGCTGTATTTACTCTAGCTCCAAATATCATAAAGAACCACCATATCTCTATTGTATATAATATACAGGATGTCATGGATATACTAACAATAAATTGAGGGGATATTTGAGGAAAATATGGTGAACTCATTCATCTAATTTTAATATAGAAATACATTTCCAATTTCGTGAAAAATATACTAGAAATACAATCTAGCATTCTGGACACGCCAGTGCAATGAACCTTACGTGTTTTCTCAGTCATCAGAGCTCGAAACATTTACCAAAAATAGATACAACATATCAAAAAAAGTTTATAAACCCACAGACGTAGTAATTCCCTATGCTTTTTTTTTATCTGGCGGAAATACCAAGTGACTCAGTGCCTTCACATATTCCTCCATATGTTTGTGTTTGTTGAGATGCATTACAAAAACCCTTCTGAGGGCGTGGTTTCTGATCGCGCTTTCATAGTCATCAAGAGAAACTCGGCTTCGTCGCAAAATACCTATAATTCTGGGTAATTCAATATTTTCCAAGTTAAATAATTTCACACAATTGAAAGGATGGGCAGATATGCGGCATTGCATGAGAAACAGACATCGCCGCGCCGTCTTTAATATGTATGGTTGTGAGTGGGGATTGTACCGATTGGTGGAGCATGTGAAACGTCGAGACTTTTAAATAAAAACTTTAAGCAGACACGGTCCAAACCCGGATTTTTTTTTACTATGTACAAATCATAGGTGCCGTTATTTTCTTACATTGTATTAGCTTGTATTATCTTTCTCGTAGAAGGTAAGCGCGTTTTCCTTCCCATCAACTACTTATTCTAAAACAAACATTAATTGAATCAGAGACTGCAAAGTGCTTTCTTATATTTAATTATCGGATGACTTCTCTAGGATTGCTTTGAAAGTTTTATGGACACATTTAGAAATTAATTAAAGCTAAAAGAGAAAAGATGGTCACAACAGATAGCAAAAGTCGTAAATCTTTGTTCCCAGGCAGATTTAAATTACGGCCGGCCGACTGCAATTCTTTAGGATTTGAGTCTTTCGCGTTTAAATCCTCAACCGAAATCTGTAAGAAAGGAAACTTTTGTAAACTGAAATAGTGCCTTGATTGATATAGCTATTATGTATTGGTTTTTGTGGTGACTTTAATCCTGAGAATAGGTGGTAGTCACTAGATACCAAATCAGGAGAATACTGGATGTGAAAGCAATTCCCGACGCAAAAAACTTCTTTAGGTTTGCGGGCTTGTACAATATTTTTTGAAACGAACATTGCCACGATTTTTAAATTAAAATTGATGTAATATGCAATTAGACTTCAAAATATGAAATAAAGCAAGCCATGGCTATAGCAATTGACCAATTAATTGTAAGTCATCAAGCGTCGCCGAAGGATACGTAGACGATTCTCTACAAAGTAAAACTAATGTAGCAGAAAAATTAATGCAATCAAGACCTGGCCGGTCCATCCGCATAAAAGCGAGTTGGAAAGTGCACAGTCCATGACTGAGCCCATTACTGTGGGAGGTTCAGGAATCACCCCTACGAATTGCATTAATTGCAGTCTAAATGTTTACAGGAACACTGGTTGAATATTCAAAGGTTTGAGCACACTAAATTGTAGTATAACCTAAAAAAATATTGAAACAGATCTTAAGTACACCAAATGTTGTTTTAAATGTTGCCAATTCCATTAATTAATAGCTACTGATTTAATTCGAGTTGACATAACCTAAAAAATGTGTCATTTTTCTTCGTCAAATTATTCACCTCTCAATATTTAAATGAATCTTGCGTGTACCAAATCGCGTTTCAAATGTCGCTAATTCATTAATTAATAGCTACTGACTTATTTTAAACACTTTTTATTTACAGTGCTTTTTAGCGTGTTTTCCGGTTTAGTAGATCGGGAAGCAAGTGTTTCCGGTTGCCCACAAAGTACGTATAATGAGTTCAAAAATTATTTTTTTTCAAGTCTTATAACGTGCGATTCTTTAAATTCTGAGTAGGCGGTGGAATAAAAGTCAAGTTTTGATTATACTTCATTGTTTAAAACTTTTGGATATCCATTATCCTTTGTACTTCAGATTTATATTGAATTCGCTTGGTAACGTGGAAAAAGTGTTACAAACTAGTTTTTTTTTTAAATTAAGGATAGTCTTATACATATTTTGATAGACAATACATTCGCAACATATTAATTCAACAGGGCGTAGCTCACACATATAAACTCCGTGTAGTTTTTAAGGTTAGGACCTTTCCAACGGTGTATAAATTGTTTAGGTGTGTTGAGTGAAAATAGCTTAAAACTGTATCAATGTGTTATGTGTTTGTATATTAATATATGGATATAAGACTTAAATTTAAAAAATAATTTTCATCTGGTAAGCAGATGGGTGACGGACGATCTCCAACAATAACCCCATATCTTCCTCAAGACTACTCAGACAAAATTTGGAGCTGTTGAGGCAATCAGCGTAATCCTTCGTGTCATTTTAATCAATATCGGACTCATCAGAATTAAGTAATTTCTAATTGTCTCCCGCTACATGAAATTTTTGAATGCTCTCGACTTCAAAAGAAAATCGTGACCTGCTTTATTTTTAAAAGAAAAATATGTAACCGGAAGAAAAAAAGCAGACACGGACTAACTAAAAGTTTGCTTAGTTTTAATTCCCTTCTGTCCGGAACACGTTTGACAAAAAATAATTGGTTCGGATTTGAAATTTGTGCGGTTGTGGTCGCATGTTGGTTGTCAACACTCCGGTCGGACTAATGCGTTTCAGCAACGTTGCAGGGTTTTTTCCTGAAATGTGAGGCGGTTTGTAACAAGCTTGGAAAGTGGAGAGTGCTGGGAAAATCCGGTGAATTGAGGGTCATAAATTAGGAAAACCCACACTTGAAGGGACAAGGAACGTTTGACAGTCGATGTCTTTCTCATATGGGGGAAAGTACAAGAACTGAATTTATCGCTTCTAATGTTTGTTCTGCTTTTTTTGGTCGTTCCAGTCAACTCTTAAGTTAAATAACTAAGAAATTTATGATTTCGGTCTAATACTGAGCCAGCAACGTACGGTAAGGTAGCTAGACAAAGAGACCAAGGGTGGCGGCAGCAAAGCGTCCGACTATCTCAACGTGGGCTCAGGTCAACGGTAGACCACCCTAATCCGCCTCTCCTCCCTCAAACTTACTTACAGCTTAGATTGTAACGGAAACTAAATTCCCCAACAACTCAATTATTGTTTATTCAATAAATAATTACAGATTCACAATGTACCAAATTCACTATAAATTAATTAATATATGGAATACAAATGCTGATCGAGAATATTAAATGAAGTCAGTTAAATATGTAAATTAAACAATGAAATTTGGTTAAGTATGAACAATTGAAATTGAGCGTTGAGAAATCAATCAATTGAACAGTTTAAATGAAATATTGAGTCTTGGTCGTTGGTTATACTGACACAATTACAGGGTATCAAGTACACTGCTGCTGAAGATAGCCTAAACAGACGTGACCATTCTGTATATATTGAGATGAGGTTGGAAGCACCCTGTGTACAGCCATTCGACTTGCATCTCTTAAGGCAATTACTAAATTACGATATAACGATATAACTGAAATAGTTAAAGTAGCTACAAGGCTGTTCCTTCGACGTGAATACTTCGAAGGGGTGCAAATGAAATTACTCGGTGGTAGAAGGGCGTTACAAAGTTTACAATGCTCAAGTACTAAAAAAATGGGAGCCAACGAGACGAGAACGTCTACCCTGCTCGATGTTAATAGTGGTATACAAGTGCGAAGTGCTAACGATTACACCACACAATCACGTCGACACCGATCCAAAAAAGTGATGAAAATTTATAGATCTGAAGTTGCATCACCACGTGAGGGCGTTTAACATTCAGAAGCCAGGGTCAACCACGTGAAGTATGGAGAAGGTTGGCTACCGCGTGCTCTTCCAGAAGAAAATTGCAGGAAACAGCAGAGTCGCACTTCTTCCTCTTCTAGGGACTAGTATCTCCCCGAAACACGGAAGACACTTGAGGGTCCACAGCACGAACTAAAAGCGCTGATGCAATTGAATTTGACTAAATTTCCCCGCAAGACACTATTTCTTTCTCAAATCAAATCAAATGTTCTTCGAGAAAAATAGGATGTCGCTTCGAGCGCGATCCCAGAAAATAAGTGGGTGGGAATTTTAAATCGGCTGTGAAGTTGGTCCTATCTGTGCAGAAACCAAAAATAAGTCCAAGTATCACTGCTATTATAGCTTCGCGGTCTATCAAGCTAGTACGGAATTAATCATAACAAGTTTCTCATAATAATATTAACAGCTAACTACGTAATATAATTTACGTTATTATATTTTCTGCAGAACTGTGCTGTGGTGGAATAATAGCAAACTCGGAGCTGCACTAACGGTAATTAAATCAAAATATCCCCACTATAATAATATACACACGTTGATTTTTGTTTTTATTGTCGTGCATAATGTTATTCAAAACATACGCTAATTAAGTACAGATATTAAACGGATCCAATCACATATTCAAGTCATCTAACTTCAAACAATCTTGACAACGAATCATATTAATTCTTTATTATGTAGGTTTCCTCTATTTTTAAAACATTTCAAAAACTAATTGTAATACATACATATTCATAAAATGTCTACAATGGGGTCGTCCCCCTCAATTGAATTTGACGAATTCAACTATAGCATCCCAGATACTATGTAACATGAAGCCCTAAAACGTGTTCTGTTGTTTCATAAAGTTATTTTGTAAGATAACAGAGCGTATCAAAATTCGAAATTTCGGTCAGCAGTTTCAAACGCTGTACATTTACCGCCTCTTGTGACGTCATTTAGGGGGAGCATTCTCATTGGTTCGTGCGCTTCTCATTAGTCGCCACGTCTAGTAACTTAAATTATGTCTGGTGAATTTTGTCCCGTGTTGACGTCACAAAAAGGCGCGCGTTTCAAATAAAGCAAATATTTCGGTTTTTTTTCTACCTAGTAAAGGCGTGATTTCGAATAAACAAAAAAATAGGGGTATAATATTTGTTCGTCTTGTTTCTAGAAAAGCTGTTTTTGAAAATTGTGGGACGACCCCATTTGTAGCCTGCATTAGCAGCTTCAATTTACAATAAACGTGAAACATAATAGTACTTTCTTAATTACGTGATCTTACGAGTTACGAGGACATAACCAAATGCAAACGCGTGTGGTGATAAACAAAACCCGTGGTGCAAAAAATAGACCAACCTAATGAAAGATAGCTGTCAAATCAAACAAAAACAAGAGTAATGTAAAGACTAGGCAGTAAAGGCCAATTTGATGTTTCATTTCACATGAAACAACATCTCCACAGCAACCGGCATTTCGGACCGTAGCATTTCAACATGACATCCAGCTTACAGTTTTAAATAGATGAATAAAACTGTTGATGCTTGATGCTTGACAGGGTGAAATTGGCCGGATATGCAGATGATGTGGTGGTAGTGGCTGTTGCCAAAAAGGGCTAATGAACTGATTGTTAGGGTAAAGAGAACGATTGAGAGAATCAGTATGTGGTTAAAAAGCACTAACCCCTCGTACCATGTCCGGAATGGTACCTCCTGGTTCTTGGACACAATTAAAAATAATTTTCAACTCAAGCATGTATTCGAACATTTTAAAATACGATATTACACTACACTAGTTGAACCGCTGATGATCTAGGTTATGTTTTTGTTAAAAACAGCTGTTGATATAAACATGGGCGGGAGGCATTGTTGCCGTATGACGCGCCTACGTCACAAGTCCTATGACGTCAGGTGTTCTCCCATTAAAACACTTGAAGTGCATTTTACAGCCTTATTGAGGAAGATGCAGCGAATAAAAATATTTGACTTTGACGAAAGCTCTGAATATTGTTTATAAATAAAAAAATATTAAAAAAAAATTATTTTACTCTATTAAGAGGACCACGACAAAGTAAGAGGAGAATGAGATGTGCAGTGATATATTTTTTCGGACACCATACATAAAATGATTTAAATAAAAAATAAAAAATGCCGCTTTATGAAAATAGTTATAACGAGTTCGTTTTAACGAGGAACGAGTTCAGTTTTCCGCGCCTGGTCAAATTTACCATTACAATGAAGTGTACTCATTCCGATTACGGGGCCTCGGATGAGTCCTGTATCTTCCTTGAATTAATTTAATTAAATGACATTTAGTTCATACTTGTATCTAAAGTGACATTTTTCGGATTATTTTTGATACTAAAAGTGGAACATTAACGTCCTAGTACTTTAAAGAAAAATTTTAAAGTCCTAGTACTTACATTGAATTACAGATACAATTAAATTAGGGCTGATGATGGCAGTAGTGTTCTGCCGAAACATGTTCCATTTGTAATTTTACGCTTATTAAAGTTTGTGGAGTTCGACTTAGATATATTTAAATTTACTCCACTTGGATTTATCGACATTCTTCTGGTTTATCAATAAATAAATGTGGAGTAAAATAAAAAAAAAACATCGTTTCGTTAATAAAATAAATACATATATATTTTTTCTTCAAGCAGAAAAACGTAACATTGTATACAAAAATGGCCATTTCTCTGCCATGGCAGGCAAAGTAGTCTAGTAATTTTGAAATTACTTTATGCTCCGCTAGTGGTCAATCAAGTTTTATCAAATGTTTTATTCGGAGAAAAGTGGCTTTTCGTGGCTCGTCTGTTTTGTCAAACCTACAGACTTGCCACGAAAAGCCTCACTTTTGTTCCTAATAAAACAATTTACTATTTCTTATTATTCCTATTATAATAATACTTACCGAATATTACCTACAAGGCAAATAAATATTTTTTATATAGGGTTTTTTACAATGGAGTTACGGAATATTATTAAAATTTGATGTATCTTCTGTGATTTCTGTAATAGTAGGTGTTGAAGGTGTATTAGGCGGTATTAATGAAATGATTGCCCGCTTGATCGTCACTGCCAGTCATATTTAAACTCAATAATCTGTTAGTGATTTAAATCTTTAACCATGTTCTTTTGTAAACAATAATATTAAAGGATTTAGGAAGAGCCATATTTTATCAATTTGTGAATTAACCTTAACACCTAGATATATGTCGTCGCCAACTATTTTTATGGACATTTTTAACATCTACAGCTTTTCTGTAGAAAGAATTCGTATATCTTTCAACCGTTTTTTCGTCCACATACTTTGCATAAGTGATCTCCACGAAAATCCCTTTTATTTTAACGGTATCATATGTCTATGTCCATTCTGAGGGTCCATTCTAAATATTGGTGGAAGAATTTTTGAAATCAGAAAAGTACAAGTTTCGGAGATTACTTAGACACGACCGCCTTGCACACACGTGCAAAAGAGGGCGCGTGTGGAGAGCGCTGTGACGCCCTTTTACGTGACGACATACCCCCATATCGTCGCTATAGATGTTTCACATCAAAAATTATGAAAAGTTATCTATTGTCATATCTGTACAGTGTGCTCTAGACCCGAAAATCTGAAAATGTCGGGGTAATGCGCAGTACATTATGTCAAACCAAAGTGCTCTACACACGAGAAGATTTTTCAAACTGCATGTTGAATTGCAAATCGTGAAGAAATTCTTATGGTTTGCCGCAAAGTCATTTTGTCTACACAAGAAACAACGTTCATAGTGCAGTTGGGGTAATGTGTTTTCTTTCATCCCATCTGGAAAGAATTCTCTATATTAATTTGTTGAACTAACTTTAATATCATAGCTCAAGTTTCTCTTTGTTTATATCGTACAGGTTATTGTTTTGTCTATATTTCGGGTCTTCATAAATAATTCACAAATCATGTTATAGGTAGTTGTCGCATTTTATACGTACTTTCAGAACATTTTATAATAAAACCTACCATTGCTTCTGTGTCTGTTTATTATGATTGACACATTTGCGGCCAGTCAGGACCAAGTTTTTCCTCATTTGGTTAAACCTGCATTATTCACAAGCAGATAATGGAAATAATTCAATTACGTAATTTCCGCCTAATAAAATTTAAACTATGAATGGCGGAACTCTAAAAATTACCAAAAATTACCAGCTAGAGCAGACTCCATTACGATGCGAATTTAATACGTCGGTTACCCAAAGACAAATTTAATATAATTAATTTTCCGTCCCTGTGTTTTTGCCTGTGTCTAGGTAAATCACGTGTCTTCTATAGACAGATTGACCCTTTATCGCCGCAAGTGTTCAATGGCGCTTTAGAGTAAATTATGTTGTTAGAAAAGCGGGGTTAAATAACTAGAAGTGGATCCGCCTTCTCCATAATAAAAATTACGACGTCTATGTATGTTGGTTTTTCTGCTTATTTCACACTCTCATAATACTATTCCTATAAACTAAAATTGCAGCGACTGTGATCGATTCCCGCGTCAAAAAAGTTAAAAACCACCTTCTATTGCTATATGGACAGTTTCAGAAGTCAATTTGGGCAGAACGCCATGGTGATATAATTATGTTTTTCGGACACTCAATGGAAATGGACCATATTTCCTTATTACAAATCGTAAAGGAAAGTATCTCATTTCTTTATAGCAACCATTTCTTTATAGCAGCCATTTCTATATAAACAATTATTTATTTATTTATTGAAAGTACACTGTTGTGACGATTTTGATAAAACCTCCTGATGAACTTCTCCATTTGATGTAGAAAATGATGAGTCGCTACATGCAGGAGCCAAATGTAATTCAGTAGATTTTAGGACAAAATCTGATGGATGCTGGCATCCACTGTTTGACGATGATGGCTGATTAAAAATCAGTTTCGAAGTCGTCATTTTATTGTTAATGCTTTCTTCTATATATTCTTCTGGAGTTGTGTTTGACCGCCATCCGCCATGATTTTTGAGCCTCCTGATGTCCGCTCCACCCTCAGCAAGAAAAGTAGTTGACGTTCGACGTAGACAGTGTCCAGTGTAACCGTCTGGGTTGGGTAGTTTTAAATAATGAGCAATTTTCATCGGCATCTTGTAGAAACTGTGGATCCCCACAGGTTGCTCTGTACATTTATTGTTCATATAAAATATGAAAAATCTTGAGTGATTGATATGTTTTGGACGCAAGCTTACATACTATCCAGTTTTCTGACTTCCGCATTGTCAAAGTGACAGTATGTTGGCGACACTGCTAATTATCCCTAGTAGTAATTTTTCTTTAGTGTTTTGGTACTTCGTACTAATCATTTAAATTTCAAAAATTGACACTTCTTGTCATTGAAATTTTTCTCATTTTATTCTTTCGCGAGTTAGGAGTACATATTTCATAATGCAAGAAGAAGAAGGATGTGTGGAAAGAAAACGCAAGAGAATACTTTTAACTGTGATCATATTCGACTCGGATTGGATCTCGCAAAACGACCTCTAAGCTCAAGCCACAGGATCCGACTGAAGAACCAAGTGAACATCTACAGGTCGATAGAGGAGGAAATCGTAGAACGTGCCAAACAGAAAATAGTACTGGTCCATTTGGACATCCAGAGGATGGACACCACCGGGCGTACAGATCTTCAAATAACAACTCTTTCAACAAGGAGGACCTCATGGCTATTCTCAAGTTTGGGACTGAGGAGCACCGAGGAGTTGTTCAAGGATGAGAACGACAAGAACGAGGCGCCCAATGTAATCTTTTTTTCCAGTTACTTAACCTTACTTTTTAGATTTGACATATTTGTAACTAAACTGGTGACACACGTGCTACAAGTACAGCACAAGTACAGTTTCGCCAAAAGTTTTTTTGAAATTTTGACACTGAAAATGCGGAAGTCAGAAAAATGGATAGTATCTCCTGTACAACTCTATCTCATTAATTCCTCTCATTTCCGTAGTAACGGTGAATATGCGCTTCTTCCTTGGCTTATTGTCATGGAGGGTGACCACCAAAGTAGAGCCGGTATCCTCGATATCCTCCACATTTAACTTTCTTAGCTCCTCACTACGACATGCCCCATACAGACCAAAAATTAACGCCACTTTAATCAGCAGAAAGGTATCGTCAGGCGCTTCTTTCAAAAATTTTGCCACATTATCTTGCGATAGAATTTTTGATTTTTTTGCTTCATATCCCTCACTTTGTCGCTTTAAATATAACTGTAACTTCCCATAGTTCGATAGCGACGTTTTCTTTCACCCTCAACGTACTTTTCAACATGGAATATGTTGACCACAACGTGGAAGATTTCAGTCTTTCAGCCTGTAATCACATATAGAGATAAAACCTGAAAATTTATAAATGTATTCGGGAGTACTAACCTTCTCATGTAAAAAAGCAAGCATAACTTCTTCGTCGATATCCCGTACATTCTTTGAAGTCCTTCAAGAATAGAAAATATTGTAGGTCTTTTCATATTTATCTCGTGATTTCGAGGGTAACAAACTAGCAACAGCTTCAAGCGCTAATGCCGATATCTCAGGATGATTTTCCTTATTTATATCCATTTTCACAAAATTTCACGCGACAACAATAATTGTAAAGAATTTTGTTTACCTATTTTTGTTTAATTGCTGTAGTGATGGAAACGGCAATTTTATTCTCGCGCTTGTCACGTATTTTTAAAATAATTACTTATAGATTAACGTAATGTATTTCCATATAAAGTGTTCGAAAAAAATTTATGTATTATTCTTAAAGAAAAGTAAGTTCTTCTTTACTCAAGATCGTGATTCGTAAAGAAAAACAATACTTTTCTTTACTTATAATACAAATAACTATTTTCGTGTATTTGATAGAAATGTAGTACATTGTTCAATTAAAAATCGTAAAGAAAAGTGGGTCTTTGATCGTTAGCAACACTTTTCTTTACGATTTCAGTTAGCAACACTTTTCTTTACGATTTTGGATACTTTATTTAATGGTCGCTAAGTATCCAAAATCGTGAAGAAAAGTGTTGCTAACTGAAATCGTAAAGAAATGTGTTGCTAACTATCAAAATCCCACAATTAATTTTTCTTCATTTTTACATTTTAGTCCTTTTGGTCAAATACACGAAAAAATAGCATGTTCAAGACGTTAAGAAAAGTGATTTTTCCTTGTTCGCGTAAATTTAACCCATCTAGAGCCAATGGTGCGTTTGCGCACCGTCTGATTTAAAAATTTGTAAAAAATACTATTTCGATTTTTTTTCCGAAAAAAATGCATAAAATCCTTTCAGGAAACATTGTTTGAATATTTAAAAGTGTTAGTTTTTTACAATTTACTGAATCAGCCTAAATAAAAATAAAGGATTTTATTAAATTTTCTCAAAAAATTCTTCAATCGCAAAAAAATTGTATAAAATAGTTTGTGGTAAAACTTCAGACCCCTTCAGAAAAGTATAAAAGAAGACTCTGTAACCTTCATGTAAACCCAATTAGTGCTTTTATGGTTTTATAGCTTTACAAACTAGTGGGGTGCGAAAACGCACCCTTGGCTCTAACAGTACTTGTTAAATCTCGTAGGCGTCAGTTCGTGCATAGTAGCAAACGTCACACAGTGCATAGTAAATTGTAACCTGGTCTGTGTTTTATCGTGTGGCTAGTTGCGTTTCTTACTTTTGTGGAGGAATAACCGTCAAGATTTTTATTTTGATGTAGATGATTTGGAGAAATTCCTGGGTATACTCCTACTGAGTGGATATCATGTTCTTCCTCAATTGTACATGTATTGGTCAGCAGATGAAAACAAAGGAGTACAAATTGTAAAAGATGTAAAGTCAAGATATAAATTTAAAAGTATAAAAAAAACATACATCTTGCGGGCAATGCAACTTTGGTCAAACAAGATCAGGCCTATATTTGATATTATGAATGTAAATTTATTGCGATTTGGAGTATTCAAGCATCATTTATCCATAGATGAGCAAATGGTTCCATATTACGGCAAACATTCAGCCAAAATGTTTATCAAAGGGAAGCCAGTACGGTTTGGCTATAAAATTTGGTGTTTGGCATCAAGCGATGGATATTTGTTCAAATTCATTCCCTACGCGGGCAAATCAATAGATTGTAACAAAAATGATCTTGGCATGGGCGGTAATGTCGTAATAGAGCTTTTGAATGTCGTAGACAAACCTTCATGTCATAAGATTTATTTTGACAATTTTTTTACCAGCCACCAACTTCTGGTTCATTTACAAAAATCTGGATTTTTTGCAAGTGGAACTGTTCGCGAGAACAGAACCGGGAAATGTACTGTCGAAAATTCTAAATCTCGTGCAAAAAAATGTAGAAGATCATTTGATGCCCAATATGACCACGAGCATGACATCAGTGTTGTCAGATGGAATAAATATTGGATAGGGCCAATGGTGCGTTTTCGCACCATTAAGTTTTTCTAAGTAAAAATTTTTTTTTTCAATTTTTTATTTCACAGTGTCAATATAAATAGCGTTTTGAATAACTGATAAAAAAATTATACAAATTTATCGAAGATTTTTGACAGTAGTCCTAGATGGGTTAATTCATAAATTTAATTTAAATTGAAACTTTTACACTCACTGGAAAACAACCACTTTTCTTAACTTATAGAACAATCTACTATTTTGCACTACTGGCTTCAGAAAACATCATTATATATAATAATGGATTATCTTTCACTACTAGCTGTAAAATGTACCATTATATAGTTTGTCGAGGATGTGTGAAATTGTTTTTCTTTCCCAATTAGTTCGACTTCTCTTCCTTGGTATATAATATACTATTCTCACCCACTAGTAGATAATAAAAACAATTGACAATGTTGACATGGTTACTGCCGTAGTTGATGTTGATGTGTTGACTGGACATTTGCTGTCATTATTAATGATAGCTCATACGTCAACAATGTAGAACTGGGGAGTTGGAATTTCTTGCGAAATGCTAAATTTGCTACCTGGACCACACTAGCAACATCGTAACAAAAAATAGAAATTACAGGTATTTTTTTAATTTCACATGGTACTTGTTTTTCATGGATATCTTAGTTAAATTCGTTCCGACCTTTCGCATTATCATGAAGAAAAGAAACAAAGTAATGTGCTAGTAGTGAAAAAATAGTATATAAACCACGGTTGAGAAGTCTTTTCTTCGCCTCGCCTTATCTATTCAATATACAGTGTGGAAATTAAGTAAGGAATAAATTCAGTAACTCCATTAGTATTTGCACTAGAAATAAAATTTAGAAAGCGTGTGGTGGGGTTAATTATAGCGCATCCGAGGAATGTATACTAATTTTTTACATTCGTTTTTTTGACAAATATGACGTTTTTTATTTTACTTTCGCGTAGAGTTTTTTATTCTGTTTTCAACGTTATCAAATACTGGATACCATAATAGTATTCTAGACTTATTGTTAGAGTGACACTACTTTTTGAGATACTACTAATTTAAAAATAATTCTACTTTTTGACATACTGTGCTTAAGACCATAAGACTAAAGTCATGAAACTAAGACGGGATCTTGTATGATTTTGAAGTTAGTTGACCTGAGGAACAGTGCTTATAACGGTTCTATTTTGTATTTGGCAATGAAGTAGAAGTGGTTGTGGAAATGTCAACGTTCATCGAGCTCACATTAAGAATTTACTAATAGTAATATCTACTAGAAGCAGTGGAGTATTTTTTAACTGTCACTGTTGGTTTTGCAGAAATGGGTCATATAATGTTTCATTTTTAACAAATGCACCTGCTTTTAAATTCAATTGAAAATTTATTTTGTATTCGTTCTCAGACCAAATGTATAATACACTGACCGGCAAAATTATCGCATCACTTAAAAGTAACACAATTGCGACTAATCGGTACTATACCTGCTACCACAATTCAAGGGAGAGAATAGCAGGCGTATAAAAGAAACTAAGTAGGTGGTGGTAGGCAATTATGACCTATTTAAAACCAATAGGTTCACAATTAAACGTGAAATTGTCGAAATTAGTTACATTTTTGAGAAAATAAAAAATAAAGTTGCATCCTTTTTTTTCTCAAACAATGTAAGTTAGCAGTCGATTTTCAGTTTTGATGAATTTTATTTTAAATACAGTAACTTTTTAGTCCTTTTGCAAAAAAACTTCAATAGAGAAAGTCGTTATTTAACATCAGAACAGGCCCCAATGGCAATAGCTCTGCTGCGTAACGGCAGAAGCCAACGCTACGTAGGTAGATTTCTTGGGATAAATCAATCGACGGTTTCCAGAGTTGCCAGTAGGTATCAGGAGACTGGCGAACACAAACGCAGAACCGGCCAGGGCCGTAAAAGGGCCACATCACAAGTTGATGACCGATTTGTCATGCTAAGATCGTTGCGGAATAGGCATCTAACTGCTCCACAGCTTCGAAATGCTCTTCGGAATACCAGAACTGTTGAATTTAGTGAGAGAACAATAACGAGGCGACTCAGGGAAAGTGAAATGAGTAGTAGAAGGCCAGCGGATGGGCCTCTGCTTCTCCCAGAACACCAAAGAGCTAGATTACAATTTGCTCATGATCATGTCCATTGGATAGCTGAGGATTGGGGAAAAGTATTGTTTACGAATTAGTCACATTTTGCTCTAAATTCACCTGATGGTCGTTTGAGAGTGTGGAGAAGACCAGGCGAGCGTTATTTAGAATGTACAATGGTGAATCGGGAAAATTTTAGTGGAGGATCCCATATGGTCTGGGGAGAAATTAATATGGAGGCCAAGACAGGTCTCGTACTCGTCGGTGGTGGTGCCCTAAATGCACATCGGTATATTACCGAAATTTTAGAACCTCATGTGGTACCATTCGCACCATATGTAGGGAACCATTTTCTTTTCATGCAGGACAATGCTCGTCCGTAAACCGCTAGGGTCGTGACGGATTACCAGCATGAGGTTGAAATACCAAAATTACTTTGGCCAGCGCGAAGCCCAGACTGCAATCCTATTGAACATCTTTGGGGTGAACTTGCACGGAGAATTAAGATACGTCAAAATCGTCCTGAAACGCTAAACGAGCTAATTGGAGCGTTAAATGAAGAATGGGAACAAATCGATCAACACGTTATCCAAAGACTGATTCTCAGTATGCCACGCAGAATGGAGGCAGTTATTCAGGCTTGAGGGGGCAATACTAAATACTGAAACTTGTGTGAGAGTAGAAATGCAGCCAATAAAAATTTTCGAACTTAAAAATTAACAGCACAAAATTTTTGTTCTTGTGTTACTTTGGAAAGTTATCCTACCCATCCGTTCATTGTTAGGGTATTTGCTTAAATTGATCATCACAGTTTAGTTGTTAATTAATTTATTTCCTGTAATAAGCGTTCTATTAATTTTAAATTAAGTTGCTTCATGAGATTATCGGATGATGCGATAATTTTGCCGGTCAGTGTAGTTTACCCTAATTCTCAGTATTTCGCTATTGTGGTCATTCCTTCATTATTGCACCTCACATCCTTTCTCTAACGTCATAACCACATACACACACGTCCCATATTTATAATTAATCGTATTAATTTCTGAAATGTAATTGTCGTGTCTGGCGAGCCTTAAAAGCAATAAATACCCGACTCTGGCGGTGCCTCCTGTGATTAGTGGGCGATTATGGCCATTTTAGAATGTAGACCACAATGCAAACGAACACAGCAGAGACGGTAATTTACGAAGGGGCTTAAGCTAATGGTGCATTTAGGTCTAGGGCACACTTGTTCAGCCGCAGGACAAACACGCCCTACATGACAGAGGGCCATTAGCCAGGTATTTACATACTTTATCGTCCTGGATTTAATTCTGAATTGGGCGCTTTGATGCGCCCTGGAATAATTATGGAAGTGATATTAGAGCGGTGCTGTTTTGTGTAGAGATAAATCCGCATAAGTGTGATCGCCGCGGTTTTTTGTTCAAGTTTTAATTAGTTTTTTAATCTCTGGAGTAATTGACGGAAACTATAGAAACGAAGGCTGGTTAGTTGGAAATTATTGGCCATTTCGACTATCAGGATTGCGCTTAATAGTATATTATTATACGAGTTCCTGTGTAAATTGGACGTTTACCGGCACTAGAGGTTTAAAAAAGCACGAGTGAAAGAGTTTCACTTTCAATTTATGCACAAATTAGTTATGAAATATGCATAATTTTATTTAGAAACCGCAATCACCTTTAAACATTGTTGTTCTTAATTCCTAGAATTTTTTTTACTCCTTTGACTCCCCGGAAAGTTCGTTAAATTGCTCGCACAATTACTCCTAGACTGCAGCAACTTTAAAATCCCCAGGAAAAAATTCTACATAATCCATTTAAACACTCAACTAACTTTTATTACCACCTGACAAGTAAAATTTGCACAATAATGAGCTCCGCTTAAAAGTTTCAACGCTTTCACCGGTACAGTAACTTCCATTTGTATTACACCGACAAAAAGGCAGTTTGTTCTTTCTGTGTAAAATGCGAAATTGTTTTCATTACTGATTAGCGTTGTTTTGTTCCAGGTTCGACGGCCTCAGCCAATCAGGCCGCTTTAGGTCACGATAACACCGCCGATAACGGGCTTTCCTATCAGCAGCTTTTGCAGCAGCGCGAAGAAGAAAATCGACAAGAAGTCGAACGGCTGACGGCAGAAATTAGAGCGCTGAAGCTCCAGTTGTTGCAGATCACAAACGGTAAGTGGTGTGTTTGGTTAATCTCCTGGAAATGTCGGATAGTTTACCTGGCTTAAATTACGAAGCTGCATTAAACGCAGTTGTGTGGATTAATACGTGTAAGCAATATATTTCGTAGTTCGCGGAAGCCAAGCAATTATTATTCACAGGTAGTGTTCAAGTGCAGCAAAAAAAAACAGTTGTTGAATTCAGAGGAGAGAAGTGTTAGAATTCTTTTTATCACAAAAAGATCAATTTACTTTTGTCAGGATTTATTCTTCAGCAACGATACATAAGTTCTTATTTAATTTTTATCAAATATATTACCAGGCTGACTCTTAGGCTAATTTCCAGAGCTTTTATGAACTGTTCTAGCAATCATATTCCAGGCTCTCCCAAATTCTCCCATTCCCACCACATATTTAGCCAATCATAGCAAACTTTCGCAACAAAATCCCACTCATTCCTGTCTCATAACTCTTCATCTTAATATTTAAAAATCAAGTACAAATATGATTGAGCCAATCCGTTGAATACAAGTTTATTCCTATGAATACTTAAAAATTAATGTTAACAGAAGTATGTAGAAGTTTCTCTTTTCATGAAATGGGATCCAAAAATTATGATGATTTATTATAAAATCATGTATATATTCCTTATCACTAAAAAGACTAGTTTAAAGCCTCCACAAGTGCAAAAAAATCGAAGGGGAAGTACGGTATATTGGACCGTTTGCTAAATTGGTCCACCAATCAATAGTATTATTTCAAAGTGTACTTTTTATTTAATCTTTTAAAAGATGGCCCAGAAGTAAGTTAGTTCTCTAGCGTTTTGGGTCCACTATTTATTTAAACAAAGTACAGTAGAAACTCGATTATCCGGAACTCGCTTATCCGGAACTCCGCTTCATCCGGAACAAATGCGTTTTGTAATTTTGCCGTTTTATCCGGAACTGTTGGTTTTTGCCCTCCGTTTTATCCGGAACATTCCAGTTGAGGCGGAAATATGACTCCTCGCAATAATAAAACATTAATCGAAATAATAAAGCTGTTGTTTTTATTGGAAACTAATCGTCTATGCCTTAGGAGAATAAAATTCGTCAGTTCAGATATTGGATTTCTGTTGTATACATCAAGTGTATTATCATACTTTGAGTACAAAATACATAACTAGATCGCAATGAACATTGCACAGGAGAAGAGACAACGTAAGAAAACAGTAATTTCTTTAGAGAAGAAATTGAAAGCTGTAGGGCGATTAGATAAAGGAGAATTCATACAACATACAGATATTTTTTGAAACCCTTCGGATTATCCGGAATTTCGACTAACCGGAATGGGTTTGCCCCCCATTATTCCGGATAATCGAGTTTCTACTGTATGTATTTACAATTTATTTCAATAACACTTGTCTATGTACATATTTCAGTAACGGCACGGTTATTTATTTAATAAACAATTCGCACGAATTACACGGATTGTGTCGGCCAGTAGTTTCGTCTTCAACCGTCGCTTTCGCGTCGTATTTGTAGGGATGCGGCTTTTAGAACGTTTACTGGTAGAACTACTCAGAACGTTCTCAGTCGTATGAGTTGGTAATGAAGTCATCACGCTTTTCCTCCGGAACGTAACACTGTCCCCTTCTTAAATACGGCATACAAACGTGCCACGAAGGCAACAATCAACAGCCTTCTACCTCGCTGAGTAGGGCTGTAGCGATACACTACCATCTTTACTCCCGTGAAACGCAAGAGCACCCCCAACACACCTCCGACCAGCGTCCAATCCATGCAATTGAATCCACAGGCGAAAATTGGGATTGGCAAATTCCGGACATTCCGGGATAGGAGGTTCTCTACACACAGATAAACATGCAGCCTTCTCGAACGTGAACCGCTTCGCGACTAGATAGAAGACGTTTCTTCTTGAATCCTGCCAAGTGCCTGCGAGACATAGTAACCCCCCAACTTGTGGACCCTATCTCCGAAGCTCGACGAGCCAAACTTCAAATTCAACATAGTGAATGTTTTCTATTAACTGGCGCATTTAGATTAGATTAGATTAGATTACAAGGGATCGATTAACACAGGTAGCCTTTCATCATCTCGACCAATTTGATCTTTTGTGAATGACTCTTCGTCTAGCTGTATTCTAGAAAATTCAGTTAACTGGTTGCCATATCCTTAGGAGGTAGATACAGTGAACCTACCTAGGTATTTTTTCTATTTGATGTAAGTTACGCACAGTTGAACATAGTGTGTTCCGCAGTTTCCTCGCAACTTCACATTACTTATGTTTTACTGGACAGTGACCTGTAAGTACGCCAGTGACTTGCTTTAAATCATTCTTTGAAAGTTCGAGAAGGTTGGACGTTTTCTTTTTAGACTGAACTTTTTTGAGTTATTGAAACACTTTCCCAATAGGATACTTCAGCTTCCTTCCCAAATGTTCGATGTCAGATACCCGATGGGGTTTAGATAGTCCATACGAGGGTTCTGTTTTCCTATGAATTTGGCAAGGTTGTCAGTAAACTCGTTTCCTTCAATTCCTTCGTACTCTGACAATCACATTAAAATAATTTTTTACACAAGCGTACACAATATAAACTCCCTAGGGTGAAAAGGACTACTAATATTTTACGTGTGGATTTACCAACAAGTTTTATTCTTCTCTTGAATTGTCAGGTTGTAAATTGTAAAAGTAAAATATACATCTCGGGAAAGAATGCTATTTTTCCTTCGGTATTTACAGCCCTCGGGCTTCGCCCTCTAGCTACAAATAGCACTTAATGAAATTTCTCTCACTATGTATGCTATTGTTGTTTACGGCCAGCCCTGCTGTCAGATACGCTCTTTTGGTCCGTTTCTCGAGAGACATTTCAGCACGGTACCGCTTTTTCGGTAATCACCACTTCGTAAAAGGAATCAAAATCGTTTTCGGCTGACATACGTCCTCTTCTTATATTCTTCAGTATTTTTGTAGGTATATATGTCCAGTTATGTCTCTTGGTTTTAACCGTTTATCTCTATTGCCATTAGGGCACTTTGGGCCGCGTCTCTCTTTTTGGAGGTGCAAAGGGTGTAAGTTGCATTGTTGTAAGCACTGCCTCTAAGGCGACCGTGGAGGTGGAAGAATTGTAACTGCTTTCCATTTAAAAGCGGGGGCTTCAAGGAAAGCTTATGTTGTTTTCTAAATTGGACAACATCTGTAGCCACAGCAAAGGGCTCCCACAAGGAGGGGTGCTATCGCCTGTGCTGTAGTCAATCGTCGTGGACTCACTACTTAAAGAATTAACTGAAAAAGGGTATGATGTAGTAGGGTATGCGGACGACCTCGTCATTTTCATCAGAGGGAAGCATGAAGGAATTATGTCAAGCCTAATGCAGGAAGCCCTAAAAATAATTGACAGATGGTGCTCGTCACGAGAGGCTTTAAATTTACAGCGTTTGAAAATCCTAGCCCAAATTTCGATTTTTTTTACGCTGTTATCTCACAAAACAACTTTATTAAACAACAGAACACGTTTTAGGGCTTCATGTTATATAGTCTACGAAATGCTAGTTGAATTTGTCAAATTCAGTTGAGAGGGACGACCCCATTGGAAAGAACATGTTAAGATTGTAATTAGATTACCGATGGTCGACGTTTTGAAAGGCTGAATAGCCCTACGACCCGAGAGTACAATACAATACCGTGCGATCATTTAATTATACATTAGAGTAGGCTGTGAAATTTAAATTAGGTTGGCACTACTAACTTTTGACAATTTCATTTAAAATTTGAATTTCAAAGTGACTTTTCAAAAAAATGCCAACAGAATGGTGAATGGAGTTGAAGCTGCGGGAGAACATTTTGAACGCTTCTGTAATTCTCAATTATTCTACATTGTTTGTTGGTCTTTTATTTTCTTTAAATTAAATCAATTTAACATGAGAAACAGAAATGTCATAATGTTTACAATAACCTCAAATTCTACTGGCAGTCTAAGTTGTCAGTCAATTTTCAGGCTGGGCCATTGCATAATAAGAAAGCCGCCTACTCTAATTTATAATTTAAAATATTTAAATGATCGCACGGTACAAATTGGATAAGGATCGTTTTGCTTGGGTTGACCCAACGCTCTTCCTTTGCATATCATTTTTCAATATTATAGTGAATGCTCTCTGCATTACGCTCAATATTACTTCTTCATGCCTGTATACATACGTCATTGGCAGAGCTTTGTTCGCAGAAGCTTGTCTCGTTCAGTTCGAGTATTAGGTCGTCGACAATGATGGACCAAAGTAGTGGGTGACAGAACTTCGCCTCGCAAACATCTCGGTACTATATTTGCACCTATGATTGGTGTTTTAAGCATTGATATGATACGTTCAATGATAAGTCCAAGAAGTGACTCTCAGAGTTTCGTTCAAGTCATTTTGAGTCACTTTTGTAGGTGAGCGGTCGGGACAAGTGCCTTGATCCTTTCACAGAACATCTTCTACGTGCGCCTTTTAGACTTTTTCAACTCTTATGTTGTAGGCTTCCTCAGTCATCCCAAGCTCCTATTAGTTTGGCTCTATTGAAAAATTTTCTTACTTCGGCCCTCAGTCGACCGAGCACCTTGTTCCCACAGGGCACATCTCTCGACGTAACAGCATCTCTTGTAAGATAAAATTACGAGATCTTGAAGATGCGTTGAGTTGTACCGATGGGATATAATTTTATTATATGTCCCCCAGTCTCAGATCTTAATTATTCCTTCCCAGTTCGTTTTCTGAGGAATCCCACATTTCCAGGCTTGGGGAGTTTCCCTCGACGTCGAATCAAATGTGCTGATGATCTGACATTGAAGCATTTGCATCAATGTACCTGTTTTTTATTCGTTTTGATAGGAATAGGCTAGCTATGGGTAGATCCAAAATCTCTTTTATTATCGTATTCATAAAAGAGGGTTTGTTTCCCTTGTTGATAATGTCTATGTTTTCACTATCCAAATATTTAAAAAGAGATTCACCGCATTTGATGGTGTTCGTGTCGTACCATATGAGATGGTGAGCATTTTCGTCGCAGCTCTGGATGAGGTGTTTATTTCTTTCCTTGCACTATTATGATGATGAGTCTTTGAATTTCCTCTGGAGGTGGATTTTCCGGGTCACCTGGAAAGTAGCTGGAGGAAATTATAGTCTGCTTCTTGACTGCTTTAGTGGACACTTCCAGACTGATGGCAACTAAGTCCCTAGAAATGATTTCTGGAATCGAAATAAAATTAATATGATTTTTGAGCAGAATTGCTGCTCTTGGATTCTCGAATGAAGTTTTAGATATTACTTTACCTGACCTGGAAGGTTTAGCTGGTGAAGCCGCTGTAACTTGCTAATTAAGGCTTCTTTTCTGCGGTTTTTTCGCCGATCTTTTGTGATTCCGTAGGTACAGATTTTGTTTTGATTGCCACTCTTGACTTTTGCGAACCTTTTGAGTGTGGAATTTTTGGAACATGCTGTTCCAGCCTGACTTTTTTTTTCTTTATAAAAGTTGTATACTCGCCAACTGGGCGATAATGCCAACTGCCGATGGTCCCTGCATCAATTTAAGTTATACGGTTAGGATCTGGTCCATGGTGGCGCCTTCAGTCCACACTTCAGACTTAAAGCTTTCCATTACTAACCACTAAATTGGTGTCCCTTACAAGAAGCCATGGGAACTAGAGCGTCCTCCTTACCGTCACCTGGAGACACGCTTGATAGATAGTTCAACCCAATTAACTGGTGATCGCAGGTCAGTTATTATTGCGAAGAAAGAAGCCTTCACATTGTTCAATCTTACAAATATTTTTGACTAAAAAGTTTTGAGCTCGTAATTTGTCGCAAAATCTTTTTGCAGCCTCAATATGGGATCTTCTCGATGATTATTTCAGACTTCCATCTCCAGAACGTCTCTATGTGTATCGACTACTTACTTTACACGAACACGCACTGCTGTGACGGTCGACTTTATCCAGCGATTTTCGTGACGTCGTCATCGTCATATTAGAAGATGTCAGGCTATTTGGAGTACACGTCCACGTCCGTTATAATATCGATAACGATCATTGAACTCTGATTAGAGTTTCGTTTATTGTTTGCGGAATTATGAATAATTTTTAATGCCCGTTAGATATTAAGAAGTAATGTCTCGCTATCAGTGTCGACACTTTAGTACGAAATTCCTTACATTATAACAGTCATTAGATGAATGTTAGAGCACTATTTAGATATATAGAGTCTAGAAAAGACTCCTCAGGCATGCCACACGTATAATACTATTCGTAGCATTGAATAGTTAACACACACGTTTATCATAATTTATTGAAATTTCCTTCAGTGTGAACTTACTCCAGATGACAAAATGACAATAACAGAGACGCACATTCCAATATGAATTTACATTTTGATACATTTGGCATTTTTGGAGTTGACTCGTTAAGAATCGATTTTTAAAGCCCGGTACGACAAGTTGATGGGTAGTAAAATCGAGCGTTAAGGTGGCAAATTAGTTATTTTTTTCCTCAAACTCTCGTTAGATGTCGCTTTAGTCGTTTATGCTCCATCCGAAAGAATCGCAAAGAAATGAGAAATTGATGAGATTTTTCCGCTCTACACAGGAACCGAACTAAGAAAGTAGTTTTGAGGAATTTTTGTAGTGACATTATAGTGAAAGGCTGAATAGCCCTACGACCCCAGACTACAACACAATAAAATACAAATTGTACAAGAATCGTTTTGTTTGGGTTGACCAAAAGCTCTTCTTTTGCGTACCACTTTTCAATATTAGTAAACGCTTTCTGCATTACGCTCGATATTACTTCTTTATGCCTGCCTTTCAAGTATACATACGTCATCGGCAGAGCTTTGGGCGCAGAAGCTTGCCTGGTTCAATTCGAGTTCGATAACGATGGAACATAGTAGTGGGTAACAGAACTTCACCTTGGGAACACCCCGGTACTGTACTTGCACTTATGATTGGGCGAAATTTAAAAATCGCTATTAAATCAATTTCAATAAAATTTTGGAATCATCAGATAAGTATTAGATAAGTTCATTGTAATTTTTTTCCAACAGTTAGGACCGTATTCACCAACATCGAATAACTTTAACTGACAAATAACTGCATAGATACGTTTGTTAAAACTATAGCAACAATTGTTCCTAACAGATGATTAAGTTTAACGGAGGTTGGTTAGATAGATAAATATAGGTATTTCAGAACTCGCGGATCATTCGTTGCAGATGTGTAGATCAGAATAATTAGAATCCGCAAGAAAAAAATACGACACCAAATACAGTGTGTTTCAATTATTATATTATGGGGGTATAATAAATAAAGCTTTTTTACTTTGGATAGGTATTAGACTTTTATTGCGTTTATTTGGAATATAAAAGGGGAATTGTGTGGATAGGTGTTCAATTAATTACTATCCGTTATATAATACTACTAGTTTATGATTTACATAGGTATCGCTCCGTTGATAGAAAAGTAACATATCTCAAAATCATAAATTTTTCAGAGAGCCGATTTCAAATAATTGTATCATTTGAAAGTATGTAAAATTTGGACAGTAAATTATGCGAGAAAAAAATGTAATTATCAATCAATTATATATGTATATTATAACATATTCTTAAAAATGTCGATTTCATCCCTAATTTGAAATTGACAGTTATCGGAATAAAATACAATTTCAATCTCACCATCAGGACATAACATTGTGTCGCTTTTCCACATAAAAATTTATGCCCTTGAGGTTGCTTTGCACTAACTAACTCAAAACACTTTAACGGAGCAATATGTAATTATTATTTTAACTTTTCTTTTACTCTCTGACCTAACATTAAATTCATTTCTGGCATTAATTATTTTTGCTGAATCTTTACATTTTAGTCCTCGGGGTACACGTTTGAGAATTAATTCCACTGTTATACATTCTTTGCAAAAGACATGGCAACATCTTTGCATGCCATAAGGCTTTATAACAACGAATTTCTTCAATAAACAAATCTTCATGGACCGTTGTGAAGACAATAAAAAAACATACATCCCTCAGGCATATATTTAATTATACCAGAAGAATGTCGATAAATCCAAGTGGAGCAAATTTAAATAAAATTTAAATATACCTAAGTCGAACTCCACAAACAAATTAAAGAATATATTTTTTAAGGGCTGATGATGGCAGTAGTGTTCTGCCGAAACATGTTCCATTTGTAATTTTACACTTATTAAAGTTTGTGGAGTTCGACTTAGATATATTTAAATTTTAATTTAATATATTTAATTGCCTTCACTTTCATCTAAAGCATTTCCAAATGGTCCAATGGTGTTTACGGAATTTTTTTTAGTTTGCTCTGCAGATAGCTAAAAGTAGAAATGGAATTGGTTTGGATATAAAGATTATTCTTTGTAACAATAAAATGATACCTGTAAAGATTTGCATTTACGCTCACATTCGTTTTCTAATTCCTCTCCTTCTACTTCGACATCTTCTGCTTGTGGTCCATAATCTATGTCGGCAGAAGCGTTTTTTACAAACTTTTCCCTTTGCTATTTTTTTCTATCAGCAAATAATTTCCTCCAAGAGTTTCTTCGCTTTTGGTTGCTTTGGCGTTTTATATATTTTTTAGTTATTTTGCCCGGACTAGAAACTGAAAATGAATGAATAGGTATCAGAGTTTTGAGGAAATATTTAAAATAATAAATTACCAAAGCTTTTTTTCCATGACTTTAGATGCCACTCAACACCAGAATTGTATCGAAAGTCTGCTAAATGACAGCGGTTTTGAAAGGGGCCACGAGAAATTAAATTTAGTCTTTTTCCGCTGTTGAATTATTGCTTGTCTCATTCTAAATTAATCAGCCAGTTTTATTTATAACACTATCTAATGCTGCCTTTATGTGATGCCATAGACCACAATATTTTAAATATTCTGTGTGATCAATTATCTGGATCTTTTGAAAAATGTGGTTAGGTCCATTTCCTAAATCTTCCTTCAGATCTTCAATATTACCATTTTTATTATTGTGAGCTATCGATCCTTTTACAGCGACCTCAAGTCTTTTTATATATTTTACACCGACAATTTTTTTTGCTGCAAGAGAAAAATTAGTAAATTGGTAAACAACACTCTTCGGATCGCCTTCGCATATTGCCTGGAATTCTTTACGGCATTTAATTCCTTATTCTTGCTGCAACTACAAAAATTCTTTACTCCAATGCCTCCACGGGTTGTGCAATTTCGCGATAGACGAGGTCCTCACTAAAACCCCAAAAAAGAAATCAATAGAATTGAAATCAGGAGATCGGGCCGGCTAGTGAACAGGACCTCCCCGACCTAACTACCTTCGCACTAGTAAAGCAAAATGTGGTCCGGCTAAAATACTGGCGTAGTCTGAACAAGGCTTTAAATAGTAAACTTCAGTCGCGCGTCGGAGCTGAAACGCACAAACGCCACAGAAATTGTTTTAAATTACAATAGAAAAATAAGGGTGTTAACTATTGAATGTTCTCGATGGTACACTACTAAAACAGAACGTAATCAAAGAAGTACAGAGAGATCGAAAACTAAATTAGACATAGGTGATGGCCATACGCGAAAAGCCGCTTGTCGTAGTTTAATTGAATTATTTATGAAATCTGACCTGAGTGCAGGAATATGGCTAATGTTTGTTCTAAATTTTATTAACAAAAAACTAGAATGGGGATGTTTACTTTCAAAACATAATAAGATTTCAGGACAAAAAGGTCAAGTAACATTTTAAGACTGTGAAAACCAATGGCAGAAACTAGGACAGTTTTTCAAGTAGATTGATTGTTTCGTAGCAGGAGAATTGGACGGTCTACATAAATTAAGGATTCGTTTGGAAGTGGGGCAAAAGCCGAATAAATAAGGAAGCACAAACAAACATAATTAATTATTATTAGTTGAAAACAGCAAAATAAACTTTGGCTCGCAAAAATATGCAAATGGTCTGAGGCAGATTGAAAATTATCTGTTGTTTGTAAAAACAAAGTAATCTCTTAGAGTTTGTTACGACAATAGTGGTGAAAACAAAGATGTTGCTACAGAAGTGTTTTTAATATTTAATTAGAAATGGGTTTTGTTTTATTTTATATAAATAATTAGCTGTTAGCCGCAACTTCGTCCACGTACATTATAATATTGGTCTTCATAAATGATTCACACATCATGGTGCCTGTGGAAAACAAAATTACGTGTAGTTATATCGACAGTTTTGATGTACAAAGCCTACTGGATGGATTTGAATAATTTATGAACACATACAGTGTGGAAATTAATTACTCAAGCATACATACCTTGCACCCTGTTGAGTACCTCCAGCATATCTAAGTCCTCTATATAGGACCGCCCGTGTAGGGCAGCCGATCAGAATAGTAAAAAGAAGTTGGTATCTCTATGGTTTTTTCTTAAATTCCGATAACAGCGGTCAGCTCTGTCAATTTTTTGAAATATTACTAATTTGAAATTTAGCGCCGTTTTTATTCATTTTTCTTATGTGACCTATTAAGTATTTGATAACGTTGAAATCAGAATAAAAAACTATGCGAATGTAACTGAAATTCCAATATTGCTGCCAGCTATAATGTATATTATTTATGAATTCAAGAAAGCACCAGGTTTTTAGCTGTACCTTTGCAAATAAAAATTCGTTGTCGTTAGCACCTTTGAAGAATTTTGTTTTCTTTAGTAAGAATCTTTGACTTTTTAGGGCGATAACCCACTAACCGTTTTCTCAGTAATGCTATCAATGTATTATAATTTTTGATGTTAAGGTGGCAAGATTCTGAATAATTTTGATTCACCGTCATTAGATGGCGCAAGTGTCGATTGTTCTCCATGAATGATGAGCGGCAAAACCCGACTATTTTAAGTCGTCTTTTGCCACACAGATTTGTGTGAATCAAAGCGGAAAGTAGTTTTGAGTATATTGATGTATATTATGTAAAAATCTTATGTTTATTCGAGGAAGTATGAGCACGGGCAGGCAATAAATTCCGTGTGCAGTAGTAATGCGAAGTATAATAATATTAATTAGGTAATTATCAATTTTAATGAAGGTGCCAGAACAAAAATTTAGTTGGTTTTCAATACTTCAATGATTCTTTTTGCGTTGGGTTCAGAATATCTCCAAAGTGGCCCATTTTAATTTCATTCATTATTTGGCCATAAAACTTCGAAGAAATAGCAGCAAACTCCTCAAAATGAAATGAAAATGTGATCGACTAAGAGTACCTACACCAGACGCAGATTGCATTGTTAATTTATGGCAACCCCCTCGGCAACCCCAGACTAAAGTAGGTACCAAATGTTGGTCACGGACGTGTTTAGCTGACAATAACATCATAAATACGGTGAATAATAAAATTGATTTATTGTGTGTTAACCAAACATAATTTCTTTGTTTATGAACCGATTTCAATTATTCTTTTTGCGTTTTGTTCAGTATAGCTTCAAGATGATCTCATTTTAATTTCATTGATATTGGACATAGTACTCTGTAGAATCGCGGAAATCTGGAATTTGTGAATATAAACTCGAATGTTGAATCTCGAATCTCGAATCTCGAATATTCGAATCTCGATCTTTTTTACATTAATTTCTTAATTTATTTAAGTAACATGTTAACTAAAAAGTAAAAAATAAAAATTTTTATCTACTTGATGTAATTATTTATCTACAACTCATTAATAATTGACGTATTATACTTGTAACTATGAATACTTAACTAGGTCTATTAAACACAGACAGCCAGGCTCGGTTTTTAAGAATTATAATTAACTGGCCATGAAATAATGAATATTGTCATTTTTTCTCAACGTCAAGTTTTTAACAAGGTTTAATTTCTAATTTTAATTCTAAAAATCCAGTTGTAGGTAAAACGTCGTATTTCACTCGTATATAATGGTGGCTATTGTACACTCGAATTTCCATTCTCGTCTATAATCACCACCATTATATGCTCATTAAATAATCTGTTATTGTTCCGTTTAATAAAATTAAGAAATAATTGTTTACCAATCAGGAAAAGGAAAGTAGTTTTGTGTCCTACGATTTTAAACAGCCGCTTTACCCAAAAGTATGAAGACTAGGAACCTCTACACGTAAAAGAATGAACTACGATTTGCATTGAGTCCTATGGAGATTACAGTTTTGCTACCTAATTTTATAACAATGAAAAGTTAGAACATTGTTTCTAGTCCGATCATGAAGGCAACAATCATTTACAAAACATATTGCAATTTGAACCTTTTGATTGCAGCCGTTCAGGCACAAATTCATATTTTAGGTGATCTTTCTGAGGACTGTGCAGAGGTTTAATTAAAATTGGATTGCTTTAAATGTACTTGTGATATGATAGCGAAATTATAATATGTTATTAACGAAGGCTTCATGTATGTGGCGTTAAAATTTTAATCCGTTTCGTTTGGTATTATTGCTGTATAGCTAGCAAAACCGCTTATGGAGAAATTACATGTAATTTTGCCACCTTAAGATTTCTTTCAACTTGCAATTCTGTTTTCAGCATAGATAGAGTACGTTGTCCATACTGTAGAAGATTTTAGGGTTTTCATACCATCAAAATATGCCAACAACACCTTTTCGCTAACGGTATTAACTTTCTTCTGTTTCCACCAATCTTCTAATTTCTTGCAGACAAGATCGTAACGCTGTTTAGACTTTTCGGGTTTTAAACCCAACACGGCCGAATTGGCACCTTCTTCAATATCTGAAAGTATTTCGGAATCAGATGTTTTTTAAATACTTAGTTACACACTTACTTGATTTTGGATGTTGACAATGTCGAATTATTTGTACAGGTATGTAAGTATAATAATTAGTGTAAAGAACGATTTATTTACGGAATTAGATAAAACGTTGTACGTAAACACGTTATGAAAACGCGATATTGTTCAACTCCCGTAAATATTACGCTTGTTGAACAATATCGCTCTTTTCATAACTGGTTACGTAATTAACTAGTATACGTTCCTCGGATGCGCTATAATTAACCCTACCACACTCTTTTTAAGTTTTATTTCTAGTGCAAATACTAACGGAGTTACTGAATTTATTCCTTACTTAATTTCCACACTGTATCGTAATAATATGGGATATTTATAAACAGTTAGTATAAACGGTTAATAAATTATTACCTGTTTTTGGAATCTTTACGTTTAAAACCTACTTGATGTATGACAAATTTATAAACACGCCACATAAATTAACATATTATATTATAATAGCATATTTTTTTACCCTTTCAGAGTTGCACCAAAATATGGAACATTGTTGGCGAAACGTGCGTTGGCAGTTATAATAAAATTGTTTTTGGTGTTTTAAGGAAAAAAACTGATTAAAAGTAGTTATCTACAACCAAAAGTGATCCAGACAATTGTTTTATTTTTTATAAGTTGTTTATGGATCATTATGAACAATATTTAAAGATATCTAGATGTGACAAATTATTTACTTTTGTAACGTTCCCGTGAGAGGAAGCGTCAGGGTTTGAGGTTCGGGGTGAAGTAAAAATATGATAAAAGTAATAAGTGTCTAATACGTAAAACAGAAAAGAACAATAATGCTACACTTGACACTGCTATGCATCTACTTCGTTACTTGTAGGCTACTGTGCTACTGCTACGGACTGCAGTCTCCCTACTCTGAATCTTGTGGTGACGTACTCACTACGTCATCTTTCTTACGCTTTGATTAATTGAAGAATCTCATAATTGCAAAAGAAACGACTATACCCCTTTTTTTAGTTCCTTGCACGGTACGGTAATCCGTAAGCCGATTTAAACTAAACCAACTATCCCGTCGTCCTTCTATCCGTCTTACAATTGACGTTATGTTTCTAATTTCTGTACCTCTACTATTAGAAAACACTAAATTAGACGACAAGATGGTATCTCGTGCTTGGTGAAAATTGAAAAGGAACGTCTTACATCTCGCCACGCGTAAGTCGATTCCTTTGGCCGTACGCGTGCGCTGTCCCGATCGCGCGCTAAATTTAAAATCGTAACACTATCCATGACTTTATTTTTTTCTTTTTTAATTTACCCGCTTTTGTTTTCAACGTTACCATCATAATAATTATAATCTTGTCTGTAGTTTGATCATAACGAGGACCGGGAGACCCTGTAAATCTAAAAAAAAAAACTATTTACTTTATTTTGTTTGGGAAAATGGACATCAATTTATTAACCTTGTAAGAGTTTTAAGTTTACTGTCATATTCGTTAATGTGATAGTCGTGCGCATTGTCAGCAGTTTGTTCGAGTTCCCCTTACTCATGCGTTGAATTCTTCCAGATGACACTTTCCCAATGGCTCGTTACATGATTAGAACATATTTTTTGCAAACTAACCTTACAATATGTTCCTACTTTACAAACAGTTGTTAATAGATTTTAAGTTATGTGTAATACATTTTCACTAGTTAAACTAGAGTTTATCCATCGTCAGTGTTTTGACTCTTGATGTGTGTGTGTGTGCGTTCTTTTGGAGCAGGAAAAATCTCATTTACTTCGCTTAATTACGAAAGCAAATCGAAGTTGGATTGCAGCATATCGAGAATTCTAGACACGCCAGAACTCTGCGGTATTCTCTGGGAAGTAAGCTTTTCCCCGAATCGATAACTTAATGGCTATGGTTAAAATATTGAACGTTGTGTAGCAAAAACCCGGAAGGACCAATTTTGCAATGACTCCTGGAGAAAGTGATAGGAATGAATGCACACGCACTTTTTTTATTAAATTTGGATATGCATTATACTAATGTAGGGTATAGACATAAAAATAAATAAAAAGAAATTTCGGAGTAAATTATAGGATTTGCAACTTACAAGCACCGTCAATAAACACAAAGATCTTTTAATAATAAAACCTTTTGTCGCCCCTACTCGCAGGAGTTTGTAGATTAAGTCGTCAAAGCTCCCAACATCCAAATCAGTTTCGCGGTCTCCCTTCTCGACTTTTAAATCTAATTACTCATCTGCGGTTACACCACTAGCTGAGAGTGATTTCAAATGTCCAATCTCATTACCAGCACCGTAACCCTTCACCTAGAAATCCCCACTTGTAATATTTCACCTCGTTAAAGTCCCAAATCCGGACAAAACTTGATAACTCCATCTTCAAACTTCCAAGCAATTATTAAAGTCGGGAACGGCAATATTTGAGGTTATTGAGTCCGGGAAAGTTGCTGTATATTTTTGTTTGATGCAGTGATATAACATAATTGTTAATGGGCAGTATTTTTGTTTAGGGAGGATCTGATTTTGCTTGTGATTATGGTAACGGTGAGCACTTATGACACGTTATCATGTTTAATCGCTTTGAAGTCGTGTTATGTATATGTAATCGCTGTAATCCGTGTAATTTACTTGCAGCAACGTAATCGGGGAAACGTTCCTGATAGATATGGTGGTTTGGTGGACAGAGTTAGAGGGTAATTTCTGTGAGTTACGTCATTTATCAATAATATTAAACTAAAATTAGATTATAAACTCTTTTGAAACAGCAATGTCCTTTGTGTGACCATGTTAAAATACACCACTTGAGTTTGGAAAACAGTGTATAACACATAATAAATGGAGCCAATAGGAATAATTACAGATGTTACACAGTTACTGTGTATAGATAAATGAATATACCCTTGACGACGTAGTATAATCACTTTGGTTTTTCGCTTTGTTATAGTAACAATTTTTTAATCTTTGCTTATAAACGTCAGAAAAAAAGTTCTGTCAAGTTATCAGCAGTTTCAGTTCACAATCACTACAAGAAGTGGTTCTTTCACTTTAGCTGTCGTGACTTTACTTTTCCATATTTCACTGATCTGTCACTTACTTCACGCTCCGCGTTGCAATACGCATTGTGTAGTTTTCGATAGCAAAGATTAGGGCGATTTTTGGCATTTTACATGTTGGTCGTAGGAAAAAATAAATTCTGATTGGTAATCTATATACCTATCTAATATATTTAAACGAGCGATTCTTGTTAAACGTTAAACTTGAATTTAAAATTATCAAGACTGCAATCATTAAGCAAAGAACTCAATAGTAAATGTGAACTGCTCAAGAGAGCAAACCTCGAACTTTCTAAAAAATTAGAGAAAACTCAAGAAATATAGCGAGTTCTGCAGAATTTGTTTACACCAGGAAAAATTAAAGTTTTATTAAACACCACAAAGAAAAAAGTCAATTGGAAATCAAAAGACATTGATACAGCTATCTCATTGAGAAGAGAAAAGATAATTTTAAATTGCCTGCACTGTCAATCTTACGAAAATGGGCATAATCTATTAATTTAGAATGGGCACTTTAAAAAACGTAATAACACTGATGAAAATCCAAGCCAAAAATTTAACACAATTGGAACGACTTTTGTGGCATTGCCATTTGATGAAATGTACATTTTAAACAAAATTTGTATCGGCCAGAAAAGTCAAGAAAAAATTGGGCCGTTTACGACGTGTCAGCTTGTTATGGCAAGAGGGTTAATCGGCAACTGAAAGTAGCCCATATTATTATGATTTTAATAAAAACAATCATGTCTGCAAAAATTCTGACTGAAATTATTAGCGAATTGTATATGGCAGGTTTTATTGTAGCGTCGATTACTTGCGACATGGGAACGCCTAATATGGGTTTGTTTGCGGAACTAAATCTGGGTAACGGCAAGAATTGTTACGTCATTCACCAAAAAACAGCTCGTTCAAGATATATGGTTTTGTGGACCCGCCAGATGCTTTAAACCTCCTCCGGAATCATCTTCTTGATAATGGTTTCATTATATTTAGATTTGATGACAAAATTATTGATAAACGTTGCCTTGAAATGTTGCTTTCAATTTCAAATTCAGAGCTAACTTTTGATACCATTTGGATGTGAAAGGCTTACAAAGACCAAATGTTAAGGTGGCTACACAATCATCGGGGACCACATTAGGACAGTGGAGCGTAGCTACCAACAGTAACCCTTAGGGGAGGGGGCGTAGCTACCATCGGGGCGCCCATGCGACAGGTGAGCGTAGCAACTATCGCGTTTCCTCTTGGAAGCCCCCTTGTGGCTACCATCGGGACCCACTTGGGAGAGGGGGGCGTAGCTACCATCAGTGGGCCCATTAGGACAGGGGTGCGTAGATACCAACAGTACACTTGGGGGAGGGGGCGTAGCTACCATCTGGGCCCCATTGCGCCAGGTGAGCGTAGCAACTATCGCGTTTCCCCTTGGAAGCCTCCTTGTGGCAGGTGGGCCTAGCTACCATCCGTGCCGGCGCCGTAATATCCACTGCTCTCATTCATCCGCATTCATATTTTTATGATACACTTTGCAAAAATCATGTCGATCCTTTGTTCTGTGAAAAACAAAAACAAATCTATCCCACGGGAACCGTACATTTTTCCGGGATTAAAAGTAACCTATGTGCTATTCCAGACTATACTCTATCTCTGTGCCAAATTTCATCCCGATCCGTTCAGCCGTTCTGGCGTGATTGGGCAACAAACATCCATCCATCGAAACTTTCGCAAATATATAAAATCCAAATACTATATAATATAAAATCCAAATACCACTCACTGACTCATCACGAAATCTCCGGATCCACTGAATCCATTGCAATGAAATTTTGCACACTTACTTATTTCACCACGTAAGCGCCCACTAAGAAACGGTTTTTCAAAATTCCATTCCAATGGGGGGTAACGCCCCCCCCCCCCCGTTAATCTCTGGATACACTAAACCGATTGCAATGAAATTTTGAAAACATATTTATTTCACCACGTAAGCGCCCACTAAGAAACGGTTTTTCAAAATTCCATCCCTAAGGGGGGTAACGGGCCCCCCGCCCCCCTAATCTCTGGATCCACTTAACCGATTGGAATGAAATTTTGCACACTTACTTATTTTAGCACGTAAGCGCTCACTAAGAAACAGTTTATTAAAATTCCATTTTTAAGTGGGGTAACGGGGCGGGGGAGGTAATCCCTAAATCTACTAAATAGATTGTAACAAAATCTTGCACACTTACTCATTTTACCACGCAGGCGCTCACTAAGAAACTGTTTTTCAAAATCCCATTCCAAAGGGGGGTAACGGGGTGGGGGAGTTAATCGCTAGATCTACTAAACCGATTGCAATGAAATTTTGCACACTTACGTCTTTTACCACGTATGAGCTCACTAAGAAACGGTTTTTCAAAATTACATTCCAAAGGGGGGCAACGGGGCGGAGGATTTAATCTCTAGATCCACGGAACCGATTGGAATGAAATTTTGCACACTTACTTATTTTACCACGTAGGCGCTCACTAAGAAACGGTTTTTCAAAATTCCATTCCAAAGGGGGGTAACGGGGCGGGAGAGTGAATCTCTACATGCACTGAACCGATTAGAATAAAATTTTGCACACTTACTTATTTTAGCACGTAAGCGCTCACTAAGAAACGGTTTTTTAAAATTCCATTTTTAAGGGGGGTAAGGGGGCGGGGGAGGTAATCCCTAAATCTACTAAATAGTTTGCAATAGATTGCAATAAAATTTTGCACAATTACTTCTTTTACCACGTAGGCGCTCACTAAGAAACGGTTTTTCAAAATTCCATTCCTAAGGGGAGTAACGTGATGGGGGGGTTAATCTCTGAATCCACTAAACCGATTGCAATGAAATTGTACTACTTACTTATTTCACCACGTAAGCGACCATTAAGAACCGGTTTTTCAAAATTCAATTCCTAAGGGGTGTAACGGGGCGAGGGAGTAATCTCTAGATCCACTGAACCGATTGGAATGAAATTTTGCACACTTACTCATTTTACCACGTAGGCGCTCACTAAGAAACGGTTTTTCAAAATTCAATCCCTAAGGGGGGTAACGGGGCGGGGGAGTTCTCTCTAGATGCACTAAACCAATTCGAATGAAATTTTGCACACTTACTTATTTTACCACGTACGCGCTCACTAAGAAACGGTTTTTCAAAAATCCAATCCAAAGGGGGGGTAACGAGGCGGGGGAGTAATCTCTAGATCCACTGAACCGATTGGAATTAAATTTTGCACACTTGCTCATTTTACCACGTAGGCGCTCACTAAGAAACGGTTTTTCAATATTCCATTTCAAAGAGGGGTAACGGGGCGGGGGAGTTAATCTCTAGATCCACTGAATCGATCAGAATGAAATTTTGCACACTTACTTATTTTACCACGTAGGCGCTCACTAAGAAACGGTTTTTTAAAATTCCATTTTTAAGGGGGGTAACGGGGCGAGGGAGTTAATCTCTAGATCCACTGAACCGATGCAAAAAAAATATTTACAGACCTCAAAAAAGGGGCGTAAACGGGGAGAATAGTTTTCCTGAGAATTCTCATAACTGAATAACAAACAGTGTTACAAACGCGAAGATTGGGATCTAGATTCCTTTTTTAAGAAGACCGGACCCGTGTTTGATGATTTTCCATAAAAAAAAATTTCAACTGCGAAAAAAGGTGAGGGTGGATTTGGGAATGATTTTTCTCAAAATTCTTATAATCTGAAGATCGACAATGTTACAGGCATGAGAATTGGCACTTATACTCTCCTTTAAAAATAACTAGACCCCTGTTTGACAATTTTGCAAAAAAATATTTACAAACCGCGAAAAAGGAGTGTAAATGGGAAGGGTAGTTTTCCTGAGAATTCTCATAACTGGAAAACAAATGGTGTTACACACGTGAAAATTGGGATCTAGATTCTTTTTGAAAAAGACTGGTCCGTGTTTGGCGATTTTGCAAGAAAAAAATTATCAACTGTGAAAAAAGGGGAGGGTAGATTTGGGAGTAATTTTTCTCAAAATTCTCATAACTTGAAGATCGACAATCTTACAGGCATGAGAATTTGCGCTTGGACCCTCATTTAAACATAACGAGACCCGTGTTTGACAATTTTGAAAAAAAAATATTTACAGACCTCAAAAAATGGGCGTAAATGGGGAGGATAGTTTTCCTGAGTATTCTCATAACTGGAAAACAAACGGTGTTACATACGTGAAAACTGGGATCTAGATTTCCATTTAAAATTGACTGGGGGCGTGTTTGAGAATTTTACAAAAAAAAATTACCAACTGGAATAAAAGGAGGGTAGATTTGGGAGATTTTTCTTAAAATTTTTATGACTTCAAGACCGACAGGCATGAGAATTGGCACTTGGACTTAAAAATAACTAGAGCCGTGTTTGATGTTTTTGTACCAATTCCAAATATTAGTGCCAGTAAACCCAAACCCAACTTACGCGGGCAAAGCCGCGGGTAACAGCTAGTAGTATATAAGAAGTAAGATAGAACGCACTATATGAGCAAGACTCAAGATAAGTCATAAAATTATCAATCGGAACTACTGCATTTTGTCGAAGTACTACTGTAGAAGTTCCTAACCTAACTTAAATCCAGATTGGCGAAGTAGTTGTTCCAAACGTAATGTCACAATGTTAGACAAAGACAGCAAATACTGCGCTATGACATACCATTATACTCCCACCACGATAACAATATTAAAGGCACTTTCTGAGGGATGGGGAACAGTTGAGTTGAGACTGATAAAGACTGCTAGTTGAGGTCGCGCAGCGGGTGAATTGGCCTAGAAATAAATACAACACAAAAACAAGTTCTGAATTTCCTTTCGGGTTGAGATTCCTGGCAGATTCCTTCGATCAGTTATCTATGTCAGGAATGAGACGAAGTCGAGTGCCATAAATCAACACCAACGTATAAGAGCACTTTCGCACGTGTTGCACACGATACTTTTTCTGCGCCTATATTCATTCTATTAAAAAAAAAACGTATGTTTTATTTATTGTTTCCGTAATAATTTAAGTTTAACACAAAATGGTATTAGGTGAACAATCATTATTAAAAATTAGAGGATTTGACACTCTTTGTGCTGGTTCCGTTTTCATATTATACCTTTTCTTGGATTTCTCTGGCAAAAACTGATTGCGGTGATCTGCAAACTTAATCTCCTTATCCATTTCACTTCATTTTTATAGAAAAACGAGCACTACACGAAACAGTTTTACAATAGTATATTATTATACAAGTTTCACAAGACGGTTGATTGTAGCACGAGTAGTTCGGGGCACGACGAGCGCAGCGAGGCACGAGTGCGGCAATTTCGGCTTGTGAAACGCGTGTAATATACAATTTTTTCGAATTTGGCTTTATTTAATTAAGGAAATCTGAAAATTTGTGCTAAATTAATAACTTTGGGATTTTCGAATAACACGAGTGGTATTTCAGTATAATTGGTATTTCTGCTAAATGACGTTTCTTATTTGGAGGTTAAATTTGGAAACTTTTGATTATGCAGACACAAGCTGTATCTCACGTTTGATAACCATTTTTTCAATTCTTGTTTGTTTTTACCAATGTTTGCATCTAGTCATGGAACGAAAGTCATTTCCTTCTCTTTGGTTTATTTTCGTTCACATCTGGTTCACATCATATGGCGCGATTAGTTGACGTTTATAACGTCGTTGTCGCAGTCACATTGCACTTCAGTTTCAAACAACGGTGTCTTACCAGTAGATACGTTGCAAAATGCTTGATGCCAACATGACGTCACAATTGGGTTCATTTTTATGCAGCCAACTATGCAAGTAGAAGGAACAGTTATTTAGGAAATCCACAAAATAAATAAAATAAGCGGTAATAATTTTGTATCATCATGATAATTATTAATAACGAAATATAGAAAAACAATAAACACTGCTTAATTTTCTGTTCTTCTGGAATATTCAATTTTATTCCGCAACCAAAGCTGCATAGCTGCAACCCAAACACAACGTATGACGTCACTTTTGGGTTGAGATGTTGGCTTCACCCATCACTATGCATTCTAGTCTTTTCACCGTATCTATTGGTAAGACATCGTTGGTTGCAAAGTTGCAGGCAACATTAAGACAAGAAAAGTTACCAAAAACAGCATTATAATTTATTTAGATCATTATGATTCTGTTTTTGGTGTTATAATTTGCAAATTGTGAAACCAAATTCGAATATAGTACATTATTATACGAGTTTTACAAGAGGCTTCATTGTGACATGAGTGGGTTTGGGGCACAACGAGCGCAGCGAGAAGTGCCCCAATAGAACGAATGTCACAATGCCTCGTTAAACGAGTGTAATATACAATTTTTTGTACTTTGGAGCTCTTAGTTTTACGAAAATTTTAAAATTCTGTTTTTTAAATAATCTTGGGATTTTTAGGATTAGGTGATACTGGTTATGTTTGTGGTGTGAAAAGTTGAGACTTGGCTTGACCTCGACAGGAGTTCGCTAGAAATGCTCAATACCAACGTAATACGTATCAAATAAAAAAAAACAAAAACAGTTTTACAATAGGTTCCATTGTGACACTACTTTTAGTGTCACAATGAACAATTTGTGACACCAAAGTAGAAAAAGATATTTAATTTTCAACTATCAACAGCAACAGATCGTAGGTAATCACGTAGGTAATTTGACAGGGAAATCAATGGTGAGAATGTCAATTTGGGTAGGAGGCATGGGGAAAAAATAGGTACCAATAGCCCAGAATATAAAAGACAGTACAGAAGCGACGCAAGAGAAAGTCCATATAAAGGAAGAACGAGATGGAAATCACAACCACGCTAGGGTACCACCCGCACACCCGACTAACATCTAGATGACTATTTTTGCCACGCTAAAGGAAGGTATAATGGAGTATTTCTCTCACAAGTGATATAATGACATGAATAATTTTTTGAAACGTCATTTTGACACTTTCATTAATTTTTTGATTTTTAACTTTTTAGGCTACAAGCACATGAACAACTGTGAATAATACAGTTAAAAATTATAATAAATATACTTAGAGCGGAATATTTATAGAAATGACTTACAATATTAAAACGTATTTACGAAATATTCACTATTATTTATTTCTTGTATAAAATAATATAATTTGCAACTATATAATCTACGTCGAACCTGTGGGAAAGTGAAACAGAACACTGTTAATGGCTGTAATTCAAGGTCTCTCGGTCTTGGCGGTGCAACATCAAAGTAAACACCGCCAGTGTCTTTTCTGTTACATTCTTATATTTTCTATTCTGTGGTAATAAGTAATATTGTTGAAAAGCCAAAAATGAAAATATGATATTGACTCACTATGGAAATATAGGGAAGAATACAAGAATACAAAAATTATTACAAGAGTAGCATTGAATGTAATCTAGGAAATATAGTGACGGATCAAATAAATGATAAGGGTTATGGAAAATGCATTATATTTATTTACTATAATTTGTCCTCCCTTCACTTACGAGCAAAAATTCGATCCACCTGGCAATTACAACTTTGAAAACATTTTTGTCATTTTTTCATAATTAAAATTAACCTAAAATGCTGAGTGATTTATTTATGTACTTATACTAGAACTCGATTAATCAACTTGGGATATACCGAACGTTCGGTTATAACCAACGAATTCTAAAGTCCCGTTTCAAATTTATTAATAAATTTTAAATTTATTAAATTCATTTATCAAATTTATTATTAACATACAGAAGAAAACTCTTAACAATGTCATACGCTGCAAACGTCCGATCTATTGATCATCATCCAGTACGAAACATTACCTTCTCAAATCGGTTCCACACAATATACACCTCAAGACCAAACACAATACGTCCCCTCTATGGGCGACTAAATAGACTTAATGACGAACTCAACACAAGTATCCCCAATATGCTCATCAGGAATATCAATAAGACACCACCTTGGCTACTCCCCCCACTACTCATAAATATCCAAATGAGTCAATGGAAAAAATCTGAAACTCCTCATCTAGTACTGCAAAACATCTTTCGTAGCATAATAGACAACCTTCTAGATCAAACATCGTTTACACAGATGCATCCAAAACAGACGCCTCGGTTGGCTGCGCAGTAGTGACCTCAGATCAAACTCTCCTTTTTTGTCTTCCCAAATTCGCCAGCGTTTATACTGGAGAATTATACGCCATATTGGAGGCACTGAATTTCATCAAACAAAACAACTCTCGCTCGCAATGAATAATCTGCTCTGACTCATTGTCATCACTTCAATCCTTAACATCACGTTTCTCCAGTAACCCACTAGTGAAAACGATAAGAGAAGAAGTAGCTCTCATTGAAACCGAACACAAAACAGTCTCCTTCGTATACGCCCCATCTCATGTCGGAATACAGGGAAATGAAGATGCAGACAAGAATGCAAAAGAAGTGTAAGATCAGACATCTGCCTTTTTGAAGACGTAAAACGATATTTTCGTGACAGAATCAATGAAGATTGGAGTACCTCATGGAAAAATAAGATCGGATGGTTGCAAAAGATAAAACCAGATCCAATAAAAGCTCTTCCCACTCCTCAACAACGAAATGAACAGATAGTACTAGCGCGCCTACGTCTCGGCCATACTCGATTAACAAATAGCTATTTATTTTCCCCAAATTCAGATAAACCCTCCTGCGAAAGGTGTCATTGCATACTAAGTGTCGAACACCTCCTGTTTGAATCCCCAATTTTAACCATGAAAGAAAGCAGTGCTCCATGACAAACAGTCCCTATACTGTCCTAGATACGGATCCCGAAAGGGTCATACAATTTATAAAGTTAACAAATCTTTTCAAGGAAATATAATTCCTATAACTTTCACTGGCCTCTTGACGTGAAAAGTGTTATACCCTTTCCGTTTTCCCCCTTATCATTATCGCTGTGCTAATAACCCTAAATGGTTGATGCACATTAATGTTCAATAAAAAAAAATATATATTATGATTGATCTCTACAGCACTGTTAGCTCGGTTATAAGGTAGTTTTAAAGAATACAAAGGAAAAGTGGGAATCAGACAAAACCCACGTATTTAACCGACAAGCTCGCTATAATAACAAAATTGCAAGATGGATGTGCTAATGGACATATATATTTGTCGGAAATATCATTTAACACCGCTTGATGATCATGATCAGTAACTTAGAAACATCTGATTATCCAAACGAGGAATACAGTTGAAAATATAAGAATTTGAGAGCGACGGAGAGACTCATGTTCCAATAGCTTAACAAGCACTTCCTAAAAACACTAAAATTTTGAGTGGTGGTAAGAAAAGCGTAGTATACAACATGGGCTGATGGTTAAATTCGCGTGGCTTTTTTAAACTATTACGTGTGGTGTATTAGTTTTTCAGCACTTGTATTTTTTGTATTTTACAATATAAACTAGAACAAGGTTCGTAACCAAAAAGTGAGAATATTATTAGAACAATGAAAGAATCGTGTCTCTGAAATATACAGGGTGTATATCAAAATGTTAATTGGTAATAGAACTCATCATTGTCAACAATTTTTCTTAATAAATGTTTGCCCTAACCCCCATAGTTATCGTGTTAAAATTAGTGGAAGTTGTGGCGTTAATTTAGTTACCGGTCACTGAACGGCTAGGCTAATAATAATAATCACAATAAAAAAACTTTAGAAAACATTCGGAAACAATCTAAACCGTCAGATGTAAATAAGCTTAACATAGAAAACTCATCTACTAAACGTCTTACATATTGAAGAAAAATGACGATTGTGGGTGTACAAAATCTGGCAGTTATGGGAGATCTAGTCTTAGTAAAATTCAGGGTTTCATTAATCCTTCTCGACTGCTGGTCCTTCGAGCAGAGTGTCATATTTCGTTCCAATCATCATCAATTCATTTCTGGGCTTCACGATCCAATTAACATTTTTTGGTTCTTCGATCCGCATCATATAGCAGCATCTTGAACATCATCAGCATCACAAGATTCTTTCGGCCTTCGTGTCGGATTGTAACATTTTAGACACCAGCACAAAATTTGTGCACGTACAGGTTAAAAATGCCAGGAGAGAATAAGCACTAAAATACTTGAAGGAGAAACATTGAATGGTAGCACGAAGTAGGAATAAGTGAAAAGTAATAACTATATAAGGAGAAATACATTGAGTCTCTTTCTAAAATTTTATAAATCTTTCAGATTTTGTAACATATTTTAGTAAAAATCAATGTTAAATTACTTTCTGCGTAGACTTTTATTAATCATCTGCTCAATTTGAGCCAGAACATATCAAAAACTTATTGCAAACATCCACACGTTTTCCCTCAACAGCATAATAATTTCAAGGAACACCTTTGGGTCACCACATCCCCATACATGTATGCAGCAAACTTACTGGCATGCACAGCTTCAAATCGTACAAGCAAACTGCATTACATGCACTAATTGCCAAGCTTTGCAACACACGACGATCGATGTCTGTCCGAGTAGAAATGCAAGTGAACTGAGGAAGTTTCCAGTATTTTTTCAACAGCATTTACACACTCCAAAGGATAACCACAAAACCTGTTCGGTAATGTTTACAGTTGCATTTTACACATCAAGTGGTCGTAGCTCGGGTCCAGCAAAGTTTCCAACTTTACGACTTGGAGCTTATTTGCAGTAAAACAAAACTGAAACAGAAGGAAACGTGTTACGTACAAAGACCAAGAAGAATTTAATTCAGTGCATGTGTGTGATGGCAATAAACACGTTTCCTTAGCGATTTCGGGTGGTTTCAGACACGATTCCTGCTTGCGGAATTGGTAAGCGGCACGAATCTGGTAATTATAGGAGAAGTATAGTTTCAGTCGAAAAAGTGCTTCTCGGTGGTGTAAGTTAGGTCTGTACAATAGAATTTGTGACGTAGATTAGTGCAAAACAGGAACGCTCTCGTTTATTTGCGAACCGTATAATTACCTCAAAGAGCACTTTTCAGTCAGCACGCCAAGCTTATCATTGTAATTTTGTTAGCATGTGGTTCCAAATCTACAATTAGTTCGTCGTGTGCTTTTAGTAAATATTGTTATTACTACTTAAAAATAACATGTTTACTCTAGCTTTTGCGTCATTTTTACCGACAAGGAATACTTAATATAGATATTATTAAATTGGGCGTGTTTTTTTTTAAACCCTTAGATACATGGTTTCTAAATACCGTGCGATCATTTAAATTATAAATTGGAGTAGGCCGTGAAATTTAATTTAGGTTGGCACTACTAACTGTTGAAAATTTGAATGTCAAAGGTGTCAAAGTGACTTGAAAAACGGCAACGGATGGTGAATCGAAGTATTCTATAGATCGCTGTGTTAAACATTTTTCGAAATACCTACCCTAATTTTCCTGCAGCTTATCAAAAATTTCTAAATGTGTGGCAAGATTTCGTGATGTTAGTGTGTTATAGCGGAGCGAGTGTTAATTTTATGGTTTTATGATGATTATTCAATTTCCGCCCCGAAATCCGGACCTGACAATTCTATATTATTTAATTTTCCCGTATCTCAAAAACACCGAATTTAAAAATAACCCGCACAATCTTGAAGAACCGCAAGAGGAAATTTTTAATGCATGCAACGCTATAACCTTTCAGATGTTGAAAAATGCATTTGAAAATAATGATACGGAGCTGAAACAGCTGCATTGAAGCTGGTGAGACCACTTTGAACGTTTGCTGTAATTCTCAGTAAACCTACATTTTTTGTTAGTGTTTTATTTTCTTTAAATTAAAACAATTTAACATGAGAAACATAAACATCACAATATGTAAATTACTGTCAGTCAATTTGCAGGCTGGGCCATTGCATAAAAAATAACCGGCCCATTCTAATTTATAATTTAAATATACGAAAAATAAGAATACCTGTACCCAATAATAAGAATATTTCATTTATGTTTCCGTTTTACACTAAAATAAATTTCTAGTTTATTGTCTTTTTTTCGTGCTTATAATTCAATAAAAAATCTATCCTTGTATTTATATTTTCTTCCTTCCTACACCTTTAATGTCTGGAGTAAGCATGGTGTTTGCCCTAGAAATTACTTATCTTTCATGCCTTACAAAGTATACTTTGTATGTGTTCTAATCCAGAGAGCTGTTTGTAGTAGAAAATATAATAATTGCAGGACTTAGGAAACCAGCAGCCCACTTTATGAAATTCCCTAGAATTCAAATTTGAGAGACTCATGTCTTGAACAGGCTGGTCTTTAAGTTCATAACACTTTCTAGAAATTATTCGATAACGTTTACTTCTATTATAGGGGCTTGAACAGCACACACTACGAAAGACTATAAAATTACATTATACATAATATAATGGTGTCTTGTTTTTAAGCAGCACTGTATTGATCCTAATTTGTATTCCTGGATTTCATCTTATAAAGTTGAAAATACCGCACTGTTATGTAAATAACAAACAACGAATAAGTAGTGTAAGTTCTGCATCAAATCCGACACGTTCGTATACAAATGCAACGAAAACAAGCTGTTAAATATTTGCCGTTCACTGACGTCTCTTTTCTTTAAACACGAATTTAATAAATTATACTTTCGTATTGAAAACGCGTTCTCCGACTAAAAAAAATCGCGGAATTACGTGAGGGGGAAAAACTCGATGCAGTAGACATCAAGACTCATTAATCTCGGCGGAATATTAATCGATGTGCAGATAAAGGGCGAAGGAAATTTTAAATTTTAGCAGGTTACGTCTCCTAACGGTTTTCGAGGCAGTGTAAATAAAATTATTCGGTTGAAGGTATGGAAAAACGGTGGATAAACAGAACGTGCGTAAAACACGTTTTTATACTGCAAGTTAAGAAAAAGAATCGTTTCTTTGCGAGTTCTTATCGGGTTGAAGCAGAGATAAAAAGGTGATGAAAAAAAGAAAAAAACACATTTAAGGCAAATGTATGTTAGCCAACGAAATGTTTAGCTTCTCATAATTATTATGGTCCAGGCAGTCGAGAATTTTCGCTGGAAAGTTTTGCGGGATTTAATTTTCGGCATCCTCATAGATTTTCTTTTCGAATTTCCACCTCGTATATTTGCCCTTAGCGCCGCCTTATTGAAAAAATGGCGGCAAACATCGGTTTACCGGTAATAATTCTGTTCGCTGTTATTTGAAGCGAAAATCGTCAAATACATAATTCAGGTAGATGACATTTCCTATCACTTATCCCTGTCTGAATAAATCACAGTTATCATAAATATGTCTATTTTAGTCATCTAACCTAAAAATGGACCAAAGTTTGAGGATTTCCAGCAAATAATTCCTTCTACTCACTTAAAATTCTGTGGTCAACTATGTATCTCGCCTCACGCAATACAAATAAAGCCTTTTCGTCGTTAAATATGCCAAAATTAGATAGAAAAACTGACTCCTGCAACATCTGCCACAATCTCAGGAGTTCGTCCGCTATCTCGTCGCTACCCGCTTTTCGACCAACAGTCAACATCACGAAATCTTGAAACGCATTTATTAATTTGTTAGACTAATTTTTGATAATCTGCTAGACAATTATTGGGGTAGGCATTTCGAAAATCATTAACACAGCGTTCTATAGAATAATTCCATTCACCATTCTGTTGCCGTTCAGCGTTGTTAAAATAATTTTCATTAAGAAAATTAAAAAAGATTTGACAAACTTTGACATTCAAATTTTCAAATCAGATCAGAGGGAACGATCAGATTGTCAAAAGTTAGTAGCGCCAACCTAATTTGAATTTCATAGCCTACTCTAATTTATAACTTAAATGATCGCACGGTATAAGCGAGACAAGAGTAAAATTCACGACTAAAACAGCGGGTTAAAATTCACACATCACCTTGGTGGAAAAATGCTCCAGGATGCCCCAACCCAGCAATCCCTTCACGGCGAAGTTGTTCATACCCAAAACGACTCACCGAACAACAGAAAAAGGTAATGAAATACCTAATGTTATACAGAAGATAAAATTATCTTCACAGGCAGATTTTTGTTTTAATTTTCATTCATGTGTGTAACCATGTCCTTTAGGATCCATTTGGTTCACTGATACCTGTCAATTTTTCTTTAAAACTTAAACGGCGAGCATTTTCATCAAAACCTGATTTTTTTTAAATCCGACGCGACGCAAGGGATTTTGGGGTGAAAATAGGTTAAGCGACAACTATTGATCTTTTTTAAGAGAAACTTTACTGATCCAGAAAGTTACAAAGCGAAGAGTACTATTACAACCTAAAATATTGTAACGTCCTGACATATATCTGTAGGGTTGTAAAACTAATTGTAAGCCGTACTTTATGTTTTTTTGTTGTTGTTATTGTAGTTTTGTAGTTTTAGTACGTAAGTTTCTAGAGTTATAAATCGTAGTTGTCTAAGAAAAGGGGTGATTGCGTGGGAACGAAAGGTTTGATTTTTTTATGCGCTTATGCAAGTTAATGGTGTGAATGGTGTGAATGACTGACGGGGCGGGGTGAAACCCAGGTAGAAAGTAAGACTTTGTAAATAAGGGACGAGAACGACAGTTCTGAAATAACTTTGATGTAAGAAAGACCTAGGAAATAAACACGCACCGATATTTTTCAGACCTGTGACTTTTTATTCAAGTATCAACCAACACCCATTAATTAATAAGATACTACATTTGGGGGCTCAAACCGGGATCACAGTGATCAGGAAAACTATCAGTGCGTGAGTGTGAAGACGTGTCAGCATTGTGTGCAGGTCAGTAAAGTGTGCGAGGAGTGAGCCATGGAACGTGCAGTTGACCAGGTCGCGGGAGGTGTTGCTGCGGTAGGGCTGGAAGATGATCAGCTGCCGCGGATGAGAGTTGCAGAGCTCAGAGAGGAGCTCAGACGACGAAACCTCCGAGTGACAGGTCGTAAACCTGAATTGTTGGCAAGGCTAAGAGCAGCACTGTTACTGGAACGAGACCAAGTTGCTGACGAGGAAGAAGACGACGAAGACGATGAAGAAGACGACGAAGTGGAAGCCGACAACCACAACCCAGACGACGACGACGACGACAACGAAGACGACGACGAAGACGATGGCAGTCATACACCAGTGATTCGCAGGCGTAACGAATCAAAACGCGTATTATTAACATTCAAAGATGTCGAAGGTTCGTTAGAAAAATTCAGCGGAGATAACCATTCCAATATTCAACGGTGGTTGGATGATTTTGAGGAGATGGCTTCGCTGTGTGGCTGGAATGGAGTGCAGAAAATCGCGTATGCGAAACAGCTGCTACAAGGTTCAGCCAAACTATTCGTTGAATACGAAAGATGCGCCAAAACGTGGAACAAACTGAAAAAGGCGTTAAAGGACGAGTTTGAAGAAGCCGTCGATTGCTTACAGATTCACCGAGAGCTGAGCAAGAGAAAAAAGAAAGCAGACGAAACGCTGCAAGAATACGCATACAAAATGTTGAAGATTGCCGCGCCGGGGAATATGGAAATACGGAATGTCATTCAGTATATCATCGAGGGCATTCCGGACGACGCGGTAAACAAAGGTATGTTGTATGGGGCAAAAGATATGAGACAGCTGAAGGAAAGATTCAGCCAGTACGAAAAAATGAAGGAGGAAATGTCTAAATTCAGAATGCGACAACCCGACAGGAAGGTCGTCAGCCGTATGGAGAAGATATCGAAACCGGAAGTACCAGGAAGTGCGGGTACAACGAAGAGGCGATGTTTCAACTGCGGTGCAGAAGATCATGTGAGTGTAAAGTGTCCCTCAAAAGAAAAGGGAAAAAAATGTTTTAAGTGTGGTGAATTTGGCCATATAGCCGCGGAGTGCTCAACAAAGCGTAAAGACGTGTACGTAGTGTCGCGACCGGCGAAAGAAAAATACCAGAAGGAAGTCAAGATTAGAGACAGTAAGATTTTAGCGTTAGTAGATACAGGTAGTGACTTAACTTTAATTAGTAAGAGCGAGTATGAGAGTTTGGGATTACCACCCCTGCTGCAGAAGCAGGTATGTTTTGAAGGGTTGGGATCCGAAGTAAATGAGACGCTGGGTACGTTTACTACTAGCATGATAGTTGAAAATGATCATTTTACCGTAGATTTTCATGTCGTACCTGATACAATCCTTAAACGTCCTATTTTATTGGGCACTGACTTTTTAGATCGCGTAGAACTCCGAGTACGACGAGGTACCGTGACATTTTTCAGACTAGACGATGACGAAAACTCTGATTCAAATCAAACGGTACAACCTAACATTTTTAAAATTAATTTGATAGAGGAAACCAAGGAAGTTGACTTATCACACATTAAGGAAGATAATTATCGGGAAGAAATTAAAGAAATCATCGCAAATTATAAACCCGAAGCTACGCGTGATGTCGGTATTCGGGCGAAAATAATTTTAAAAACCGATAAACCGATTGTTGCACGGCCACGCCGATTAGCTCCTTCAGAGCGAAAAGAAGTAAATGATTTGATGAAGTCGTGGATGGAGGACGGGATCATCCGCCCTTCTACGTCGGAGTATGCAAGTCCAATTGTATTAATAAAAAAGAAAGATGGTAGTCTTAGAATTTGCATAGATTTCCGGAAAATTAATTCAGTTATGTTGAGACCGCTCTCACCTTTGCCATTAGTTGAGGACCAAATCGATGCGTTAGCCGAAGGTGTATATTTTACGGTAATAGATTTAAGAAATGGATTTTTTCATGTATGGATGGACGAAAATAGTATTAAGTATACAGCTTTCGTTACACCCGACGGTCAGTACGAGTGTTTAAAATTACCATTCGGCCTATGTATCGGTCCATCAGTATTTCAGAATTTTATTAACGAGGTTTTTAAAGAATTATTGATGTCAGGAATTTTAGTCATTTATATGGACGATATAATTATCATGGCCAAAACTTTAAAAGAAGCTTTAGAAAGATTGAAATTAGTCGTACAAGTTGCGGCTCAGCACGGGTTAATGATTAAGTGGGAAAAATGCCAATTTTTGAAAACAACCGTAGATTATTTGGGGCACATCATATCGCGGGGTACTGTTCGACCATCAGAATCAAAAACAACCGCGGTGAGAGATTTTCCGCGTCCCACGACTGTAAAGACGGTTCAAAGTTTTTTGGGTCTAACCGGATACTTCAGAAAATTTATACCTGAATATTCAATTATCGCGCGACCATTGACTGACTTATTGAAAAAAGACGTTAAGTTTAGTTTCGATGCAAGAGAGATAGAAGCGTTTGAAAAATTAAAAGCTGCACTAATTTGCGGGCCCGTTTTGAAAATATACCGGTTCGGAGCAGAGACAGAATTACATACAGATGCATCTTGTTTAGGGTATGGCATGATATTAATGCAAAAAGATAGTAATGACGGCAAATTTCACCCTGTATATTATGCTAGTGGTAAGACGACCGACGCAGAGTCTAGATATTGTAGTTATGAGTTAGAAGTATTAGCCATTATAAAAGCGCTAGAAAAATTTAGAGTGTATTTGTTGAATATAAAGTTTAAGATAGTAACTGATTGTCAAGCATTCACTGCTACTGTGAAAAAGGAAAAAATATGTTTGAGAGTGGCAAGATGGGTAATATTGTTGGGAGATTTTAATTATGAAATAGAGCATAGACCGGGTAAGAATATGTCACATGTAGATGCGCTCAGTAGAAATCCTTTGTCTGAAATATTGTATATTTGTGAAAATGACGACGGGTTGATTGCGCGGCTGAGAGGTGCTCAAAACAAAGATGAATGTCTTAAGCAAATTATAGACGCCGCAACGCGCAATGAAGCCGACGGATATTTGTTGAGAAATCAGTTGTTATATAAAAAAGTAGGCGGGGAACCACTTGTAGTCGTTCCGAAGGGTTTGGAGACGCAGGTAGTTAAGAGAGCACACGATCGAGGACATTTTGGCATTAACAAGACCGAAGCCATTGTAAAAAGGGACTTCTGGTTCAAAGGGATGCGTCAGAAGGTGGAGCAGGTAGTCGCAAGTTGCATTGACTGTATCCTAGCTGCAAGAAAACAAGGCAAGCGAGAGGGATTATTGCACCCCATTAGTAAAGGTGATGCTCCACTTGACACTTACCATATAGACCACGTGGGGCCGATGACTAATACAAAGAAAAAATATAAACACATCTTGGTGGTTGTTGACGCTTTTAGCAAGTTTGTGTGGCTGTACCCGACCAAGTCAACGGACACCGCCGAGGTACTGCAGCGATTACGTAACCAATCTAGCATTTTCGGAAACCCTAGAAGAATCATTTCTGATCGAGGAACGGCGTTCACGTCGAATGATTTTCATGAATATTGTGAAGGCGAGAAGATCGAACATTCGCTGATAGTAACAGGTATTCCACGGGGAAACGGACAAGTCGAAAGAATTAATCGCACTCTTATTTCGCTGCTCACGAAGATGGCCGCTCCAACGCCAGAGAATTGGTACAAGCACGTCGAAAATGTTCAAAAATATCTCAACGCGACGCCGAACCGCAGCACGGGCAGAGCACCATCTAAATTGTTATTTGGGGTTGACATGCGGTTAAAGGATGATTTGAACCTGAAAGAATTGCTTGAAGAAGAGTGGACTACGCAGTTCGAAAACGACAGAGAGGAGTTACGACGTGATGCAATAAAACAAATACAAAAGACCCAAGAAGAAAATCGTCGAGGTTTTAATAAAAATCGTAAACCAGCCAACGTTTACGAGGAGGGAGACTGGGTGGCTATTCAACGAACACAGTTTGGGCCAGGGCTAAAACTGAAGGGAAAGTTTTTGGGACCGTACCGGGTAAAAAAGGGTTTAAGGAACGACCGCTACCTGGTAGAGAAAGTGGGTGAGCACTAGGGGCCTCAGCAAACATCGACAGCCGCTGACCACATGAAGCCATGGGGAATGGGTTCTGAGGAGATCGAATGCGTCGACGACAATTGAGGGCAATTGTCACGGTAGGATGGCCGAATGTAGGGTTGTAAAACTAATTGTAAGCCGTACTTTATGTTTTTTTGTTGTTGTTATTGTAGTTTTGTAGTTTTAGTACGTAAGTTTCTAGAGTTATAAATCGTAGTTGTCTAAGAAAAGGGGTGATTGCGTGGGAACGAAAGGTTTGATTTTTTTATGCGCTTATGCAAGTTAATGGTGTGAATGGTGTGAATGACTGACGGGGCGGGGTGAAACCCAGGTAGAAAGTAAGACTTTGTAAATAAGGGACGAGAACGACAGTTCTGAAATAACTTTGATGTAAGAAAGACCTAGGAAATAAACACGCACCGATATTTTTCAGACCTGTGACTTTTTATTCAAGTATCAACCAACACCCATTAATTAATAAGATACTACATATCTGAGGTAGGAGTTGTGACACACAAAATACAGTTATATCCCCAAAAGTCATATAATGAACAAATAAATATACACAGAAAATTTATTACAATGAAACAATATAAAATTAACGTTGTGAAGATTGAAATTAAATTGACAAGTAACAAGTTGGTTAAATAAAAACTATATGAATGTTGAAACAACAATGTAAGAAGTTAAATGGGGTCGTCCCACAATTTTCAAAAACCGCTTTTCTAGAAACGAGAAAATATTATACACCAATTTTTTTGTCTATTTGGAATCAAGCGTTTACTAGGTAAAAAAAAATCCATTTGTCTTATTTAAAACGCGCGCCTTTCTGTGACGTCCACACGGGAAAAAAATCACCAGACAAAATTTAAAGTATGAGAAGCACACGAACCAATGAAAAGGCTCCCCCGAAATGACGTCACAAGAGGCGGCAATTGTACAGCGTTTGACAATGATTTCAGAAGCCGAAATTGCGATTTTTGATACGCTCTATTCGTCAAATTCTTGCACTACTCTTAAAGGTTAAATTACATTGAAATGATCAATAAAGATTTACAATTTAACTGACGCAATAATAAAAAATTAGATGAAAGGTTTAACAAAAAAAAATGAACTACTAGTTATCTTCTGAGCCTTTCAACGGTTTTCTGCTGGCTTTGGAGCTGACGTGTCCGTACAAATACCTTTCCTGCCATCCTTGGAGTCAACCTCATGGATTTCCTGAGTCCACGTGTGGATTACGTCAGTCCAGGAAAGTCACGTGTGAAAGTACTCAGCAACTATTCCAAATGAATGTGGAACAAGAAACAATCCTACGGTGAATGCTGCTGTTCTGCTATTTGATTGAGAGAGAATAGTGAATGTCTGCACACAATAAAGTAGTTTATCTTACCGTTTTCTTCCGAATCAACACCTAATCGATATATCCGCTAATGCGATTTAGTTAAAAAAATTAATTGGACATCGCAATCATTTATTCCGTACTTGACGATATTTTCCAAATCTTACTCCTTGTTTAGGACAAAGTTACGACGGAGATGCTACTTCGTTAAGATGTCGATCGAAAAGAAGCCCGCAAGTTCGTCGCGTGGTATGCAAGAAATTATTCGTGCTTTTTTGTGCGTGCCGGTTATCTCTAAACGCTGATTCGTTCCTGAATCTACGATGGCCAATGCGCGGCAGAATCAAATTGTAACAGTACCTATAATTAATTATTCTTAAGATTTATTCTATTTGTTAATTAAACAATTAAACTTTAATTTTGAATTTCAAGCATTGTCACAATCTGAGGTACCTAATAGATTTCTTTCTACAAGAGTGGTCGTCATCGAAGGTGTATAAACCCTTTTTATATACAATTATCTGTTAATCATATACGTGGATATGGATCACAATAATTGTGCCTTGAAAACAATCAAAAGACAGAAAGCTGTTTTAGGTTTAGTTTCCGTAACTGAATTCCATGTGTCGTAGGTATACCTACACCTATCCCTACATTGGCTGGATATAGCTTAATTAGAGTCAACGAATCATACCATGATAACATTTCTACAAATATATTCTTTTTAACAGTGCTAACACAACTCCAGAACTGGGTTGTGAAATATCCAATATTCTCACGCTAAACCCAGAAAGTGTCCCCTTCATCACTTCCAACACGGATACAATTTCGCATCTCCAGGCCGGACGGATAACATCTCGTAATGAGCAATAAATTGAGCGAAAAATTGTATAACGCTGCCTAGCGGCTAAATCTGGAGGCACGATATATCAAAAGCTCGAGCTTTCACTCGGATGTTTGTCCACCAATCTTCAAGCCAGTTTACATTCTCGATGAATGGAAGCGACCACTTTGTACGATATTGATCAAAAGAGAAAATTTTCAATTTTCAAAATTTATGTTTGAAACAGCCCACTTTGTTCTGAATGAATTCTTCGAATTTAAAAAAGAAAATGTCAGATGTTTATTATTTGGGATAAAGTGAAGGTCATGTTAACCTTCATTATCCTCCAGGGGATGTGCACGCAGGAAAATTCAAATGAGGGAGATGAGACCGTGACTGCTGTAAATTATTTTTACGCATTTGCAACTAAATTAAAAATGAGATGGCGACAAAATGGAATTTTTGAACGTTGTGGTGAGGGAGATTTGCAGTGGTTGTAAAAGTTTTAGTTCATTACGAATATTAGTCCACTCTCATTGTTGATATCAAATTAACAAAATTATTATTTATAGACCTAAAGATAAAAATCCGATTTTAGGGGTTCTCTTATATTGTATTAAATTGAAAGGACTAATCTCAATTATTAAAGTCGAAGCTAATCCGCGGCTTGGCTGAACTTCATAACGTAAAACTCCTGCCTTCGTTAGGAAGTGCTTCATCAATATTTATTATTCCATAACCAGTTACGTCGAAATTAATTTCCAGGGCCAGACGAGTAGCTGTTATTAATTATTTAGATAATTAACGCGCTGCGTCGAGGGAAAAATTATAATACACAAGGACACTACTCGTCGCCAATGTGTTCTCTCATTTTTGCTCCTACCTTCGCGGTAAGGGTTCTTTAAAAGTTTTAATTATTATGCGAAACATTTAAACATCTGGGTTATTTCGTTCTTGTCTAGAGACACTGATATTATGTACTTTTTTTGCACGGGGTAAGCCTATACGTCGCGACCCGACACGAAAATGCAATATATACGTGCATGGGGATATATTTGTACCTCTTCTTTCTGCTGGCAGCTGCGTCATATATCCCCGCTACTAACTGCTGTTTGCGTTTGCACGGTGTAAGGCTAATTGCATCGCGACACGAAAACGCTAGATCGGACGCCGGATTCGCTTCAAAAGGGCGAAGGGTGTAGGTGTTTGGTACGGGCTAAGCCTAATTTGTGTCGGACGCGACAAGAAAGGCCCCACTACTAACTGCTGTTTTTAAGTATTTAATAATTTGTAGACTTTTATCGTTATTTTCGCAAAGTAGACTCGCACTTTTGTTCCTTATAAATTGATTGTGATCAGGTAGATTTATTCAGACTGTAAATGACATGTATTAATTTAATGGGTGTTGAGTGCATGGATGGTGTACCAGACGGTTCACTTCTGTCGCGGGTAGACTAGTTTTTAATCAATTCACAGAGACTTATCATCGGAAGAAATTGAGAGTTTCTGTTCACTTTGGAAAAATTAAAGTCTGAGTGATCCAAATTAAAAACTTTAGTTGGTAACAGTACAATTTACATAAAAATTGCTAAGCCCGTGATTAAGTTGTCAACCGATGACATATGGTGGACAGCTTGCTTTAAATTGACCAAACAACCTTGCTTTTATAAATACCATTTTGCCAACATAGGGGCAAAAATAAATCTGCACTTTTATCCGAATCTATTAGCCATATTAATTGTTGGCCAATCTATACAGGGTGTTATGGAAGTCCTAGCAGAAAATTTAACCAAAAGTAGAACTGTTTTCTGTTTACTACATTGCTGAAATCCGCATTTTTTTTGAACATTTTTCTGGTCCCTTATTTCCCCCTCCGCCAATGACTACATGAACTTGAACGTATCAGAATTTTTTTGTCGAACGGCGTAAACACCTTGTAACTTTTTTGGCACAAAAAAATTGTTGTTGATAGTAAATTTTAGTTATAAGTTGTCTCTCGCCGTCCGCTGTGTGTGTGGCCTGTGCTCGATTCTTAAGCAAATACTAACAATATTTATTTATTGCAATTTCCACGAAAATGTTTTTTTCTATGGTGCCGTTGAACAGGGGGTAATGTTAGTGTTAGGTAATGCAAACGAATCCCGCTGCTTGCTTGTGCATGGAACGTTTTTCAAATCCCGAAATTCCAACGTGAGGTCTCTTTGTGAGCACACAGTGCAACGTTGGTTATGGCAAATTTTCTTTACCAACTCCAGATTTCGGACGTCCTATAGGCGGGTGTTAGTTTTAGGGGTCAAACTATTCTTAATTTTAACTCCGTAAGGGAGCGTTTGCGAAAAAAGTGTTTTTTATTTTGACGAGTTCTATTTGTGGTTAAATTTTTTGCTAGTATTTCCATAACACCCTATATGTATATGTATGGACACTTACTCTAACGAATAACGGATTTTTTAAATGAAACTATTGTTATATTCTTTTCATCCTATTGTTGTTAAATTAATTATTTGTTTTCCCAGGGATTAGGGCAAGAAGTAACAGAAAATAGGTTAAATTCCCGACGTTGCGTTGACCATTTTTCAGGGTTCTCTGCGGCACAAGAATTTTTTTTAATACACTGTGATAACCCGCCTTTACATTACCGCCACTTTTTGAATTTGAACATGAAATTAAATGTCAGTGACGTCACCAAACGTCAAATTTGAAAATTTGAAACAAACCGCGAATTTTAAGGCCAAAGCCGACAACATTTAATAGCCCATTTCCTTAATTTTTGAGGAAATGGCTAATCCTATTACAATTTTGAATACGGAGTTCAATAGAGAAGGGTGATCTACAGGGGGCTAGTTTTTCATATTTTCGTTATTGATAAAAGAAAAAAAATTAACTGCAAGAAAAACACTTTCTAAAATTAATTTGAAAAAATGAAGGTATACAATTTGTAGAGCTCCAAACATAAGTAATGTTTACCTTTTATAAATTGAAAAACCGACAAGGGAAACTACATGATTACTAAAACATGATTACCTACATATGTGATTTTTTTTTAAAACAGCGTCACCCGATTATAACTGACATACTTTTGGTTGATTCTTTTTTATTTTGTTCCCGGCATGAAAATAACTCGACTGAATGTTTTCTGTTTTCAAAAAAAAAAACGGGAAATTCTAGAAAAAAATCTGGAAAGGCGCATCCCAGCTTAATTTACACTGGTTTTTATTTTTGTGTTGTCTTACCCTTCATTATTTAAAATAAAAAATAAAACAATCTGGATTCCGTTTCCTGTAAGAGAACACAGTTTTCTCCCGGCCGATAGAATTTTCGGACGTCTGGAAAAATGTGCGAAAGGAAACCATTACAAATAAGGAAGACCACATCAACATATACAAGCAATTTGATTAAGTGAAGGAACAGGGAACCCATTGGAACCTGAAAGACATCAAATCTTTGGAGAATGACTTAAAGAAAATAGTTGGAATATCCGATTGCAAGAGAATTAACCTATCCAAGTATACCTACAGCAAGAAAACAGGCAACTAGGCAAAGAGAAGTGTTTTGAAAACTCTAGATACGAAAGTGAATTTAAGGTACCGAAGAGCATTCTGAAGAGAGGCAAAACAGACAATAATGGTTCTGTAAAGGAAGTGGAACTGAGGCATTCTATTCCTGATTACTTTTACAACAAGAATAATTTGGAAACATCTGAGTCGAAGGCGATAATCTGTCTTGGTCCAAAAATATCTTGTTTCCAGATCCATATAATCTCTAGCAGATTCAAGAGGGAGATGATGAAGCTGTTGATGACATTGCTCAACAATGTGATTGTTTAGACGCTGATTGTGGCCTTCATATCTAAACACTTTTACTCGTATATGCGTATGGTTCTAGATTATGCTATTCTAAAATTTGGCAGTTTGTATCAACTACTGATCCACACACCAAAAGGTAAAGAAAATAAGCAACAAGCCGGGTTAAATCCATATACCGTTTCACCCAAACGTGCCAAAATGAATTGACCATAACTGAAAATATGTTTTATTTTTTCTTGAAACTGCAACCCACGGATCTAAAAAATGCCAAGTGCCCAAAATCCGTAATAATATGCAATACGTGGCTTTTTTATGTCAAACTGCCTTTGAGTGGCAACATTTTGTGGTTTACAGAATTAAAAAAAGTTTGCCCGTTTTTGCTAAATCGCTCCTCAGTTGTAAAATAATAGTCCAAGCAAATTAGACGAAAAAACGGCGAATAGAATAACTAATTTATAAAATATTGAAATTTTGGTTATAAACTCTCAACCGGGACCCAAATAAAGATCCGAAGAGTTTCCACTCCCACGGGGAGCTTCATTCTCTTTTGCCCAAAAAACCGCCCCCGAGCGTGACCTCATGAAGCTTTTATGCATTTTTCTGGTAAACGGTAGATTTAGATTAGGTGTTGAGGGGTGTGAGGGAATTTGCTCCCCTCACCGACACTTAGACCACACCGCGGGCCCATTGTGTCACCACCTCATCCAGCCATCCGACATTATGGAAAAAAGCTAGGATGGTTCCAGGCGAGGTACACCTCAAGTTGGCCCAGCTGGGCCATGTCTCCCCCAGTATGGACTTTCTGGTCGAGGCGAGAGCCGGACATTCGCGTAGAATATGTTCGACAGTCTCTTCCACCTCTCCCTACACGTTGGGTCGTTGACCACCCCCATCACGTGGAGGTGTTTATTTAGCCTGCAGTGACCGGTCCAGATGCCCACCAATAGGCGGAGTCTGTCCCTTGACAAACGCAGGCAAGACTTGGCTTTTTCAAAGCAAGGATTTTTGATAAAAAATCTTGCTTTGTCTGCAGCCTGTTGTCGTTTCCCATCTAGCACAGTGTCTAGAATGGGTGTCGGTTTTGATCAGGTTTAAGAGGTAGCGGTTGGCCGGTCGGATGGGCGGTTTGGTTCCATCCAGTGTTCCCGTTGCACCCTGTCGAGCCAGCTCGTCGGCCCTCTCATTCCCCTCATTACCGTTATGCCCTCGAACCCATCTTAGCTCAACGACATTGTACATTGGTAAACGGTAACGGTTTTCGGATTTATGTTCTGCATTCAATTCTGAATGAAGTTATTATCTATCTCCTCCCCAACGCTCATAAATGACGTTGGAAAATGTTTATAGTTTTCAGCGCGAGGACAAAAATTAGTCTATCCCCGTTTTTTGACCAATAGCAACTTATTGCAAATGTTTTATTCAATATGGACCTTGTACAGAAAAAACTTTTCTACAATTTTGTTTCTATACATTTTTGCTCTCACCAATGGTTTTCAAAATAATATCGCCGCAAAAATCGTGAGTTGTCTTCGCGCTGAAAACTATACTCATATTCCTAATTTTTGTTTTAAAAATGTCACTTCGTTAATGCTGTGTTCGGATTCTATTTGAAAAAATTCTTATATTTAGAATTTATAAGAAAGTCGTCGGGGGCTGCGGAAATTTCTGAATATGGATACCCATCCAATCCCACACTTTTTCGATGGGCGATAAATCTAGCGACCCAGGTGGCCAAGCTCCTCTTCTAAAAACCTCATAGAGGTTCGCGCAATATGAAGGCGGGCGTTATCTTGCTGGAAAACACCATCTTCAATCCCCCCTTACATAAGGAAGGACAACGGGCCTTAACACAACGCGCGGATGTCATGCCACGCATTACGATTAGAGGAGAATTGCTACCAAAAGCAATAGCTCCTCAAACCATAAGTTCGATGGTACGGTGGACGTGATGCTCAACAGCAAACTCGGCATGACGCCGTTCTCCTCGTCGTCCCCTGACTCGCCCTCTACCATCCTGACCCCCAAACAGAATGCAGATTCGTCAGAAAAGGCGTTGTGATGCCCAGTTTCTGAGTTCATTGCTCCAGTCCAGACGATGACGACAGTGTTGAGGCGTTATGGGGCGGCCGAGACGCCCACGGTAAGAAGTTAGGCCCATTGAACGTATTCTGTGGTAAACGGTGCGAATCCGAATGGGCCTTCCTATTGCTGCAAACCAAGCGTCAGCAACTGACCGAGTAGACCTCCGTCTTTCTCTTAGAGCCATTAATTGAAGAAGACGATCTTGCCATTGGGTAGCTTCTGGAAACTCGTGTGACTCTAGCTCGCTGTGTTCGCCCTCCATCAGACCACACTTGCCATGCTGCTATCACGGTAGCCACACTGCGCCCCATTGTTGCAGCGATTGCACGGTACGAAGCACCACGTTCCCCCCTACGACCCCTTTAAAATGGGGTTCATTTGCAGTAATAATGTCTATCAATTTCTCAATTTCTTTTTTAACTGTTGAAAACGTAAATCTTAAAAAAAAGCAACATTGTCCGAATCATATGAAACTTTAATCGTTTGTTATGGACGATGCCCCCAATATTTAACCAAAGTATCATTTTAATAAAATATTTTTTTCGTGTGTTCGGATTTCACTTGCCAGTATATTTATTTTGTAGTGACGAAGAATTGGTAATTGAAAAAGATATATGTACCTAATCCAGGAAATGATCCTTACATTCAGACGATCACAGTAAATGTAAATGTAAATTGTAAATGGCCGTCACTTTCTGAAGGAAGTGCGAACATTGGAACACATGGCAGGTCCTGCTTGAAAACAGTGATGGCTACTCTCAGCTCGTTGGTAGTTCATGGAAAGCGCTTGTATGGAAATTGAAATTTCGGAAATTTCACTGCATAATTTATTTATTTTTTTCAAATTCAAGGCCAGCTTCGTATCACTGCGTTCATATTCATATTCGTTCTGTGGACGAAAAAAGATTTTCATATAGAACGCATTCCAAGAAAATTTTTGGAAAGATAAAATGGAGGTTCAGCTTTAAATTTTTTTTTTATTAAATGTTTTACTTCCTGCAATTATAGATGCTCGCGTTTGTAGAAATATGCCTATACGTGAGCCATCTGCATTGAAACAATAAATAAAGGGCAAATTATATGCAAAGCGCAAATATTTTATTTTTTGTATATTTTTTTGCAGGCTGTCAGCGAAAATTCTTCACTTGAATTCGCTTGAGTAACAAAAATTTTAGCAAAAAAATTGTTATCTGTGTAACTTTGAGGTACATTTCAAACTTACTAAAGTCCTCCGCACTGCGACTCCCACCCTTAAATTTTAAATAGGGAAACTGGGGCATGCGACATATCATTGAAAAGACTTTTTTGATTCTCTACATATTGAGTGATAGATATATTCGGAATATCAATTTTTCAAACATTTCCAATGATGATGCCATTTTTTTTTCCTAATTTGCTGTTGTAACAAAGCTATTAACGCACTCATTTTGAGTGCGTTAATATTCTATTAACGCACCCAAAATCTAGAATTTTTGTTTCCATTGGTTAGACACACTGAACCTTGCACTGAACGAAATGTTAGTGTGATTTTGTGGTTAAGGTTCCATGTAAGTCATCTCAAGTATACGTCAGGTACAGAAAAATCAAAAATTTAACAAAATTTCATAAATTACCAAAATTGATTTTATTTGTTAAAAAAATTAAATTAATATGCAAATTAGGAAAAATAACATGAAAAACTCGTTCTGTAAAACTTAAGAGCACTCGTTCTTTACAGGCACTCCTGCCTACGGCAGTCGTGCTGCAAACCTAAACTCGTGTCTTAATATCAGTTTTACAAAACTAGTGTTTCAATATACTATTTTCACACCTAGTTTTTGAGTCAGGGGAAAATAATTGAAGAAAATATTTGCAAGTGGAGTAACTTAAAGTGGACAATTTTCGTTGAGACAGCGTCTATAAGTATACTCAATTATGTGGACAAATTACATTGATTAGAGTTAATTAACACTAATTAGTGATTGCACATTTGGCTATACGCATGCATATTTTATCAAAAGTTGCATATTATTGCAGATTTAAGTCATATAATTTTTTTTATATTGTTTTTTATTTCTGGTAAAACATATCGACAGACCACAAAATTATTTGCTACAGTCACAGATCTGCTCCATCTGCTTTCCAAATGCAGAAATTTCCAAATCTTATTATCTTATTCATTGCCAATGGGACGCGGGTGGTTCCTAATAAATCATTGTAAATAATATAGTAAAAATAAGATAAATAAAAATAGGGTACTTTATTTTCTCATTTGGTTTTAAAAATAAATTTTACCAATCATTGCCTGCTGGTACTGTCGCAACAGCGTGTCTGATAATAAGAGTTGCTGCCTTCTGAATATTATACTTATTTTACTTATGTTGTCAGACGCTGCATCCTACATGATAAAAGCAGTTCAAAATCTGTTTATTTTAATTGTAACATTATTCATACAGCCGCTGTTTGAAATCGTGGATTTTCCTTTTCTGAAGGGCAGAACAATAATTATATAAAAAAACCAATAATCATTATATTTTGAATGTACAATAAGATCTGATTTTGGTGAAAACTCTATCACCGACTGGATTTATGATGTCTCCTTATCCCATTCCTATCAAAGGATGTCATTGTTGTTACGATGCGTCAAGGACGTTTTTTCAAACACGTTTTCGGACGCCGTTTGTCGTCGGATTTTAGATCTAAAAAAAGTGTTGGTTTCCATTGAAACAGCTCTAATAAACGTATACCTTAGATATTTGAATTCCTCAAACCATCACCAAAAGAAAAAGAAAAAAATGTTAATTCTTTTTATAAATTGAAAAAACGAAAACTAGCTCCCTGTAATTTGTACCTCTTAACACAAATCCGCCGTCGGATCTTCTATAACTTCGTTTAAAAACTGGAAAAACTTTTGGCCTGTTTGGCCCGCCATCTATTGATTTTGAATCATATTAAAGTGTTGTAGGATTTGCCCTTAAAGGTTGGCCAGTGATCGTCAGACAATGAAAGAAAAAGTAGAACCCTACGTTGTGTGTTTTTTTGACAAGACAAGCAATGGCGAGACATTCAGATTTACCCAAACGAAACAAACCCTAGATTCTTTGGATACATGGCGAGAGCTAATCAGGAGTGGAGCGTAAATTGCCTGTGACTCATAAGTTTGGAAACTTATGCTACTGCAGAGCAAGAAGGGCTGAAGGCAACTGATACGAAATTTCTGAGTTCACGCGAGGTCCACGGAATACTTCGAGTAGCAATAGTGAACATTATTTTAAACAAAGGCTAGAATTTTTAACAAGGCATGTAGATACAAAAGCTGAACGACTTCGTTTTCATCATGGCGGGTTTTATGACGTACCTAGCAGACAAAATGGCCGACTAACGGTAATGTTGACTGTTATGCACGTGGAACAAACACCGGTCAATTTCAGGACCACGTCATTATATTGAGTATGACAAAAAGAAACAGATAGAATAAAGGTTACCTGTAAATACGTCGGGCGGTACCACACACTATTGTTAATATAAATTCAACCGATCCTTCTGGTAACGTGAAATTTCGACAATGCAATTTAAACATAGAGCACACTCAACTTTAAAAACAGGGGAACTCATAGTGGAATAAAATCCCATAAAACCAAAGAATTAAGCGTTAGTTACGACTTGAAGCTTCTAACATTAAAAGTGAAATAAATGTAATGGCCGCCGGTCCTCCTTCCACCACCTAGCAGGGATTCCAACCGTCGTTTTAATCACGACAACTTTATCGAGTTGCCAACCTCTGCTGGATGTTGCCAACTTCAGAGAACTTGCCGGATAGGCAACTCGAAGTTCTCCTATGCATCGTATGGTCTATTTTGGGGATATCTCAACACTAACAATGCATTTTACAATAGTAACTTGTTAGGTAAGAGTATAATTCGAGGGTGGAACTTTTTGAGAAAGTTCAATAAGTCCGTACCACAACGTAGAATAAATGCCAGAGACGACAAGACAACTAGTACAAAATGTTACCAATACGTTTGCCGAAAGTAAGTTTTGAATCAAATGTAACGCCCAAATCACAAAAAACTACACTCCAGTCAAAACAAAAAATTCTTGTTGCTCGTTTTGATCGTTTTGCAATAATAAACAACCATAATGCGACAGTACTATTTTCTATAAATGTTTACATTGTAAGTGTATAAAAGATAGTTACAGTTGGAGTTCGGACTAGAATCATTAATAAATAGGACAAATAGAAGGGGTCCCAAAACTGATCCTTGTGGTACTCCAGAAGGAACATTAATATATCCAGATATACAGGGTGTCGCAAAATTAGCGTATTCCGAGTCCAGGGTGCTATAGGGGGCACTCTCTGGATCAAGAATAAAATTATAAAAAAAATGTTTGCAATCACTCTTAAGAAGCATTTCAACTTTGTTCAATACGGCAACATTGCAAACTGTATGTCTTACCTTTTCCTTTTCAGTTCGAAGCGTTGCTAGGACAGTGTTGAAAAATGAAAGTAACAAAAATCGAGAATGTTGTGATCAACATGATACAGATGAATTGTTTTGAATTGATCAACATTTTTACGTAACATCGATTAATTTATTTACAAATACATAGTACCTAATCTATCTATCTACCTAATTATGATAATTACTAAAGAAGTTGCTCAAAATTTCTGCCGCCAGTATTTATGCAAACTTGCGCCCTTCTTGTAACATTTTCTGTAGCTCGTCCCAACATTTCGGCATTGATAGCTCCAGTTACAGCAAAAATTCGATTGAACAGATCATCAGCATTTTCGGGAGGCGTTTCATAGACTCTTTCTTTGACATGCCCCCAAAAAAAATAATCCAGCGGGTTTAAATCAGGGCTCCTGGCGGGTCAAAGAAAGGGACCATCGCGGCTTATCCATTTATTCGCATAGTTTTGGTCCAGCCATTCTCGCACCGTTCGTTCCCAATGTGGTGGAGCGCCATCTAATTGGATCCACATATCCCTTCGCAAGTTAAGTGGCAGATCCTCAATGAGTACTTGAAAATCATGCGTCAGGAAATGCCGAAAGTTTCTGCCATTCAGCCTGTTAGGACTAATGTGAGGTCCTATTAAATGTGATCCCACAATGCCGGTCCACACGTTAAACGCGTAATGGACTTGGTGTCCCCTGTTGTACAAAATGTGTGGGTTTTCCTGGGCCCAGTAATGCAAATTATGGCTGTTAACAATTCCGTCCTGCGTAAAAATGGCCTCATCTGTCCACATTATTTTAGAAACGAAATCAGGATGTTCATTACTCTGATCCAATAACCATTGACAAAAATTGACCCTGGGTTGGAGATCCCGCTCTAAGAGAGTGTGCACCTAAGGATTTGATAAAATAAACTTTTGAAATACTGACATTTATCTAAAAAACCTTTTTGAAATGATAGGGGTGCCACCTTTCACACTTCAGCACTCTGCCCACTAATGAATGATGAACATTTAACTGACGACCCAATTTCCGGGTACTTGTTCTTGGTTCGTCACGTGCAGCGGCGAGAATCTCCTCTTCCATATGAGGAGTTCTCATAGTTCTCGGACGTCCAGCGTTATACCTTTTAATTTGGAATTCACCGGTGGCTCTAACCCGTTCATCTAGACGACGAAACACTTGGGCACTTGGATGACGCCGATTACGATACTGTTGAGCGTACAGCCGAGCAGCTACTACTGGCCTGTTATTAGAAGCCCCCAATAACAGATACATGTCTGCGTATTCAGTATTTGAATAATAATAATCCATTTATTTAAAGAATGTCGGGATTAAGGTTGACAGATTTTGTCAGATAGAATTATTAAATTTATTGTTGTCCGTCGTATCCATAGTAATAAAATAATATTCAGCCATGTTGCCGTTCCTTTTTGAAGAAAAATTTCAAAAGTAAAATATTTATTTACTCCAAGATAAAGCTATTCTTTCAAGTATCTTTTTTGAATCATTATTTTATATGAGTAGCCTAACCATAAGTAGAAATAAACGCTAACATTCATTGCCTTTATTTGAAGAAAAGATGATGCAAAGTTTAGACCTTGAGTCCTAAATATTTTGGTAAGGGAGCTTCTATATATTTTTTATTAATTTTCTTCTTACTTCTGGAATGATCCGCTACAACGCTCCGAACTCGGAATACGCTAATTTTGCGACACCCTGTACATATAACCAAAATATTTGACGCATTGTAATCTGCCAGACAAGTAGAAACGCATTATGTTGAACAAAGAGTGGGGCAAACCAAAGTAACGTAGCTTTGTTAACAAGATATAGTGCGGGAGCCGGTAACCGATTTCTGTCAGTCATTTCTGAAATTACCCCGTTCACGACGCTTTATATCACAACTGAATGAAGCGTTCCACGAATTTTCTACCGAAATGAAGTTGGTTGTAAAAATCTGTCACGGGCTCCAAACCCGAGTTCCGAAATTAGAAGATTTCAACAGTTTTAAGATCCTGAAATGTTCAGAAATTAATTTATTAATGTAATTCTAAAAGTTCAAAGGTTCAAAATTGTTGAAGTCTTTTTTAGCGTTTCGGGTGTAAGGCATTTTGGAATTGAGCTATCTTGGTTCTTTCTTCCAGAGTTTTCTTCATATTTTTGTCTACTCTCTTTATTTTCAAGTTTCACTCCATTTTATTCCTTTGTGGGTTCCTTGAATTCCTTCCACCAAATTTTCTTTAACAGTCCTCGAGCTCATTCTCATAAAATGTGACCTAACCACCTTAACTGACTTTCCTCTATTTTATCTTGTGTTGACCTTATCGTCAGTCTTTCCTTCATGTTGTCGCTTTTTATACTGTCTTCAATCTTATGTTTCCTGTAAGGAATCTGATCCTGATTTCCTGATTTCTTGTCTGAGGAATCCCATCTCGATGCTTTGTTCTTGCCTTAATTTCTTCGTCCAGCCTTCTGTCTTTTTGTACGCAATATCTACGTGTTGTAATGTATTTCTAAAAGAAGATCTAATAATTATTTCATCAGCATTTTTTAATGTTTTTCACGTTTATGCTGATACTCCTGCGTTTGAAATTTTCGTATTATACTATTTAGGTTCTCGTTTTCCGGGATCAAAACCATATTGTCGACAATTATGTTATTTCCGTTATCCTTATCTTCTCCATGTCTCGATAGCCCATCACATATTTCTGTATGTATTTTTTGCAGCTTTTATGGCCTCATCTACCACTAAAAAGAATAACAGTGGATTCAATATACAACTTTGGCTTATCGTAGTTAAACTGGATTTTTACAAAACTGAGTTCTATATTTTTTGCACTCATTAGACGAAATGAAGAAAGTTTCTGAGTACGAAACTAGACCGTCACCGCATCCAATTTACATATTATAACCTTTGGAATGAATAGCATGTACGAAGTTTCATTTATATTTAATTTTAAACGGCTGCTTCCAGAATAAACACGCGATGTTTTAAATTTATGTTGACACCATTTACCTGGTAGAGACCAGCATGAAACATTCCAGAAGGAAACGAGTTTTCTTCCAATTCCACAATACCAGACCAGATATTACCATTTTATTACTCTCAGTTGAGATGCATTCAATAATGTTAGTAATGTTACTTCTGCTCGGCCAATTTGTCCGTTCCGGCCCCTATTGATTTCCTCCCTTCGCCCAACATTACGATCATATTGACGCCATTATTTAGCGGATGTCACCGGTCGTATTGCGGCATGGCATGCCGCATAGTTTATGTTTCCGACTGTTCGTTTATATTTCCTGGCGACGTAAATATCATCCCGAAGCTTAAAGTACGGGGTACAGATTCGATCCGAGATATTGGTTTTGTACATTGCTTAATAAATCATGACGGAACTTTCTTTATATGACGCAATAAAATTTCACACCAGCCTGAGTCCTCAGACGTCGCGATGCGGGAAACGCCTCCGAGATGATTTATCAACGGTAATCGCGACCGGAGAAATCCGGGGATCCAATATGGAGGGAATTTCCGGATGTTGTGTTGCGAGTTCCAGAGACGAGACAAGAGACGTGTAAGTGAGCTGGCCTTGGGAGGCGCAGACAAAGCATTTTTGTTTTCGGTTGTTAGGTAGGGATAAGCAAAAGTTTCTTAGAAGTTATTTTCTGCACAGTTTGTGTACCCGTTCGTGCATCGATCTATATCAGACATGTTTACAAAATGTGATATATTGACCTCATATAAATCACATTTTTGAAAATATAATAACAAGGTTTTAGATATTCACACATACTTAAACGGATAATAATAATATAGATGCTATTACTCCTGCAGTTCATATTTTTCGTAATTATTTTTGGACCGTTAGTTTGATCGCACTGAGCGGCCTGATATTCTATGTTGAGGTGTTGTGCTTTGTATGTGCACTTTTTGACCTTTTCTTATATTTTATATATATAATAACAGTTTGCTCCTTTTTATTATTGAATAACGAATGACAAATAAGGAAAGGGTGCAAATATGTATTATCTATGTAAATTATCTTTGATTTCAACGAAAGGAGGATGAGGTGGGATAGTTCTAGCGAAAAGTTAATTATTACATTATTAATTAATACTTATTATTATTAATACTTAATTACTTATTACAAATAATTGTAACATTTGCAATATTGTCTATATTACTATTGTAATAAATGAATATCTGAATCATTTCTTGTCTAAACTTAAAAATAGTACATTATATTATAAGTGATAGAAATGCATCATTATTAGCGAGTAGGGCACGAGCTTTATAATGACATTTCGATCACGTGTGATATACGACGTTTTATCTTACTGGTGCATTGTATAAAAATCCAAGAAATATTTATTCAAGTAAATATCCGCCTGTAACAGTCTCGTTGTTTTTCACAATTTTCACTAAAGTAATAAAAATTGACTTTCTACCGAAACATATTCAACTAGACGTGGAAGCCGCTGTTTCCAATTTGCTTCCGGTAAGGTCGAGACACATGTACGAGAAAGAGTATGATCTGTTCGTGAAGTGGAAGGCAAAGAATTACGTTACATTACATGTAATCACATTACAATTAATAATTACAATTTTTAATTACAACTGACATCTGTCAGATTTACTCACTTGTGAGTAGAACTGACAGCTTTATCTCTTTATATTTTATACCGATAACAATGGTATAAGGTACCTAAAAAACTACACCTGTAAGATAATAGTTATTTATGTACCAAGTCAGTAAAGTGAGTCTTTATCGAACGAGCCTGAGATTATGAGCCGAGCGAGCGAGGCGAGTGACAGGCGAGTTCGATAAAGACACTTTACTGACGTGATGCATACAAACTTTTATCGTCAACCGTAAACATTTATAATAAAAAAAGATTTTATAACTTTATTGTTAATAACACATTTCATTATGACAAGTACAATTATTAAACAAAAAGAAGTGATGGTTCTGGTAAATGCAGATACTTGGCAATTTCGCTTGCTACACTTCCAAAAATATGGATTCCAACTGGTTGAACTGTGCATTTGCGATTTCGATACGTTAGGAAAAATCGGTCGTGGGGCGTCTGCTTAGGACGTAGAGCTAAATATTTTTTTACTTTTCCATCAAATTCTGAAGTGATCACAAATAAATAATCGAGGCCTGTTGGTCTTTGTTTTGGTTATACCAACAACCAAAATTGTTTCTTTGTTCTCTATGTCATTTACTTTTAAATTCAAAAGTTCATCATTACGGCAGGCCTCAGCAATGCCAAACACAACACAAATCTAAAATAATTACTACATTCATATCAAATTGGTTTTGAACAATTTTCAAAAATTACCTTCATCATCAAGTATAATTTCATCTGGTGCATTCAGTAAAAATGTAAGTATGTCTTGTTGTGAAAGAGTTTTAGACTTCTTTGGAATATGACTTCTTCCTTTTTGTTTTAAAAAAGCCGAAGTTTTTGTATTTACTAATGTCTAGATCATTCTTTGCTGAAAGGTTTGCTACCACCATGGAATAATACGACCACATTGAAGAAGGAGAGTTTTCACTATATTTTATAGTTCCATGCTTTTTGCACCATTCTTGTGGTCTTCCAAAGTTCCAAAGACGTCTTTTAGTCCAATCAAATAAGTCAGCAAATCAAAATTTTGAGGAAGTACACAAAATTTTGATATAAGTATCTGTAAAGTATTTGAAGAAGATGAGTGAAAGAATTTTTTTTCCCAACCCCCGAGAAATGGTGAAAAAAAAAATATAAAAGTTATTTTCTTTATTTATTCAGAGTGGGTAAGAGGTAGTAAAAAAAGTTTCAAATAAAGATTATAAAGCATGAAATTCTACACAAAAATGATCTTTTGACTTTTTTGTTATTATTAAAATTAACCAAGTTAGGGCGGTTACAAGTTAAGGGATGTTATGTGTAACGTCAAAAAATCATAGCGTTTTGAAAAGTTAATGGATCTTCATTCTTTTTAATTTACTCAGAAAAATATAAAATTTGTTATCAGAGAAATTGTTTTATATTTTAATTGTTAATTTTTAATTTAATTGTTAAAGGACTTTAGACAGTGAAACCAATTGCTTAAATATTTTTTCTACTTTTTTCCTTTTCAGGTAGGTATAAATGTATTTACCTGTTTTTAAATTTGTCCTATACCTACGACACTGTTCTTCTGACGTCACGATCACTAAAAAGAAATCGATAATGTGATCGACAGAGATGAAAATTTGTCGGCTACACAAAGATGAAATTTTGTCGGCTATTCCTAGGCTGCTTAAAAGACGCGCATGCGTCGCATCTATATCTCATGAGTGTTTGATTTAGTTAATGAATGCTCCTGAAAATTGTTTGCAAAATTTGGACAAATATAATGTTATCCATAATTTGCGAACTAGTCTTACACACGCTCTGTTTTATGTACATTTCAGTTTTATTAAAAATGTGGAATTTTGCTTACATGATCTAAATACTTTCAAAATCTATTTTTCCATTTAATTTGTAATAAACGAAATTTTTATTACTGCTAATACTCACAGATTTATACTAAATTTTGTTTTGCTTTCTCGACTTTATTAATATAAATTCAAATTAAGATACTTTTTTTGTTACAAATTTTTGGATACGAATTAATCTATTGAGAATATAATAATTATTGTTGTTATTTTTTATTAATAAGTGACAATACAATACTGTTGTATTGTCACTGTGAGACGCAAGTGACTTCAAATACAAAAAAAAATAAAAAAATCAGTACCTGTAAAAGCACCCTTGCTGGCTTAAAAAGGACCTCGATGCCAACTTCTACGCCCTGGTTGTGCCCCCAGTCCAAGATCTTTGTTAATTAATGTGTCTGTCTCATTATATTCTCTTCCTAAATATAATTCGTGGTACGAATAAGAAACAAAACTTTTTTTTTTAATGCCCCCAACTCATCCAGCCCCAGTCTTAAGAAAATACAACTAATGCTATCCATAATTTGAAATAATTTGAATGGCGAGTTATGGTCTCGAGTTCATACAAAATATCCCATATAAAACTTTTTTCTGGCAATTCCGACTTCTTTCTGGCAATTCCGACTTTTTCTGGCAATTCTGACTTTTTTCTGGCAATTCCGACTTTTTTCTGGCAATTCTGACTTTTTTCTGACAATTGCGACAGGGGTAGGACAATGGTGCTGTTTTGTTTCCCAAACTTAAAAGATGAAATACTGTCTACATTTTGAGTATCACGTACAGGGAATATGACTTCTTGGAGTATGTTTCTTTAACAATAATATTAATAGAATAATAATAGAAGTTGATTTCCAACAGACAGAATGTCTATAGTGGTCGAGCACATAGAACGAAGCACCAATTTCAGTGATCCACGGAAATTATCGTCTGTAAAAATTTGTTTTTTCGTAGATCATTGAAATTTGTGCCCCGCGCTACGCGATAGACCCCTTAAAGAAACACTCCAAATATGTGGACCCAATGTGGACAGTATTTCATATTTTAAGTTTGGGTAACAAAACAGTGCCATCGTCCTACCCCTGTCGCAATTGCCAGAAAAAAGTGGGAATTGCCAGAAAAAAGTCAGAATTGTCAGAAAAAAGTCAAAATTGCGAGAAAAAAATCGTTTAAAGTTATTTTTCCATTCATGTCCGTTCAGCGCCTTCGTAGTAAAAACCTTAACTGGACTACATTCTAAATATTCTAAAAAAAAAATAACCGAGTCGGTAGAGCCGTTCTCAAGTGATGCGCTTACAAAGGAACGGCATTACATTTACCCACGTACAGTGCACTTTCAGTTTTTTCCCGATTTTCCGGGCAACTTTTTAGTGTTTCTTTCCGTAAAAACCTTATCTGTGCTATAATATTAAAAAAAAAATAGCCAAATCTGTCAAGCTGTTTAGGATGAGAAGAATTACGAACACACGCACACCGGAATTTTATTTATATAAAGATGAGCATTAATCATTATATGCTTCAGTGAAATATAAATGTGACGCATGCGCGTCTTTTAAGCAGCGAAGAAGTAGCCGACAAAATTTCATCTCTGTCAGTGATCGTGACGTCAGAAGAGCAGTGTCGTAGGTATAGGAAAAATTTAAACATGTAAATTTAAAATGAAATTTAAAAAAAAAATGGTTCCATCGTCTAACGTCCTTTAAATTGAAAATTCGAAAATTAAAATTGTTATAACTTATTTATTATAAATAAAAAATTAAACATTTGTCCGATAATAAATTTTATATTTGTCTGAGTAAATTAAAAAAAAATTTGGATCCATTAACTTTTCAGACGCTATGATTTTTTGAAGTTATACACAACATCCCTTAACTTGTAACCGCCGTAAATTCGTTAATTTTAATTATAGCAAAAAAGTCAAAAGATCATTTTTGTGTAGAATTTCATGCTTTATAATCTTTATTTGAAACTTTTTTTACTACCTTTTATCCATTTTGAATAATTAAAGAAAATAACTTTATTATATTTTTTTTTTCACCATTTCTCGGGGGTTTGGGAAAAAAAATTCTTTCACCTATCTTCTTCAAATACTTCACAGATACTTATATCAAAATTTTGTGTACTTCCTCAAAATTGTGATTTGCTGACTTATTTGATTGGACTATTTTCTGAATTTCAGGCGGCATGCACTGCATGTCTTCTCCCATTTTTTTTATATAAATAATTCGCGACCAAACTTTTACTCTTGGAATCATATAGATACATACATATTAGCGGCAGGTAAAGTGTTTACAGTAAAATAAAGTGTTTGTTTACTTCCGCAAATCGCTATAGTAATGTATGGCTCTATTGACGGTTGACGATAAAATATATAATAAACATCTAAACTTTATAGTTTATTAATTAGAAAATCATAAACTTTATTAAAAATCGTATTTTAGACTGAGGGAATTGAACAGCGTCCAAGTGGCAAAATTGCTTATATTGAAGAGTTGGCAGTTTTGACCCTCTATGTTATTGGAAGCTGTCATTTTATTTGTGCGACAATACAATTAACCACAAATGTCATTTAGTAATGATAATTGTTACGTATTCAATTGCCAATCCGTGAGAAAGAACATCCTGAGCTGAAAAAGTTGATCATGAGCGCTCAAGTAAGGATTTAAAAAAAAAACAAGGAAACATAACATAAAATACTTTTTTTTTTAAATGGTTGGGTCGTTCCAACACAGAACCTACCACAATCATCATTTAGCTGCAATAATCTCAATAAAAATGGAAAATCTTCTGTCAGTGTTTCAACTTTAATTCAAGACGATTCACATAGCCATGGTCCGCGAGTCTCCTAGCCAGCATGAATTAATGGAAACATCGGACATATATCAGAAACGTCCTGCAAGTCAACAGAAGTTGTACCAGGTGAATTGAAAATAATGGTTGACTGTTAGGTTCAAGTTAACATATGAGATTATACTTGCAAGGATGCAGCAGTCCTGGAGAATACTATAACAGTGAGCTGACTATAAGTGATTTTGTGAAAACTGAAAAACACTTGACCAGCTTGACAGGAATTAATTAGTTTGTATTTTTCTCGACCATTGTAAATTTTATGTTTTTCTTTTCACGTCAAGTTCACCGTTTATCAATGTACAATCGAGTTCTTTTAAGTTTATTGAAAAAATAAGTAAAATTTATATGTATGTTGTTTTATTATATTATTATTATATTCAAAAATTAGAAAATAAATTACTTTATAGTTAACTCGACTATTTCTAAATAAACAATAATATAATAAGGCTTGATTTTTATTGATATCTTGATATATTGTCAGTTATGAAATATTTAAATTTCTCGCTACTTATTTCTAAATACAACGTTGCCGCTTCGCTAAAGCTAGATGGTCGATAATTCAAAAGTAGTCATGTAAAATTTTTTTTTTCGTTAACTAGAAGCTAATAATAACAGTATTGGAAAAACATTAAAATTATCGGGAAATATCAATGTCTAACATAGTTAATTTTTGTATTATTGGCATTATATTTGTTCATTAGTTAGAAGAAAAATGTGCCATTCACATGTAGAGTTTACAGATTTTCTGTAAGGCTACATGTAACAGTTTTACTGCATTTACTACTTAATAAGCTTCATAATGGTGTTGGATTTTTTACAGAAAATTGTGTAATGAAATAATCTAGAATTTTTGTTTCCATTGGTAACACACACTGAACGAAATGTCAGTGTGATTTTTAGGTTATGGTTCTATGTAATTCATGTTTTTTAACAAAATTCCCTAAATTACTAAAATTGGTTTTATTTGTAAAAAAAATGAAATTAATATGCAAATTAGAAAAAATAACATGAAAAACTCGTTTTGTAAAACTTAAGAGCACTCGTTCTGCCTATGTTAGTCGTGCTGCAAACCTGAACTCCTTTTTTAACGTAAGTTTTACAAAACCTGCGTTTCAATATACTATTGCATAACGCCTCAAATTCCTTAAATAACCATTGCGAAATGACCACTGTAATTATTTTATGGAATATTTCATGAAATTACATAATTCAGAAAATCTTTTTTACAATAAAACAGCAAAACAGTTAGAAAGTTATCTTGGGAGCACACATGATCAATCAATTTGAGAAGAAGTGCCACAAGAGTTGGAGAAATTGTAGTACGTATCCACAAGGTACACCAAACTCTATGGAAACAAAGACGGCTAGAAAAAAAATGTATTGAATTTAAAAATGAAGTCTGCACTGAACAGACCCATTTTGTCAAAACAAGAATTGTGTTTGACCAAGGCCGGAAACACGTAAATCTAAAGGTTTCAATAAGGGCTGATTTATCCACAAACAAGTTTACATTAATTTGTTTCATTTAATATAATGAACATTTAGGAACCTGATAAACTTCAAAGGCCAAGAAGACTATCGTGCAAAAACAGGTCGCTTTTTGCATCAGTTTGGGTATAAAAAGTATATCATTGTTGCACGAAATCAAAAAGGAAATATTGATTGCCCTATTGCGCACTAGTTGACTATAATTAAAATTAATAAGTTCAGTGTTTTTCTTTTTCACTACTATATGTGTCGTTTTTAAATGCCAAATGCTTCAAAAGAAACAAAAATGTCTTCTCAACCTTGGTGTATAATTACTATTTTTCACTAATAGCTGTAAAATGTACCATTATATAGTTTATTATTATAGTTCACTAGCTAACCCGGCGAACTTTGTACCGCCTCAGAATCAATAAATGTTGTGGCAACTTATTAGCTCAATTAAATTCTTTTTTTATATAAAAGGATAATGCACACAACGCCATCTACTGGCATTACCGGAACCAGCATACAACGCCATGTTCATTTTTGTTTCTGTCATGTATCAAAGATGGCGTTATATAGGGATTCCATACAAAATGTTTGAGATTTTTTTTTTTCATTTTTCTGATGTTTTAATAGTTATTCGCCCTCGAATAACAGTCCATTCTCGAGATATCATAAAAAAATGTGTGTGGAGTTCACGCGCAGCAGAAGTGAAACTTTGGAGTTTACTCCTTAAAAATCGATTTTCATTTTTAAATCCAGGTAAGACAAATTTTGGTGGCCGGCGTTATTTGTTATTGTTGCCCTGTACCAGGGAGCTTTGTTATTGTCGTTGCCCTGTACTTAGCTGCCTGCCCCCTGTAATTTTTCCGATGTTTTAATAGTAATTCTGCTATTCGGGGCGGAGGTAAATCCAACAAATTAAATATCATAAAAATCGTTCGAGCCGCTCTTGGGTTGTAAACCCAAGTTAGCCTCCTGAGCCCCCTTTCCATGTTTTAATAGTTATTCGGCTATTCGGGGCGGAGACCAATCCAACAAATCAAAGATCATAAAAATCGGTCCAGCCGTTCTTGAGATATAAACCCAAGGGTTCCCTCTGAGCCCCTCACCATGTTTCAATAATTATTCTGCAATTCGGGGCGGAGACAAATCCAACAAATCAAATATCATAAAAGCCCTTCTTGAGTTATAAACCCAAGGGGCCCCCCTCTGCCTCCATGTCCATGTAAAATATACTTTACGACCTATTCCCATACCTATCAAGTAAACAAACAAAAATTTATAAGAATCGGTCCAGCCCAAGGGGCCCCCCTGGGCTCCCATGTCGATGTGAAAAATAGCTTACCCCCTATTTTCATACCTGCCAAATATACAAATAAATATTTCATAAAAATCGGTCGAGCCAAAAAATCGGTCCAGCACAAGAGCGCCCTCTGGGTCCCCATGTCCATGTGAAAAATACTTTACGACCTATTCTCATGCCTACCAAATATACAAAAAAAAAAACATAAAAATCGGTCCAGTCCAAGGGGGCCCCTGGGCCCCCATGTCGATGTGAAAAATAGCTTACCACCTATTTTCATACCTGCCAAATATACAAAAAAAAAATCATAAGAATCGGTCTAGCCAAAAAATCGGTTCAGCCCAAGGGGCCCCCCTGGGTCTCCATGTCCATGTGAAAAATAGTTTTAAACCATCCCTGGATTATGTCGAACAAAACAAAACATAAATTATTCAAATCGGTAAAGCCGTTTTTTAGTTTTAGCGTGACATACGAACGGCGATTCATTTTTATATATATATATATATAGATTATTGATTAGTAGTTAATAATGAAGAGACCGGAATTCATGCAAAATGCATATCTAATAAATGTGGTAATACCTAAGGTAGGACTTCATGAAAAAAATTTCTTTCTTAGAATTTGGCAGAATATTCGTGAAATTCTTTATGTAATTATAATTACAAGAATGGGCAGAAAAATATGATTTATAGGATTTAAGCTGATGAAAAAATAATATATAAACCATGGTAGAGAAGCATTCTTTCAGCTTTGCAACTTAATTCCCGAATAGAAGGTCTAGGGGCCCCCCTTGGGTTTATAACTCAAGAACAGCTGGAACGATTTTTATGATCTTTGTTTTGTTGGATTGTCTCCGCCCCGAATAGCAGAATAACTATTAAGACATGGACAGGGGGGCCCAGGGGGGCTCCTTGGGTTTATTACACTCAAGAACGACTGGACCGATTTTTATGGTCTTTGATTTGTTGGATCTGTCTGCGCCCCGAATAGCAGAATAACTCTTAAAACATGGACAGGGGGGCCTCTTGGGTTTATAACTGAAGAGCCGCTGGATCGATTTTTACGATTTTTTATTTGTTGGATTTGTCTCCACCCCGAATAGCAGAATAACTATTAAAACATCGGGAAAATTTTAGGGGGTCCCCCTTGGGACAGTAGGCCCAGGGAACCACCTTGATACAGGCCAGCGACAATAACAAAGAGCGCCGGCAACCAAAATTTGTCGTATCGAGCTTCACACACAAATTATTTGATGATACCTAGAACGGATTGACTGATTTCGATGTTTTTTTTCCGGGGCGAATAAGTATTAGAAGATCGGAAAAATTTACGAAAAAAAAATGTTTGAGGAAAATGAATTTTCCTCATACATTTTGTATGGAGTCCGTATACAACGCTGTCTCTAATACATGACAGAAACAAAAATGTATGCTGGTTCCGGTAATGTCAGTAGATGGAGTTGTGTGCATTATCCTTTGATAAAAACTGAATTTAATTTACGTAATATGTTAATACATCATTTATTGATTCTGAGGCGGTACGAAGTTCGCCGGGTCAGGTAGTTTTCCTATAAAATGTGGCTCACGACTGTCAGTTACATTTGGTAGGGTTTCTTCATTATTTGAGATGTCTTGTTCTGTATCTACATCTTGTGCTCTGGCGTCTAAACCGTCTTCTTCATCACTTTCGGGCTCGTCACTCTGTTTGCTCTTCGTTGTCACTTTAGTCTAACGTCGACAGCGTAAGCTTCTGGACCAACTTGTTCCTGCTTGAAATCTCCCATGATTAGTGATATAGGAATTAGGCACAAATAACTCAAAAATACCGAGAACAAACCATTTTTCTATTGTATTTTTAAAATTAATCAAATTGAAAAACAAATCCGAGAGTACTCGAACCGGTCTCAGAGATCAAAATTTACTCTTGACAGGAATACTTGCACTCGAACCGAAACATAAATTAAAACTGAAATGCAACATCTAAAATTAGAAAGCTATATGAGAGGAAACAGAACATGTCCAAGTTGCATTTTATTGGCGACATACAGCTTCATGGTATAATACTGACTGACATCTTAGTACCTCATGTATAACTTTGCGACCCATATGTTGGAAAAAATGTTTTTTTTTTATCTAAGGGAAATAAATATGTACTGAAATCTTGACTTAAATCCAATGAAACATGTGTTTTATATAGCATCCACTCCTTTCTATCTGCTTATTTATCACATCTATTTAAGGACCACTTTTGCAACAACTACAAAATAGTAATTTACGTATAGAGGGCCGCCAGAGGACGATTTTGAGGCCCGACGAGGGAGGGCCTTTAAGTTGTCCGAGGGCGTAAACGGTCTTTCGACCAGAGGTTCGTACATACAACGTTTTACGCACAATTATTAAAAGTTATAATTATCATAAATAAATGTTCATTTCTTTTGTGATAATTTTGCGGGCATTTTCTTTACGGGCCTTTTACTTTATGGGCTTTTTCTTTACGGGCCTTTTCTTTACGGGCTTTTTACTTTTCGGGCTTTTACTTTACGGGCATTTGCTTTACGGGTGTAATGTTCCATTTTCAATCATGGTAACCAAAATGTAAACAAGTATAAAAGATGCAGTTGTGCGTAAATAATTAAACAGCTTCCGAAAATATTTACTATAAACTTCAATTAAATATTATTGCCTAGTAATTTCGACATACTAATAATACTAATATTTATTGGTTAAACATGTTCTATTTCAATTTTTCCCATGACGATTTCAATGCACCGACCAATTAAAACTTGAATTAAAATGCCATTAAAAAGATTTAGTTTTTCATAAAACATTGGCAACGTTCAATTAAACGTGGCGCTTCAATAATATTCTGACAGAGCTGCGATTTATCTGGGAATCAAAGTTTTTAAATAAAACTGTGGAAAATTTTCGATTATTTGAATACACCAATTCACCCACTAATTCCCATTTCCAAATAAATTTAGCACTTAACATTTGTGTTTTTTTTTTAGGAAATCCACGGGCTCCATCTCCCCCCGACTCGCCCTTCACAATCAACACCAACTCTTCAGTGTCTTCTTCTACATCTCCTCTAACCAATGCGGACTGTGCAAATTTCATCAAGAAACAAGCCATGTCAGCAGAGATCTTCCACGGAATCCCGCTGAACAACGAGTATGAGCTCATTCCGTTCAACCACTTTACGTACAGCAGAGTTTACCCCATCGAGTTGGGTTTGGGCAAGAGAGTCGTGGAGAAACCCATCGGCTTCAAAAGAAAGGATCTCTTGGAGAGTCTGATGAAGGCTTTGGAAACATTGAACAAGAATGCCACTGAGAAGTTGAATAAGTACACCTTGGACGATTTCTTGGAGGGGTTGTATAGGGGAGAGCCTACGACGGGAACGCAATACGAGTTGTATTTTCGGACTAAAGGTGCGCGGAAGAATGTGGTAGGGGGGTTTACTAAAGTGGTGGTGTTCAGGCCATACGCCCCAGTGCAAGCCATCAGTACGGAGGTTCTTCCAGGTTAGAGAATTGAGTAATATATTTTATATATTAATTTTAAAACACAGTTTTCTCAACCGACGCACGGTCATACTCACTGCTATAAATGGTCAGCTACAAGAAGCAAAGCTTTTAGTTCTTCATCGTTAGGCAAAGAACAACTTCCCGAAAAACTTTACCAAACACAGTAGAAATATAATTAAAATTTAAATATATCTATGTCGAACTCCACAAACTTTAATAACTGTAAGATTACTAATGGTACATGTTTCGGCAGAATACTTCTGCCATCATCAGCCCTAATTTAACAAGAGATTAATGATACAATTGATGAATTACAAGAGGGGTTCTTACCTTAAAGAATATAAAAAATTATGACATTGACGTAATTTTGAATTAAATTTGACGTTTTCAAAGGGTTACATGATTTTTAAAAGATTTCGTAAAAACAACATTTTATAAATGTAAAAATTAAAAATGGATCAAAGAGAATCTGGTAAGTTTGTTTGAGTGAAAACATAGATATATTTAAATTTTAATTTAAATTTACTCCACTTGGATTTAAGAACATTCTTCTTGTTTAGAAATATAATTATTCACCTAAGTCAAATAACCATACACAGTGTAATTCAATTAAAATGCAGCACCTAACCCGACAACCTAATATACATTATGTACGTATGTTAGATGCGACATGCATGTCTGGTTGTGGATCAGTTTTGCAGACGCTGCATTTTAACTAAATTATGGTGTAAAAAAGTAATACATAGTTTACTTTATATATTTTATGGTTCGACACTGTCAGAATTTTCAAATTTTCGCTTGTGTAAATACACTGTCATGCAGAAATAATAGGTCAGATAAACGTCACACTATTTTTATGGATTTTAAGCAATTTAAAGACTTGCCAGTGCTGTGTCGAACTATAACTCGTTTTACTCGTGATTTTTTAAACCCCTAGTTCCGGAAAACACACAATTCACACAAGAACTCGTGTAATAATATACTACATATTTTTGTTGATCGCATTTTAAATCATCTTTTTAATATCTGAATCCATAAACATTAACAGCATAAAAAACACGATATAAATCAGCAACACAACATTCTTTTTATTAACTTTTGAAACAATTATATTCACACCACATGTTTTTGATTAATCATATGAAAGTGAAATTCGCATTTATGAAAGTATTGGCCACTGTCATGACTGGATGAGACATTGGGTTACATTGATAAAACTAGAAGAGGCATTGCTTGTGGTTGTTCTAGATGTAGTTGCCCCAAACACGTTCCTGGTCATTTTGATGCTCTCTAGGCGGCGGTTTTTTTATGCAATGGCCCATAAATTGACTAACAGTAAAATTTGAGGTTATGGTAAACATTGTCACGTTTAGGTTTCTCATGTTAAAGAAAATAAAACACTTACAAATAATGTAGGTTTATTGAGAATTACAGCAAATGTTCAAAGTGTTCTCCCTCAGTTTCAATGCTCTAAACTCTCCGTTTCATATTTTCAAATGCATTTTCCAACATCTGAAAGGTTATAGCGTTGCATGCCTTAAAAATTTCCTCTTTCAGTTCTTCAAGATTGTGCGGGTTATTTTTAAATACGGTGTTTTTGAGATACGGGAAAAATGAAATATTCTATAATTGGCAGGTCCAGATTTTTATAAAACTAACACTAACTAACTAACACTCGCTCTATAAAACTAACACCACACAATGACCACACTAACATCACGAAATCTTGGCACACATTTATAAATTTGTTGGACTAATTTATAATAATCTGCAGGAAAATTAGGGTAGGCATTTCGAAAAACCTTTAAAACGACAGCGTTCTATAGAATAGGTACTTCACCATTCTTTTGCTGTTTTTTTGAAGTCACTTTGACATTCAAATTTTAAATCAAATTGTGAAAAAGTGCTAACCTAATTTAAATTTCACAGCCTACCCTAATTTATAATTTAAATGATTTCATGGTACGGAATCTTTAATGTACAATGCTACAAATCAAATAAATTGAATACAAATTAATGATATAATTTGAATGGGAAATTGCAAACATACCTTCTCATCTAAATATGCAAGAATTACCTCTTCTGTCACCGAAAAGATTTTGATATTTTCTCTCAAATGGCAAAAACTTGCATAAACCTTGTCGTAAGCAGCTTTAGATTTCACAGGGGACAATTATTGTTCCCGCAATAACTTGCCTTTTTTCAGAAACTTCATTCGACTTTTCCATTTTCGTTTTTAATAAACAACAACATTTCTATAGCAACTCATACGTAGTTGATCAACAAAAAAATATTGAATAATATTCTTGCGAGAACGCTTAAAGTTTTCGGTTGTAAAATGCAACTCGAATGCATTTCGTTCTATAACAACAACCTCAAACTTTAAAAGCTTGGGTTCCCGCACTTATATTATTAATATCTATAAAGTACTACACAAGTGAATAAAATTCATGTTTTTTATCCAATTTCCAAGTTTTACTTCAATTTCTCAGAACTATAATAAGAGCTACCCAAATGATTGCTTAAAATAACTATTTCATTTTAACAATGCTATGACCTGTCGAAGTTAAGTCGAAAATACTGACATTTCTCAGAGATATCGATGTTACACACTACACCAGTTTTTTTGGTGTTCCAAAGGTGCCCGCGACAAGGAGCTCATCCACATCATCCTCCCCCTCTCCGGTCGCACTGCCACCTTCCAAGGCTTCATGGACAAGTTCGTCAAAATCGGCCTCAAGAACGACCGTCGCGTCCACCTCACCGTCGTCTACTTCGGCGAAGAAGGCCTCTCCGAAGCTCGTGCCATAATGTCCCGCGTCCTCATGACGAAGAACAGCGGCGGCAACGCCAACAACCTGCGTCTGCTGGCGTTGAACGAGACGTTCTCGAGGGGCAAAGGGCTGCGCGTGGGGGCGGAACGGGTGTGGGGCGGCGACGACAAGAAAGATGTTCTCCTATTTATGTGTGACGTTGACGTGGTGTTCAGTGCGCGCTTTTTGGACAGGTGCCGGTGGAACACTCGGGCGGGAAGGAAGGTGTATTATCCGGTGGTGTTCAGTTTGTACAATCCGCATGTTGTTTACACGCTGCAAGGGAGGGATGTTCCGCCAGAAAACGACCAGCTGGTTATATCGAGGGATACAGGGTTCTGGAGGGATTTCGGGTACGGGATGACTTGTCAATACAGGTAAGGGATGCAGATTGGAAGGTTTATTGCAGAATATTTAAAGGAATTTGTCGAAGTATTTTTGTGTTTTGCTTGTAAATAATTAGGGTGCTATGAATATACCTGTGATTAAGTTAACGGGTAATACATAAAATGCAATTTTTGTGTAGTAATACATCTCTAATTTCGAGAGAACAATACTTAAAATCGGAACCATTTTATCAAAAACACCATTGGTCTAAGCATAAAGCGTCTTCACGGTCGAGGTCAATCTGGAAATTTTTTTCAAAAACTGGTGTACGCAAAAGTTTACAAAAGTACATATGGTACTTAAAAAATACCCCAAACAGAGTCTTAATCTCATTTTTTTTAAAACAGTTGAACGGGTTTTAACGTTTCTAATTCTGTCCGAAATAACATTCTATGCTGTTGTAATGTCCATTTATGAAATATTGAGTACGAAAGTAAATTTCGTATTTTCCCTGCCGCACCGAATGAAAATTCAGCATAAGCGAATTTTGAAAAAAATTCCACACTTTCATAATTTGGTGTACTTGCTACTACTAACGTTCTACTAACGTCTAGCCCCTAAACGGCCACATGCGCCCTTGAACTATCACTGAATCTGCCCTGTGTTGTTTTTCCGTGGATCATTAAAATTGGTGCCTCGCGCTACGCGCTCGACCCCTTGAAGCAAGAAGGTCATATTTCCCTGTACGTGAACTCGAAATGTGAAATGCGCACAGGGCAGATTAAGTGACTGTGTGACTGTCCGTGTGACCGTTCAGGGCCTAGAGAAAGTTCTCTGATGAATGTTATTCCAGTCCGGGTATTTATGCAACGAGAGACATCGAAAACAGTGATCAGTACCTCCCTCTGCAGGAGTAAGCTGGAGTCTCGATGATTGGCGACTTCATTCCTATCGTTGCTAGGACGAGAGGATACTCCGTTGATGGTGCTGGTCGGGGTGTGTAGTAACTGGGGAAATTGCTCTTTTAAAACTTATCCTTTTGAGTTATTAGGAGTAATTGCAAAACTTGTAATGAGGTTAGTACAGGAAATCGAGAAACTGGGAAGAAATATAATTTGTTGTAGTTTTCTAAGTCGGGTGCATTTAAAAACAATTTACTTTCAAAAATATTGATGAAATTGATGCGAAAATCTAAGTCAGAGTTGCATAATTGCATGGATCCCAAGAATCGAGACACGTTTCTTACCTGTGGATCAAAACTATGATATCTGTGGACTAAAACACACTGAAGTAACATTCGATTACATCAAAACCAAGGGACCCGAGGAAACATGGATAAAATGACCAGGACATACCCACACCGTAAATAGAATGGGGGGAAGATGGCCACTAGCTAATTATTAATAAATATTAGTGTTAGAATAGTACATTATTATACGAGTTTAACAAGAGGCTTCATTGTGACATGAGTGGGTTTGGGGGACGACGAGCGCAGCGATAAGTGCCCCAATAGAACGAATGTCACAATGCCTCGTTAAACGATTGTAATATACTATTTTTTCTACTTTGGAGCTCTTCGTTTTATGAAAATGTTAAAATTTTGCTTTTCAAATATTGTAGGCATTTTTAGAATTAGGTAGTACTGGTTGTGTTGGTGTTTATGTTTTTTATCTGAAAAGTTGACACTTGGCTTGACTTCGACAGGAGTTGGCTAGAAATGCTCAATACCAACGTAATACGTATCAAATAAAACAACCAAAAGCAGTTGCATAATAAGTGACACCAAAGTGGAAAAATCCATTTTTGTAATTTGTCTCCATTTTGATTCTATAATAGACATATTAACTAACGCGACGCCATCATCTGCGATGTCCTAGTAGCCATATTGAAGCGCGAAAGATTTTACGAAAATGTTTAGGTTGAAATTGCGTGATTATCTTGTCACTAGTATCAGTTTAACCCTGGAGTACTGACGCCCTTGGATGGAACACAAGTGCTGGCGCCAAGTCTGTGAAACCCGAAACTTGAAAAAGCAATCGGCTTAAATAGTTACAAAATTCCCAAACTTCCGCCGCTAATTTCTAGCTCTGTTAGATTTACGGCCTATGATGTATCTACTGGATGAAAATACGTCGTATTGTGCTTACCAGTATGATAGATGTAAAATGATGTCAATTTTGAGCAACGGTTCAAAAAATGTATTCAAAATTACTTTTTAAGTAGTAACTACGTCTCAGAACTAAAGTAATAATAACAAAGAATAAATTCCCGACAATTTCAATTTAATTGATAAAATCACGGAATGAAAGTTGCGCCCGTGAAACATACATTTTTTTTGCAAATTTGGTGTTATTTTGGTCCTTTTGCAGTAAGAACAGCGTTTTTTTTTTACGTCGGGATTATTCGGGTCTCCCATGGGCACTTCGAAAGTTCCTACCACTTCTTGCCTTCTCTAGTCTATTGCCAAATTTCTCAAATAAACGCGTCTCAAGATGTTTTGAAAAATTTAGTTAAAAAAGGACGAAAATATTCCAGAAATGTAACCCCTCAAAGAAGAGAAAAATCTTACACGAGCGCTGGCGCCTAGTCTGACAGACTTTTCGGCTGATAACTGCGAAATTATTGAGAGCACAGACGAATGCTGTTGCTAGGCTCAAAAAAGGCATCTAACTGGAAAGTACATGGAGGAAGTACTACAAAATGTACCAAAAATAGGAAGTAACAGCACATGGAAGTGAACATTACCAATCGCCACAAGAATCCCTAAATCGACTAAAGTAAAAATTCTTGTAAAGAACAAATTACAAAAAATAGCATAAAATCTTTGATTTTATACTACTTAGATTGGCCACGGAATAGGGAAGCCCGTGGCATCAAATTTTACTTTTGGGCGCCACTCCTAGAGAGCGCATCAGTCAACTAAACAAATTTTTACAGTCGACCAGATTAATTTTGTGAGCGGGGTCGGTGTGAAACTTTGTATGGGCGACAGCTCCTTACGTAGCTAAGCAACCGTCATAGAGACTGACTAATAATTGTAAGATTTTGCAGGATCGTCTGACTGCCTACTTGTAGAGTTGTAAAAGGTTGTAGTTTGAAACCGAAAATCGTAACTTTGTGGCATTTTTTTTAATGATGAGTGGAAAATGTCAATATCGAAATTGTATAATTACAATGTTACAAATTTGTAACCTCTTTGGCTTGGCACCGACTTCAAACAGATTATCTATTAGGTAGCACATGTAGGTATCGTGCGAAATGTAACCGTAACCATAACATGACATTTAAAAAAATTAGCAATCAAAAACACTTACGCACGTTAATAATACATGTATTCAATTATTTTTCACTTTTTGAAGTCGGTTCTCCTTTTTTAAGTTAATTTTTTTACAATAATCGTAAATAATGAGTAGACCTAGTAAAGACGCTTCTCGAATAATGAGGAAACGACGGCAATTAAAAATTTGAGGATTTCCCTCGATTTCCATTGGATGCCCTCATCAGATTCTGACTTGGTGACAATGGGACCACCTCAAGAGTATTCCCTTTCAAATAAAAATTACTCAGGTCTAATATGGTTTATGACGAACGTGTGGCTTCTGGCGGCTATATCTAATGCGTTATTCTGATTTCAGGTGAAATTTAGAAGCCGAAAAATAATGTCCCTCCGTAAAGTTTATTATCTATTTTTTTATGGGTAATCGAATATACAGAGTGATCATAAAGTTCCGCACAAAATTCATAAATTATTTAATGTTCTAATGTTTTTGCGAGAAACGCGTTAAAACACGTCTGGGAATGTGTCAAATAGTTGGCGGGTGGCAATTTGCGCACTTGCGTTAAATTTTATGAAATGGTGTTTAATTTTTCGCTGTTTGCTTTCCAAATTTATTGTTATTTTTCAATTTTTTTCAAGGAATAAATTTTTTATTTTTGATGTAACACGTAATTTTTTGAAAAAGAAAAGTTATGCAAAGTATCAATTTTTTACTCTTGTTGAATAGAGAATTAAAAAGTGTATTTAAAACCTACAAAAAAAGTTGGGGTTGCCATTTAAAAAAATTGTTGACGGTTCCATAGAACCATCAATGCAGAAATCGTTGATGATATTGTCAAGGAGCTACAAGACAACAGCTCTGCAGAGGAGATGAGGAACATGTAATGTTTCTAACTTAGCTGATTCTAAAGGTCAGGGATTATTTAAAACATTATGTTAATGGTATAGGAGCTGCAGTTGGACCATGGCTATGGAATAGTGTTTAATAAAATAAATCTATTGGTGTTAATGTTAATTAGTCTATTAGTGTTAATTAGTTTATTATGGGCCTGTAAGGGCATGGTGGAAAAGAAGTGGGGATTAAAACTAGAAATGGTTCACTGGCTCTACACTAAGGTCATAAATCCCACGGTAACATACTCTTTGTTAGTTTGGTGCCATAAGGGGTCTGGAAAACACGCTACACTGCTAGGGGTGGCTGGAGCAACATCAGGAGATGACATGACTATTAACCTGGGTTCCTGGGAACCGTGTTATAGGCAGAAATTACTGCAATTGACATTTTTGTTCAGGGGAAATATGTGGGGCTGTGCAAACAGGCGGATGGATACATATTAAGACCGATAGTCAGGCAGCGCTAAAAGCTTTGGAAAGTATCGAAGTAAAGAAAGAAAGGTGAGGTGAGAGAGTGGTGAGAGGAAGTCTCGAATCGCTGGTGAAACTCGAAGAATACAATAGAGTGCCCATTTGTGATGGGTGTCGGGACATGAGGGATTTCAAGGAAATCAAAGCGCCGAAAAGACCTGTGATAGCCCTACAGCCCATATGAGACCGCATTAAGTGCGGCACAATAAGCTTAAGCTTCAGTGCAACGGGGTTAAAATCGCACCCCTTAAGAATAAGAAGGAAGGTGTAATTTATGTCAAAAGATAGAGATTTACAAATAAAAATTGACCTACCGAGGAATATTGTTAACACATAAGAATATAATGATGTTTATTCCATACTTTGTATACTAATACGTGAAGAGAAACTTTTGTACCCCTTTTTAGCCATATTAAACGCACGGAGGAGTGAGATTTAGCATAGATAAAGTTTATATGAAGAAGGAAAGTAGAAAGCTAAAATCTATATAATGTAATCTATGTAATGTAAGATGTGTTACAAATATATTAAATAATAAATAATATTTGGTCAAACAGTTGCATAGGGCACTGAAGGAGTTTCGAGCTGTGAATTTTGTGATTTCAAATGTCTCTTTTTCATTGGTATTGCAGGGATTTAGGGCAAAGAACACATGTTAACGACGTATTTGTACACGCTCGCAGCAAACGTAATACAACAAAATTCAAAAATTATATGCAATGAGTATAGATGTGTACTATTTGGAGAAGATCCTCAATAACGTTCAAGCTTACAAATTTAATTAATCACGGTCGAATTCCGACCACTGGGCGACCACTAGTAATAATTAATAATCGTATTAAAATTCAATGTTTCCCAAGTTTTGCCAATCTAACATATAAATATGGATGTATCTAAAAAATCATTTTTCTACTTTGGTGTCATAATTGAGTTTTTGTGAAACTAAAAGTAGTGTCACAAAGGAACTTTTTGTGAAACTGCTTTTGGTTTTTTTATTTGATACGTAATACGTTGGTATTGAGCATTTCTAACCAACTCTATTCGAAGTCAAGCCAAGTGTCAACTTTTCAGATAAAAAACATAACTAGAAACACAACCGTTCCTAATCCAACTACCTAATCCTAAAAATCCCTAGATTATTTAAAAAACAGAATTTTAACATTTTCATAAAACGAAGAGCTCCAAAGTAGAAAAAATAGTATATTACACTCGTTTAACGAGGCATTGTGACATTCGTTCTATTGGGGCACTTCTCGCTGCGCTCGTCGTGCCCCAAAACTACTCATGTCACAATGAAGCCTCTTGTTAAACTCGTATAATAATGTACTATTGTTTAGCTTTTAACAAATAAAATAAAGTTTTGTACACTTTTAAAAATATGTACCTTTACAACAAAATCCTATAAACATTTTTTTTATTTCGTTTTATTTGTCTTTATTATCTCTTCCTAATACAATTTATTTTCATAAAAGTTGTCTCAAAATTATACAGCAAAAAAAGAATGACCTTGATATATTTCTTTTTTTCTAATGCATTATGTACATATATGTATTTTATTCTTAAAATTCAGTTCATTTTTATTTGTCTAAAAAAAGCTTAGGTAAATACATAATTATTAATAATCAATTACATAATTTTCTTAGTCAAATATAGCAATTAAAACAACAAAAAGACTGTTTGTTCAAAAAGATGTACCAACATTTTGCTAAGCAAAAGTCATTAATCCAAAATTACGATTTGTTTGAAACATATTATAGATAACAAAACAACGATGATAAAAAATATCACGTTGTCTTTACTTAATTCTGCAGATAATTTGGCATCAACTATAAGCCCAGTTTTACGGCTCGATTAGAAAGAAAATAATCATTTTAGCAAAAAATTTTTAGGATAAAAAAGTTTCCTGGAAGTATTAACAAATTTTGTCGATATAGTACCCTGCTATCTTTAGTAATAAAAAAGTTTGTCGAATGTAACATTTTACAATGTAATTTCCGAGTTGAACCAGACTTGTTATAGTTCAAGAATTTGTTGAAAGCAGAGTATTTGGATTTAATGTTTTTTTTTGCAAACTCCATATTTAAGAAAATAAGCAACAGATCAATTTTCCAAAATTCCATCTTACAATTAATATAAGTGTTAATAATTGTTGAGATATAATGTGCGAAACGCAAAATTAAAATAAAATCTGACCGTGGCATTCGTTATCTGGAACACCATAATAAGTTTAGAATTTCGCATCGGACGGACGACGCGCGACGTAGAGAAATTTTATACCAAAAGCCGAGCTATTGTGAGGTCCGTTACACATGAAAATCTCAAAGTGCTGGTCGCTTCTACTGCAGTCTTTGCCTTAATATCGAGTCTTTAAAAACGAGATTTTGGCATGCTGCTTAAAAGCCGCAACTGAGTAAATGAATGTTAAAAAAATTCATATGCACATCTTGCGACAAATCCTTTCATGTCACTCTCGGAACGATTTTTCATTTTAATGCTGCTATCAATGGACAGATTAAGCCAGTCACTCTTGCAGAATTTTCCTTCTTGGTCCAATCAAAGCCGATCCCAGCAAAGGAAATTCGAAAAAAAAACAAGCGGAAAAGCTGCGCGTTAATCCGTTCGCAAAGCTGGAAAATCTCAACGGGAACGTCCTTGATTTAGAGACTCTCGGATGAGATACAGAAGTGGTGTTTAATTAAAAGGATGGGAGTGTGTCAGCTAAAGAATATTAGCTAAGTGGATCTGGAAATTTTATTCAGAGACGCTCACAAAAAACGGTGTTAATTCGGTCGGAATCGCACAAGTCTCACTGGAACAATGTGAACTATTTGCTAGCTGCGGAATTCTTCCTCAAGTATGTAAACACATTAAAACTTTCGCGGCTACTTCACCCTCTACATTTGAATGCAAATTGCGCTCTCGTAAATCATGGAGTAACAATTGATATTAGTAAGTAGGGAGGGCTGAAGCCCGGCACGCTATTTATTTATCAAGATTTGCCTCGGCCTTGAGGTAGTTTACTAATGAGAGTTGTGAAAGCATTATATCCTCACTAATGTTTGCCCTTTTCGAATATTTTTTCTGCTAGATTAATGGCCACTATTTGTATCTCTTTTTTTCGGTATTCCATAGTGGCTAGAGGTTTTAAAATGGTGGATGCGCCGGGACATCGTTTGTTATCAAGTTTTGATAAGATATTTAATTTTTTTGGATCGAATTGTACGCAACATTTGTGGTGTCACGTCTTCTTGAAAGCGCTTCATACTCTAATTATGGCACTGAAAAATGTTAACTGGTATACTGATTCCACAAATGCCGCAAAAACCTTAACTTTACCGTTTCTATTAGATTTTCAATATCCCCCTACAAAAACTACAAATACCCATAACAGCGGTCATAAACTGCAGACATCGTCCACCACTTTAAAGGCTTAACCCTGTCGGAATGGCAGACGTTGCTTATGTTTTTTTTGCAATTTACGGAGCGAAAACACATTCCGCTAAAGCAGTTGCGCTTTTACTGCCCAATAAAACGATAATAAATACGTTATAAACGGGGGAATAACTCAACTTCACAATCATGACCTATCACAGCGAAGCTCTAGAATGAAACATTGAGAATAACAGAAATGTCTGTATTGTTTCAGGTCTGATTTTCTCAAAGTGCGCGGTTTCGATGAAGACATCGTCGGCTGGGGCGGAGAAGATGTGATGTTGTACAGGAAGTATGTGAGGAGTGGAATGAAGGTGATCAGGGCTACGGATCCGGGGATTTTTCATATCTGGCATCCTAAGGTTGGTAGCAGTGATTTGTTTTTGTTATTCACGTTTCTTATAGGTATCCATCTCTATATTTATAGTTTTGGTAAACTTGCAAATTAGTTGAGTTATTTCACACGTACTGCCGAAGCAGTCGTAGGATAATCTGACGACAGTCATTGATCTACGTCACCCCACCTCAAATCCTCCCCATTTTTTGCTCCGTGGCCTGTTATCTTGAAACATTTCCTACTGAATCCCTCTAGGTTGTTAGTGATTTATTTATCAGTTCCTACTGTTTTATCGATGGCAACGTCAACATTGACAAATCTTCACAATTTTGTTCCTTGGAGCTCATTGTTCAAAGTAACACACGAGCACACAACTGCGTAAATTGTGTATGAATTTAAAGTAAATTCTAAATTGCAAATATGAGCATTATTCAGCATTTTAGGCCGAGTTGCGAAACGTTGTTTATTAATTCCCTGGATTAACATATTTATTATTCATAGCCTGCATGAACAACAATTTTATTTTGCGATTGCTTTTTGGAAGGTAATTTAAATGTGAAGCTCGAATATTTGTTGTGATTAATTTTCCACTAAGTTCGAAAATGGCTGCATGTGGTAGCAATAAATACGTCACACGGTTGTTGCATTGCACTGGTTTACAATGAAAATTACCAACCCAAAATGTAATACCGTAGATGCAAAAAAAGAACGTATAGGCGACTTGCTTCTTAGATATTTGTATCTGTTGGTACTACCGCTAATATAATTTAATTTTTCCTTAAAAACACAGTATTTACAAAAACAGAACAAAAATTACAAAAACACAGACGGGTGCAACACCAACATCGTTATAATGTGACGATATTATTTTCACATCTAGTAATTGACAAAAATAATTCACAGAATATTAAATATTAAATTATGAGGTATGTACCACCGCGAGCAGACAATACTGGGATTTAAATTTAAAAAATTAAAATTAGTATTAAAATCAATGGTTAACTTTAACTATTGTTTAATGTCCATGGAAAGTGTTGTTGCAACAATAGCAACACGTTGGTTAAATAAATAAAAATATATGAATCTAGAAATGGAAAATGTAACAAATTAAATTATGACAATTGTACTACTCTTAAACGGTTAAATTACATTGAAATGAGTAATGAAGATTTACAATTTTAGCTGACGCGCTTATAAAAGAACAAGATGAATTGTTAACACAAAAAGAAATTGATCTACTGCGTATCTTCTAACCCGTTCAACGGTTTCCTGCTGGTTTTGGAGCTGACGTGTCCTTACAATTACTTTTCATGCAATCCTGCGATCTAGAGTCAATCTTATGTATTTTTCTGACTCCACGTGTCAGTCCAGGAAAAATACTTAGCAGCTATTCCAAATGAAGGTGATATAAGAAACAATCCTTTGGTGAATGCTGGTGAATCTGTCTATTTGATTGAAAGAGAATAGTCAAGGTCTGCACGCAATAAAGTAGTTTTTCTTACCTCTTTTTCCTCCTAATCAAGACCTAATCGATATATCCGCTAATGCAATTTAGTTAAATAATTAACTGAACACCCCAATCGTATTATCCGTACTTGACGCAATCCCCTGGACCTTTGCCTGTTACCTCGTTCAGATGTCGATCGAAAAGGAAAGCCGCAGGTTTGTCGCGTGGTATGCAAGAACTTTTCGTGCTTTTTTGTACGTGCCGGTTATCTCTAAACGATGATTCGTTCCTGAATCTTCGGTGGTGAATGCGCGTCAAAATCAAATTGTAACAATATGTTTTGATGTTAAACTTACATCGATTAATTCTTATGTAATTAATTGTCAAAAGGGAGGAACATGCGTTATTAGATGCTCAAGAGCAAAGGCCAATATAATATCAAAAACTTTTTGGCTGTTTCTTTTGTCTCTCATCTTCATCCAACGTACACATTCTGGATTGCTTCGATATTCCAGTCAGTCACCGTGACACAAAATTCTAAGCTCTTACATGACTTTTCACCTACATTTAACACAGGTGCGACTCTCTGATATCTTCGTACTTCGTACTCCGGCGATAGCTGTTGATGGTGTCAACTTAATCTTCAAGTGAGCGTAATGTGTTATGCTTTGTTATACCGGTTTTCACTCCACTAAGTCGGAGGTTAACAGAAATGACAAGAACGATAGAATAGTGATACAAATAACTAGGTAGTGTGGAAAGTAATGATATTTGAAACATTGCAAGTAACAAAACGCCTTGGGAAAGAACAGCCAATATCGCCAACATGTGGCCTAAAAAGTTTTGTGGTCACGCTGCTTAGTTTAAAACTGAGTTATATGGGGGCTTCTTAGTTACACAAGAAATAGTTCCACTTAACATAACAACGTTTAATAATAACAATAATAAAGAAATACTAAAATAAGTAAACAGAAAGAATGTCGAAAAATAAAATAAATAATTACAATGATTGACCAAGTGACACAACGATGCAGTGGCGGCTCGTCGTTCATTTTACAGGAGGGTCATTTCGAATTTTAACTGTATGTTTATAAGGATACGTGAAAAAATAATGCGTTTAAAAAATACAGAGTGATCATAAAGTTTCGCACAAAATTCATTTAGTTATGTACTATTCGAAAAACGTTCGGACAGGTCGATTTTTGTCTTTAAATTGCCCTCTTTTGACAAAGAAATTTTGTTGATGAAGTAATCTGCTTTTGAACTATGACAGTTCAGTTTTTTTCAATGGCAACCCCCAACTTTTTTTGGGTTTTAGATACACTTATCAATTCTCTATTCAACAAGAGTAAAAAATTGATACTTGTAGAAAAAATAAAATTTTTATTCTTTGAAAAAAAAAATGAAAAATAACAATAGTTCCTAATCTGCGTCATTTCCCCACGGAATAGTATTTTTGCAAGGATTAAAAATTTAATCTTTTGAGGTAAAACTTATTTTTTCAAAAAAAAAGTTATGCTAGGTATCACTTTTTTACTCTTGTTGAATAGAGAATTGAAAAGTTCATCTAAAACCAAAAAAAAGTTGGGGGTTGCCATTTAAAAAAATTGATGACGGTGTCAGTTCAAAGACGACGTCATCATCAAAATTTTTATGTCAAAAGATGTCAATTTGAAAACAAAAATCGACCTGTTCGAGCGTTTTTCGCAAAAACTACATAATTAAATTATGAATTTTGTGCGGAACTTTATGATCACTCTGTACAAATTTAACACAGTCTATTATTTTAATTAAAATGTATAGATTTTTTCTTACCTTTTCGTTAAAATCTATTATAGATTTCCTATACGCAGCACCGTTCAATTGTGATCGAATATCAACAGGTTCTTTTGTGGCATAATTCATGGAACTCTTCATGTGCTCTGCCGATAAAGAGTGTTTTTTTCTTTTTCCTTTCAAATTTTTGTTTCAAATCTGTGACAACATTCTTACACCACAGCGGATCATTTGCATTTGAAATAATCAAACACACGAAATAGTATAAGGCATTTGTGACTTACGAAAATTACGGTGAACTTCTTTATTTTTGTCCTTGCTTGTCTGTGGAATTAATTGTTTTAAGCTTCAACTGTTTCTCAAAACTTAAATTATGTTTGCTATTAGTTCTTTCTAATGTTGGAACTATAGACATGATGAAAGCTGAAACACTAGTAGCCAGTCAGCTGACTGAACTAAAGAGGAACACCATCCTACCTCCTACAACAGTCTGCTAGTCGGACGTCCGACTTTCTATCTTTATCTCAAGCATGCATTATGTCGCTTACAATAAAATACGTGATTCGATTCTAGAATGAGACACTCTTGGGATGTTGACCGTAAGGGCGGAGATGGGGCTTTTTGTTTTCTTGTATACTGTAGAAATGCAATAGCTTTGATTTTGTCGCACTCGTTACAATTGGGTACCAGCAATCGCTTAACGAGGGCAAGAGTTGGCTTTGACCCGGGCGAACTCGACAATCTCTGCGCTCCGCCGTGTATAAAATTCTTCGCGACGACCACAGAGCTAAACTCAATAGATAACTTATACGAAAATTCAAACATCATAATTTAATTGCAATAATTATATTATTATATTCCACACAATAAAGAGTCTTGATACTGCCTTTTTCACTATTTTCTTTGGGAGGTCATTGACCGAATGACCTGCTGAACGACCCGCCACTGCAACGATGGCTGGTCGGCGAGAGTCATAGGCGAGAGCTATCTGAACCAGTGGTCGAAGTGTTAACTTGGCTAGGGATGTGGAGGTAGTAGAATCCCTCCACTTGCAGATTCAAATTATTGGCTGGACACAGTTATTTGACAAATAAAAGGAATGGGGTATAATACACTTTTTTGCAATAGCGGTCAAATGGTGCACTTATACAGGGTGTCCTAGCAGAAAATTTAACCACAAGTAGAACTCGTCAAAATAAACATTTTCTCTATTTACCACTTCTGACCCCTTATTTTACCTTTCGCCTATGACTACATGAACTTCAACGCACCAGAAAGTTTTTATTGAACGAAGTAAACACCTTATAGCTTTTTTGGGACAAAAAATTTGCGTTGATAGTAAATTTTAGTTATCATTTGTGTCGCGCCGGCCGCTATGTTAGCAATTTCCACTAAAATGTTTTTTTCTATGGTGCAGTTGTTCGGGGTAATGTTAGTGTTAGGTACCGCAAACGAAGCCCGCCGCTTGTCTGTGTGTGCATGGAACGTTTTTCAAATCCAACGTGAGGTTCTTTTGTGAGAACACAATGCAACGTTGATTATAGAAAATGTTCTTCTCCAACTCCAGATTTCGGACCTCCCAAATGTAATCGCGTTTTGGAAATTGAACCTGAAATTTTTAAGTATTCGTAGACGTGCTGTCATTATTACATACTAACCTACATCAATATTATGCATATTATGGTAGATTAGTACATGTTTCCATTTAAACAGTTTTTATTTCGATTCGTTTATCCGGTAAAGTTTTGTGCATTCCTCACAATCAATAAACGTGGGTCCATAGGTGGGTATTGGTTTTAAGAGTCAAATAAATCTTAATTCTAACTCCATAAGGGAGAGTTTACGAAAAAAATTATTAAAAAATGTTTCTTTTGACGAGTTCTACTTGTGGTTATATTTTCTGCTAGAACTTCCATAACACCCTGTATATACAGTTTGCATGTGCAAAAGGATTTTGAGTAGCGATGGGTGGTTTTTGTTTAAAAAAAATAATTCAAAGTGACGTCCCCGACAAAGACGATTTGGCAGCGCCGCATCAATGGAGGTGATGGACACTCACTCAACTGCGTTCTGATGTGGTTCTAATACTTATCAGACTGTATTCGAAAGCGACTACGATTGCTGCGTCACTATTGGCCGACGGAATTGGTGTTGCCACATTGTGCAAAAGCAAGCCCTCGCTATTTAAATGGCAGCCCGTGACACAATTTTCAAACGCCTAATTTGGCGGCATTTAGGTAAACCAAAATCACTCCAAGAGGAGCAGTTGACCTTTATTTTTGTAACATTTTAGTGGCAAAATTAATTTGTTTTTAATTAAGGACAGTTTATCATTTGTCAACCCATTCGCAATTATTTTGTTTATAGATTATGTCTGATAAAAAAATACCTTTTATTCACTTAAAGATGCGTGAAGGTCGACCTTAGTCGGTATCTTGGATTATAAAAATATGTGTATCACCGATTGTTCGAAATTTATCATTTATGAATAAGGGTAAACAATCTTTTTTTCACTACTAGCTGTAGAATGTACGATTATTTATAGTTCGTAGAAGATGCGTGAAATTGTTTTTTTTTCACTACTAGCTGTAGAATGTACGATTATATAGTTTGTAGAGGAGGTGTGAAGTTGTTTTTCTTTCCTAGTAGTTAATAATTTTTTCATTATTGACCAGTAGTTAATAATGGGCAGAGACCGGATTTGATGCAAAATGCATCTCGTTTGTTATTATTTTATCTTCCTACTTAACAACAGCGCCCTTCGATTTTCACAAATTGCACCAGTTGCAAATATTAGGCATTAATTAACTGCAATTTATGCAAAAAAAAAACGAAGTTAAATTATTACAAAAGCACAGGTATGCATTGTGCAGGTTTTCACGAAAATCCGGTCTCTGACGGAGAAATGTCAGAGAAAAAATACATAACCTTTATTTTTGATAAAAAGCGTCTAGCGGGTGCCAGTCACAGTTGATCCTGTCCAAATTTCGAGTTTCACGTACAGGAAAACATGACATTCTTGGAGTAGGTTTCTTTAAGGGGTTGAGCGCGACGCGCGAGCCAAAATTTGCAACGATCCACGGAAGAAACAAATGTTCAGAGACGTCAACGTCTATTCAGGATTAACTGTGACCTGGCACCCGCTAGACGATTGTATTTTTGATGCTTCATTTATTTAACGATTTAAGCTGCTAGTAGTGAAAAAAATAATATATAAACCACGGTAGAGAAGCCCTTTCTCAGCTTCGCAACTTAATTCCCTCGATGCTTCGCATCTCGGGAATTAATACTGCTTAGCTGAGAAAAATTACTTCTCTACCTTGGTTTATAATATACTATTCTTTTCTAGTAGTTAATAATCATTTCATTATTGACTAGTAGTCAATAGTTGAAGAGACCGGATCTACCAACTTAACAACAGCGCCCTTCGATTTTTACAAATTGCATCAGTTGTAAATATTTGGCATTAATTACTGCAATTCACGTAAAAAGACAAAGGACGAAGAGTGAAACTATTACAAAATGCATTGTGTAATTTTGCATGCCTCTGGGTGAGAAATGTCAGTCTCAAAAAATAAGAAAAATTAAACAAATCTGCGAGTAGTGAAAAAAAAAATACATAAACCACGGTTGAGAAGCCTTTTCTTAGCTTCGCATTTTTATTTCCCGCGATGCTTCACATCTTGCTGATTTTCAAATTAATTTAAATTATAGTCTGTCTATGGGCCTATGCGAACAAAATCGCGGGTTCGGCTAGTTATACATATCTGTACACAATTTATCAACAAATTCAAGCTGATGCTAATGGGCTGACAAAAGTAAGATGCGAAGTCTTAGGGAATGGGCCAGTAATCGCTAAGTACAGTGCAGGAATAATCGACCATAATATTTATTGTGGGAAACTTTAGAGCTCTGCGAAATTAATAACCTAGTAATAGAAGGTACACTATTTCAACAAGCAGCGACATCTAAATTGAACACCTGGAAATGACAAAAGATACTAAATCAAACATGCACTAATAGAGAGGAATGGGACAAATCCTCCAAAAGATGTTTGTTTGTGTTTGATCTGGTGTATTTTTTGCTAATGAAAACGTTATTTTGATTTTAATTTTCAAACTTCAAAATGCCATTATTTTATGCCACATGAAATAAATTGAGACGTACGTTTTCCATTCCATGATCACCTTTGACCAAGTTACTTTTTGATATCCCGGTATTTATAACATTTTCTGTTCCACTATGTAGGTATTTTTAACTTGCAACTTAGTTTGTTATTGAATGTGAATTCATTACTCGGAATGCTAAGAGCCCCTAGTGTTTTTAAACTATTCTGTTTAATTTTTTGTAGATGGCGTCTTGTGACATTAAGCCCTCGAGATTTTCGTTTGCTCAAAAATTTTACAACTCTGTTTGGAAAATTTAATTGCGGTTCAATTAAATTGTGCTTTTAAGTACCCTTAACTTTAAAGACGATGGTTCAATTCGCTACATTCTAATCAATTTTGCACAAAGACCACTGCTACACTACTTGAAGAATTTGCAACCGATAGAAAACGAGGTAATTAAGGAATTTATAAAATTAATACCGAGTGTTGAAATGCCATTTCACTTCAGGTCTGTCTAATCAGAAAATTAAAATATAATGTTAGAAGGGGTTGTAATTACTGAAACTTTGGCAACTAAATATTATCCTCTCACTACTTAGAACACATCCTCATTAAAACATGTAAGATCAAGCCAAATTGCACCCTAATTTCAAAAATTTTACAAAATTTCGTAATTAGCCATGCGTTTTCAATTATCAATACTTGAATCTTTCTGCAAGAAATACACTAGGAGTCCGGCTCAGACGACCAATTTTGAATAGTTTTTTAAATTTTATTTGTTATGATAAATTACGCTTTTTTTAATGTGTATATTAAATAAATTACAACTAACACGTATGAATGTTCGTTTTGTACATACAAAACTTTTATCAGTCTTAAAAAATGTACAACTGTACTTCTTTCCAGGTATGCTCCGGCGGCCCTGGCAGCCAGAAGCTCTCCGCCGACCAATACCGCGCCTGCATACGGTCACGTGCCCTCAACGAAGCCTCCCACGCCCAACTAGGCTTCCTGGCCTTCCGTGATGATATTGCTGCCAACAGCAGCCCAGCAAAATTCCCAGTCAACCAACCCCCCAAGCCCATCAAACCCCAACAACTCAAGAAACACAAACCTCTCACCTGAGTGACGTCCACTGAATTTTGAGCGGTGATTAAAGTGAGATCCAGACAATCTTGACGTTCGCTTAATCCTCTAGAGTGATCTAGATAAATCGCACACAGTGTAGGAACACGATCTTTGTCCAATGAAAAATGTATAGTGGAACGTGGGAGAGTGTAGGGAACGAGTGGTTAATTTGCATTTCGTCGTAGGACGAGGAATTTTATTAGAGGGTTGGTGCACCTGGGGTTTTAACCTTGACATTTTAGAGTGATTTTACTGCGCTGTGTGTAGTTTTTGTTTAGTAGAATTGATTTGCCAAAGCCCGTTCGATGTGATTAAAACCGAATGTGATCTGTTTCATTTGTTGTGTTGATTTTTTTTATGTTGAAATGTTAGAATGTTGTACGACCGTTGTTGGCTACATCGAAATAGATTTTTAAGTAGGTCAGATAGTAGATCTAGTCTAGAACATGTTACTTTGTATACCTGCAAACAAACCGAAGACAGTTTTTTTGTATTTAATTCAAGACGTCCTGAGAGAAAGATATCATTAGATATGTTACTATGTTTTCCATTCTGATCTGGAGACCGTTTTGAACAATAAATTTTGTTGTAAATTGCTGGTTTTCCTTTACGCTTTCTATTACCTATATGTTTTAGCCTGAGCGCTCAACCGACTAAATACATATTTTACTTAAAGTCGTCTTACAATTTTTGTGACAGAGTATTTCAAATAATTAGAAATACCAAAATATGTGTGAACCCCTACACGTGAATCAGGTAAGTACAGTATAAAATATAGAAACGTTCACAATACTTTTTTATATTATGCCAATCTGTTAATTCATTTTTTATTTGAGTTGAGTTAAATCCTTCAGAATCCTTCATTCCTTTTCAACATATTATTTTGGAGTGGTCTCGGAAACATGTTCAAAAATATTGAAGAAAAACGGGTTCAACGTTTCATTTAAAACAGACAACAACTTATCCAAATTATTTATTAAGAATAAAGATCCTTTAGATTACAAAGCATCATCCGGGGTATACAAATTGAACTGCTCATCTTGCGAGTCATTCTAACGGGCGTACAACAAAAAACGACGTCAAGTGGGTCATGGATTGCATTTCATCTCTGTCGGTCAGTCAAGACCACGCACAACTTATCAAATAAAATGAGTATACCACCCATTAACGATTCTTAGCTCACACAACTATAGCCATTATATTATGGGATTTTGATGAGTTCAAAGAGTTGAAAACGTAAAACAGTATAATGAATAATAAAATTAAAATACAGAACAAAGCGATGGATTTTGAATCAGAACAAAACGAACTACGTGCTCTCACGCCGGTGGTCTTTCAGGCACTGCCACTATCGGGAGGGAGGGGGACATCTGCTCCTCTTCGATTCCCACAACTCGGCCGTCCTGCTCGTCATCAGTCCCGGATGACAACTCAAAAGCTTTCATCTTTGCTTCATTCGCCCATGGCTTCATGTATTCTGCGCATGAGGAGGTTTTCGCAGGACCTTCGTGAAAACCGTGCTTCTCGATGTCGTAGGTGTCACCACCCTTTACTCTAGTGACTCGGTAGGGCTCTGAGCTTTAGACCTGGTCCCGCCTGCGTTCTCTTTATCGCGACTAGGTCTCCTGTTTGATATTCTCTGGGTTTCTTCCTCTTGGCGTTATAGGTCTTCCGGTGCTCGTCCTGGACTTCGAGTAATTGCTTCTTGGCCGCCTCTCGCGACCTCTCACGTTCCTTGTTAAAGTCTTCTCTCATCTCTGCTTCAATCATTTCCTTTATGTTGAGGTCTGCTTCATTTCGCATTTTCACACCTAGTAGCAGTTCAAACGGAGTAGTATTGATGCTTCTCTGGTAAGTTGAGTTGATTACGTGTTGAACCTTGTCCACATGTTGGAACCATTTGGTTGGGTCTTCTGCCGAAAACTTAGCTGGAACTGTTGTTATCACCGAGTTTATCCTTTCTATCTGACCGTTTGCGCGCGATAGACCGGTAGTTATCTTGAAGTGCTTAATTTGTTATTATGTTCTCTGGATTGCCAAAATACTTCCTCAATATTTCCAGCTTCGCTATCGTTTCTTTAGCTGATGTAGACTTCACGGGGAAGAGCCAAACGAACTTTGTAAACGCATCAATCACAGCCAGTATGTGATTATAGTTCTTGTTGGTAGACACTAAAGGTCCCAAGTGATCAGCGTGATATGTCTTCAGAGGGGTACTGTCTTTATGTAATGGATGTAGGTAACCTTCTTTCTTTCCCCTTTTCCTGTTGACTAGTATGCACGGCACGCAGTTCAAAAGCAGCGTCTCAACCTTTTCGCTCATTTTAGGGATGTAATAATCCTCTTCCAACAGTTTGATTGTTTTTCTGGTGGCAAAGTGGCCGTGCTCATGAGCTCTCTTGATGATTTCGTGCTGCATGGCATCAGGGACCACTATCAATTCTTTGTCGCCTCGAGTCTTGTAGAGGATATTATCCCTGGAGATGTAATCTTCATAAGAGGCGGTCATTAAAATTTCCTTTATTGATCGAATCTTCTCTTGAGCTTCTCGGATCTTATTGGATACAACCATATTTATTGACATAACTGGATAACGGCTAAGCGCGTCAACGTGTTTCATTCGGGCTCCAGGTCGATGTTCTATGATGTAGTCAAATTCTTCTAAGTACAACGCTCATCTGGCTACTCTTGTACACAGGTCTTTTTTATCTATGGTTTTTTGAAAAGCCGCGCAGTCAGTAATTATTATCTTAAATTTCGTACCCAACAGATATACTCAAAATTTCTTCAAGGACTGAATAATCGCTAAGGCTTCTAATTCGTAGCTAGAATATTTCTTCTCGGCATCCGTCGTCTTACGGCTTGAGTAATATATGGGATGCATTAGGTTGTCTTCATAGGATCTCTGCATCAAGACGCTTCCGTAGCCTTCTATCAACGCATCGGTATGCAGCTCGAGGTCTCCGTCTTCACGGTATATATTCAATACCGGGTTTTCTGCCATGATGGTTTTTAACCTATTGAAGGCTTCTCTTTGTAGTTCTTCAAATCGGAAGGTCTGTTTCTTCTTGAGCAGATCGCTTAATGGTTTGTCTATCAAGGAGTAGAATGGTATGAACTTCCTAAAATAACCTGTAAGTCCTAAAAATGATTGCAATAACTTCATTGTAGAAGGTTCAGGAAACTTCAGAACTGCTCTCGTCTTAAACTCTGAGGGGGATACACGTCCATTTTCTATCTTGTTTCCCAAAAATTCGACCATTTCTTAAAGTTTATTTGTAACCCGTGATCTCTTGCGACGTATAATACATTTCCGAGTCGAACAATTATTGCTTCCTTGTTATCTGCGGCAAGAATAATTAGATCGTCCATATAAGGTATGTAGTATGCCTTGACTGATGAGGTCTTTGAATGCGGTGTTAATGTACCTTTGGAACACGGCAGGTGAGGTGCATAGCCCAAAAGGAACTTTTAGAAACTGGTATTGGCCCTGATGTGTTACGAATGAGGTGTACTTTTTACTCTCCTTCTCTACGTCTACATGGAAAAATCCATTTCTCAAATCTAGTGTGCTGACCACACGTCCGTTTTGTAGCCGGTCTACCAAATCTTCTATTGGTGGCATCGGATATCTATCCCTAACTATCTTCTTGTTGATTTTTCTGTAGTCTATACAGACTCTTGGAGAACCATTCTTCTTTCTTGCTACGACTACTTGACTTGCGTATTCTGCGTTGCTCTCTTCGATAACGCCTTCTTCCAACCATTGTTTCACTTGGTCGTCTACAATCTTCCTTTCAGCAAATGGCAGTCTTCGTGGGGTGTCGTAAACTGGTTCTTCATCTTTAGTTATAATCTTCAACTGAACGTTGATTGTTTTGGTCTTTCCTGGTTCGTAGTTTTGGATCAACTTCTTGATTTCTGTCCTGGTGGTGGCATCTACGTTGCCAATGTCGAGTTCTGTCGAGTCTTCGTGTCTTTCCTCAGTTACGATCTTTTTAATCTTGACACCTTCTTGGTTAATTGTTACTTCAATTTTGTCCAGAAATTCGCTTCCAACGATAGCATCGTTGTTATTCATAATTCTATTCTTACCACAAATATTCTGGTGCCGAATGATTCACCATCCACAAGAACATGACAACTGAATTGTCCAAGTGGTATTATCGTCGACTTTCCAAAACCATTCAGGGTTATTTGTGTCTTTGTTATTTCGGGCGAATCTAGTCTTTGGTGCATGCCCTCTTTGATAATGTTGACTTGACTTCCTGTATCAATCAAAGCTTCAACTTCAATTTCGGCAATATTTATGGTCTTGTAGATCTTCTTTGGATTCGACTTTTGGATGTTGTTTACTTGGGGGTTCGTCGTAATCGTGGTTTTTCCTTTTTCTTCGCCTTTCTTCTGGCGATTGGAGCAGGTGTTTGCCTTGTGTCCAAACTCATTGCATTTGAAACACTTGGTTCCAAGATTCTTTGACTTGCAATCGCTTGATCTGTGACCTTTGCCACCACAGTTGTAGCATCGCACGATGGTAGACTTGTTGGTATTTGTGCCAGAATTATTCTTTTTCTCGTTGGTAGCTGCAGTCTTTTGAGTTGTTTGAGAGTGTGTCTTCCTCATATTTTGATAGATTCCAAATTTTTCCTTGAAATCTTTGAGAGATTTTGCTCGGTAAAGTAACATCTTGTTGGCACTTTCATCGGTTATTCCGTCTATGATGTACTGCATAAGCGCGTCATTTTCAAGGTTACCTCTGTTGGCCATTTCTTTCATGACTAAATAGTACTCTTGAACATTTTTTCTTAATCGTCGTGTTGCTAGTGCAGCATGGAGCTGTGCACTGTTCACTTTCGAGGAGTATTCTTCTTCTAACGCCCTTTTCAGGTGTCTTCATGACTTGATACCTTTTTCACTCTGTATGAACATCTTAGCTAGACCAGTCAGAGATCTTCTCGCAAAGATAAACAAGTCATTCCATCCAAAAAGTTCAGCCATATCCTCTAACTCTTCAATCCATCTTTCAATGGGGTAGCTTTGGCTTCCATCAAACGGACGCACGGATTCTTCTACGTCTCTAAAATTCATAGCGAACGGTACTCCGCACTCATCTTCTTCGTATCGTCTTTGAAGGCGTCCTTCTTTGTTCTTAGATTTTTTCTTCTTTTCTACTTTCTTCCGAACTTCTTTCTTCTTTCTTCATCTTTTTTCGTCTTCACTGGAGTTTTCTGTAGTCTTCATCGGCATCTTCATTGTCTTTATTTTCGCCGTCTTCATAGGGTTGTTTATCTTTGGTCTGATTGCCGTCTTGATCGTCTTTGGAACCTTGGTTTTCGTCGTTAAGGTCTTCCACTTCATCCTTGTTCAGCAAACTAACCTCTAATAAACTTTTCACCAACTTCTGGATCAGTTCGACTTTCGTCTCTTCGTCGTAGTCGATATCCAATATATCGCAGCATCGAAAAACCTCTCTCATTGTCAAACTGATCTTAATAAACATTTTCTTGAGGTTAAACTTTTCTGAAGACTCCTCGAAGTGAAAACCCGAAAATTCTCTTAACCTCTTGCGGTTATTTCTGTCTCTTTCATGCTCGAAAATGACTGTGTGTAAGACCCTGATGGCCTGTACATCTGCTGCTGCAAGTCTTTTCTGAATATTCGAGATTTCTTTAAGTTTCATCTTGAAAAGGAAAAACACCACGCCACTGGAATTTCGCCGTCACTGGACTTTTTCCTGGAAGTTTCGTCTACGCCACGCTGGGAAATGTGTCGGCTTCTTTGTTTGCCACGTCGTTTTCCGACTCTGCACCGCGACACTCTTCGGAAAATAGCGCCGTTGTTGTAAGTGATATCGAATAAAAGTTCAAATAAAATATTTAGAGAACAAAATTGTGCATAATTTTGGTTCTACTCATTTTTTGTTTGCGACCAACAGTTTCCGTTTTACGGGGCGCCAAATTTCGGGGTTGATTTGCAAATTCCAACAAAATCAAATCAAGAGTCTGTGAATGTTTACCATCTCACCAAATTTCATTTCTGTCCAACCTTTTGCGAATAAAACCCCCTTTTTTGTACCCATTGCCTGGACTATAGACTTTTTAGAAGAAGTAATTTATGAAGTTTTGAAATTTTGGTTATGAACTCCCAGCAGGCACCCAAACAAAAATCCGAAGAGTTCTCACTCCCCCGGGGGGAGCTTCATCACCTTTGTCCAAAAAACCGCTTCCAAACGTGACATCATGAAGCATTTCTGCTATTTTTCTCGTAAACGGTAACTCCGATGAGAAAATGTTTTAGGACCTATGTTCTCTATTAAATTCTGCATAAAAATGCTCTTAAGAAGCTTTTGCCTATCTGCCACCCAACGCTCATCAATGACATTGGAAAATGAGTATTGTTTTTAGCGCAAAGGCAAAAATTTGTCCACCCCCGTTTTTTGACCAATAACAATTTATTGCAAATGTTTTATTCAATAGGGACCTTGTACAGAAAAAACTGCTTTACAATTCTGTATCTCTACATTTTTTGCTCCCACAGTGGCTCTCGAGATAATCGCCGCAAAACACTGGGATTGCCTTCACGCTGAAAACTAAACTCATTTTCTAACGTCATTGATGAGCGGTGGGTGGGAGACAGGCAAAAACTTCATAAGAGCATTTTTATGCAGAATTTAATGGAGAACATAGGTCCTAAAAGATTTTCTCATCGGAGTTACCGTTTACGAGAAAAAGGCAGAAAGGCTTCATGACGTCACGTTCGGGAGCGGCTTTTTGGGCAGAAGTGGATGAAGCTTTCCCCGGGGGAGTGGGAACTCTTCGGATTTTCATTTGGGTGCGTGCTGGGAGCTGATAACCAAAATTTCTAAACTTTATAAATTATTTCTTCTAAAAAGTCTAATTTGCTTGGACTAGATTTTCATCGGCACATATCTCGAGAACGATTCAATCTAGTACCTTTTTAGGGGGTTATTTTTGTAGTAAATTTGATCAGCTTTAATTTTTGTTCTAATGATTGTTTACGTAGGACACATAGTTTTCGAGTTATAATCGATAAACGTAAGAATTTTTCAACTTTGAACCTATTTTGGAGTAGGGAGAGGCACACTTAAAAAAATCATATCTTTGTTTGGGTAACCAAATTTATTGATTATTGGTTTTACAGATTCACACATTTTTAGGGTTTCAGTTTTTCAGGTTTTTAAATTGGTAATTTGCGATTTCGAACATTCAATTTTTAACCATTTGGGTTTTAAGTTTTTCAACTTTTTAGGTTCTCACTCTTAAATTTTCATTTTTTGTATGGTCTTCTGATTCTCAGATTGTTAATTTCTTATACAGCGTGACTGAGAAAATAATTTTGACTCTATACCGTCTTTATTTATAAACTGCTTTAAATGAGTGGGACATCAAATAAAATCGGTTTAGGAAGAACTCAAAACTAACTACTTGAAAACAATTTTTTATGTAAATATTTTGACAGATGGCACTCAACTTTTTTTTCAAATCGCACTGTACATATTTTTTTATTCTTATTGTTTTTATTCTTACTCTTAAAGAGAATATTTTTTAAAGAGACAAGGAAAATTAATCTTGGTGAAAAGAAAAATATGACAACATCAACAAACATATATTCTATGTCGAAAATTGCTTCTACATTGTCCTAGACATTTTTGTCAAAATAAACTTGTAAAGCTCGTAGAGTAGAATATTAAAAAACGATACGGGTTTCTTCACCAAAATATTTTTTGGACATCTGTATGATTGACAAGCAAGTATATTTCAATTTTTTATTATTGTTTTTTGTAACCTTTTTAAAGGAAGTTTAGAGAACATTTTATTTTTATTGTTTAATTTTTTTTAACGTATTACTAAAGTAACTAAATCTCTATAAAAATTAATAAGAACATAAATTAATATAGTCGTTTTCAATGACATCCGTGCTGTCAGTGTCATTTTTAATATGTTGCTGCAGATTATATGAATAGTATACGCACAAATTCATAAGTAGTGTTCAGAATATAAGCAACTCCTAGTTAAAAAAGTGTCAAACAAGAAATTGAGGTTATGGTAAATGAAAACTTATAATTTGCAAAACACCAACAATAAACAAGAACTGAGTCTTCAACGTAGTTTACAACACGATTAAAAATCATCCTCGTGTTACGGGGGCGGCCGTTACTCTAGGAGGTACCGGGACCGATGCACACCACCGACGTCGAAGAGGGTTTGGTGAGAGTAGAACTCGCACCTGGTGATGCCTTCTCGATGATGTTGTCCACAGGCCAGTAGGGGAATTGGGTCGTTCGTCTTTTCTAGTCTCTCATTGTTTTCAGGATTCGGTCAACAGAATTAGTGGAGGAACCTTATTGAATGCAATGTTTCCCACGTTGCTGCGATAATCTTCCTTAATATTTTTTTGGAAATGCTCAATTCTGTTTCGTCAAAGCTTCTCGCCAAACAAGCTTTGTTTTCTCGATACTGCTTCCTGCCATATCCCTCTTAATCTGCTTATTGTAAAAAATGTTTGTAACACCCCAACCCAATTTTGGCTTGGATCATTCACCAGCGGTTTGATAATAATTTCCAAAAACTGCTTTTTGGTCCATTGTTCCGCAAATGCTAACCACTTTTTGTAGACGTCTTTGTTGGAGTTAGATGCTGGATTTTTCAATGCTTTTACAGTAACTCTTCTTTTCCAACTCCAGGAGTTTCCAATTAACTAATGCTAATAGTGAATAATTTGAATTTGTCAATTTGACGCATTATGGTAAATTGCCAAATTAGGAAATTCAAAATTACTAAACTGAAACAGCAAGTGATACCAACATACTGTCAAACTGACAGCATGGATGTCGTTGAAAACGACTTTAGATGCACTGCAATTAATAATACAGTTGTCTGTCATTTGTTAATTACTGACAGCAACACAAAATATGAAGCAATATTTTTTAATATACCCCTGGGCTCCCATATCCATGTGAAAAATAGTTTACCACCTATTCTCATACCTGCCAAATACATATACAAAAAGAAATTCATAAAAATCGGTAGAAACCGAAAAATCGGTTCAGTCCCCTGGGCCCCCATATCCATGTGAAAAATAGTTTACCACCTATTCTCATAAATGCCAAATATACAAAAAAGAAATTCATAAAAATCGGTAGAAACCGAAAAATCGGTTCAGTCCCCTGGGCCCCCATATCCATGTGAAAAAACCACCTATTCTCATAACTACCAAATATACAAAAAGAAAATCATAAAAATAGGCCGAGCCGAAAAATCGGTCCGGCCCAAGGGAGCCCCGAGGGCCCCCATATCGATGTGTAAAATGGTTTGCCACCTATTATCGTACCTGCCAAATATACAAAAAAATTCATAAAAATCGGTCGAGCCGAAAGATCGGTCCAGCCCAAGGGTCCCCCATATCCATGTGAAAAGTAGTTTACCACCTATGCTCATACCTGCCAAATATACAAATAAAAATTCATAGAAATTAGTGGAGCCGTTTCGGAGGAGTTCGACATCAAACACCGTGACACGAGATTTTTATATCTACGAGTATAATAACAGCTTCTAACACTTCATAATACTAATTTATCTTAAACACTATTAACAAACTATGAATAAGCAATCAACATAATTAACCCGATTAGTGCTCAAGGCATCCTGTCTTGGTCTGCCCGGGGGTTTTACCTCTCTCTGCCCTAATCCCCACTTTTGACCACCTCAGGCGTGCGCGATATTTCAACCGCGCTAACACGGCCAGACTGACGAGTTCGCGCTCTCGAGATAGCGATCCACTCATAACATTCTTAACGCAAAACTTTTTCGTTCTTAACTTTCATATCAATAAAACAATCTAACTCAATTTTCAACAACCAGGGCTCAACCCTAACAAGATACTCAACATTATGTAATTTTAAATAAAAATAAATAATAATTAAAAAAAAGACGGAATAATTTCTTTATATACAATGTTTTTCGTAAACACTTCATTATTGTGCGGTATAAGATGCCCCTGATTAAATTGCTCGGCAATGTAGAAACGGAGACCATCGAATGTACGAACTCTACTTGCCACATATAGTTGACCATGTCCGAAAAAAGCTTGTGGTAATAAAATCCCAACCTTATCAAAGGTTTGTCCCTGTGATTTATTAATAGTCATAGCAAATACTAAAACGATTGGAAATTGGGTTCGCCTCAAGGAAAATGATAATAATGTACCAGAATACGTCATTTAAATTCTGGGTATTGAAATACGTTCCCCAGTTGAACGTCCGGTTAAAATTTCGCAATCAATTGTATTTTGATGTAATCGTTTAACACGTTTAACGCATTTTTGCACCATTCACTAATGCGTTCGTTGCTCGTATTTAAATTTCCTATTAACAAAACAATCCAGTGGGAGACAATGAATTTAAAAACTCAATCGGAAATTGATTTCGTTCGAATTGATCATATGTTAAAACAGAATCACAACTGCCGTAAACCTGTTTTACACCGGGCATTTGTAGAAGTTTGATCACCAATGTTTTTAAGAAAATTAACAAATTCAATTTCATGTGGTAAAGCTATCATATTTTGTGATAAAGTGTATCTGTGTATTGACGGAAAATTTGACCAAGATATTTCAATGAGAGATGCACGTTTAGCATGCGGAATAACTGACAATGTCTGCCGAAAAACTCCACATAATAAAATGATATTGGAATTTTAAAAACACAAAAAACTGTAGAAGTTAAATAAAATGTAATTGAATTGAATAATAAACTAAAATTAAAAATTGCAACCGGCAGTCCAATTGATTTTAGCCTGAACCCAAAATAATCCAACGTTAATAATAAATTAACGTTAAATTTAAATAATAAAAAAATTAATTGTCAAAGTCCACGCATAGATTTTGGCAACCTCTAGAGCAAAATTGACAGCAGTATAAACGGGCCATTTGGCAAATAATGCTTAATGGTTAGTTCTTAGTGGTTACTTGAGCACAAACTAGACTTAAATCCTGTTAACACCCCGACATATTGTACCGATGTGTACAAATCGAGAATATTTTTCAAAGTGAGTTCTATCCCTACTCTGAACATAATTTACTGCACATCAAGATGCACAACAAAACTGGCCTATGTTACATATTTAGCTCTAGTGAGTCTTGTTACTGAAAACGATTCTCGCTCATTGAAATCTTCGACTGTAATGGACGGGCATAAAAAATACATGCAAATATTCATTTATAACAGACTTATTAGTCGGAACACAGAAAATATCTGGCCTCCGAGATCTTGTGACCTTACACCTGAGGACTTTTTTGTGGCCTTATTTAAAAAATTCCATTTACCAAACGCCTCTTCATAATTTACAAGAATTAAGGCTCAGAATCACCGAAAAAATTAATGAAATAAATAATAATTCAGATATGTTACGAAATGTTATTCAAGGTGTTAGACGAAGGGCTCATTTGTGCTTAGACCAAAATGGAGAACATTTTCAAAAACATTTTCAGAAACAAATGTATTTTCCTTAAAATTTCACGTATTTTTGACAATAAAATCCTATTTGAGAATGTCCGCCATTTTATCTTTCAATTGACACATTATTTGACATTTATAAGTGCACGACATACGTTTTCGAACTTAATTCAACATTTTATGGATGACTCGATTACAAATTAATTAATATAAATTGACTAAACATTTAAGTATTAGTATCAACCTTAGTAGTTACCTTTGCACAGAAATAAGTCAACAATACCGTTTCATTTACCACCTTTGTTTGCTTTTGTTCGAGCCATTGCGAAAATTTTCAGTATTCTATCTCGTACCTATCTTGAGATTCTTTCGGGGATCAACGCCTGGTTTGAAAGTACCAATACCTCCTCTGGGAGCAAATCTTGTTCGAGACTCATTTTTCTATTAACTTTTACCCCCCAATTAATTCTCGAGTTTTGACTATTTTTGATTCCTGTTGTTTATACAGTGCCGTGGTTACCGCAAAGCCGGCGACTAGTTATTGATTTCAATGGACTGAACGATGCTCAGCTTTTTGATCTGTATTGCGTGTATTTTTAAAATTAAAATTTGTTATTACCATAGATTAGCAGTCCTCTGGAGTAAACTATTTCTTTCGGCCCTGTATACGTAAATAGCTATTCTATCTATAGGCTATAAAAATTCAAATATCTTTCAAAAATACCTTTGCCTCAATAACATGTATTCCCTCATGCAACAGTGCTTCGCCTTGCAACTGACCTGTACGAACTGCTTCCACAATAACAGTCAACAAACACATCAAGCTGTTTGCGTCTTACATTTCTGCAACACTGGCTGCATAACTCCCGAACAATCCATTCGAAACGAAATTGGTTTGATCTGACCGAAGTTGCGCTACAATCCGATACCCGAGTGCATCGAATTGCGAGCAAATCAGGCCTCCCCATCCAGATATTCTCGTCGTCGTGTTCTTTTTGTCTGGAAAATCTGGAGATTGTTAATCCAACAGCTCGCAGCATTGATTCGACAGCAAACAAGCCGACAAGAACACACTTAGTAACTTGCGGATGCGAACTAGTGTTTGCAAACTATCTAGCAACAACTGCTATGCAAACTGTTTTTGCGTCCATTATCCCTCGGGATCCGTACATATTGGAAAGCCACGGCGGAGGGATGGGGACGTTATGAGGAAATAAGCGAATTCGCTCGTTTGGGTTGGTTAATCCGAGTTTGTAAAATGTTACTTTGGAACAAAATTTAATTTTGGGGGTGTTTATTGTAGTGATAGTGCAAATGTAAAATCTCGCAATGTGATGATTCCAGTTTTTTTTAATCAATCTGCACCTTTAAATTTGCTGTAAATTATTAGGATTTCAATAATAAGAACGAAAGTGATTTAAAAGCAATGTAATCATTAATTTGTTCTTAGCTGTAATATTCACGTGATAAAATTAATAACTATCAGTGCTGTAACTGCTATATAGATTTTTCTTTTTACCTACATAATGTGTAAATTTAGGCGGTCGACCAATTGGGGAATTGGAATTTTTTTAAGTTATGTTGTTGATAGCAAAATTGGCATAATTTATTTGAAAATTTCCGACTCTGAACTAGAACACAGTAAAAGGGTGTGCATATATCCACGTTAACACCCGAAATTTGTGTAACTCCATTCTGACTAGTTTTACAGGAGAAGCAGAAAAATGTTTTCTTTCGCGTTGCGAGTCAATATATTTCAAAACTTTCATTATCACTAAATTCAAAACTTTGATACGAATATTATAGACATTATTTACGTTACGTAAAATACGTTGAAATAATGTTGAGGGTATTACCAAAATATAACGTAATATTTTCAACCATAAACGTGTTATCAACCACATACACGGCTTTTCCACGTTAAAACAACGTGCATGTGTTTACTGGGTCAAAAATTTTGATGGTCGCTGGATTTATTTTGGGCAAAAACATTACTACTTACGAACTATTGTACACATCTCGGTCTTTATTGATGAACCCTTTCCGACAGACAAAAACCAATTTTGCTTTCAATTGAAAAACATATTAAATACACGTGTTTTTCTAGTCATCTATACTACAAATAAAAACGCATTCGAGGCGTGTTTTGGCGCCGTTTACTTTTCGTTAAATTTTCACGTTAAGTATACGTGTTTTTCTAGGCAAATAAACACTAGAAAGAACGTATTCCATATCATATATTAGGCGTGTTTTGTGGTCAAGTTTATAAGTCACTAAGGGATTTCAAAGATAAAAATGATGATTTTAAAATACATAATGTATAATAATCCTACTTAATTTATATTTTTTATTTGAATTACGATTAAAATCAAATATAGAAGCGTAGAAAGGAATTAATGTGGGTAAAATATAAGTAATTTTTGACGTTCAGTTCTGACATTAATTTCTCCTGAAATTTTTACAATAAATTTACGTGTTTATATAGTCATATAATTATATAGTACATTTATGTACTACAAAGGAACAAATTCCATGCGCGTCTTTTACAGATTTCATATGGACGGATTTTGCGCTAAGTTTAGAAGCCACTGTAAATTGTTGGGTTATAAAACATATGTACATTTTTTATTTGAATCACATTTTAAATAAAATAAAATAGGCTAGCATTTCTTTCATAATTTTTACGAAACATGGTAAGAACTAAGTTAGCTCTTGTAAACATTTGGCACCCCGAATTTTACCCAAACAACCTTGAAAGTTTGACGTTTTCTCGTGGTTGAAATGTTTTAGGATCATCCCGCCCGCCTATTTCGCAATAGAGATGAACAATCGCTCTTTGAGAATTCATATAATTATTCAAAAACAAAACAATTGTCTGGATCACTTTTGGTAGTAGATGACTACTTTTAATCAGTTTTCCGATTCACTCATAACCCTGATGAGGCCAACATTGTTGGCGAAACGTGCGTCGGTATTTATAATAAAAATTGTTTTTGGTGTTTTAGGGAAAACTGATTAAAAGTAGTCATATAATTATTATTAAATTAAAATTCAAAAATAAAATTGATACTCCCTATTCTATCATGGTGTTAATGTTATAAAAATTTACAAAAGCTCTATAACCCAACGGCAAAGAAATAATTCAATGTAGGTAGCTATATTTACTTACGTAGATAGGTACTTACAAATATTAATTTAAATGTGTTTGTTAAAGTTGAAAACAAAAATTAAGATCTTTAATTATTACCGTTAATCAACGAAATTAATAAATATTGGTAATGTCTGGCAATGTGAAACGCTGTGAAGTAAGTGAAGGTGTCAAAAGACCAGCGAAAAGATTAAAAATAAAATAACGAATCTCTTTTGAGAGTCTTGTCGCGAAGTTTGAGTGTGTCTTTGACCGGAGAAGAGTTTAGTGTTGGTCAGGGAATGAATAGTTTTTAAAAACGAAATTGAAAGCAGTTATAATTAAGGGACAATTTGAAACATACCTTGAGAAGTTTTACCGTTTAGGGGCTGGAATTGGTTTATGAAGAACGGATATTGGTTTATGATGAGGGCTGAAGGTTGAGGAACCGACGACGCGAGCGTAATTTTATTGTCGAAAATAAATAATAACCTAACGTATTATAGATCAGTACTATCATTGAATATCAATACTCTAGTTAGAGTAGTTAGAGTATTGATATTCAATGGTACTATCAATGAAAATCTCTGCCTTATCGAATTTGTTTTGGCGGCAAACAAACATGCTGCTTCCAATACATTGAACTCGGCGAGCGGGCATCACTTTTTATTGCGCCTTGCACCCCGAACGAAACGAAACCAAGGAACTCTTTCCAGATGTGCCATCTGTGCTTGGCCATTGCTTTGTTCGATTTTGTTCATTTTCATTTTTCGTCTGAGATCGTGCAGTTCGTTTCGTTTTCGTTTGCCTTACCAAGTTTTGAGATTTGTGTAGCTTCCAAAAGTTCTGAAGGTAAGTAGTACAGTATTTTATTTAAGAGTAGTAACTAAATATACATTTTTTATGCATATTACTAACCAGAATTTAAATGTATTCATTTACGACAATCATATACCTAGTAGGGATTTTTTTATTTTTGCAATAGTTACTTATAGTTATTTCTTATAGATTTTGAGGCAACTGTACTGCAAACATTGGCAAAACTGACCCAGCACGTCGAGGAACACATAATCCGAGTCATGAAAAAATGATTTAATTTAATTAGGACAATTAGCCCATAATAATTATTTCAGTTTTTTTTTTATAATAATAATTATTATAGTTATATAGTTTATAATATTAGTAGTACATAGTAGATATTATAGTTTTTAGAAATTATTTTCATATTTTCTATTCACCTTTATACATTATAATAGAATTGAACTTTTGTAAAACAATTTTTTTTGTTTGTTTTATAATAAATATATGTCATGAAAATCAACACTTTTTTAATATAGTTATTTCCCAAAATCACCTAAATAATACGTTTACAGAACGTTTTGTTGAGACATTGAGAATGACGTTTAATTCAGAAAATCAACACCTCTTTTCAACCTGGTAAAAACACCTGAAAGAGACGTGTTTTATCAGACGTTTGTAACACGTCATTTTTACACGTCAAAACTAACGTTGATTTCGGCGACATCGTAACGTCTATTCAACGGTTGGTAGGTACTCGTTCGTTTTACGTTTCTTTCACGTTGTTTTGTTTACGGAAAATCAGTACGTCTTAACAACGTGGTAAAATCATGTAAAAAAAAAATGTGTTTTACTAGACGTTATAAACACGTCAGATTTACACGTCGAAAGTAACGTTGAAGTCAGCGACATCGTAACGTCTATACAACCGTTGGTACTCGTCTTTTTTTTACGTTTTTCACGTTTCACATAATATGATAATAGACATAATCATATTGGTCACTAATTGAAAATAAAGGTATTTTTAACCGACCTCAAAAAAGGAGGAGGTTCTCTGTTTGACTGTATATGTTTTTTTTTATGTATGTTCGGGCATAACTTGTTTGTTTATGAACCGATTTTAATTATTCTTTTTGCGTTGTATTCAGTATATCTTCAAGATGCTCCCATTTTAATTTAATTCATATTGGACGTAAGAATTAGAAGTTATAGAAGGAAATTCCTCCAAAACAAATGAAAATGTGTTCGAATGAGTGTACCTGCTCGAGATGGATGGTTTATGGAACCCAACCCGGGAGTGACAAGGCGAGAATAAATAAACTGCGTGGTCACGGACGTGATTTATTGTGTGTTTCTGAAACCGAATTCAGACATAATTTCTTTGTTTATGAATCGATTTCAATTAAATCGTTTATTGTTAAAACAAGCCAAGTAACATTTTGCAAACTTTTCAGGAAACGAAAAGACTAGGTATGGCAAATTCATCTACAATTGTATTTTGTAACGGTTCCGTTTCTTTGTTAGTTGTTAGTTTTTATTAAATAATTTAGTTAGCGTAAAAGTAAAAGTATTTTTTTTTAATATGTAACCGCGTAAAAAACAAAAGAAAAGGTTGCTAGGAGTTTTTGTTGTGGAGACGGTTTTTTGGTAGAGAACTGACGAAGTAGAAACCTGGTTTGGTCAGCGTCTGGGGCTGGTTTTGATGGTGATTTTCCATTGTATTAGGGACCCTCTGGTATAGGAGAGGTATGCAGAGCGTTGTATGTATGTATGGAGATCTAAACGGTTGCTGATTTAAGTCTCCTAGGGTCGTTGGTGTAGGCTTCGTTGGCATAGGCTTGTGTAGGCGTCGCTGGTACAGACTGGTGTAGACGACGTTGGTCTAGGCATCGCCAGGCAGCAGTAGACGACGGTGGTATAGGCCAGGAAGTGGAGGCATTGACTCTGGGGAATTGCTTGTCCCGCTCCACGTGTTCATATGTACTAGCCAAGGTGTGACCTGAGGGGCTACCAGTCAGAACTCACCGTGTTCAGGACGTTCTCCAGACACTGAGTACCCTTTCTTATTTTATTAGGTTAAGTGTTTTCTGCGTTTCTTTTTACCTATAGGTTATAGAATTAGGATAATTAGATTATAGTTGTTGTGTACTCACTCCTTCAGAGTGTGGAACACCTTGTTTGTATGTTTTGTTTGTTCAACTATCGGGATCACCAAGCGCATTGACAGTGTTCAAAACATACCTAACCAAACATTCGGAATTTAATTCGCGTCGCTTGTCAGCGGACACGGCTGTACTAGGTTGTTTGCGTTGTATGGTTGAACACATAGCTATGTGCGGTACCAAATTTTAAATCTAAGAGCCGTTCTGCGTGGCTGAAGAGACTGGCGAAATTCCTTTTGAGTATTCAACTGCTGATTGTGCAGCTTCCAGCAGCAGCGCTGCGTGTTCTGTGGTTGATCCCGCCAAATTTTAAATTTTAATTATTTGTTCCGTTATTCGTTTGTGTTTTTATTGAATATATGTTTTTTGTGTGTGTCTTTTGTTTGTGTATAAAAAATCCCCTTTCCTCGCTAACCTCGGTTAGCTGGCGCCCAACGGAGCTCACCTTTTTATTTTAAGTAGACCCCGACCTACCGCACCGCTGATTAGGCAGCCGCGCAATTGTGTAAGTACGGAAAACGTTACAATTTTACTATGCCCTTGACATATAAGCACTATTAGTGGCAAATTTTAGCATACATGATATGGTACTTGGATGTTTTTTGCACCAATCGATTTATGTCTATAATACATATATGTACATATATATTCCACTTCAAAACAAAAATGGGCAAAAATGTTACTTGACTTGTTTTAACAATAAACGATTCAATTTTTTTTTTGCGATTTGTTTAGACCTCCAACATGGTCCCATTTTAATTTCATGATATTGGAAATAGTATTCTGTAGAATCGGGAATGCAAAATCTGGAATTTGTGAATCTCAAATACTCGAATATCGAATCTTGAATCTCGAATATCCAATAGTGAATTTGGATTGATGTTCTCGATCTTTTTGACATTAACTTCTTAATTTATTTAACACTTATGCTCTTATACTCGATAATCTATTTTCGCGCTCGTGTGGATTTGAAGCGTCCTTACTAGGTCTACTCATCACTTAAAATTGTAAAATAATTAGCTTTTTTTAAAAAAAAGAAACCGACTTCAAAAAACCCACAGTAACATAACTTAACTAAAAAGTAAAAAATTTTTCAATTTTAGAGTTATTTGTTGTTCCGCATAATGTAATTATTTATTTTTCCGTTTAATGAAATTCAGAAATTATTGTTGATTATTTAATTATTAATTGTTGAGCCAACATTGTGACGTCAGTGACGTCAGACGTTGCGTTTGGGTTGCAGCCATGCAGCTTTGGTTGCGGAATAATATTGAATATTCCAGAAGAACAGAAAATTAAACATTGTTTATTGTTTTTCTATATTCCGCTATTAATTATCATGATGATAAAAAATTATTACCGCTTATTTTATTTATTTTGTGGATTTCGTCATGTTGGCTTCAAGCATTTTGCTTTGCAACGTATCTATTGGTAAGACGAAAAAAAAATATAAAAACAATTCCTAATAATTACATAATAAATAATTATTTATTTATGTCAAATCTAACAATAATTCATCTCTCGGTAAATCCAACCTAAATCATACAAAATTAGTACTACGAATATACAGCTTGAGTTCTGAAAAGTTTAATTCAGTAATCATAATCGTGAATTAAGAAGTCTGAAATTATCAGGGAATTATAACTTTAAAATGTATAATTTTATGTTTTACTTGGCACCGACCTCAAAATTATAAAACAATTAATAATTAGATAATCAACAATACTTTCTGAATTTCATTAAACGGAAAAATAAATAATTACATTAAGCGGAACAACAAATAACTCTGAAATTGAAAATTTTTTACTTTTTAGTTAACTGACTTATGTTACTTTTTTGAAGTCGTTTTTTTTTTTTAAATCTAATTTTAAAATATTTAGTGTGCACCGTCAACAGTTAAAGTAAAACTGAAAGCAATTAATTGGCAGTCGTTCACCGCCCTCGTTGCAGCAAAAAAGTCCTTTTTTGTTTAGACCAAGAGATAAGAATTTTTTTACCAATGGCTCTCGAATCATGCTGGCGGTTCTCAATTGGTTTTCGCGTAAATTTGAAAACATGTATCTTGGGGTTATTTTACAGTTAGAATTTTTTTTATATTTTTCAAGGTCTCATATTAGGGACTGTCACAGGTTTAAATAACTACTATACTTTGTGAATCACCCTGTATAAAAAAGCACTAGACGTAACACTTTTGCAATAGTATTTAATTTTCATCTATTAGCACGATAAAACGAAAAATAATCCACTATTACGTAGGGAAAATTCCCTACGTAATGACGTTCTCACATTTGTGCGCTATACACGCATCTTCCGTGGACACATGCACTTTCGTGCAGTTTACGTGCATGCTGTCAAACGTTCATGAGGAGGCGTTGAAAAAATATTTTGCACCTGTTTGTTATACCTACATGAATATTAAATTAGTAATTGCTATTGATGGTACGTGCAAAAAAGAGGAGCTCTGAAATTTTAAGCTTGCCGACCTCCATTGTACTGGAAAAACATTCTTCCTCCAAAACGGTTTTTCGGTGAGATTTAAATTATTATATTAAATTGGAAAAGCATCTCTCTCTGTAATTCTGAAAGTCCGCTGCGCCTTCGAAACCGTTTTATGTTTTGACAATTAAAACAGACCCTTGACTTTTCATAGCAATTACGTATTACTCTCCTCTACCTGGCTGTATGCAACTATACGGCCCTCAATAATTTGTCATTCAAAGGTCTCCCATTAATATCTAATCCGTCCTGATTTCCTCGAAATCTTGTATTCATGGCATAATTCCCCTCTTATCATTCCCATTTACCTACAGATAGCTGAGATAAGGTTTGATCAAGATAATTATAACCGTCAGGTATTACATCCGCCTCTGTTAGCGCCATTTTGATTAAAGCTGATATTCCCAATTCTAATCCTCTACCCTCGAGCTCATCACTAATTGACGAAAATACTACATTACGCTCACGTCAATCACACCTTAATAGGATTACATACTTGCAATTGCTCCACCTGAAAGTATTTGTCATGCCGGTAACCCCAAAAGGGGGTGATGTTTAATTCAGCGATCGTTTACGTGGAAAGTTTGTTCAGACCGAGATTAATTGTTTGATGATATGAGAAGTGCTCAAAGTAATGTCACAAAATAAGACATCAATATATATAATTCCATCATCAGAGATAAAGCTTTACGGCATTTATTAAGGCATTTATAGTAGGTGCATTAAGGATATTAAAAAAAATAAGCAAGCCTTACAGTAGTTGCATATGATGTGTAACATCTGACAGCACACAACATCCATGCACTCAACACCCATTAACTTAGTCCATCTGTTATTTTCAGTGTGAATCTACCTGATCACAATCAATTTATAAGGAACAAAAGTACGAGTATACTTTGCGCAAATATCCGTAGAAATCATCAAAAAATGCGCTTATAGCCGATATAATTAATCGAAAAATCGACCGATAAAAGTGTACAAAAGTGTCCGTAGCGGCAAATCCAATTTTCTACCAACGCCCTGGCAACCGGCACCGCTTCTTGATTGGGTAGGGCATAGGCTTCCGGCCACTTGCTAAAATACACTATGATATTTAGCAAAAATCTAAAACCGTCAGCTTATAGTAAATTAAAAGCCATTTGATTTAGTTTTTTTATTTTTTAAATCGACCGGTAAATAAAAATTCAAAATTTTATTCAAAATCACCCTGTATAAAAATCAATATTTGTTTGTTTGTTTCTTTGTATATTATGTGCGACTCGTGAACAGATCGTTATGAAATCTTGACCACAAATAATATTCGCAATGGGTTGTAATATTATATAGGGGGGTTGACGACGTTTTTCGTAAAAAAAATATTTAAAGTTCAAACCGAACGAAATTTAGTACTGTCAGATAACAATGTCACATCAGTGACAGTTTTAGTCATAAAATGTCACTCATCAGCTTTCGTTAAAATCATTTCACAAAGGAGGAATTGTTGTGAAGTCGAGGGAGAAGTGCCAAAATTTATTTTGGGATGTATCCAGAATTGCTTTCAAAGTGGGTGCAACTTTAAGTTCTTCTTAGACAGGACGCGTAATCGGCAAGTAACGCTAACCAATAATTTTATGTATAACGCTAATTTGCTGTTCACTAAACGTCTGGAGGAAATGCGGTTAAGAGATTTCACATGAAAATCGGCTGAAACTCTTGAACAAAATAGCATCCATTGAAATGACCATCCTCAATGGAAAATGTAAGGGGAAGATGGATACCAATGGTTCCACCGATATACCTTTCGATTTCAAACGACGCGGCGTCAGTTTCCAGTGCTCCTTGATTTCGCAATTACCATCAACGATGTGATGTGTTTTACTTTATTTTTGGGGCGTAGCAACGCGCGCCGGGTACCAGCTAGTTTATAAAATAAAAATATATTTGTTTTGGATATAGATCAGATAGTAAACGCACATGAATGCTTAATTAAAATAACACCTGAAGTTCCGAAATATTAGATTAAACATGTATTTACATAATTGCAACTCGTCTAACTCACTTCACTGACAATATTGCACGAATATTTCGTGTTACTCATTTGATTAATCCAATTTAGTTCTCAAGTTTCCGTGTGTGAACCAGACTGAAATGAAGATATTTTCTGAAATTTCCATTAATAATTTCGTTTAGTTACTAATATTAATTATTTTATATTACACTTGGATATTATTGATTGTTGTCGCCTAGGATACGAATGATATAACCAGTTCATTATGCTCTAGGGCGCATAATAAAAGGAGCAATGATAACGCCCGTTCATTTATACTAAAACTAACAAATAAAAGAAACAGTGATCTAGCCAAAAAAATTTCAATGTGAATTAAATAAAAAAACTATCAACAATATCTTCAATCTTAAAAATGCAAATAATATAAAATGGTCCCCTAAATTTAATATCACTCCCATCTGACGCATTTCCTTTCTTTATTTAATAACTAGCTGACCCGACAGACGTTGTCCTGTCTAAATTTCATAGCGAAACAACACAAAAGTAAAAACAAATGTAATTTTATTTTGTAATTTAGGCTGGTATGGGCTTTTCCAGATTTTTCTCGAGAACTTCCCGATTTGTTTTTTTTTATTGAAAAATACTTTTTTTATTTAATAAATAATAATAATAATAAATTTATTTAATAAAGAAAAATATCACCCCTATAAAGTTCAAATAATACATGATAAATGAGGATGATCCGGATCGGCGCTTACAGTTTTGTGAACAACTTATGTTCCGTTGTGAGGAGAACCCAAATTTATTAAATAATAATAGATTATATTATTAAGAGCATAAGTTACGCTTTATGTGCTGAGCCTGGACTGTTGACCGACGAACGAAGTGAGTCGGTTAAGTCCAGGCGAAGCACATAAAGCGACTTATGCTCTGAATGATATATACTATTTTATCCGCAAACCTTACTCAGAAGCCCCCTTGGTTAGGAGCCCCCTTGTTTGGGTTCCCTCTTGGTCGAGTCCTCCCTTGATCGGGAACCCCCTTGGTCGGGAGCCCCCTTGGTCGGGAGCCCCTTTGGTCGGGAGCCCCCTTGGTCGGGAGCCCCCTTGGCCGGGAGCCCCCTTGGTCGAGAGCCCCCTTGGTCGGGAGCCCCCTTGGCCGGGAGCACCCTAACCGGGAGCTCATTACAAGGTACAAGTGTCACTTATTTTATGTGATTAAGCACATAAAATAACACCTGTTGGCTACTTTATGAGCCTAATCACATAAAATGACACTTTTACCTTGTCAATGGAGGCACATAAGTTGTCACTTTTGTGACGTTTGCGGATAAAATATTTTTTTCTGACGAAGCCACCTTTTGTCTAAATGGTGTGGTTAACCGTCACAACTGTCGATATTGGTCCCGAGAAAATCCCCATTGGACCCAAGAAGCACACAGTCAAAGAAACGGGAAATTAAATGTGTGGGTTGGCATGATTGGACGGCGTTTGCTAGGGCCTTATTTTTTTTAAGGAAACCTAACTGCCACTCGCTATTTAGACTTTTTAAGATTTGAGCTGATACCACCATTGGTAGTTATTTTTCCAAATAATGAAAATAATGATCTTCCTCATGAGGATATTTGGTTTCAACAAGACGAGGCACCTCCTCACTGTGGCGCTGGGGTTCGTGAATACCTTGATGAGGTATTTCCAAATCAATTGATTGGACGTCGGGGACCTATGGAGTGGCCACCACGTTCCCCTGACTTAACACCCCTAGATTTTTTTTTATGGTGTTACTTAAAATCGAAAGTCTATTTTAATAGAACAGATAATTTAAACGATTTGCGACTACGAATCCGTTGTGAAATGGCGCAGATTAGTCCCGAAGTGATTGAACAAAGTGTTCAAAGCTTTCATACGCGTCTGGGAATGTGTCAAATAGTTGGCGGATGGCAATTTGAGCACTTGCGTTAACTTTTATTAAATGGAATATCATTTTTCGTTGTTTGCTTTCCAAATTTATTGTTATTTTTTATATTATATATTTTTTTCAATTTATTTATTTTTAATTTATTTTTTGAAGTAAAACTTGTAAACCGCTCTGGACTCACATTTATCGGTCCATACGAAAATGAACTGCGATATTTGTTTGGTCTAGGAAGACCAACCGAGAAATTATAACCTCAAACTTAAACTTTTAAACTATTTCCATTTTAAAGAAAATATTTAGACGGACCCCGTTGATGGACGTAAGAGGCACGGAAAACCTTTCCGCCGAACAGAAAATGTTTCTTCTGACTTCATGGAAGCACACCTGAAATTCGCGCGCCACCAAGTAGGTGATATTACAGAGACAGCAGAACTGTGGGGTATGTTGTCTTCACAACTAAACGCCCTTGGTGACGTGCGAAAACATAAGAAGAGATGGAAAAAATAAACAGAAAAGAAAAACTGATGCTAGTGTGCAAAGAAGGCTGAAAAAATATAGACTAAGCAGAGAGAAAGAGAAGGAAAAAAACCTGAAAAACGGGAAAAACACAAGCCAGGAAAATAGAGAAAAGGAGAAAAGAAAAACAACAAACGGAAAAAAAAGAAGAGATAAGAATGGTATTCTGGAATGTGGCAGGGGTAAAAAACAAGGACGAAGAATTCTGGGAATATATCGAAACATTTGACGTAATAGATCTAATAGAAACATGGCTGCAAGAAAAAGATTGGGCAAAGTGGGAAAATAAGTTAAACGGAAAATACGTCTAGAAGATCAGTTTCTCGAAAAAAGAACACAAGAAAGGAAGACCAAGAGGAGGAATCCTACCAGGAGTTAGAATGGGGTTAGAAGACGAAGAAGACGAAGAAAATCAAAGAGAGAACGAACAGGATAAACGAGGGATGGAAAAGGAAAGTTTGATAAAAAGAAAGACAGGCATAGACAAAGAAAAATACAGAGTACTAACGACATACAGCACAAAGATGCAAACTACTAGAGAAAATATAGAGAAGAAGGTCAAGAAAATGAATATGTGATAATGGGAGGTGACTTCAACGCAAGAGTGGGAGAAGGGGGGCCAGGGAAACCTGGCAGGAAGAAAAAGAAGAGAGGGTACCAAAAAAGAGGACAACAAGAGATAGAATTGTCAGTCAACAAAGAAGGGAAATAATTAGGCTTTTGAAAATTTTTTTTTTGTTATAAATGGAAAGATCATATATGTTTTATCACAAAAGTATATTTTGTTTATGTTTTTTCGTTATAATTAAAAAGTTTTATCGAATTACAAATAAAAGAAATTTTCGAACCCAGTACCGAGGACGCACCGAACAAACCCGAGCATTTGTGACGTCACAATGTTCATTTCTACAGGTTTCTACTAATTATTATCAGAAGAAGCTCTTACACTGTTTCACTTTGACATCTTGTCGGACAGTAATGTCAGTAATATCATGCAGCGTCTTTTTTAAAGTATGCGATATGACACAACGTATATCTGCGTCCTCACCAAAGTAATTTAGTTTTTACATCAGTTATATTGCAAATGCATATGGGCCTGTTGCGTCTGTCCCACTTTGGTGCACGTGGTTTCCAAAATGCAACGATTTTGTTTTTGTGCTAAATTGTAAGTATAATAATTGATTATAACATTTATTCAATAGGATTTTCGTTGTCAGATACACATAGTAGAAGAAGTAGAAGAAGACACAATTTACGACTCTTACGAATCTGTGTAAGATGTCTTTAGATGAAGGTGAAGGGGATCCTTATGTTGATTCAACTGGAGAGTATGGATTAGAGGAGAATTATATTCACCAAGCGACGAGGGTTCTATCACAACATCGGAAGAAAGCGAAATGTTTCATTCAGACGAGATTGGATCGTCAAATCCAGAATCCGTCAAAAAATGCAAGTCCAAAATGATGCAGGTCAATGTACACAAGTCTTGGATATTTCACAAAGTATTGAACAAGGCACATCCGAGCATCAGGAAGAATCGGATGAATACATACTTTAATTTTGAAGTCTACAAACAGTAAATCTTCGTGCCAATGCTAGTCCTCGAAATGTTTTTAGAAAATCTATTTACGGAAGATATACTGCAATTTATAGTTGATTGCACAAATAATTATGGAAAAGCTTTAACTACAACAAACAGACCTCAGACTAAAATATCGCGAGATGCTAGCTTTCGTCCTGTTATTCCTGATAAAATAAAAAAAATTGCCTTATGTATGCTACAGGGACAAGTTTCTACTTCAAATATGCGGCGCTTTTGGAACAAAAATTGTTGTTTTATTAGTTAGTTTTATGTTGTTCTACCACTTCTTCAAAGAAAAAAGAAAAAGTACAAGCTGTTCCGGATATTATGTTCATTGTCCAATTTCAGTCTGTTTATGGTCCGCCCAAAGAGCTATCTTTAGATATTACATAGTCACTGTTACATTTTCGTGGCAGTTTAGTGTAGCTCCACCGTCATCTTCACAATAATTAGTTCCTTCTACTCTTGGTTTTTGGAACAGTTGATGGTTTGAGTCTTCAGGGAACTTACAAACTGCTGGGCCGTTGGGTTTCAAACAGATTTTAGAGCCGAGTCTTGATTGAACCCTACCATTTGACTGTTTTATTTACCTACTTGATTTTTTGACTTGCTTTTGTTTGTCATAAAAAATCAATTTTTTTTTTCTAAAAACTTTTATTATCTAAGATAATAAAATTTTTATACTGTCGTTTAGACAATTAAAAGGACTATCTGAATCAAGAAAAAAAAAGGGGTTTTCTATTTAAAAAAAATATCGATGACGTCATCACTCGAAAACAAATGACTGCTTGAAATTTAATTTGGGATCAAAATATTAATTTTTATAAACCAAAATTGACAAGCCCAACATTTTTTTAGAAAAAAATGTTTAATTTTTAATGAATTTATTCCATACTTTTGCCGCTCACTGTATATAATCTTGTACAATATTAAAGATGGTGTCAGACGGCACTAAGGAATCAAGAAACGAAGAACTAGTGAAACGTTATCAACAAGTTATTATAATATGTCAAATACACTCTCACTAAACAATATTGCAGACTTTCCTTTGTCTTTCCATGCTCTAAAATTTTTCACAAGAAAAGCTTTATATTTACCAAACCCCTTTGTTACATTTTTTCAGACATTCAAAATATTTGCCAACTCAGTATTTATTTTCGTCTTGATTACATTATGTTACAAAAACATATAGAGTAGTAGTTTATAAGAGGGTATTTTACTACCCCAAAATTGTTATGTGTTTAATGTTTCAGAAAGTTGCTAATACCCTTACGGTAAAACTAATTCTAGCCGAAGCAAATCCCTCTCCCCAGGGATTTTAAACTTGACAAGAGTGATAGGATGCATTGTTAATTACAAATTTGCTTAATTACAATGGCGCTTAATTCAAAACTATAGTCTTCTAAAATCGGATTTCAATAATTCCCAATATATCTTTGGGATAACTGAAACTATGGCAAATATCTCATGGGATCCAGGATAAGCGTTTCTGAAACATATCTAATTTTGTCTGCAGAATTAGGACACGAGTCTCTCCTGTTTCTTTTGGTATTATTGATTTTAATATACTTGTTGACTAACAAATATTTAAATAAAATAATGATATCGATGAAGCACAAAAAATGCCTTATATCTCAATCCACTTTCTCTCAAATTTCGTTAAGGACACAATAAATATTAACAAACACGTCTCAATATTTCAACAAATCCAATAATACCTTCATTGTTGACCGAAACCAATCACGCTGATACTAATAAAATTTCTGCTCCAACGAGAGTTGAAGTCTGTAGTATATTTACTTTGGATTTTCTTGTCGTTCCTCGGCTGGGTATTTACGAGATCCGGTACATGATTTGGTGAAATTTAATTTTAATGTTTCACAGGTTAGGGGCCTCCTGATTATAAAATTCCTCAATAATAGCTTGAATTTGAGGTAAAAAGCGGATAATCTCAAATAAAACGAAAAAGAGAGGAGCAGCAGTAACTGACTCTCAAAGTTTGAAAAGAAATCAATAACAGAGAAATAAAAATGTTCATTGTGTGCACATTAAAATGTAAAAACTATTATAAATAATACAGTAACTATAGAATCTGCTTTCAAATAATTAGCTTTTTAAAAAAAAGAAACCGACTTCAAAAAGCGAGGAATAACTCAGTACATGTATTATTACATGTGCTACCTACTGATCTGTTTGAAATCGGTGCCAAGCCAAAGAGGTTAACAGATTTGTAACCTATTGTCATTATACAAATATATCAACAACGTTATAGCGCATCAAAAATTCAATATCAGGCCGTCAACGACGTCTGCCCCGCACGTGTCTGCCCGTTTGGGATGTTTTGCTCAGAGCGAGCCCTCCACCCACGCTCACGCATTCCGGCGCGCGCGCGGTGGGACTTGCGATGTGACGGGAGCGGACAGCCTATCTATCTACTACCTATTTTTTTGGCTTGGCACCGACTTCAACCAGATCAGTAGGTAGCACATGTAATAATACATGTACTGAGTTATTCCTCGCTTTTTGAAGTCGGTTTCTTTTTTTTAAAAAGCTAATTATTTTATAATTTTAAGTGATGGGTAGACCTAGTAAGGACGCTGCTCGAATGAGGAAACGACGGCTGGTTGAAAATTAAGATGAAAGATGCAAACTATAAAAAATTAAAACCAGAAATACTGAAACAATGATGAATTAATATTACTACCTGAAAAATCTAAGGCAATGATGACTCCCAGACGCAAAGACCTGCATAATTATTGAACGACTACATTCGAGAGAGTTCATAATAATTATAAAATGTGAGGATTTCGCCCGATTCCCATGCGATCACCTCATCAGGTCCGGACTTGCTGACAATGGGACTACCTCCGGAGTATACCCTTTCAAATAAAAGAAGAATTTTCAAAATCGATCCACAATTGACGAAGCAATCGGTGAACATACATAAAAGGAAAAATTTGAGAATTTCCCTCGATTTCCATGGGATCCCCTCATCAGATCCGGACTTGCTGACAATGGGACTACCTCCGGAGTATACCCTTTCAAATAAAAGAAAAATTTATGAAATCGATCCACAATTGACGAAGAAATCGGTGAACATACATAAAAGGAAAAATTTCAGAATTTCCCTCGATTTCCATGGGATCCCCTCATCAGATCCGGACTTGCTGTCAATGGGATTACCTCCGGACTATACCCTTTCAAATAAAAGAAGAATTTTCGAAATCGATCCACAATTGACGAGGAAATCGGTGAACGAACATAAAAGGAAAAATTTGAGAATTTCCCTCGATTTCCATGGGATCCCCTCATCAGATCCGGACTTGCTGTCAATGGGACTACCTTCGGAGTATACCCTTTCAAATAAAAGAAGAATTTTCAAAATCGATCCACAATTGACGAAGCAATCGGTGAACATACATAAAAGGAAAAATTTGAGAATTTCCCTCGATTTCCATGGGATCCCCTCATCAGATCCGGACTTGCTGACAATGGGACTACCTCCGGAGTATACCCTTTCAAATAAAAGAAAAATTTATGAAATCGATCCACAATTGACGAAGAAATCGGTGAACATACATAAAAGGAAAAATTTCAGAATTTCCCTCGATTTCCATGGGATCCCCTCATCAGATCCGGACTTGCTGTCAATGGGATTACCTCCGGACTATACCCTTTCAAATAAAAGAAGAATTTTCGAAATCGATCCACAATTGACGAGGAAATCGGTGAACGAACATAAAAGGAAAAATTTGAGAATTTCCCTCGATTTCCATGGGATCCCCTCATCAGATCCGGACTTGCTGTCAATGGGACTACCTTCGGAGTATACCCTTTCAAATAAAAGAAGAATTTTCAAAATCGATCCACAATTGACGAAGAAATCGCTGAACATACATAAAAGGAAAAATTTGACAATTTTTCTCGATTTCCATGGGAGCCCTTTATCAGATCCGGACTTGGTGACAATGGGAGCACTTCTGGAGTATACCCTTTCAAATAAAAGAAGAATTTTCAAAATCGGTCCACAATTAACGGAGATATCGGTGAACGAACATAAAAGGAAAAATTTGAGAATTTCCCTCGATTTCCATGGGATCCCCTCATCAGATCCGGACTTGCTGTCAATGGGACTACCTTCGGAGTATACCCTTTCAAATAAAAGAAGAATTTCCAAATCGATCCACAATTGACGAAGAAATCGCCGAACATACATAAAAGGAAAAATTTGACAATTTTTCTCGATTTCCATGGGAGCCCTTTATCAGATTCGGACTTGGTGACAATGGGACCACCTCTGGAGTATACCCTTTCAAATAAAAGAAGAATCTTCAAAATCGGTCCACAATTAACGGAGATATCGGTGAACATATATAAAAGGAAAAAAAAACATACATACAGCCGAACATAGAACCTCCTCCTTTTTTGAAGTCGGTAAAAACAGATAAAGTTGTTTATATTATAATTTAGTTGTAAGTACCCACCCAGCTGAAACTACAGCTCACCAAATTTTCTCACGCAAACCAATTCAGCGCAAGTTATCAAAAAAAAAACTCAATCAAAACTATGTAAAATGTTTGTAATTGTAATTGAGTTGAACTCCCATTGTCGGTGATACGCTTTGCAGCATATTTGTTACATGAGAACAGTCCGGAAAGGAAATTGCCATCAGAGTAACTCTTTGTTGCTAAAACAGAATTTGGAGCAAAAAACTGCCTAAAATATTGTATAACTATTCAAATAACACGCATTTTCTAACACGCCTTGTCCAATTTCTAAATATAACTTCTTTTATTAATTAAAGAGTTCCTTGCATGCAGCCGGAAGCAAAGATTGAAACTCCAAATCTGGTCGATAAATTGGTGAGTAATTACAAGAGTTACAATGAAAAAGTGCGGTCTTGGAAAAAAAGCGGTGGGATGAGAAATCGCGAACAAGTGTAAAAACTGTTCATCATTGCTGTCAGCAAAAGCCGGTGCTAATAGTTAGATTAGCGAGTCACAAGCCCGAAAGAAAGCATTAATTTTCGCCGCTTCCGACTTAGTGTCTAGTTTGTGGTCTTTTCATTAATAAATCAAAGAAGTTGCGGAATGTTATATTCAGAGACCCAGTTCAATGAGCAACCCGTTTCTAGGCTTTTTTCGGGGATAAATTGCCAGTGTCACTTACACACCTCTCCAAGTTGTGCGCTAAACGTGTCTTGCTGCTTGCTATAAAATTGTTACAGTCGCCAACATGCTGCGACTTTAATTGACAAATTGTGTTAGCTTTTTGTGGTTATGGAAGTTTAATCCTTTACAGTTATTGGGGTTTTATGTACGGTCGGATATTATGGGTTACTGTCTGAAAAGTTTACTGTCATCAGAGTTAATAGAGTAGTAATAGCTTGGTATTGATTTGTATTGTTTATGAATTTCAAAAAAGCTAATGTGTGGAAAATTTATTTGTCGAGTTATGCTCATAACAATAGGTTGTAAAGATGAAGGTCTGATTGCTAGTAAAATTTTCAAGTAAACAAACCGTCAAAAAAACTGATAGATCTAAGAACGAACAAGGAGAGGAAGTAAAGAATTGTTTACTGTTAAAATTTAATTACTTAAAAGCAAGGAGGCGCGCTTATTAAATATGGAGATTTATTTCTGTTTAAATATAATTTATAAACTCGCATGTTAGGGCCATTATTTATTAATTACGTAAGACCCAAAGACAACGCACTTGGAACAATAGACATTATTTATTTGTTTATTTATTTTAGAATTCAGTTTGAACGGTCATACCAACCTGTGTACAATTATTGATTTAATGGACTCGATTGAGGTTTTACAAATACTAATCTTTTAAATTACTACCTTAGACGATTTAAAAATTAATGTTAAGAAAAAGAAAACCGACTTCAAATAGCGAAAAATAATTGAATACATCATTATTTTTCGCTGTTTAAAGTCGGTTTTCTTTTTAGGGTTCCGTACCCCAAGGGTGCCAAACGGGACTGTATTACTAAGGCTCCGATGTCCGTCCGTCAGTTGAACCATGAGAGGTAGACACTTGAAATTTTCACAAATAATAAAAATTAAATACAGGACTTTCATTTTAGTCGCTAACGCCTGCCAAATTTTAAATAGGCAACACATAATTCGTACCTACGAAAGCCCTGAAGGATCACATGGTTTTTCTTTCTATTTGTAAATTTACACTTACTATTTGTCAATTTACACTTACTATCTGTAAATTTACACTTATTATATATTTGTCAATTTAGACCTATCCTCTTTACATTACGCTCATCGTGTTTGTATTAGTGCTTAATATCAGGGCGTGATATATGTATACCTATTAAGAGTATGTGTTAGAGGAAGTAGGTTTATACTGAGTAGTGTTGTTTTTTAGTTTTCAAAATCCAAAATGGATGATTTAATACGCTTTTATTTCAATTTTGACATGAACTGTAGCCAAATTTTGTTTTTTTTTTGTTATTTCAACATAACAGATATAAGTGCATCCACGTTGAAGAGAAGACTAAGAAGATTGAAAGTCCTTCGTCGGAAAAACCATTCATCGTTAGACGATGTTGCTGCGTTTCTAACGTCCGAGATATCTAAATCTGTTCAACTCCTCGGCTACAGATGCATGCACCTAAAATGTGTGCAAAGAGGGTTGGTTGTTCGTCAAAATAATATAAGGCATTTGCTGAATATTCTTGATCCGGTCAGTGTGAGTATAAGAAAGCGGAGGTGATTAAGACGTTTAATGAAGGCCCCATTACCATTGGCATGTTGATTTATATGATAAACTCAAATTCTATTAGGTATTCGCGCCATATTATGTGGTTGAGGGCTGCCTTTACAGATAGGCGAATATAGACCATAGACCATACGCCAATGTGGAGGAGGTCCTCAAACAGTAAGAACCGATATGGGCCCTGAAAATAGGCACATTGAACAAATTTAATGCAATTATTTTGTAGAAGAAATGCAGACAATGAAAATCGTCCACTCTTTTTTTACGGGACTAGTACTAGAAATCAAAAAATTGAATGCTGGTGGGCAATATTAAGAAAGTACAGTGCATAATTCTGGATAAATTTATTTACAAAGATTAGCGATGATGGGCATTTTGATGGATCGTTTATTGATTAGTCACTGATCCAATTTTGTTTCTTACGAATTATCCAAGCAAGTAAAGTACTTATATAGCGTATAATAATTATTATAATATGTACATGTAAACTGACTGTACAGTACGCCGATTGAAAGTTGAGCGGTTTAAAGAATGCAAAGAATGTAAAACGCGTGCCCCTATTCCAACAAAACGTTGAGATAATTCTAGCCCACCTATTAGCGAAATTGTGCCAAATTCATCCACCCTAACGCCTTAGTATGTACCACGCAGTAACTCAGATCGTTAATACGCGTTTCGCAGCGACAGATTTGTTTCTTATAATTTGGACAACCTGTGTCGGTTTGCTACCGGTTTTTTTATTGCATGTACAATACAGTGGTGTGGACAGTTAGTTTTCACCTATAGGTTGAGATTAATGGTCGTATTATGCATTATTTTTTGTGTCTATATTACACGCAGTGTGACAAAATCCCTTATAAACGTGGTATGATACAGTATTTTTCCTACTTTGACACTTTTTATACAAAATAAACAAATTTCACAATCTAGGGAATTTCGTGGCGGTAGGCCACGTCTGTTAGGTGAATTAAAAGTGCTTATGAAAAAAAATAATTAATTTGAATTGTCAATACTTATATGTACCACGCCGAGCACGGAATTTCGGACAGAGTTTAAATCTGACGTATGTAAAATGTAAAATGGGCTTTATATGCAAGACGTTTGAATAACCTCGTTTTTATACTTTTTCACTATTATTGTCACATGTCATTTTGACAAACTAAGTCATACGAATAACGCAAAGAAAGAAGAGGAACCACAGGGGTGTTAAGTGAACATTAAGCTTGTAGTAAGGAAACATCTGTTGTGAAATAGGAAATTAATTCAAATAATTTTGATGGAATGGCATTGCCAAATACAAAATATCTTCATGCATGCATGACACAGAACTTTGAATAGAAGAATTTCAATTTAATTTTATGAAAACAACAAACTTTCAACACTGCATCAACGGCCGTAGTGACATCGTAAGACATCGTTTTTCATTGGGCGTAGAAACTCGACGACCTCCTGAGCCTTGCCGTCTTTCCAACCTTTCAGTCTGCCTCAATTTTTCCATTATCGAGTTGATTGTACTTTTTGGAATCCCCAAAATTGCTGAGATATGTTTGTACGACAATACCATTTGCACCAGAGTTACAATCCTTGCTTTATTAAAATGTGAAACTGAAGGCATATTGGTGACAGTTTATTTTGAATTTCTGTCAACATTAAGTGATTTACATAATTCCAAACGGTAAATTACCAAAATTATATTTTTTATTTATACAATCCTATACAAAGAACCAAATAAACTTGAAATTTCTTTTTTAAAGTTAACATTAACAAAACAGAAAATTGTTTGATTTTCAAGAAAAATCTTAATACCGTATCACGACCTTTTAGATAAATTTGTCTTTAAACCGGCCTGTACTATTGTTCAAAATTGCATTGATTTTTTTGAAGTAAATTATTGTTCAGATGGCGCTACATACACAGCGATTTCGAGCCGCAATCTGAATTTTGACATTTACATTTCGGTTTGACCGTTATCGCACATTGGCAAAACCACGTCGAAACTTCGTCTCTGAATCGTAGCTGATAATGTGATGTTAGGCAATGCAACATGATACAAACACCGTGCAAAGTTGAAAAGTGCCAATGTAAAAGTCTCAGTGGGTGCAGTGTGTGTAATAATGCAATTAACAAAATTAAACACTGCGTTATGCCTACCCATCGATCATATTTAAGTGTTTGTCAATATTGCTTTGGTGCTTCTGGAACGATACAAGATGCAGATGCACACTGTCTTGCAATAGGTTTTGTTGTCACAAGACTAGATCCTTCGTTGTGTAACAACAAATTTAGTTATTAGTTTATTTTCTTTTCTACAGTTTCAAAACTTTTCTTGACAAAGGTTTCGATTTTAAATTAATTGTAGTGACTAATTTATCCGTTTGAGTTTTAGTATAGTTAGTTAAAACAGGTTTTAACAATTTTTCTAGAAGAATGTCTACAATGTGCTGTTTGTGCATTTCCTCCTTGCAAACAAAAAACTCGGAAGTAATCAACGCATCCTTATTTAGGTATGTAACAGTTTTTCGTGGGCTACATCCTACAGGTACGTATTTTACAATTTTTAATACCCCTACAATAATTTGATTTATCAAACAAGTAAACATAAGTGAGGGGTATCTAAGGGCCCCTCTGTCTTGTAAATATATGAGGGCCACTAGAGAATTATTGCCAGCATCTGTTGATAAATTATTCAGACAAGCTTCACAATTTATTCTTTCTTGAATTGTTCGTACAATATAGCCTGCAAGAAATGCAACAGACGCAGATTCTATTGCACTTTGGGTTAAACCAAAGACTTCGAAATTTTGAATTCTAAAAATCTGTTCCTGAATGTCTGCATTTGTACTCAAATTAATCTTAGTATTGTTTTCAGCTTCAAGTTCACTGAGCTGACCCACATGGCTTAAAAAATTACAAGGTTCTGAAACGTTTGCAGAAGTTGCTGTCCGGACAAGACCACAGATTATTATTCTTTTTATGGCATGGTAAGCAGCTCGGGCATCAGTGGCATCTTGGGAACCACACCTCATACGAACAGTGCTGAACATGGCTTCAACTGCATCAGAACTAAATGCTCTTGTCAGAACATAGTAAAATCCAACATCTTTAAGTAAATACTTAACACACTCAGAAGTGCTTTTTGCGGTAAATTTTAAGGCCTCCGCTCTTTCTTGTGTGAATCCTCTCATATTATTTCTTTCAGAATATAATTGAATGTTATTTACATATTGTGAAACTCCATTTTCCAGCCAATTCAAACGTTCATCATCAAAATTCAAGTAAGGTGCACAGTTCTGATCTAACTGTCTTATGTATTGTGTTCGATCACTTACATCATGTAGTTGGAAAAATGCATACATCATCTCCATGAACTTAACTGTGGCCTCAGATCCTGAGAACTGATTGTCTGTGTGATGTATGGCCAAATAATTTAGAGCAGCTGTTACAGGAGGTGCAAATATTTCCACAGCTCTACGTACGTTCATTTTTTCCATGTTTGAGGGGTAAAGGTGTTTCTTTGTTAAAAATTTAACAGGCTTTATAACCATGTCTTTTTGTAGGTCATGCAGTGTTTTCAAGTAATTTGAAGAAATAATTCCTTCACTGGAGTGCATGTTGTGGTCCAGAAAAATGTTTCTACAGTTCTTTATAACATGGCAATAGTCAAAGCTCAGAAAGAGAGGCATGTTGCTGTGTAATGGATGTTCTACATGGGTTTTCAAACTACCATTTCCAAACAACTTGAACAATCCAACATTACATTTGTGGTTGTCTGTAACAATACGAATTGCAAGAAATCCAGCTGCTTTAATTTCTGAAAGTATTTTCATTGTTAGATTAAAAAACATTTTACTAAACTTGTCAAATTTTTGTGGAAAAAGTATCCAACAGGAATTGTGTACCTTGTAGAAAACCCATGAATAACAAAACACAGCATTTTGTTGGCTAACGTGTTTTGATTTCCTACAGTTTTCTCTACATCCATATTTTGATATCCATAGAATTTATCCTCCATTCTATTATATTGAAGTTTTTCTTGAATTGCCGTGTTGTCAATTATGACGCTGCACAATTTTTCAATAGGAGATAAACAACTGGCCTCTGCTTCTAGTCTCCTTTTAATTAATTCTGCCATTTCAAAACTCGATTTTGTGCTTCCAGTATGTCTAAGCAGGGTAATCTAATAAACATATTTCTTATATATTCCTACCCTTTAGGTGAAGTAACCCTCCACATGACACACTGGCGAATGGTCATTTCTGACCATTTTGGCTTTCGTTTGTTGTAATTTAAAATTTGATCTAAAATAAATACTGCATGTGGATCATTTTTCAAGGCATCTTTTTTAATTGCTTCAATCGTCGTGTATTCTGAATTGTCCACTAAACTCTGCAAATTTTGTAATTTTCTATTTTTCAAAATATCTTGTTTCTTAAGCCTTGCTACTGACTGTTTCATTGTTTTAATTTCCGCTTTGTATCTCTCAATCTGTCTTGCGGATATAGCTTCCACTTGGCAGGATGCGTCAAGTTTCTAAAGATGAAATTAAATATAATTAAAATATAGAATAACTAATTTCTTCCAAAAAAAACCTGCACAAATGGCTAAAAATTTGGGCAAAACCGACTTACAACGTCCGTTACAACGTGATTTCTAATTGATTCTTTGTATCATCACTCATGAGACCTAGTGTATTTTAGTATACAACAGAAAACGGCTCGCATTTATAAAAATAAGTAAAGGCTAATGCTTGTGATTTTTCTAAGTAGATAATATTAATTTAACATAAATGAGAACTCTTATTTCTTGCTGAATACTGAAGCAAAAACCAATTACCTCTTTACCTGGCATTGTAAAGAAAAAGTTTCGTTGTTTTCTTTATTTAAGGTAGAGGATGAGCAGGAAGGTAAGGCATCAGAATAAAGATCAGGTTCCTTGCGCTTGGGAATTTTAGAAATGAAAGAGGATTCTGCTTGGGCTCCAGAGGTCTAGGAAATTGTGTTATTGGTAAATAATAATGTGTTTCAAAAATCAGTTAATACCGGAAAAATTGTCGGAATCGCATAACTTTTCAAATGTCTTCTTCCTGATCCTGATGATATTCTGTATGAATTGCCATCGAAATGAAAATTACATACGAGTGCTCTCTCGGGCAACAAAATAAAGTCTTCTACTGTATAAACAATAATAAATTATTACAAATTGTTATTATGTTCAACTGAAATTAATTTTACCTGAATCCCCAAATATATTATCACACCATCTTTGTCGCAATTCTAAATCACTAAGAAATTCATGGAGTGATTAGGGTGAAGCCTGGCATGAAGGCACGATGCATTTATTATGCATACGCGGCATTTTGTTGGATTATTAATATTAAGAATACAACCATCAAAACTTGATAACAATAACACTAAAACACAAGATAACCAGAACAAGAAACAAGTAACAACACGAAAAACAGTAACAAGACAAGAACAAAGTACAATAGAAGCGCGAGAATTCAAAGAATCAAATGTGAGCGAAAGCTAACTTTCAAAGAGATTCGATAAATGTCAAGTGGCATTTGTCATAGATATTTGTTTAATTATTTCCAAATTTTAAAAATGGCGGGATTTTGCTGTGTAAGCAGCGCTCGTGGAGAAACACTCGAACTGAGCTAATGTACAGGCCGGTTTAAAGACAAATTTATCTAGAAGGTCGTGTACTGTATATTTCCAACTCGGGCTCTTATAACAGCTTGGATCCGTTGAGGCAAACTGTTAATCATATTGTCATTGTAATTCGGGTCTATGTTGTCCCATTCTTGGACCAAAATTTCTTGCAACCTAAATAGGGTGTTTATTGCAATGCGTTGCTCGCGAATTTGCCAAATTAGATGATCCCATACGTGTTCGATAGGATTTAAGTCCACACTAGTTGGAGGCCACACCATCGATACAATTCCAACCTGGAATTCACAATTCTGGCAAAATGCTATAGCTAGACCGCGTTATCCTGCATCAAACCAAAATTATCATCAATATATGGTGCAATCGGAAGTACATGTGGCTCTAAAATGTCCGTTATACACTATACGTTACGTGTGAGCAGTTAGTTTTGCTCTTGGTAAAGAAACTAACTCCGTATGGCCTCCTCAAGAAATGCCTCCCTACAACATCACAGAACCTCCACGAAAATGAACACCTCGACGAACAGTTTGGATAGAAATCAAAACATTTGCTGCATCAAAAAAGTAATTTTTTCGGCCTCCGTCTGAATTTAGTTATTTTCCAGTCGTCCAAATCGGCTTGAAAACGCTATTTGCCAGCCTAGGCTAGAAAATGGAAACTACGGATTTTTCAATGCAAGCTTTTATGTTTGTTGGATATGTCACCACCGCGAATAGCAGAATAACTTCCATTAAAACGTCGGAAAAATTACAGGGGGGGGCCTTGGTATAGGGCAACGACAATAACAAAACCCCCTTGAACAGGGGGGTCCAAGGGGGCCCTTTAAGACATGGTGGGGGCCCTTTCGACATGTGGAGCCCTTGAAACAGAGGGGCCCAAGGGGGCTGTTTGAGACACGAGGGCCCCCATGTGTTATGAAGCCCCCCTTAGACTTGTGGGGGCCCTTTCGACATGGGGGCCCAAGGGGGCTGTTTGAGACACGTGGGCCCCCATGAGGCATAAGGCCCCCCAACAAAAGTGAACAATGGAAATGTTTTGTCGGCCGAAAAAGTTTCGTTTATCGCACGGCCCGAAACTGTTTTGCAAGTGCTTGCACTTGTGAAGTCTCGGCTACGCCTCGCCTCCACAAACTGTGCTCGCACTTGCAAAATGACATTTTCTGGCCTTGTAATAAAATATACTATTTTCGACCTCCGTCTCAATTTGGTTATTTTCCAGTCGTCCAAATCGGCTTGAAAACGCTATTTGCCAGCCTAGGCTAGAAAATGGAAACTAGGGATTTTTCAATGCAAGCTTTTATGTTTGTTGGATTTGTCACCGCCCCGAATAGCAGAATAACTACCATTAAAACATCGGAAAAATTACAGGGGGGGCCCTTGGTATAGGGCAACGACAATAACAAAACCCCCTTGAACAGGGAGGGCCATGGGGGCCCTTTAAGACATGCGGGGGGGCCCTTCCGACATGTGAAGCCCTTGCAACAGGGGGGCCCAAGGGGGCTCTTTGAGACACAAGGGCCCCCATGCGATATGAGGCCCCCTTTAGACTTGTGGGGGAGTTTGCGATATGGGGGCCCAAGGGGGCTCTTTGAGACACGTGGGCCCCCATGAGGCATGAGGCCCCCCTATAAAAGTGAACAATGAAAATCTTTTGTCGGCCGAAAAAGTTTCGTTTATCACACGGCCCGAAACTGTGCTCGCACTTGCAAAATGACATTTTCTGGCCTTGTAATAAAATATACTATTGTATCATTCTTGCGGTAAAGTGTCGTGTTCTTAGAACAATTAAACGTAAATTTCTGTCGTTTCTTTCAGTTGTAGCTCTTGGGACACCCTCCCCTAGTCTTCTATCAGACAGAGAAAGACAGACAAGAAGGTTTATAAACAAGAAGAATGTTCTTAAATCCAAGTGGAGTAAATTTAAATTAAAATTTAAATATATCTATGTTTATTGCTGACAGTTTACGATCAGAAGGTGGTATTGGATTGACTCTATAACAAGGCTAAAACTTTTTCGACGCGTGCTGTTTTCCGTGCCGAAAGAGGACGACGGTAGATTTCTCCGAGTTCGGCTTGATTCGCCACTTGGACGCCCACTCCTCGATGTCGTCCAGGATTTTCTGGGCCGCCCTGGCTGCTTCTTCAACTCTTCGATGTCCCGTCCAGAGGGCCGTGTCATCGGCGAATTGAAGGGTTTTGGTTGTGTCGTTGACCACCGCCGGGATGTCGTGGCATTAGATCAAGAATAGCAACTTCGAAAGGACCGTTCCTTGGAGGACTCCAGCTCTTATGTTAATGGGGTCGGAATGCTCCTTCCCGACCCTCACTCGGACGGTCCTATTCGTGAGGAACGAGTCGACGATGGCGACGAACTTGTCGGGGAAACACAGCGTCTTCAGCTTCTGAATGAGCCCGGCGTGCCAAACCCTATCAAATGCCTTCCCGATGTCTAAAGAAACACCGAGAATACACTGGCCAGAGTTAAAGAACCGAGAGATGTCGGTCTGGAGGGCCCCCATGAGGTCGAGCATGGTTCGATTGGCTCGAAAGCCAAACTGAGTTTCAGAAAGAATATTTTCAGCTTCGCAAACGTATTGTAGCGGTCGGTATAGACAGCAAGCCTAACATGGGTGTGCTGTTGGTTGCCTGCGGCCATGCCTCGCCGTTGTTCCTTATCACGTTGGTGTTGAAATAAACAGTTTTGTTATTTTACAAAATAAAGAAATTGACATAAAAAACGGTGTGTTAAAAATATCTCTACAATCAAATAACTCCAAGCTCTAAAGTGGTGACCCCGACGTGATTCCATAAGACGGAAGTGGATGACAAAAAAAAATGAGCACGCAAGAAGAAAAAATAGCACAACTCCAGCAGCAGCTTGAGGAAGCGCAGAAAGCGTTGCAGCAACAACAACAACAACAACATGGAGCAATAGAATCCGAGCCCACGCGAGAAATAAGCGCAACAGCAACGACCGTACGTTTGCCGCCATTCTGGCAAAGGAATCCAGCGTTGTGGTTTGCACAAATTGAAGCCCAATTCTATACTGCAAGTATCAGGTCCGACACTATAAAATATTATACAGTTGTCGGTGCCCTTGATTCAAACGTTTTAGCATCGGTCTCGGACGTGTTGGCGAACCCACCCCCCACTGATCGGTACAACTATATAAAAAGCAAAATAATATCCGCATTTACGGACTCCCAGGAGCGACAGCTACGAAAGCTCCTGACTGAGCAGGAATTGGGGGACAGAAGACCGTCGCAACTTCTCCGCGAGATGAAAACCTTGGCATCTGAGCGAGTTAACGAGGACGTTCTTAAGACGCTATGGCTGCAAAGGTTACCGCCATATGTACAGCTGGTGCTCTCAGCCAGCTAAGGAGTTCCATTGGACAAAATGGCCGACGTGGCTGACAAGCTTCAGGAAATCCACGTTAGTAATTCCATCGGACAAAACGGAGCGATCGCCGTCGTTGACAGAAATGTGGCAGTGACACCAGCTGTCAGCGGTAACAGTAAAAATCAAACCAACATTTCGGAAATGAAGCAGCAGATAGAGGCACTGACAGCGGCCGTCGAGCACATGACAAACCACAGGGAACGACACTACCATAGGTACCGCCCGGGATATCAACATAAGTATCGCACTAGAAGCAACTCCAGGAACAGAAGTAGAGGTCACAACAACACTGAAGCATGTTTTTATCACAACCGTTTTGGCAACGAGGCCCGGAAGTGCAGACCACCGTGCAGTTTTACTAGGTCGGAAAACTAGAGACGCCGTCGACACTCGAGGCCGTGCACGACGGGAGCATTCAAAATTTACATCGCCTCTTCGTTACCGACCACAAAACAAGCATTCGATACCTGGTCGATACTGGGGCTGAAATTTCAGTGCTGCCCAAAGCATTCTCAGGTAAGGCGTCATTATGCCGAACTGAAACAATGCTATTTGCAGCAAATAAAACCCCTATCCCCACGTACGGACAGAAACTGATGGTTTTGGACCTTAAGCTGCGTAGACCGTTTAGATGGGTGTTCGTAATTGCGGACGTCTCCAAGCCGATCATTGGTGCTGATTTTTTAACATATTTTCATTTATTGCCGGATCTAAGGAATAGAAAACTTGTTGACGCGTCTACACTTCTGACAACACCAGCTCAACTCATGCCATGCAAACCGGTACGAATCAGCACTATAGCACGGACGTCCAGGTATCACGAGATATTGGCAAAATTTCCTAGCATCACCCGCCCTCAGCCTACTGGAACAACACCGAAAGGAAACAGTTTTCATTATATTTACACTAGTGGCCCTCCAATCGCTGAAAAACCTCGCAGACTCTCGCCAGAAAAACTCAAGGTAGCAAAAATGGAATTTCAGTTTATGATGGATCAGGGATGGTGCCGTCCATCCAAAAGCCCATGGGACAGCCCACTCCACTTAGTCCCGAAGAAGAATCCAGGAGAGTGGAGACCCTGTGGCGACTATCGCAGGTTGAACAGCGTTACAGTGCCAGACTCGTACCCGATCCCCCACATACAGGATTTCGCCCACAAGCTACAAGGAAAGAAAGTCTTCTCCACTATCGATTTAGTAAGGGCTTATCATCAAATTCCAGTCTCCGAAGAAGACGTACCCAAGACAGCAGTGTGTACACCGTTCGGCTTATTTGAGTTCACTGTAATGACTTTCGGACTCCGAAACGCAGCGCAAACTTTCCAGAGACACTTAAATTCAGTGCTTGGTGAGTTAGACTTTTGTTTCGCTTATATAGACGATATTCTTGTATTTTCCCGCGACGCTGAAGAACATAAAGTGCACCTAGAAACTTTGTTTAAAAAATTACACGAACATAATTTAGTGTTAAATCCAGCGAAATGTGTGTTCGGCGCAACAGACGTTCAATATTTAGGTCACACTGTGTCTGCAAGTGGAACGGAACCGTTGTTGGACAAAGTGAAAGCAATACAACAGTTTCCGAAACCACATACAGTAAAAGAACTTCGTCGATTCTTAGGTATAGTAAACTTTTACAGACGTTTTTTAAAAGACGCGGCAAGAGAACAGGCTCCACTTCACTCTTACCTGCACACTCCTAAGAAAAACGACAAGTCGCCAATATGTTGGACTGCCGAAGCTGAGTCAGCTTTCAACAGGTGCAAGGACGCGCTGACGAACGCCACTGTATTAGCCCATCCTGCAGAGAACGTGCCACTAAGGATAACAACAGACGCATTCGAAACTTCGATGGGAGCCGTCCTCGAACAGCAACTTGGAAGGACGTGGCAGCCCCTAGGTTTCTTCTCCAAGAAACTTAGTGAGGCACAAATGAAATACAGCGCATATGATAGAGAACTGCTGGCAATATACGAAGGCATCAAATTTTTTAGATACATGGTAGAGGGTAGAGACTTCTACATTCAAACAGACCACAAACCTCTGGTGTACGCTTTTAAGCAAAAATCAAGCAAGGCATCTCCCAGACAACTTCGCCACTTAGACTTCATAGGTCAGTTTACCACCAAAATCCTACATATAGCAGGAGAAAGCAATATCATCGCAGATGCGCTGTCACGCGTGGAGGAGATACGCACTCCAACTGTAGTCACATCTACTGAGTTAGCATTAGAGCAACAACATGACACGGAGTTAACAGAATTACTAACATCGAGAGACACGAGTTTAAAACTTAAAAAACTGCGACAGAACGCTGGTGAAGAGCCAATTTGGTGTGATATCTCTACTGGCACCATTCGTCCCTATGTGCCCCCATCATTAAGGAAACGAATCTTCGACCTGTATCATCAATCAGCTCACTCCAACGGAAAGGCCATTTTCAAAGCCATTCAGAAGAAATTTGTCTGGCCGTTCATGCAGAAGACCATCAGCAACTGGGCACGAACGTGTCTACCATGCCAGAGATCGAAGGTAGGTAGACACACGAGAACCCCTATTAAAAATTTTGAAATTACAGAGAACCGATTTGAGCACGTCCACCTAGACATCGTCGGACCCTTACCCCCTTCGCAAGGACACAGATACTGTCTAACAATGACAGACCGATTCACTCGTTGGCCAGAGGTAGTCCCCATGATAGACATGTCAGCGGAGACAGTGGCAAGGACTTTCTATACCACTTGGGTTCCACGTTTTGGATGCCCACGCTTTTTAACTACAGATCAAGGTCGCCAGTTCGAGGCATCCTTAACCACGTCACTGACAAACCTCCTAGGAATCAAACGCTGCCGCACCACACCATATCGACCACAGTGTAATGGAATGATCGATGGCGCACAGAAACTATTCATACATGCAGCTTTGAACGACTGTTCGCACGTTTTTCTTCGCGACGACGCCGTCCGAAAACCTTTGCAGCAGCCCTATACCGGCCCACATCCAGTGTTAAAGAGGGACCAAAAAACAATTACTATCCAAAAGAACGGCAGACCCTCAACAGTTAGCCTTGATAGGGTGAAACCAGCATTTTTACCCCAAGAAGTCGAAAGGCCATCACAACCGTCACAGCCGAAAAACGAAATAAAGAAATTGACATAAAAAACGGTGTGTTAAAAATATCTCTACAATCAAATAACTCCAAGCTCTAAAGTATCTTAGCCTTTCGGTGATAATTAATTCTTTCGAATAGTTTACTTAATGAGCTTAAGAGTGTTATGGGGCGATAGGAGTTGTTTTTTTCTGAAGGATTGCCGGGTTTGGGGATTGCCACGGCGACGCCTGTTTTCCACACAGTTGGGAAATACGAGGCGGCCAGGCAGCTGTTGAAAATTGTGCAGATGGCCTCCATAGCGTCATCTGGCAAATTCTTCAGCGCTGTATTGTTATCTCGACTAATCCGGGGGCCTTCTTGCTTTTCAGTTGCAGGATCTTGGCTCTGACTTCCGCTACAGTGATGGGTTCGAGAAGTTGGTTCCCTCCACCTGGATCTTGTTGCTGTTTGGCTTGATGTGATGTGTTCCGGAGTGTTGTCAATGAAAGAAGAATAAATGATGTTGGATAGGTCATTGACTTGTTCGTCGATACGCCAGGTGTTCGGCGTCTCTGTCGTTTGAGGTAGCCGCCGACTGATGCATTCTCGGAATCCCCTCCAGTCGGTTTTTTCATGTCACGTATTCGGATAACCGTTGGAGTTTCGGCGGCGGGATTGTTTGATTGTTGAATTAGAATATGATCAATGATGGAAGAACCTTGGTGATTAATGAGAGTTGAACTGGAATTGGAGATTCGGAAGAGTGGCAAGCACTGGAGTGCATTGTTGAGAATTTGGCCATTTGGACACTGTGTCTCCAAAGTCAGTATGTCTCGAATTGAAGTCTCCTAGAATAATTGAATTTTGAAATTGGGCGAGATAGTTCATAAATTCTGATTAGGAGGGCGACTCCTCTATAATTGGGACCAAGGTCGTAGTCTGAAACTTTGTGCAGAGAATTGTAGTCACGAAAACTGGGAAGTTTCGTCGCTTTGACCTCGGTTAGAGAGAGAACGGCAATTCCGTCTGATTGAAGGAATAGTCTTCGACCATATCCTTTTCTCTCCCTAAACCGAGCAATGGCTCGAGATACCGTTGATTGACTCAGTTGTTGAGCGACTTCCAGTTGGGATTGCTCCAGCTCCAATAGAGTCACCGCTCTAACTGTTTCATTGTGTGTTAGGTAACGGGTAGCACGATTTGGATTAGCCGGTATTATAAACGCATACTTCTGCACTCGTTCTACAAGATTAAGCTAAAAGAACAGAAGCTTGTAAACTGACCACTTTACAAATATATCAGAAAAATATCTTATAATATAAAAACAAAAGTTCAAGATAGTAAATTTGTTCTTAAAAACCATACTTTCGACAACCGTGAAGAGCAAATTAATAATTTTTTATCCTTTCTGTAAAAGTTACCATGTTGCCTGTGAAAAACAAAATTTAAATGTGGTTTGTTGGAGAGTTTCGACGTTCAATGCATATTGAATGTGTGAATCATTAATTTATAAAAATTTACCTGTAAAAACTTAACGTGTTCAATAACAAGTGTCATCTTTTTAGTTTTTAGAAACTCCACGAAATTTCTCTTATTTATTCTCGACAACAGCGTGGCGTCTTCCACATTCAACGATCACCTCTGACATCTCCAACAAAACAGCCACTTTTCTGAAATATGCGATATTCGTTGTGACTTATTTCCAATTTTCTCGGATATCGAAAATACCTTCAATCATATTGTCGACAGGCGAGGGGACAGGAAGTGATGCATCTATTTATCAACTTGAGAACATTTTTCAGAAAAAGAATACTGTTTTATGAGGTTACACTTTTGAATTCAACTTGTTCTTTATACTTTTAAATTCAACTTGATGCGGAACGTGGTTACTAAATTGAGGGATATAATATAATTAAATAAACAGTTACCGGAACTTTTGAAACTTTTTTGTTGCTTTAAATTTCGCACCAAACTGTTCTATATGCACTGGTTTATTTAGGTCCCACAAACACTTACCCTAATATCAAATTCAGAGACCCTATTTATAATTCGGAACCCGGATTCTGTTATTACAGCAATATTTATTTTCCAACCGGCTTCGCCTAGTTTGGCTCGCTATTTATCATTAGGAGAGCACTTGCATTGTATTACTCGTTATTATAGGGGTTGCCTTAATGAAGCCATAAATGCAGATTCAAGCAACTATCGAAAGGGTTGTTTTCCTTCGAGCTCGGCTTAAATTAGTTAACGATAATTGCGGAGGTTGATTAATTTCAGATTGTTCCGGCCGGATTTAGACGCTTTTTCTTTGTTTACTGTGACGTTCGCGCATCAGTAATCGGATAAAGGACGTTAGAACGTCAGTCGCTTAATTAAACAAATTTACCCCAGATTTCTCAGACAAAGGGGAATAAGAATTAAGGAATTCTTTTGCAGTCATTTAATCAAGGATTATAATTGCGTTAGGCTTTTCTTCGGGTTCAGTGTGGTGTGTTTTAGCTGATTCATTTAAAGGGATTACTTTTTAATCTGAAAAATTGTATTCTAAATAGAAAGAAAGTAGAGTAGAGCACCAAGGCTACTTTGAAAATCAATGGTGTAATAGTATATTAAAACACTAGTAGGTATTGTAAAACTTATATCCTTATATTAAGACACGAGTTCAGATTTGCAGCACGACTACCGTAGACTGGAGTGCTTGTAAAGAACGAGGGCTCTTAGGTTTTACAAAACGAGTTTTTTTGTTATATTTTTTTACAAATACAATAAATTTTGTTAATTTAGAGGTTTTTGTTAAATTTTAATTTTTCTGTACCTGACATACACTTGACATGACCTAACATGGAACCATAACCTCCAAATCACATTTCGTTCAGTGCGTTCAGTTCAGTGTGTGTTAATGGAAACAAAAATTCTAGATTTTGGGTGCGTTAATGGCTTATAAACGCACTCAAAATGAATGCATTAATAGCTTTGTTACAACAGCAAATTAGAAAAAAATAAAAAAAAAGTCTACTCAGATTTACACATTACTTTCGAATAAAAACATGTGCACAACTGCTTTTGAGTATTACCATTTCCATTGCTTGAACTTTCTTCCAGTTTCCCCCTATTATTACCTCATAACAACAGCATACCAGCCAAGGCTGTAATAATTAGTGAACAATTCCAAAGCCATTCCTTTTGATTAATTTCGCTCCAATACATCAACGAAACTCAACTTTTCACCTTTCTTCCATACACTGTTTTCTGTTAACTGAAATTCCAAACAATTCCCTTCATTACAGTAGTGAGTCATAAATCATAAAAATGTCGGAAGTCCTATCTGGGTCAACAAACTTAACCTTAGGTGCAACAGAATCGCAATATTTCCATGCGTGTTGTTCTTCATGTTATTAGGCACATTTCACAGTATAATGAGCCATTATTACACTATTTATCAGATAGCAACTAATGCAACACTTGAAACAATTTACTGCTTTCTAAATAGAATTAACCTTGTAGAAGAATTTGTTGCCGTTAACGAAGCGTTGAAGACACCCGAAACTTTAATTAAAAAACGGCTTTAGTCAATAGAAGTTGTATTCATGCTTGTGTAATCGAAATGTTGTACACACACTCCGAATGAAGAATTCTAGTAGAAGCTATACACAAGGTAAAAGTATTACGTGACTTGGCATTCGAAATGAGAGAACGCGGTGGGACTCATTTTATACATTTTACATAATTATTATATTATTGTACAAGTGCTGAAAAACTGATATTTCAAACAAGTTGTGAAAGTTAGTCACACGTGTTGTACACTATGCTTTTCTTCTACCACCACTCAAAAGAAGAAGAAAAAGTATATGTACTTGCATTTTATTGTAATCATAACACATTCTAATATCTCAAAAATCACCTTTGATGAATCATTTGGTAAAAACCCACTTAATAATTATTGCAATGTTAAAGTGTTCGGTACAATTAATTTTAATTCTTCTATTCTGTAAGTGAGTCGGTAACCTTCGCCGCTGATCCTACAATATTCAACGGTCAAGAGCAGTTCCTCTGGTACGTTCGTAATTATTACAATGACTAAAAAATAAAAATTAAGCTTTTTTCCTTTAAATTTATCACAATTATCACCAGTTTCAGTTCACAAAGAAATGGGCTTCTGGCGTAGATGTTGCAGGCTAACCTTACGAGACCGTATCGGAAATACAGAAGTACGACAACGCATGGGAATCGATACTACAATATTGGACACAGTAGAAACAAAAAGTCTACGGTGGTACGAACATGTCAGTCGTATGGACTGTTACAGATGGCCAAATAAAATGCTGCGATGGGAGCCCTTGGAAAGAAGACGTAGGGGTAGACTAAGAAGAACGTGGAAGAAGAACGTAAAACAGGCAATGTTAGAAAAAAACCTGCAGGAAGAAGATCTAACGAATCGATCTAGATGGAGACTAGGATGCGGTAGACGACAGTAGTTGTAAACACCCGCAATTATATACATATTCAGTTTACAATCACTACAAGAAGTTGTTCTTTGACGTTAGCTGTCGTGACTTTACTTTTTCTTATTTCACTGATCTGTCACTTATTTCACGCTCCGCCTTGCTATGCGCAATTGTAGTTATACTTCCGTGTCCTGTCCTCTAGACAACCAATAATATAACACTGTAGTAGTCCCTTTGGTAGTTTAACTCGCGCAAAATATTTAAAGATATTTGGAAAGAAAAGTTACAGTTGGTAGCATCGTCGCTTCTCTTCACACGCCCATAATACGTCATTGTTCTTTTGCGCGCCTAATCTCGCGGTTCACACAACTCTTTTCTAGATTTCACCTAATTTTTCTTGAATTATCAGAAAACTGGAGATTACTCCGTGAGTAGGTATTTCTAATAACTCTTTCAGCACGTTTTTTCCCTAGGTCTTGATGGGAAAACATCTAGCATGCCGGAGGCTGACTCCGACGAGAACATTCGTCGTTCTCAACGAATCCTGGCTAGAAAACTAAGCTGAATGACAAAATTAAACAACAATGTGATCGAAGACGTTCCAGATCAATTTCCATCCAATCTCGACATTTGCTCTCGATCTCGGGTTACGAGGGGCCACACTGGACGCCTTCGTACAACCTATGGTGACGAGAAAACTCTGCGACACCTCGTTCCATGAGTCACTCTTTGGAACATGCACATGATGTCCTAACCTTAAATGTTGAAAGCGACATGCTCGAACTTTTGGGGGAGGATTCACATGCTTCCAAACCCGTTCCATTTGAACTGTACGAGGCAATTATACTCACATTATGTCAAAAGATATTGGAAGCACATTATGTCAAAAGAGTTAGAAAAAGAGCAACCGCTCAAATTAATAAATAAGTATCCTAAACCACAAAATTGTTTGTTAGAAGCACCGGCTGTTAACCCAGAATTAAGTCTTAGTCTGGAAAAAACTCAAACCTCAAAGAAGAGGTTAACTCCCGAAATAAATAACTCAGCAAAAATACTTCTTGATGTATCTAATGGAATGTCAATGCAAAGGCGTGCGTTGATTACTCCACTTTTAACTAAATCAGTTAAAGATGTAGTGAAGAAAGAAGACCCGGGGGAGTTACTCTTTGGCCCGGATCTCGGTGAACGACTCAAGGTCATGCAAACATTGGAAAAGTCAAGTAAGGGACTTTTCACTAGCAAGACTCCTCAAAGTACTATCGCTGTACATACAAATCAGCTTCTAACCACGGTTCCTTTAAACCGAAACCGCCCGGGGACCTCTTCGAAGGGGAGTCGCCAATTCATAGGCCGCACCCAGAACAAGAAAAGCTACAGCCAGAACCAGACTTACAGGAGAAGCAAGGAAAAATCCTCTCGTCATCAACATCGCAAAAACCAGCGTCAATAGAGGTAAAATATGCTGGGAAACTAATTTATTTTGTGGACAAATGGCACGAAATTACTCAAAACCCAGTAATAATTATTATCAGTTGGATAACAAGATTCCTTTTAAATATAAATCTACTCAAAAATCTTTTAGCGCTCGTACATTTTCTGTATCAGAAATTTTCTTCTTAGCACGTATAGGAGCAGTTTCGAAAGTAAAACCGGTTAAAAACCAATATTTGTCCCAGTTTTTTTTTTTCTGGTAGATAAGCCGAACTTGCAAAAGCGATTCATTTTAAATTTATAAAATTTGAATACGTTTTTGGATATCAGAGCAGTGCCTAAACTCGTTTATAAGGATTGTTATTTATCTTCAATAGACAAACGATGCATATCGGATGGTGCCCATTCAAAGCTATTATAAAAAAAATTTGAGATTTATTTTTGAAATCCAAATGTGGTAGTTTAATTGCTTCCCTTTTGGGTTTTGTACGACACCCTACGTTATGAAACCTACCTACGAAACTTATGAAAGCTATAATAACGTATTTACGTCGGATGGGAATCGCATGCGTCGTCTACTTAGACGACATATTAATTCTTGGTTCAACCAAAACAGATTGCAACAACAACGTTGCTATAACTATCAATCTGCTTGAATCATCAGGCTTTATGATTAATTATGAAAAATCTAATCTTACTCCGTCAAGAAAGTGTAAGTTTTTGGGATTTGTTGTCAATACAAATCGTTTACGTCTTGAGTCAAAAGACAAAAAATATTGACAATTATTATGGACTTTATTATGAAAAAACATTGTAAAATACACTTCTTTGCTCATGTTATTGGCCTCCTAGTAGCTGCGTGTCCTGTTGTGAAATACGGATGACTTCACACAAAGCTCTTAGAGAGAGATAAATTTCTTGCTCTAAAAAAGTCAAATTTGAGCTACACAACTGTTATGGATATCCCATCCTATGTCTTAAACGAATTTAAATGGTGGCAGGCAAATATAAATACTTCTAGTAAAAATATTAAATCTGATGAATATTGTTTAGCTTTTCTTTTACCCCTCCGCGACAGGCTGGGGCGTCTATTGTAATAGTGAAAAATCACATGGTTGGTGGAATTCTTCTCAATCACAACAACATATCAATCTTTTAGAGCTGAGAATTTTTGCTTCCAACCTCAAATCTTGCAACATTCTTTTAAGAGTTGATAACGTAACAGCATTGTCATGCATAAATCGAATGGGTAGTATTAAATACCACAAGTTGTTTAATATCACAAGACAAATTTGGCAATTTTGTGAAGAACGGGATTTATGGGTTTTTGCTTCCTATATTTCTTCGAAAGAAAACATCAATGCAGATTCCGAATCTCGCATAATTTCCCCTGAAACAGAATGGTGCTTTCCAAAATATCACATCACAGTCTGCACGCATTGTCCGAGTGAGACGGACGTGTTTCTATTTTTGCCTGCTGATAATAGTGCCAAAGTGTCAATTGTTGTTTCTTTCCTAAAAGAAAATCTGGAGAGACCAGCCCACGAGTTTTCTGGACCCCGAGTCATACCCAGCTAAGTGAAAAATCCATTTTCATTAGAAATTTAGTCGACTTTAAACAGTTTTATCGCGCTAATCCACAAAAACCGGGCTGCACAAGAAACGGTATCGCAAAGCGGTATCTGTAAAAACATTATATTAACTCTCAATATGATTAAACATTTAAATCTAATAAACTCCGACACTTTCTAATATAATATTTTCCTGAAACTCCTGTCTACAGGGTTTCAACAAAATGACAAATCTACAGAATAATTTATCTTACGCCTCAGCCACAAAAAGTCAAATATTCCCCCAGAAAGAACAAGCTATTGTTCTTGATGCAATAAACGATCTTAAATTAACAGACTATGTAGTCGCAATTGGAAACCTCACAGGCCCCAAAAACGTTATTTTCGCTTCCAAAATATCGAAAAACCGAATATGCATTTATCTATCGTCCATACAATTGGTAGACAAGTTACTGTCTAATCACCAAAAAATCTATATAAACGAAAAAGAAATTCCAATCCGTAAACTCATATCCCCCGCACAAAGAATAATTTTATCAAATGTCTCCCCTACTATACCCCACGATGTTCTGGAACTAGCTTTAAAGAATTTGGGATTTAAGCCCCTATCTAAGATGACATTTATGCGCGCCGGAGTTTATGGTGAACAATATAGCCATATCCTCAGTTTCCGAAGGCAAATATTTACTCAGCCCGACGAGAACATGATTATACCATCCTCTATAACACTACAGCATGATAGCATGGACTACCGCATTTTTCTGGGAACTGGAGAACTCACTTGCTTCATTTGTAAGGAGAAAGGACATAAAGCTGAGCAGTGTCCTTCTCAAATCATTGATCAAGACACAATCGAGAACACAGAAGACACCCAAGCAAGACTCAAGTTTCCGAAACACAAGAAACTCCAATCAATGTAAACCCAAAAAAACGACCTGCCTCAACATTAGCCTCCTCATCTACAGAGGTTCTCTCCCAACTATCTACGCTAGAATCGTCTAACTTGCAACAAGAACTAGATTCCCCCACAAGAGTAATAAACCTAAAAAAACCTCCCAACCCAACCTGCCTAAAAAGAGCGCTTCCTTAGAAAGTCTAACACCTATGAGTGATTTGCTCTTACCGGCCAAAGAAATAATTGAAAAAGCGTCAATACCTTTCTGCATCAACTACGACCAACTCCTTAACCTACTGGAAAATGTATCAGGATCCCAGGATCCAATAAGCATAGTAAGACAATACACACAAGACATTCCTCAATTTATCAATATGCTATACCAAATTTATCCAAACCTCTCCCATCGAAGTATTAAATCCAAATTTACAAAACTCCAGAACAAGCTCAAAAAGCAGTTAAATCGTGAACAAGACACAGAAGATGACAGTGCGGACGAATACTAAACGCTCTCTACTTTTTATAACCCGCTCATGCTCTCTATAATCCACCTTTCTTTTCTTTTCCCTCGTCATTTTCAAAATTCTACAATGGAACATAAATGGGTTGTACACCCATCTGCAAGATTTACAACTCTTTGTAACAGAATTCCCTGCTGACGTCATATGAAACCCATCTTAAAAACTCCCAGAGCTACACACCAAGAAATTTCAATTCATTTGCCAAAAATAGAACTGACCGAAACAAAGCCAGTGGAGGAGTTGGTACATACATTAACACAAAATACTCAGTTAAAGCTATCCCACTTATCACTGATCTTGAGGCCTCCGCTGTCCTAGTACAACTAGAAAAAGAAATTTGTATCTGCAACATTTATCTTGCGCCAAATAAAAACTTCACCATGCACGAACTTAACATTCTACTTAATCAGCTACCCAAAAACTCATTAATCATAGGCGATTTCAATGCTCACAATACTCTCTGGGGGGGAGAAATAACAGACGAGGAACATTACTCGAACAATTTCTTGATCGACACAACCTAGTATTTTTGAACACCGAAAAAAATACAAGATTCAATTCTTTTTCTGGAACATTTTCTGTCCTAGACCTCTCTCTAAGCCTCCCAGAGTTAACACCTGATCTCACCTGGACCACCCTCGACTCTCTGTATGGTAGGGATCATTTTCCAATCTTGATCGAGTACAATCCGAACATAACATCTTCTCCCGTAACTCCACTCAATAGATGGAATATAGCAAACGCAAATTGGAAAGATTTTTCAAGTGAAGTGGACCGGACTCTTAGGGAATTTGATGTCGAGAACACTTTCGGCATCGAGGTGGACCACCAACTGGAATATATCATGAATACGATACTAAATGCTGCAAATATTCACATCGGAAAAACATCCGGTTACAAAAAAAGAACGGTCCCCTGGTGGAACGCCGAGTGTAAAATGGTTACTAAAGAGTACAAAGCAGCGTTCAATAAATTCAAACGATCCGGAACTCACGAAGACTTCATGAATTTCAAACGTTTAAGAGCCAAGGCCAGATACGTATATAAACGAAGTAAGAAAGAATAATGGAATAACTTTACCTCATCCATCAACAACTCTACTCCCGCAAATCTAGTCTGGAACAAAATTCGTTGCTTCAAAGGAAAACAAAACAATAACGAACTACTAACACTAACCGTAAATGGAAGACCAATCACATCCAAAGAAGAAATATTGGAAACCTTATCCGACCAATTTCAACAAACTTCTAGTAATGAGAATTATACATAATTATACACTTTCAGACAAACAAAGGAAATCATAGAACTAGAAGTTATAAAACCAGTAGTTAATTATGAACATCCCTTGAACACACCTTTCACACTAGATGAATTACTAGAATCTCTGTCAAGAAGCAATAGCAAATTTACAGGGCGTGATGACATCCCCTACGCGCTGATCAAAAACCTATCAGTGCTAGCGAAAACACGTATTTTATCTTTCTTTAACTCAATATGGAGTAAACAGCTTTTTCCCAAAATTTGGAAAGAGGCAATCGTAATCCCGATATTAAAGCCGGATAAACCCAAAACTGAACCCTCTTCATATCGTCCTATCTCGCTCTTATGTAATCTATACAAAATCCTCGAAAAAATGGTTAATAACAGGTTGATGCGGTACCTAGGAAAAGAAAACTTAATAAACGTTAACCAAAACGGTTTCAGGAAATTTAGATCAACACATGACAGCGTCATTAACTTAGAATCCGAAATCCATGAATCTTTCGCCAACAAGCAAAAACTTCTGGCAGTTTTCTTTGACTTAAAGAAAGCCTATGACATGACCTGGAGATACAGAATCATTAATCAGCTGAAGATTTGGGGTTTTAACGGTAACATACTAGCTTTCATTATCAACTTTCTAAGCAAACGGACCTTCAGACTAAGATTAAACGGTAGCTTTTCGAAACGCAAAACCCTCCAAAACGGGGTCCCACAAGGCTCAGCACCTTATTTCTTATAGCCATAAACGACATATCCAGTGTTGTAAGCCAACCCGTACAATGCAGCCTATACGCAGACGACATCCTATTATACATCAAGGGGAAATACCTTAGTACTATGGAGAACACCCTCCAAAAAGCCGTGACAGCTATCACAAAGTGGGCTGACTCATCTGGCTTTCCTTTCTCTGTCAACAAGACAAAATGCATGCTTTTCAATCGCGCTCAAACAAGAGAAACCCCTAAAATAACTGTGTACAACACATTATTACCAGCTGTGGATAGTGTCCGTTTCCTAGGAGTAACATTCGATACAAAATTAAATTGGAAGCTTCATCTAGAACATGTCAAAACCTCATGCACAAAAAACCTTCAACTTATGAAAGTGATTGCCAACCATAAATGGGGCGCCGACACATCCAGCCTCCTAAAAATATTCAAGAGCTTAATACGCTCAAAGTTAGAATACGGCTGTATCGCCTACTCTGCGTGCAGAAAGTCTTATCTGAAAAAGTTAGCCCCTATTCAGAACACAGCTATACGAATTGCGTTAGGTGCTTTCCGAACCACCCCAGCCTTGAGTTTACACGTACTTGCCTGTGAGTTACCAACAACATACAGAAGAAAACTCTTAACAATGTCATACGCTGCAAACGTCCGATCTATTGATCATCATCCAGTAAGAAACATGACCTTCTCAAATTGGTTCCACACAATATACACCTCAAGACCAAACACAATACCTCCCCTCTATGAGCGACTAAATAAACTTAATGACGAACTTAACACAAGTATCCCCAATATGAACATCAGGAATATCAATAAGACACCACCTTGGCTACTCCCCCCACTACTCATAAATACCCAAATGAGTCAATGGAAAAAATCTGAAACTCCTCATCTAGTACTGCAAAACATCTTTCGTAGCATAATAGACAACCTTCCTAGATCAAACATCGTTTACACAGATGCATCCAAAACAGACGCCTCGGTTGGCTGCGCAGTAGTGACCTCAGATCAAACTCTCCTTTTTTGTCTTCCCAAATTCGCCAGCGTTTACACTGGAGAATTATACGCCATATTAGAGGCTCTCAATTTCATCAAACAAAACAACTCTAGCGCGCAATGGATAATCTGCTCTGACTCATTGTCATCACTTCAATCCTTAACATCACGTTTCTCCAGTAACCCACTAGTCAAAACGATAAGAGAAGAAGTAGCTCTCATTGAAGCCTAACACAAAACAGTCTCCTTCGTATACGCCCCATCTCATGTCGGAATACAGGGAAATGAAGATGCAGACAAGAATGCAAAAGAAGCCTCCTCGTCCATGGACAGTGTAAGATCAGACATCTGCCTTTTTGAAGACGTAAAACGATATTTTCGTGACAGAATCAATGAAGATTGGAGTACCTCATGGAAAAATAAGATCGGATGGCTGCAAAAGATAAAACCAGATCCAATAAAAGCTCTTCCCACTCCTCAACAACGAAATGAACAGATGGTACTAACGCGCCTACGTCTCGGCCATACTCGATTAACAAATAGCTATTTATTTTCCCCAAATTCAGATAGACCCTCCTGCGAAAGGTGTCATTGCATACTAAGTGTCGAACACCTCCTGTTTGAATGCCCCAATTTTAATCATGAAAGAAAGCAGTGCTCCATGACAAACAGTCCCTATACTGTCCTAGATAAGGATCCCGAAAGGGTCATACAATTCATAAATTTAACAAATCTTTTCAAGGAAATATAATTCCTATAACTATCACTGGCCTCTTGACGTGAAAAGTGTTATACCCTTTCCGTTTTCCCCCTTATCAATATCGCTGTGCTAATAACCCTAAGTGGTTGATGCACTTTAATGTTCAATTAAAAAAAAAAAATATCACATCCAAGTTAGGAACTCTTTCAATAGATCTATTTGCGTCTTCAATTAATTGCAAATGCAAAGATTACATTTCATGGCATAAAATGGGTCTTTAGTAGAGCAATGGACGCCTTTACAGTAAAGTGGACAGAGTTAAATTTTTATGCGTTTCCACCTTTTTCGCTTGTCCTGTGAACCTTGAGGAAAATCGTCTCAGATCAAGCTGAAGGAATTGTGTTAGTACCACTATGGCCTAGCCAACCCTGGTTTCCTCTTTTTCTTAAGTTATTAGCTTCAACACCACTTTATTTGGAACCAGACATTAAATTGCTTTCATCTCCTTTCAGAAAACCGCATCCATTAGCGACGGAGCTTACCCTGGTTGCAGACTTTTTGTCAGGGAAGCATTAAAATTAAAGAAAGTGCCAGAGACTTGCCTGGACATTTTTATAAATTCATTAGATCTATAAATCATCATGAGAACGGTATAATTCAACTTATCGTTCATGGTGGAATTATTGCTCACACAATAATTTGAATCAATTTCGAGTGGACACAGTAGAAACAATTCTCAGTTTTTTATAGGAAATTCTGGATAATACCAACTGTTCATATGGAACGCTTAAAACATACCGCTCGACACTAGCTCCTATGCTCCCTAATGATATAGGTAATAATACCATTATTAAGAGATTCATGAAGGGAATTAGAAGGCTTCGACCACCTTAGCCCAAATACCAAACAACTTACAATCCAAATACAGTATTAGACTATATAAAAAGTCTAGCACCCAATAGAGACTCTTTCCTTAATCAGAATATCTAACATAAGACGTTCTGATAATGGCTATGAAATAAAAATCACCTAGCCACTCAACTGGTTTTCAACCATGATTACAAGTACCTACATTTGAAGAATCACCCCAATTATGTGTCGCTTCCATCTTAAGAGACTACTTGATAGTCACTGAGCCCCTACGGTCCAGTCAAGATGAGTTTTTATTTATAACTTTTAAGAAACCATACAGGGTGGCCTCAAGTTAATCCATTAGTCGTTGAATCAAATTTAATGTACATTAGCTTTAGCAGGAATAGACATCAATATTTTTAAATCTCATTCTACCAGACATGCTGTGACCTCAGCAGCAAAAAGGAAGGGAGTATCTATTGAAACTATCAAGAAAACTGCAGGATGGTCAGATTCTTCTTCCACTTTCGTGAGGTTTTATAATAGACCACTCGAGAATATTGACAATTTTGCTCGAGTTATCTTAAACATGGACTAAAATACATTGGTCCTAGTTGTTTTTTGTTCTCTTTTGCATTTGTTTCTTATAATAAACAAAAATAAATATAAAAAAACAAGAACCATTTTAACTTTAAACATCTACAGTGTTATATTGTTGGTTGCCTAGAGGACAGGACACGGAAGTATAATTAAACGATTAAACGAACTTACCTGAAGTTCGATCGTAATTATACGACCACCCATGCTCCCACGTCATATAATTACGATTGAACTTCAGGTAAGTTTCTTTAATCGTTTAATTTTCGATAGAAAAGATTAGCGCTATTATTGGTATTTTACATGTAGGTCGCAGGAAAAAATAAATACAATATATCAAATAGGTATTCACTTTGCTAATTATTTTACAACAAAGCCTTAAAGGCATTACCATTATTTTAGAATTTTCCAGAACTGAAATAAGAAAGAACGTTACGCTATTTTACATCAGTTCTTTAATAAAAATTTAAAGTAAAACTTCTTTACGGACACTTGACTTGGGGAGTAAGCTGGTGAATGCGTGACCAGAGCGTTACGATCGTGTGATCGGGCAAAGCGAACGATATTACAATAATTAATTCATAGAATTTTTTTTGCCTTAACGGGATTCGAACCCGCGTCTTATCCGTTGTGAATCCGCACTTCTCACAATTCACCTATTTGCATGTGTAAGTTTTGTATGCAATTGCGCTACTTATCTTAATCGCTACACATGATTGCCGACTTTTCGCTGACGACAAACTGAAACATGCATTATCCAATACTGCAGACGGTATTAATTCAGAATTCTCTAGCTCCACTTATAAACTTACATAAATTAAGAGCACTTTCACAATGGCGAACTGAAGTTTTACTTCAGTCGTGTGGTCTAAAGCACACTCGTAATTTTTTTATAGTTTATAAGTTTTTTTTATCGTTCGACACTGTCAGAATTTTCAAATTTTCGCTCGTATAAACACTCTCTGTCATGAAATAATAAAAAAGGAAAGATAAACGTCAAATTATTTTTATGGATTTTAAGCAATTTAAAGGCTTTCCGGGGTTGTGTCGAACGATAAAACGTCGTATTACACTCGTTCCTGTGTAGATTGACCGCTTTACGCCATTCGTGGTTCACAAAAGCACTTGTGGCTTAAAGCGTCCAATTTACACAGGAACTCGTATAATAATCTACTAATAAAATATTATAACAAAAGTTCATAGGGATAGTACTTTTCATTCTTCCAATTTCCCAGATTTTTAGGTTGTCGCCTTTTCAAATTTACATTCAAAATTTTTCATCATCGTCAGTTCTGTTTTTTTTTTAAGCTTTAAGTTCAAGGTGTAAGTTCTTCAGGTTTTCAAATTATCTGACTTTTCAGGTTTTCTGTTCTTCAAGTCTTCAAGATTCTTCGTTGTTACTCTTTGTTGTTTTAGAATTCTCAAGTTTCTATGCACCTACCTAAGTGTTCACCTGTTTAGTTTGCCAGTTTTTCAGTGTCATTGACTATGTTTTCAAGATCTCACATATCTCTATGTGCGACGATTCACAGGTTGTGCAGTTTTTAGTTTCTTAAATTGTCAATTTAAGCGGTTTATAGTGTCACAGATTTTTCAGATTATTATTCGTGGTTTGGTGTTTACCTTTTTTACCCTTCATCCTATTCTTCAACATATTCTATCCCCATTCCTCAATTTTTGTTATCTTAATCATTATTTACCTTCTGTCCTTGATTCTTTCCGAACTTTTTTCAATCATTCTTTCCTTGTGTAAATCCTATTCATCCATTCATAAATTTTCTTTTTTTTTTTAATTTAGTCGTCATTCTAACTTCTTTTTACAATATTTGCTTTTGGATTCTTTTTTAATACATTTTATTTTTTATTGTAAATTTTTAATAGTTTTTTTAGTTTTCCCTTTTTCCGTTTTTTTTATCATAAAAAATACATACTGTTACAACCTGTAATGCTGTTGACAGTTGTCAAATTAAATACCTACAGTAATAGACCTATGAAACTTCAGTTGGAAGGGTGGAAATTAAAGAAACTTTCTCTACACTATTATTAATAATCTAATGTACAACTGATGACGAACTGAAGAATTAACAGTAACAAGTATATACTTATGAACAATTATTAATACGACCTGACAAATCTACTCGCTGGAATCACAGGTGGGTTACTCCTTGTCCTTGGCTCGCGACCTTGAAGGGAACTAACACGTGGAATTACTTGACAAAGGGCTCGATCTTGAAGGGGACTACAGTCCGTGAACTATTAGAATCTTCTGCTCGGATCAGTCCGAATCCTGCTCTACCTGCTAATTTTAACACGGGGAAGAACTGGTTACAACGTCGGCCATTATGTTAACACGTTTTCCTCACCTGATAACCGAAATCCTTCTTAACAGGCAGTCATTAATAACGTTTTAGGGTGTAATCTTAGCTTTCTAATGCATGGATTATTTTTTCGTGAGCATCACGTGCATAGGGTTTAACAAGGTCGACTATCGCTTGCGTCACGCTTATTTGAGATTCATTACGGTCGAAAGTCGCCTATAATCCATTTTGATCGTGCTGGTAAGCAAAAAAATTCAGTGGTACAGTTAATCCTCAAATGCCCATTTTCCAAAATTTTTGTCAAATTGAACGCAATTCAATTTCATTTTCACAAAAGTAGTTGCAACAGTTTCACCAGTTCCAAAAATATTGAAAAAATGTTTTTGTTGAACCAAAAAATTCCGTCGTACGCGGTCTTTCGCGTTCGGCAGGCAAATTTGACATTAATTCATGTTTGTTCTGCCAAAAAAGGTATCATAAAAAGAAAGTAAGTCAAGTGATAACCACCAACACAGAGCAAAAAATTAAAAATATTGCTCGAAAAAAAATCAGTTTATTTTTCAAGAATAGGTGAGTATGATTTACTTGCACTGGAGGTCAAATATCACGTCAATTGTCTGATTCTCGAACTGAAGAAAATGCAAACAAGTACGAATCCAAGTACCATAGCCACATCAGACATCGAAAAAAAAAGCTGTACTGAGGAAGATTGTTTTAACGAGCTGATAGAGTTAAAAAATGGCTTTGAAAAAGGTAGAAGGTACGAGCACTGAGACTACATCAGTTTACAGGAGATATATAGAAATTGGTGGATATTCAAATATTTCTTCTCGTCATTTGTTGAACAAAGTGTTGAACTGTTTTGGAGACACGGTCGAACTAACTAAAACCAAAAAACAAAACGAGTCTAGGATAATATTGTCTAAAATATCGAAAGCTCAGGTTATTTCAAATTTTATAGAAATAGCAGATGAAGATAAATCTCGCGCAGCACTACTTATTGGTTGTTCGGAAATGGCAACGTTGCATAGAATTTCTCAAGAAATTAGTCTAGAAATCAATAATATACCTAATTACAAACAGCTAAAATGTCTTAACAACCAAGAATACAAAAAACACATTCCAGAAAAATTATTTCTACTGATAAGCCTTCTTGTGTCGAATGAATTAAATGATAAAGAAACCAACATCATCAACATATGTAAGAACATTATTTATGCAGACTCTAACGAAAAAAAAAAACACCCCAAAGCATGTAGGCTTGGGAATATTAATTCACCAAGAGACGAAGTCTAAAAAGCTTATCGAAACATTATTGCACAAATTCGGTCATTCAATATCATACAAAGATACACTAAGAATTCGTAACAGCATAGCTCAAGACCAGATCCGATAATATTAATTTAGCCAATGAAAGTGTGGTTATTCCCAGACAATTAGTATGTGACCGATTTGTTCAATTTGCTGCGGATCACATTGACATACTGAAAGAGACATTGGACAAAGCTCCAAAGCTCCAACGTTCCACGGAACCTAGCTAGCTGCTTTTCAAAGAGGGCCACCAAAGGCTGAAGATACGACCGATCTTGAAATTTTACCATTCAAAATGCAACTTGATATACCTGAAGATTTACACCAATTAAATAAAATGTATTTCAATAGAAAACAGTTACCACGTATTGCTCCTGCAAATGTATGGGACGGAAACCCACTTGTAAAAATTTTCACACCAAAGAAAATCAGAGTATTTCGAAACCGTCTGAAGAAACATCGGAATCAGAATCTGAATCCGATTAAGCGTATATACAGGATGTTAGAAAATGCTTCCGAGAAAATTTCAGTAAAGATCATAGAAAATCCAGGTAAAAGTTTATGTACCATCTCTCATAAAATGTACAGCTTTTTCAAAAAATGGTCTTGAAAATAATGCCAAGGCTTCTCGAAATGTGGAGGCAACTTTTTTCATACCTGATCAAAACTGTACATTTTATCCAGAATTGTTAATAACCATTTTGATTGTGCCGAATATGAGGAAGGATTCCCTAACATCCTGTATAATGTATATACATATTCACTGTTTACTTACCGACTATACGTTGATATTATAGCAATATAAAAGCAGAACTAAACACCTGTATTGGTTTTTTGCATAAAGTAGGTTTTTAACATAAGCACAATAGAGCAATATGCGACTCTCGACCGTAATGAACCTCGCCTAAGCGTGAACACAAGCGATAATCAACCTTGTTTAACCCTATGCATGCGCTCCACCCAAAAAGGTTATTAATGGGACCTTTTTAATCAGAGAGCGAATAAATTAGATAACATTAAGGTCTATTTCATTAGGCTCCGACAAATGTTGAGGTCGTCCATTGAATCCCGTGCTTTTCGGTCGTACAAAATATATGAAATTATATAGTTTTCTCAGCCTTATATAACGAGTGAGCAACAAAATTCGTGATCGTATGAGCCTCGGCATCCAAAATTTTGAGTCGATTCTTGATCGATACGATCGTGTGAAAAGTCATCGACTAATGTGAATTGACGATTAATGTATACAGTAAAGTAAAAGAACCGATATTCGTTTAGCCAACTGCGATCACGAATTTTGTTGCTCACTCGTTACCTGAGCTACGATGAGTGCAAACTACATATTGTGAAGATTCAAATTATGCAAAAAAAATTTGGGGTGTTTTTAACATTTTACCCCCTACAGCCAGTACAGGATGATTTTTGACGCCTTCTGGATTTCGACATATTTGATGATGAAAAATCATTTAAAATTGGTTTCAGCTTTTAATAACCTTGAAGTGCAAACGAAAATCATAATTTGGGGGTTCGTGAACTCCACTAAAAGTTTTTACCCGTTTCTTAATTTGGCGATTTCTTTCGTGTTCACACATGTCATTGGCGTTCGCCCGCTTGACCTTCGACATACAGGGTTGACTTACATACAGGTTGTCCGCATCAATATTGTATTCTTTCTTATTTATTTATTACTGTAACAATACCTATTAACAGAAATTTTGACATTTTTGTTTTATATTTTGAAATTCCTAATTCACAAATTTTTGTATTTTCGAATTCTTTATTCTTTTGTTCATCTTTTTCTATTCCTGAGGAACTGGCATATTTTTATTGTAAACTCAGTGATGAAGATAAATACAGGGTTGTCTTCATACTTACCTTCCCAATTTCTCAGATAGCTTCATGTTCTCAGGTGGCAAAACTGTAAATTTTGTAGATTTTGGGACTGTTGCTTTTTAGGTATAAATTTTTTCTATACTGCATTGGCCAAATTTTCAGTTTCAAATTTTTTTAATCACTTAATAAGATCAAGATATTTTATTTAAATGTTTATAGCAACGGTTGCTAACAATTAATTAAGGAGGTTGGGGCGTTAAGCAAAAATAATAAAAAAATTCTAAAATAAATTTTTTTCAATAGATTATTTCATTTCTGACATTATCAAGATATCAATAAATATTAAGCTTTATATTATTACAAGTACAAACTCCTATTAATTTTTTTATTTAGATAAATGAAATGGTCGAGTTAACTATTGAAGTAATTTATTATCTAATTTTTGAATATAATAAATACAATTATTAAATATGAGATAAACATACAAATAAATTTAACTTATTTTTTCAATAAACTTAAAAGAACTGGATTGTAGACTGATAAACGATGAACTTGACGTGAAAAGAAAAACTCACAAAATTGACAATGGTTGAGAAAAATAACTTATAGTCAGCTCACTGCAGCATCTTTGCAAGTACCTATAATCTCATAATTGTGTTTCCAACAGTAAACCATTATTTTCAATTCACCTGGTCCAACCTGTATTGACTTGCAGGTCAAAGACATTTCTGATGTTTCTACATATTTAATTCATGCTCTGGGGGGGGGGGGGGAGCGGACGGTTTTCAAGCCTTCAACAGCAGCATTTCAAGCCTTCAACACTTGACAGTTCTTGACGATTTTCCATTTTGAGATTACTGCATCGGAATGATGATTGTGGTAGGTTCTGTGTTGGACAGGTATCAGGTTTTAACTGCTTTTTCGTATTTTAGGTTATGTTTCCTTCTTTTTAAAACTCCTTACCTGAAACGCTCATAATCACCTTTTTCAGCTCAGGATTTTTCTTTCTCACGCATTGGTAATTGAATACACAACAATTATCATTTCTAAATGACATTTTTGATTAATTTCATTGCCGCAGATATAAATAATAATGCCACTTTCCAATAATAAAGAAAGGGAATACTGCCAACTCTTCAATTCTAAGCAACGTTGCCGCTTGAACACTGTTCATTTCTCTCATTCTAATATACGATTTTTAATTAATTTTATAATTTTTTAATTATTGAACTATCAAGTTTAGATGTTTCTATATTTTTTTTTAAATTATTTACTTCATTAGCAAAAATCGTAAATCGTAATACATGTTTCTTTATATTTTTTTTTCTTTAAGTTTGGAAAAAACATCCAAAAGTTAATCTATCAACTTAAAATAATAAAATAAAATAAAATAGTTGATTTATAATAATCGACAATGTTTCAGATATGCATTTATTACAATAGTAATTATATTGCAAATGTTACAATTATTTGCAATAAGTAATTACAAAACAGTTCCGACTGAGATATCAATTAATTTTTGGTTGGGACTATCCCACCCCAACCTCATTAAGTCGATGTTGTTGAAAGAAACTACTGATGTGCTGTATCTTTTGGCAAAAGTAAGTGCAGAAAACATTTTGTATAAGATTGTTTACATAAAGTTTTGTTTTAGGTCGTTGCAATGATTGGTGTAACAGGAGGTTGCCGCCGGGAAAAATTATTTAATATATCTCTTGACGATGTACAAGATACCGGCGCCGGCGCCCAATTACTATAACTATTCCTGTTAGCAAAACGCAGCAAAAGAGAGTTTTTACAGTTAACGAGGTCGAACTTATAAAGTTTTTGGAATTGTATAGAATAAGTTAACTTAAGACCCAAAAATTTACCGCACGGGATGCTGTTTAGTGGATATAGAAATATGCATTTCCCAAAGAGCTGAAATTTAATGTTTTATTATTTACTTGACTGAAATTAATACGAGGAAGCTTAAAATTTGATTAGTATGAAATAATAAAGTAAATTATGTAAAGTACGACCCACGTATTACAAGAAACCAGAGCGTCGTGAAAGCATCGATAGTCGTTGTTAGCAAATCAGTTTTGTTGTAATCAAAACGACGAAAGACAATTATTTATTATGTAACTTGAGATCATTTAAATTATTATAAATTAGAGTTTGCGGGTTTTTATGCAATGGTCCAACCTGCAAATAGTGTGAGGTTATGGTAAACATTGTGACGTTTGCAAAGTATTACAAACATCACGTGATTAATGGACGACCCCCTACTAGGTGAAAAATACAAAATTATTCAACACTTCTGGCAATTTGAGACCCGAAACTATGACGAAAAAGCATTTTCCCACGACCATATAAGAAAGTGACAGCTTCCCCACAACCAAGTATCCACGAAAGTTGAGAATATTATTCACCTGTTTGTTATAAAAACAAACGTGTTTGTTATAGATTTAAAATTTTCGAATTTTGAAAATTCTAAAATATTGACAATTTAAATTAAAATTTAAATATATCTAAGTCGAACTCCACAAACTTTAATAACTGTAAAATAATTACTAATGGTATATGTTTCGGCAGAACACTTCTGCCATCATCAGCCCTTAAAGAATATAAAAAATTATGACATTGACGTAATTTTGAATTAAATTTATTATTATTTATTAAATTTAATTCAAAATTACGTCAATGTCATAATTTTTTATATTCTTTAAGGGCTGATGATGGCAGAAGTGTTCTGCCGAAACATGTACCATTAGTAATTATTTTACAGTTATTAAAGTTTGTGGAGTTCGACTTAGATATATTTAAATTTTAATTTAAATTTACTCCACTTGGATTTAAGAACATTCTTCTTGTTTGTTTATTGACAATTTGTTAGCTTTGGTGACGTTTTCAAGGGAAGTTTACCTTTGGCGTGCATACCACCAAATATCAACGAGGCAGCCCTAAACTTACAAAACAAAACACCTCCCCAAAATTACTCCCAGAAAAATGTCGATAGGGGTATAAAGTTCATGGATTAGAGAACGGTGAAAATTATTGGGTCCTCATATTCGGAAAATGTGCTCTTAGCATATTTCAGAGAACTCTCTGAGAAGGTTAGGACTAATTCTTTATGGGTGCATTATTATAAGCTACGGAGCTCACTTATCGTGTACCACAATGTGAATATATAAGCGAGTATTTGAAATTAAAGACATTTTTAATAAGAAAATCAGACGGGTGTAGGCCGAAGAAATCGAAAACTCTAACTTCAGAACACATTCAGTATTTGTTTACAAAGGTAACATTAAAAGAAAGTTTTCGTTAAATTTTATTTGATTCATCTTTTAGTTTGGCATATCCGGAGCATGCCGTAAGCACGAATTATCTCAACTGAATATGATATTGAACACCTACAATTAGCTGCTTTATCCATATACGAGACACCAAACCAAAACAGACGCGTTTATTTACTATTACTGGCAAGTTCTATGATTACTTTATGAAATATGCTATGCTTAGACCATCTGATGTTAATGAGCAGCGTTTCTTTTTAAATTCCTAGAAACAGAAGTGCACCAAACAACCAGTAGGTGTTAATAAATTTGGTTTCCTTCTAAAAGAAATGGCCACCTATTTACAACTAGAAACTGCAAAATTATATACTGGCCATTGCTTCCGCCGGTCATCAGCAACGATATTAGTTGCTAGATTTGATCAAGAATATCAAATTCAATGAAATGTGGAATCGTTACAAAATTAATTTAGCAATATCGTTCTTGAAGAGTCCGACAGGCCCGCACGAGCATTTTTCGGCCTGATTTAATAGAAACTTTTCTTCACAGCTTTCGGTGTACAATTACCCGACGAAATTTCTGGACACGCTGAATAATTTGGTATTTTTTTCTCTACAAATTTTCATCTCAATGAAACCTAGCAATAGAAGAGCTCATTGTAGCTGCAATTATTTAGCGGATCACAATAAATAGCTCTGGTCTACGACTTACAAAGGGGAGGAATGAAAATTTAATAGAGTAATTAGGTGATTAACTTTCTAGTTTTAGTTGGAAAGCGGCTCTCAGATAACAAAACTGTCTATTTTAATTAATAACGCTACAAGATAGTTCGGTGCATCTGTGAAGTGAAAAATGGGTTAATAGTTGAGCATTTACATATTATTGTATCAACAACAATTAAAAAAGGCGTGTTCGAAAAAATAATTTGTGCTTCATTTTTTGTTTCAATTTCTTTTCATGTGTTTAGTAGTAGTCTCAAAGGGATCACCTTATTTTAATATAGTAAAATATACCTACTTTAGTAATATAATTATCCTCCTCACATACTCAATCGAATTTAGAGCCTAACCGTTGTATGCATACAACACAATTTCTGGTTTTAGCAAAGTCACAAATATTAGTCGACTAACGAAATTTATCAGTGGTGGGTTGTTGAATGTTTGCCAAAATGTTGGTAATAATGTCACTTAGATACACCTGACCAGTCGTGTTTCGCATACAAGTTCAAGCATCTAGTAGTAGTGATTTTATAATCCCATGCATTAAAGATCTTTGGCTAATTTAGTTGAGACAAAAATTCTTAATTCATAATTTATACCCACATCACTGCAAAATTAAGCGACTTGTAATTTATTTTTGCTCAAGAACCAATTTTATTAGTTTTATCAATTTTCAGGCAAAGATTTAAGTTTCCCTATTTAAGGTTTATAGTAAGTTGTACTTATTCCTGCCTTCAATGAGCAACTTGTTTCAAAATTCAACTTAATTACTTTCAACTTGAAAAATCCTCAGCTATAGTTTAAAACCATTTCTTCTGAGTTCAGTCAACTGAAATAATCTACCCCTAGCCGACATCTTCATCTTTATAGCGTCCGGAGAATGTTCACCCACGTTTGATAAAGTACAATGTTGGGATACTGCTCCACTGCAGAATGTATACAAAGCAAACTCTCCATCTACTGCAATTGGAACATTTATTGCTGACACAACGATGCTTTTAGAGCGCTCAGCTAGTGGATAAAAGTTCGCTTGTTGTCCCTAATTCATTTATGAGTTTGACTGACGAATTCGTAATGGAATGGTGAAGAGGCAAGGTCGCTGATTAGCTTGTGATTGTTTTGAATTTGGGAGTGTTACAATTTAAATAGAACAGGACACGCTTTTAAAGTCTAACTCAATTTCGCATACAAATAGATGACTGTTGATGTTAGTTTGGTGTATAATTTTATAACCATAAATAATTTTTCCTCTATTCTATATTTATTTCTATTATCCGGTCAGTTAATCGTAAACATAGCAAACCATTAGGTGCCGAAATCGTATGAAGCCACTTTATATTTTACTCCATACATATATTTCTCCATATTTATTTTTCTTCTGAGCTAGTTTTTCTCCTAATTTCTTAAACATATTTATACTTTTTCTTCATAATTCTTTCACATGTTCTTCTTTTTTTTTTAATATAAATTAAAACTATTTCTGTTTATTTGTTAAAAAAAAAAGAATAGAAGAGCAAGCAGTTTTCTTTCCACTTCAGTAAAACTTATATCAGAGGTTGAGATCATAAAACTCTAACTTACGTACACATTACAACCTAAAATTTTCCGAGCGTTTCCATTACCATTTTTCCAGTTGAACTAATACAACTTACTAATCCCAACATCCACTCCTAGTGACACTCAAAGATTAATCATTAGAACGCTAAACCTCTCCAAATCAACTAACCACTTGGCATGCAAATTGGATCTGTTGATATTTGGTCGCTTTTCTCGATATCCAGCACCGCATGTTCAACCCTTATAGACGCCTCTGCAGTTGGTACGTGTCTCGTTTATCAAACCGGCTCTTGGGTCCGTGCTGAATTTCATCGGCTTTGTCAGATAAACACGTCTCGAAGGAGCCTGACTCAACGCCAAATTGACGATTTCGGTCCAAGAAAAGAATTTCAATAATATAAGTTACATATTTATGTGAGAGATGTGAAGGAATAAGGGTGGAATACAATTACGAGACAATGAAAATGGAAAATATGTTATGATCATCCGCAAGAAAATGTATAGGCGGGAAATGATAAATATGTAAGTAGGTAGAAAATAAGTTAATTGTGGTTGAGGCTTATTTAGTTTCCTAAAAATGAAATTGTTTTATTATAGCTACTAGCAGTTACCCGCGGCTCTGCCCGCGTAAGTTGGGGTCGGCTTTACTGGCGCTTATATTATTTGGAATTCGTACAGCGGCTTAAAGCAGTTTTTAATAACAAAATAACAAAAAGTAATTTTTTTATTATACCTGCATCAGAATCGCCGTTTAAAGCACGCCTGAGCGTGCGAATACAGGCGATTAAAGCACGGCGAGCTTTAAAGGTTGTCAAGGAAATATAGGTATCATTATAACTTCATCAAATTTGAAATTTTTTTATATTCCTTCAGGTATGGGTCTTTTGACTTCGATGGTAGTATTTTGGATTCCGCTTGTTCGGCCAATGCTTCTATATCGGGTGAAATCTCGCTTTAACTCATTTTTCCTCGATTACACGACTTAATGCAATGACAGACGTGGACGCGAGAAAAACGTAAACAATAATTGTCGTAATTAATGGCAATATTATTACTCTATTTCGATTTATCACGACAAAAAATATTTCTAAGTTTTAGTGCTTAATTTGTTTCCAGTATTGCTGGTATAATAAAAAATAGCGTAAAGTATTCGTGGATAACTGGTCTTTAAAACACTTGCTCTATTTCGAGCACTCCCGGCTACGCCGTCGTGCTCAAAAACTCGCGCGTGTTTTAAAGACCTTGTTATCCACTCATACTTTAATATACTTTTTTTTCCTCAATGACGGGCCCAGTCGTTTTAAAAGGAGAATCTACATCAAAATTTTCACATATTTATTATAATGCTATACTGTTTCGATAATTCTGGGGAAAACTACCCTCCCATTTACGCCCCTTTTTTGCGGTTTTTAAATATTTTCTAGTTGTTTTTAAAGGAGAGTCCAAGTGCCAATTCTCATGCTTGTAACATTCTCAACCTTCAAGTTAAAAGCATTTTGAGAAAAATCAACCTCCAAATCCTCTTTTTCTCGCCGTTGGTAATTTTTTTTCAAAAATCGTCAAACACGGATCCAGTCTTTTTTTAAGGAGAATCTAAAACCCAATTTTCACGTATGTAACACTATTTGTTTTCCAGTTATGAGAACTCTCAGGAAAACTACCCTCCCCATTAACGCACCTTTTTCGGGGTTTGTAATTAAATTTTTGCAAAATCGTCAAACAGGGGTCTAGTTATTTTAAGATAAGAGTCCGGTTGCCAATTCTCCTGCCTGTAACATTCTCGACCTTCAAGTTATAAGCATTTTGACAAAAATTAACCCCCAAATCAACCCTCTCCTTTTCTCGCCGTTGGTAATCTTTTTTCCAAAATCGTCAAACACGGGTCCGGGCTTTTTTAAAAGAGCATCTTGATCCCAATATTCACGTATGTAACACTATTTATTTCCCTGTTATCAGAATTCTCAGAAAAACTACCCTCCCCATTTACGCCCCTTTTTTGGAGTTTGTAATAAAATTTTTGCAAAATCGTCAAACACGGGTCTAGTTATTTTAAGATGAGAGTGCGATTACCAATTCTCATGCCTGTAACATTCTCAACCTTCAAGTTATAAGAGTTTTGAGAAAAATCAACCCCCAAATCCACCCTCTCCTTTTCTCGCCGTTGGTAATTTTTTTTCCAAAATCGTCAAACACGGGTCCGGTATTTTTTAAAGGAGAATCTAGATCCCAATTTTCACGACAGCAATACTGTCAGGTTTCAAGTTATAGGAATTTTGGGTAAACCACCCCTAATTTTTTCTCGGTCGGTAAAGAATTTTTTTCAAAATCGTCAAACACGGGTCTAGTTATTTTCAAAGCTGAGTCTAAATCCCAATTTTCACGTTTTTAGCATGCCGAGTTGTCGAGTTATGAAATTTTTTATAAAAACCGTTTTCCCCTTTCCCCCCTTTTTTCGCCGTCTGTGAATATTTTTTTTTGGAAAATCGTCAAAAAGGGGTCGAGTTATTTTCAAAAGCGAGTTCGGGTACGAAGTTTCACTTCTCTACCGTTCTTCGTTTTCGACTTAGTTGGAGTCTAGAGAAACCAATTAACCCCATATTCACCCCCTTAGAAACGGAATTTTCAAAAATCCTTTCTTAGTGCGCCTATACGCCCTAAAAACTATGTTCCTACCAAATTTCACATTTCAAGACTCAACGGTCTGGGCTGTGCGGTGATCAGTGAGAAATCAGTTTCGCATTTATATATACAGGCTGTCCCATTTAAAACTCCCCAGTCCAGATTTCTCCGAATTGATTATTGTGATTGAAAAATCCTCGGACAGGTCGATTTTGTTTGCCAGGGGCACATCATTTCAGATGCTTTTCGAGTTCCGGCGCTTCGCCCTCTTCGCGAGGGGGCTGTTAGCCCCAAAATGTTAAATGGCACTATGGGTCGAGTGATGCCTCATTTGAAAGGTATTGAAGGCCTCTCTACAACTACCAACTTACTTTTCAATACCTTGCAGTTTTGACCGAAAAAACAATAATTTCTAATTTTCAAGATAATGCACATTTTCTCATGCTATGTCCCACAGAAACCACAAAGACCAACATGTAATTTTGAAATTAAATTTATTGAAATTTTTGGGTCATTAGGTTGTTGATTTTGATTGCTAAATAGCGCGAAGGAGTTAAAACTGAATGTAGAGTATGCGACACGATTATTTTTCAATAAAATGATCTAATTAACGTAATAAATGTTGGATATGGCCACCATTCATTTCCATGCAAAAATACAGACGATTTTCAAAACTGTTCGTGATGCTACAAGTTCAATAAGCCTAATTTCAGCAATAACATGTTTGTCTTTGTGGTTGCTGTGGAACAAAGCATCAGAAGATGTGGATTATCTTGAAAATTGAAAATTTACGTTTTTTTGCGGTCAAATCACGAAAAGATTTAAAAGTAAGTGGTTAGTTGTAAAGAGGTCTCCAATACCTTTCAAATGAGGTATCAGTCGACCCATAGTGCCATTTAAGATTTTGGGGCTAACAGCCCCCTCGCGAAGAGGGCGAAATGCCGGAACTTGAAAAGAACCTGAAAAGATGTGCCCCTCGCAAACAAAATCGACCTGTTCGAGGATTTTTCAATCACAATAATCAATTCGGAGAAATCTGGACTGGGGAGTTTTAAATGGGACAGCCTGTATAACGAGCGTTCAATAAAAAACCTGGTTAGAGTAGGCTTTGAAATTGCGTTTTTGTTTTATTTTTTTCCAGTGTAGAGCTTGACTGATTAATACAAAACTCTCCATGACAGATAACATAACCTCAAAATTTCAGAGAAGCTGCAATATTATTAATAATAAATTAATATTATTATAAATCTTAAAGAAGTGTTGACAAGTGTTTTAGGGTATTAGTTAACGTTTTTATGTAGACCGACACGATTTGGGGATTTGGGCTGCAATGTCCTGCAGGTATCTCCAAGATTCCTATAACGGTTGGTAAAAAGTAAAGTGCATTCAGACCTTTGGGTGTGATGTTAATTTTAGTTATTTTTAGATATCGGACACTTTATATGATTTGGTTTTACACCTTTATTTCTTTAAAATGTAGAAATCTTCGAAAGGATATGACCAACTGACAGTTTCTAACCAAATTTCTACAAATGTTTATTGAGAATTTTACAATCCCTTAGAAGGACACAAAACAGTTACAGCAAATTAATGGTGAAAATGTTTTCGATATTTCTTGTAGAGAATTGTGCTCGTTTTCTGATCCCATTAAAACAGTTTGCAAAAAATCTTCAGTTTCATATTTTTTCTTACATCGGCTACGGATGCTTGGTACATGAAATTTTTAATATGTGGCCAAAGGAAGAAATCACTTGCAGTTTCACTTGTTACTTTGCCATATTGCACACTTGTTCTCTTAAATGCGCAAATCTGAAAAGTATGGTTAGGTAGAAGTTTTAACTCTTGAGTTTCAGAAGCAAAAGACAAACCTTTTCTTTTGCAGCTGTTATTAGATCAGGGTGCGCCTCACTAAGTTTAATTAAGAAAGTGTAGAGCATAATATGTAAGTGTCTTTAGTGATATCTTGTATGCTTCAGACATTCTTTCTTTGATGACACTTTCACCTACCGGTCAGCTTTGGCACAAGTCACGCATTTTCTGATATGTTGAGACCGTCTTAAATTCATGTTTTCGTACCATTTCGTACTTGCAAACAAGGTTTAGAAAACGGCTGATGTAGCGACTGTCAATTTCAATAACAATTCGTCCAAATTTAGTGCTGGTTGCCTAACCTAAACTGAATTAAATGACAAGTTAGTTTTTGTAACAATTGCAATGTATACTGTTATAAAAATGCCCAGCCTCCTCTAACCAGGTTTATTTTTGAACGCTCGTTAGATTTATTATACAAGTGTTTTAAAGCAAATAAGTGACGAAAGAAATGTTTTATGTTTCTTTTCACTCGTGCTTTTTAAACTCTTAGTGCCGCAAGCCGTCCAATTTACACAGGAACTAGTAAATATTTTCATCGCAAACTTCAAACGGAAATTAATTTATAGAGTTTTGTATCATATTGGAACTAAAAATAGATGAGAACTCACAAGATAAAAATTAATGTAATTGAAAAAAGTGGAGATCTGATCTGTATAATATAATATATAAATTAAAAAAAAGTTTTCCCAAAGTCATAACAAAACTTTTGGGAATCCGTCAAGACAACAGCTCAGCAAGAATTTTGAACAAAATAATAGATATTGTAAAAGAAGATAACACAGGATGTAGAAAATAAAAAGTGATTAAATAAGGAATATTTTATAAAGGTCGAAGGAAAAAATAGTCTAATTTTTGCATATTGGCCAGAAGAAGCTCCCCGTGATTCCGACCTTCACGAGGCTCCTTGCTGGTCAGGTCCTGTTCATACATCATAGCCACTCCTCAAAACCATGAGGTCAGTAACTATCCGTAAATCATGTGCCCTGAGCAGACGCAAGGACCCCAAGATGACCGCTTTCTGCATTCCAGCCGCAAGGTTCTCTGCCGGTTTACGGCATGCAGGAATGATTTTCAGATTGGGGACGAGCGAGTCTTTGATGTCTCCCATGCACCCAATTACCCAAAACGACGAGCTTTACTGAGTAACTTGAGTACAGCCTCCTAAGTTCAAAGAGCAGGTCTTAATATTTTGTCCGCTTTGCTCCTCCTTGACGCAGATGTTATTTTCAGCAGAAGCCGAAAATTCAATAACAAACATCTGCTTCGAGGAGTGCTCCAATAGAACCACGTCAGGGTTGTTTGCTGTTATCTGCCTGACGGTGGAGAACGAGAAGTTCCAATAGATTCGGCACCTTTCGTTCTCCACAACGGACTCAATATCGTTCGGGACATAGGGCAGCACTGGTGTCTGGTCTATCGCTAATGGTGTCTTAAACGAAAGTATAACACTCTCAATGCCGCATTGTGGCGATGGATATAGGCCGAAGCTGCATACACCGGGCATGCCGCCAATATATGCATTGCTGTTTCAGGGGCCCTGTGACAAGCCCTACAGGTCACATTCGGCACCTCTATACCCATCACGCGGCTGCGATAGACCAAGGTGTTAATTACACCATCTTGCGTAGCGCAAATGAATCCCTCAGTCTCAGACTTCAGTCCACTTGATCTAAGAAAGGCAAATGTATGCCTTTTGGATAAGCCAAGGTTTTCAATGTTCTTGAAGAAAACACTATGCATTGACTTATCCATATGCCTTCTCATGAGCATATCTTGCTCAGAGATTCTGACGTGGGCTGTAAGACGGAGCAAATTGAGCTTGGTAATAGAATGTGGCCGAGCTCGCTCAACGTCAAAGTCAAGACGAGTTCATCTGCTGCTTTTTGTGCCGCCCTAAACAAAAATGCCCCGACTCTTCGCCTCTCGTGATCCCTGACAAGAAGCAACAGAGATTACCCTGTTATGAAGACACTCCAAACTCAAAAGTCCTCGGCCTCCCTGGTTGCGTGGAAGATATAACCTCGGAACGGATGATTTTGGATGCAAACTGCGCTGTAGATGCATCATTTTTTGAGTATCCCGATCAATCTGCTTCAACTCATCTACTAAGGAAAAAGGAAAAAATAGTCTAATTATTATTATAATATTCCCAAATAACTCTTTGTCTATTGATGAGACCGGTTTCGGCTATTTGCAATGTTTATAGCCATCTTTAGTCTAAAAACAATAAGCTTTCTTATATTACTTGTTTACAACGGTTAAATCACATAAGAATTGTCAAAATTCTTTAAAAATCCGAAAAAGATGTACATTTCAACTGTAGATATATTAAAAATTACGTGATATTGGGTGGTGATCTTAGAAGTGCAGAGATCTTTAAGGAACCAGCACTACAGGGCATTGTCAAACTGACATATTTTATCACTGCAGCACTCAGATACGTCCCAAATATAATATGGAAGACATGTGAAGTTGTTATGATACAGAGGTATGGCAAATGTGGCAACGAACTAACATTTTAAAGACCTATTTCTCTGCTGTCTATAGCTTCAAACCTGAACTTAAAAAACTCAAGATTATCATAGAAAAGAAATAAATTGATCCCAAATCACCAATTTGGATATTTTAGGAATTAACATTCTACCCTAGATAAAGTTCAATTCAAATTCAACAACGCAGGCTTCGCCAAGAAGAAAATAAGGCTTGTTTTCATGATGTCACATACCGCTACAGAGCAGTTACAATTTTACAAAAATCACTATATGGAGTAGCACCCGAAAATGTACAAGATGTATTGTGAGCAATATTCTATGTTTCCCACATCATACGAAACATACAATTGCATCTTTTCCAAAAATTAACATCTTCGAATATCCGAGGTCGGATGCATGTAGTATTTCTGATGAATTCATGGCAAAACTGTAAGGTTTAGAAGCAGAAAAACAAGGACAAGATAATTCTGTAAAAACTTCAGGTCAGAAACAGGTTGCGTTTGAAGGCATTTGTTTGGATTATGCAATAACGTCAATTATTCTATTAACCTCTTCTTAACATGAGAATAACATTTTTATTTTTCGCTCTAGAAAATTATTTTGGTATTTCACTAGAGTGTATCATATTCTTTACACTTTAAACTGCATGATTGAAATAAAATATTTGTGCGCCGGTCTGAAATTGGAAAAATCTTGTTATATATTGTTCCGAAAAAAGGCCTGCAACAAGTATATTGTTTTAGGATGGCAGAATATAATAAAAAACGTAAGTACGACATTTTTAGTTACTAAGGAAGTGTTATATAGGAAGTGTTTTTGATAGGTATGATGTGTTCTAAGCAGATCCAATAATTATTTTGAATGATCTTTACATTTCAGTTTTGTGTATCAAATGTGATACTTCAGTAACAGTGCAATTTTACAAATGAATAGCAGACCAATGTTGATTTTTGTGTGTAGGTCCTTTGACACAAAATGAAGTTGCAGATCGTTTGAATTTGGATTACTCTGGCGCTGAAAAAGATTTAGATCAAACAAGAACAACCAAATCAGTTTCCTGAACCTGACATAGAACTATTTGAAGAAGAGGAAACAGACCCATGTCCAGAAGGTATTAGCAAACGAAGAAAATAAGAAGAGAACCTGAACCAATTCCTGAAAGATTTTCCAGCATAAATATTGCTAATCTCCCAGAATGTACAAACCTTGGTCAGAAAAACAGATCCCGGTTCAGATACCCTAAGTGAAAAAACTTTTTTAGTAGTACATTTTATAAATGTACAACCTAGGGACAAAAGAGTAGTGTCAAAAATGTATACACAAAAGTATGACCGGGTCTGAATATTCACATTTAATCGACACTTCAAAGTGTATTTTATACCTATCGCGGAACGTTTTGTGTTCTACTTTGTACCGACTTCAAAAAAGGAAGAGGTTCTATGTTCGGCAGTATGTATGTTCTTTTTCCTTTTATGTATGTTCACCGATTTCTCCGTCAATTGTGGACCGATTTTGAAATATATATATTTTTTTATTTGAAAGGGTATACTCCAGTGGTCCCATTGTCACCAAGTCCGGATCTGATTAAGGGATCCCATGGAAATCGAGGCAACGCCTCAAATTTTTTCTTCCTTACCGGCTTCTTTTATGTATGTTCACCGATTTCTTCGTCAATTGTGGACCGATTTTGAAAATTCCTTTTTTATTTGAAAGGGTATACTCTTGAGATGGTCGGGCTCCCATGGAAATCGAGCGAAAACCTCACATTTTATAATTATTAGAACTCTCTCAAATGTAGTCCTTTAATAATTATTCAGGTCTTTGGGCCTGGGAGTCATCATTAAAGGCACAATCGCCTTGTACCTTGCCTTAAATTTTTCAGGTAGTAAAATTAATTCATCATTGTTTCAGTATTTCTGATTCTATTTTTTTTAGCGTTTGCGTCTTTCATCTTCCTTTTCAGCCAGCCGTCGTTTCCTCATTCGAGAAGTCATATTCTAGATCTGCGAGATACTGAAGATGAATTGCACATTAAATTTGGTCTACAGTTTTTTTTTCTCGTTTGGTCGAGGAGTAAACATGATGATGTAAAGTTTATTTGTATTTTCATGGATACAGAAGTATCATCATGCATAGTTGACAGTAAAACTTTCGCTTTATATTTCTTAGTCACATGAAGAAATGCTCATATCTCTTCGAAATCCATGCTTTGTATTTTCTTATTAGGTTGAAACTCGAGAGATATATTAATTCATAATTCTATTCTAGTAATTTCTATTCAGCACATAATACTGGTCTACCAATTGACACAAGTTAAATTTCGATTTAATCTCTTTACGGACTCAAGTAGTCTAAATGCACAATTTCTGTTGGATTTATAACTCAAGAATTGCCTGACCGAATTTTTAATCTTTGAGTTGTTGGATTTGTGTCCGCCCCGAATAGCAGAATAACTATTAAAACATGGACAGGGGGCACAGGGGACCCCATTGGGTTTTTACGATCTGTGATTTATTGGATTTGTCATCGCACCAAATAGCAGAATAACCATTAAAACATCGGAAAAATTACAGGAGGCCCCCCCTTGGGACAGGGGGGCCCAGGGAAACCCTCTTGGTACATGGCATCGACTATAACAAAGAACGCCGGCAACCAAAATTTGTCGTATCGAGCTTTAAAAATGATAATCGATTCTTAAGCTGTAAAATTTCACTTCTGTCGCGCGTGGACTCCACACAAATTTGTTGATCTCGAGAACGGATTGAGCATTTTCGATTTTTTATTATAAATAAGTATAAGTATTAAAGTATAAGTATAAGTATTAAAACATCGTAAAAATTCATGAAAAATAAAATGTATGGAGAAAATTTATTTTCTCATACATTTTCTATGAAATCCGTATACAATGCTATCTCTAATACTTGACAGAAACAAAAATGAACATGGCGTTGTGTGCTGGTTAAGGTAATGCCAGTAGATGGCGTTGTAAGCATTATCCGTTTTTAAAAAACTGAATTTAATTCACCTCATAAGTTAACACAAGATTTATTGATTGATTGATTCTTTATAACGATAATAAACTAAGCTACTATTATTGAGTATTAAGACAAATTTATTCGTCAAAATGGCCTATTTAGTTGCAGAACGGGTTACGGGAACGTGCTAGAGAAATTGCTCCAGTTTTCAGTCAAAACCATCCGGAAAGATCAGTTCGTCACAGCTATGTCTCACATTCGGTCAGTAAATTCATGGCAACTGGAAGTGTTCAGAATAAAGAACATACTGTAGCTGGACCAATTCGTAATGAAGAAAATGAGATTGGAATTCTTCAAGAATTGGTAGTATTCAAAGAATTCTCAAAACCCATAAATTTCATCCCTACAAACTAAAGCTAGTTCCGCATCTTATGTACCTACAACATTTATTTTAGTGGCGAGTGCACTTTTTTCTTAAACGGAGATGTCAACAGAAACAACGTTTAATACTAGTCCGATGAGAATCACCACTGGTCTAGAGAGCATCACTCACATTGTAGGGTCTTTTTTCCTGGAAGAAAATCTGACTATTAAAATTTCACGTTGACCCTCAAATTACAGAAATACTTGAGAACGATGATCAGCTTGATGAAAATTCGCTTACTTTCCAGCAAGATGGTGCTCCTCCATTTTACAAGACGACTAAAATGGATGCAAGATTTTCTGGTCGTTGGATGAAGTGGCTGGCACGTTCTCCAGAATTAAATCTTTTTTTTTCTTTGGGGTCATAAAATCAAACCTTTATAGATCTAGGCGCGAGAATTGTTGCAGAATGTCGTCTTTTAGAGCAGGAATGCTTTCAGAATGTGCGGGGTTCTTTGCAGAACCGGCCTTATTTTTGTATGCAGATGAATGGAGGCAATCTTCAACAATTACTATAATAAAAATTTCTAAAGTAATTTTTTCTTCAAACGTCAGAAGAACGTGACATTACGCCAATAGGTACTGACAAATGGCCATGACAAACAAAGTCGTTTAGCGGCGCATAAAGTCAGCTGGCGGCAATAAAAGTAAAGAAATTGTCAGATTTTCGGCGTTCAAAGCAAAAATAGCATGTTTTATTCGGAAAAAAGCCTCACTTTTGCTCCTCATCACACAATCCCGCAGTAAGCTTTTAAAATCCAAAAAAAAATACACCATTGCATAGAGAATTGCAAAAGATCTCTTCAACAATATACGAACCCCCACTTTCTCTATTTAAAATTTAAGGGTGGAAATCGGTGCTTTAGTTAGAAGTTTGAAATGGACCTTGTTACTCGAGTAAATTCAAGTGGACAATTTCCGTTGAGACCGCCTGTATAAATAAAATTTAAGCAGAATACGACAACTAAGATATTACAGTTTATACACTCATTCCCATTATCAAAAAAGCTCTTGGTCTAATTTGTCATTACTAGTTTAAAATCTCTTTATTGGCACCGACGATACTAAACACAATTTGAATGCTCATAATAAAACACACATTGGACAAACGTGAGTAAACCGTTAGTTGTGGTATCGTCATCGCTAATAACATTAAGTGGTAATAGCTTAAACTGGGACATCTATATCATACGTGTATTACAGCATCAAAGCTCCATCATCGCTAAACCTATTGGATCAAGTTGGGGGAATTAATCCTCGGAACCGTACCCGAATATGCTGCTTTATCAGATCAACTGTGATGTATGTACACTACTTGCCAAAAACCGCAACAGATTTTAGTTATTTTATCCTCAACGTGAAAAGTTTTGATTTATTTAGTCGCGTCAATGAAGTGTTTTTATCGGAAGTCCTCAGAAACAGCTCCGATTTTGATGTTTTTTTTTTTAATATTTGCTTTTTTTTATATTATGTATTTATAATTAGAAACCTTTTGGAGCGGGGACATAACTATTAATATTATTTAAACAATATGTATGATATTTATCTAAAAAAAATAGTTTTGCGTTTTTTTTTAACAGACTTCAAAAAGGGAGGAAGTTATCAATTCGGTTGTATGTTTTTTTTAATGCCGATTTCTTCGTCAATTGTGGACCGATTTACAAAATTCTTCTTTTATTTGAAAGTGTATACTCTTGAGGTGGTTCCATTATCAAAAAATCAGGATCTGACCAGGGAATCCCATGGAAATCGAGAAAAATACTAAAATTTTCGCTCCTTTTTATTAACCGACTTCATGTATGTTCACCGATTTATTCGTCAATTGTGGGCCGATTTTCAAAATTCTTCTTTTATTTGAAAGGGTATACTCTTGAGGTAGTTCCATTGTTAAAAAGTCAGGATTTCATCAGGGAATCCCATGGAAATCGAGAAAAATTCTCAAATTTTTCCTTCCTACAAGTATTGAAGAACAATTTTTAATTATTTTATGTATAAAAATGTCTAAAATAAATAATCCACAATTCATAATAATTTTATAATTTACTTTCGTATATTATTTTTAGAATAAGTATTGAAAAACTAATTTTTTTATATAAATATAATAAATAGTGTTTAAACAATATAAATAATTATTTCCCCACTTCAAAAGGTTTCTGATTTTGAATAATATATAAAAACAAACATTCACAAAAAAAATCATTAAAAACAGTTAAAATAATTATTCATTTTTGCGGTTGTTGTTTTAATCAACTCAATAACCCAACGGCATATCCTACAGAGTAAGCAAACAATCTATTTCCGTGTCAAAATTACGCTAATCAACCCATTTTTTCACAATTTACCAAGACCTTAATGGTTGCAAATTAAGAACTAACCATGTGTTATATTTAACACAACAAAACCCACCAACCTTGTCAAAGGACCTCACTAATTCTGAGTTGTGACATTGAGAGGGCTTAATTTGGCGTGGAGCAAACAAAAGCACTATGTAGTAAACCATTTACTATTTTTAAGGCACTGTAGTTTACTTATTGAAAATTATATCACTTAACCTTCGCCGTTTCACAATGTCTTCATTTCGTGCAATGACCACACACGCTTGCCCAGCCACCTGTAAAAGCTGCCAAAAAATTATGTACGCAAGAAATAATACTCGGTATTAATGTCTTCATTTTGACATTGTGGACATTTTTGAAACATGTAATTTTTTCTAAATTTTGCCACAAGCTGTGCAATCTGCAGGTTATTGCTTCAGGGTATAGGTGGAACTAATACTTGCCATTTTACTGTTAAAAGTGATGGATTGGTTTCTTTCTTTTCGAGACACTTAGTTATGGCATTTAATCGAGAGATGAAATATTGCAGGCTGTTTGATTATAATTTCCTAAAATGTTTAATTAAGTAGCTCAACAAAAAGAACTCCTAATTCGTTTTTCCTCATCCAAAAAAGCATTAACTCCCAGCAATTAAAAATCAGCAGATCCCGGGAAATTCATTTTAATTACATTAAAGCCGAACAACGTAAATAATGTTTTAATCAGAACAGTGTTTACTGCTACAGAACTGCTACAGAACTCGATGAATTCATTTAGCCAAGCTCTCCTTAGCGTTACGAACTCATCATCTAAACACTTTTATCCGCTAAATTCTATAATAAACTAATTACAGCCTGATTCTTAAATACCCACCATAAAAATACAAAATAGGATAACGGGACGTCCTTAAATGTAGGAAAATAATTATCGCGTAGCCTGAACGTTACTGCTTGGAACCGCCATTAAATTTAATTAATATCTCTGAATGTCCTCTCCATACATAATATAACAGTAAAACGGAAAAAAAGATATTCCGGACATGATAAACAGATTTAGCAATGTACAATGTGTTGGCCATTTTTGCGCAGATTTAATAAATTAATCTGTGCTAGTTTCGGGTGGTTGGAGGCTGCTGTACATGTTATGTTAAATACAATGATGTGATTAAATTTTTTAAAATTCACTTTAGATTAAAAGATAATTTCAACTATTAAGTACAGCACGGTCGTGTTGTCATCCAAACGTTACGATATGATTTAGGGTTTTCTTCTGTTCTTCTTATTATTCTCTAATATTATTTATTAGGATTAATATATAAACGATCTTCTAAAGAACCTCGAAATTTTTATTTAATTATTTTCATAATGTTTTATATTTTACTGAAACAAAACCATTCCTAAAAAATCTAAAAACAATTTATTTTACTACTATAGTAATATACGAATTTTCCTGCAGTTTTTCATGTTATATAACCGAGATTTTTCCACAATACCTAAGATAAAAAACCGTTAAATATTGCACCATCCTTCATCATGACAAGTACATGTATGCATTCGACGTTAGAAGGTGAATTATTTATCGTTGTATGGTAACAAGTTTGTACCAACGAACCTTGGGAAATAGATGAATTTCACCAGATATTTGGTGGGTACATATGGTGATTTTAACCGGAAACGTCATGGTTTGAGGCTACATCCGGACAAACTATGAACGCCGCGTCCATTGCCCCATTATTTTGACAAGCTCATGTGACCTTACCAGTTTCTTTGTCACGAAACGACAAAAAAAATCGTGTCAAATAATAATAGTGATATTGGTTGAGCTCTTCATCGTTGGATACTTGAATTAATAATAATTTCTTTCGTTTTGAAGCCACAAGTGTTGTTTAGATAGTTTGAGATCATTATTGTGTGGACTTCTTGAATTAATAAATTCTTATGTTAAGTATGTCTTAATGAATATAAATTTTATGCGAACGTGTGTGTGCGAGAAATGTTCATTTTCATGGTGTTATGTCGTTTTATTATCTTCCTCAACCAAAACAGTTTTCAAGATTTATTATTATGATTTCTTAATTGACTGTTTTTACTATTGCCTAAAAATCATTATTGGTGTGAATAGAACTTTCTCAAATAGGGGGTGTGCAATTTTAATGAACTTTTAATTCTTTAGATATCATCCTCCAGGAGTTGGAGGGACAACTGGATCTCGACATCCACCGAAACCGAGGACCTTTGATAATAATCGAACAGGACTATAATGTCCAACTAAGAAAGAAGAAGAAGATATTATTATTATTACAAATCTGCGAATGACAACTGAAATATCGAGCGATCAAGATAATTTGTAATGAATCCGAAAACGTATGTCGTGTACTTAAACTGCACTTATATGTGTCAAATAATGTGTCAATTGAAAGATAAAATGGTGGAAATCCTCAAACAGAATTTTATTGTCAATAATACGTGAAATTTTAAGGAAAATACATTAATTTTATTCAACTGTTAAAATAAATGCTGAAAATGTTCTCCATTTTGGTTTAAGCACAAATGAGCCCTTCGCCTAACACCTTGAATAACATTTCGTAACATATCTGGATTATTAATTATTTTATTAATTTTTTCGGTGATTCTGAGCCTTAATTCTTGTAAATTATGAAGAGGCGTTCGGTAAATGATTTTTTTTAGATAAAGCCATTGTGTGTAAGGTCACAAGATCTCGGAGGCTAGATATTTTCTGAGTTTCGACTAATAAGTCTGTTATCAAAGAACTCTCGTAACATAGCTAATGTGGTCCTTGCGCTGTAACCCCATCTTGTTGAAAATAGATAAGTGCCAATTCGTCATTATGAAGTTCGTTAATAAAAGTTTCCAAAATCACTTGCGCTTAGGTTACTTGAAGGGGGATTAAACAATTTTTTAGGTTTAAATAACTGATAATGAATGGTTTACAAAATACTGGTTCTACTATACGTCGTCGGCTAATTGCTGCCCAAACACCATTTTTTTGTGGATGTACGGGGCCTCTACATAAACATGAGACTTTTCACTGCTCCAAATTCTCATATTTTGTGCATTAATGTATCGACTTAGATGAAACCATGCTTTATCTGAAAAGAACGTTTTCTCCAACAAATTATCGTCACACGTGTTCAAGAACCATTGACAATATGCAGCCCTTAATGGAAAATCATCTTGATGTAGTTCTTGTACACATATTAATTGATATGGAAATAAAACTAAATCTTTTTTAAGTATTGCTTGACATGTGCCATATGATAAGTCCACTTGCTGTGCCAATTGCCGAATGGATGTTCTAGGGGCTTCTTCCATTACGTGTTGGACAATCTCAACGTTTTCTGGTGTTCTTTTATCCTTTGATCGACCACTTCCTGGTTTTCTTTCTAAATTGGATGTTTCTCGAAACTGGGTAACACAACGATTTAATGTATTGGAGAAATGAGCGTAATCGACGATATTATCGGGAAACTACTCACGAAATCCTGTCCATGCATCTTAAACAGAATATTGCCACACGCCGTCTACTTTCTGCCCATTTCTAAAATACGACTCAACCATAAACGCTTTGTGTTCTAATGAAAGTGCCATTTTTAAGCAGTGAACAAATGAAGATCTTAAAAAATTGATTTTATAGAGTAAAGTGACTGTTTCACTAGACAAAAATAACACAACAACCAACATCAACAACGCAAGGGGCAAGATGCTGACATTTGAGGCTTAGTTAATTCTTCAAATTCATTTGACATTTGATGGCAGTAGTTCAGGTTACATCAAACTGGGATTTCATTTATACACAAGATCTGGCGAAAAATTGAAATTAACAATAAAAAAATAGGTTGTGGAGGCAACATTTTTTTCGCATCTTTTTAAAAATTTATTTCTTATATTTTTTTAAACCTCAAAATTGTTTTTTAAACTTCTTGAATGACGTAACTTTAGATGCAACAATTAATCATATCAATCGCGAAAGACACACGGATTCGAATTCATGGATGACTCGATTAAAAATTATCTTGATCGCTCGATATATGGCATAGAACGTATCACAAACTGACTTCAGCAATATTATAAGAGTTCAGCGCTCCAACTTACAAATTAATGCCAACATTGGGATCGCCGTTGTTTGCTTTGACAACATCATTTTGGTAGTGCAGAAACCTATTATTGACCTCATAATATCTTGTGTGTTTTATTTATGTAGTTCGTTCTTTGTAAAACTCGTTTCCGCAAAGTTTCCCAATACTGCACTCGGGAGCTTATCCGCGGCTTATGCTGGACTCTGCAGTCTTGGGTTAATAAATTAACTTATAAAAAAATAAAAGCTCATATTTTCTTCAGTGTCTGTATATCAAAATTTTTAGTCGTTACTCATTACATTCCGTGTGTCCCAGAGGTGTGTGGACCATCGTTTACACCCTTATTTTGAAAAATATAAAAACGGGTTTTTGGGAGACAATAGCCACACAATTTAAAATTATTGCCAATCCACTATAATTATACAGTTACCTTATGTATAACTTTGTGATCCATAATTATGTTGGAGAAGTTTTCATTTTTATGCTCCATAATGCCCGGCCGCACACGGTCAGAATAGTGCAGTCTTATTTGAGGAAGGTAAATACGGAAACCCTAAAGTGATCAGCAAAGATCCCTGACTTAAATTATTCTACCGAACATGTTCGGAACTTCCCCCAAAATTCTATTTATAATTGCAGTAGCATTAGAAAGTAACCTCGACGTTTGCAAGACCTAAGACAGGTGCGGGAAAGATGTAGAAGATATTGATATTTAGAGAAGTATAGTGCGTTCTCAACAAAAAACGACGTCAAGTGGACCATGGATTAAAAAACGTATGGTGTTTATCGAGACATCAAAACCTGTAAATTTTACGTCACTTTTGTTTTCAGGTTAGTTTTACCCTACTGATGAACATAAGGACGACATGTCACTGTTTACCCGTAACCAGCATTGTGTGATCTCAATGCAGACATGACTTGAAGACTCCAACGCTTAATTTGTACTCTATTTTTCTACAATTTTTAACTTATTTTTTATTCAACACCTGTATATTATGAAGTTATAATAATGCCGATTTTGAATATATTGTGAGGTCTATAAAACACAAGTGGAACTTAGGAATCCATAATTAAACTCTTTTTATAATTTGTCATAGCAACCATAAGGCAACCAGTTCATAGGCTACCAGCTTTCAACGCTATAAAATTTTCTGGGTTTTGATGATGTTTTAGGAACTATTACAGAAGGAGGTATTGGATAAAACTATTTATTACACTCGTGCCTTAACAGCAAATAAGTCACGCAAGAAAAATTTGCCCACTCGAGCAAGCTCTCGTGGCTAAAGATTTCTTTCGTGACTTATTTGCCAATTAAGACACTTTATCATAAATGTATGAGCTATTTTGCGTTAATTGTTGAGCGTAATGTATTAGCTTTTATAGGCTCTTTACCCCCTTTTTTTCTTAATTTTATTTCACACTTTTTTAAAACCTCAATAAACGAGACGCCATAGTTGGTCCTGGCTGACGTCTATCAAATGTCAAAAATTGAAAACAAAGACAATTTCTATTTCCAAACAGTTTTTTAAATATTGTGTTTGATCGCAAGAAAAGTGACTAAATAAAATTATTGCTTTATGTATTTGGTGGCTCGTTACTACAAATGCCTTAGTTTTGAAATTATTTTTTTTCCAATTTTGACCAATAAAATGTAATTTTTCAGAACCCACATTAGTTGGGAAACGTCAAATTTTGTAAGTAAAATTTTTCCTAACTAGTTGCGGGGAGTCATTTGTTAAATCCTATCAGAGGTCTAAATATATAAGTTGGCGGTTTATTAACAGCTGGAACAGCGGAAGAAGATGGAAAGTCCCTGTAAGAAAAAAACATCCGACTTTTTTCTGGCAATTACGACTTTTTTCTGGCAAATCTGACTTTTTTCTGGCAATTGCGACGGAGGTAGGACTTAAACTTAAAAGATGAAATAAATGTAGACATTTCGAGTACCAATTTCTGACAATTCTGACTTTTTTCTGACAATTCTGACTTTTTTCTGGAAATTGCCAGAAAGAAGTCAAAAGTCGGAATTGCCAAAAAATAGTCGGAATTGCCAGAAAAAAACTCAGAATTGCCAAAAAATAGTCGGAATTGCCAGAAAAAAACTCAGAATTGCCAGAAAAAAGTCGGAATTGGTAGAAAAAAAATCGTTTTCAGTTATTTTTTCATTCATGTCCGTTCAGCGCCTTCGTAGATAATTAATATATTCATTTTTTTAATTTCTCCCCAAAATTTGAAAAAGTCTTGTTTGTAACACATTATGAAATGCTGTTTTGTGTGACTAATGTCAAATTCCATTCGTTACACAAAATATTGCATTTCATAACTGGTTACATAAATAGCTATTTCGTTGGAAGTTAATTTCTGGAAATACCGGTCAAAACATGGGGTAATACCGGTCTTGATTCCCTTTTCACATCTTTTGTTTATTTAACAACTAGAAGAGCACACAAGAAAGAAACAATTATAGATTTATCCACTAAAGGAACCTATTAGGTACTCCACTAGTGGAATAATGAACAATCGCATAAAAAAAGTTTTCGGCAGTTTTAGATAAAATTTTGAATCCCATACGTGGACTAGAGCATATTACAGCAAATTCTGTGATTACAGATGAACTCGGTCTAACGACCCCGCGATCTGGAATCTTCACACTTGTTACTGTAATGATGCATTTATTCCACTAATATGATAATAGTATATTGAAACACTAGTTTTGTAAAACTTATATATAAGACATGAGTTCATGTTTGCAGCCCGACTGCCGTAGGCAGGAGTGCCTGTAAAGAACAAGTGCTCGTAAGTTTTACAAAACGAGTTTTTCATGTTATTTTTTCTAATTTGCATATTAATTTAATTTTTTCCAAATAAAAACAATTTTGGTAATTTAGGGAATTTTGATTTTTTTGTACCTGACGTATACTTAACATGACTTGACATGAAACCATAACTCAAAATCACACTGAGATTTCGTTCAGTGCAGGGTTCAGTGTGTGTTACCAATGGAAAAAGAAATTCTAGATTTTGGGTGCGTTAATGGCTTATTAACGCACCCAAAATGGATGCGTTGATGGCTTTGTTACAACAGCAAATTAGAAAATAGTATATTGAAACACTAGTTTTGTAAAACTGATATTAAGACACGAGTTCAGGTTTGCAGCACGACTGCCGTAGGCAGGAGTGCCTGTAAAGAACAAGTGCTCGTAAGTTTTACAAAACGAGTTTTTCATGTTATTTTTCCTAATTTGCATATTAATTTAATTTTTTAACAAATAAAATCAATTTTGGTAATTTAGAAAATTTTGTTAAATTTTGATTGTTCTGTACCTCACGTATACTTGAGATGACTTACATGGAACCTTAACCACAAAATCACACTGACATTTCGTTCAGTGCACGGTTCAGTGTGTCTAACCAATGGAAACAAACATTCTAGATTTTGGGTACGTTCATGAAATATTAACGCACTCAAAATGAGTGCGTTAATAGCTTTGTTACAACAGCAAATTAGGAAAATAACTATTATCCACAATAAAATTATAATGGGGTCGTCCCCCTCAGTTGAATTTGACGAACTGGACTATAACATCTCGTAAACTATATAACATGTTGTTTAAGAAAGTTATTTTGTGAGATAACAGAGCGTATCAAAAATCGCAATTTCGGCTAGCATTTTCAAACGCTGTACATTTGCCGCCTCCTGTGACGTCATTTCGGGGTAGCATTCTCATTGGTTCGTGCGTTTCTAATTAGACCGCGCGTTTAGTAACTTTGAATTTTGTGTGGCGAATTTTGTCCCGTGTTGACGTCACAGAAAAGCGCGCGCTTCAAATAAGATGATGTTTCGGATTTTTTTTTTACCTAGTAAACGCGTGATTTTGAATAAGCAAAAAAATAGGGGTATAATATTTTTTCGTGTAGTTTCTAGAAAAGCTGTTTTTGAAAATTGTGGGACGACCCCATTAGACTTTGACTTTGATTTCGATTTCCGAAAGAAGCTGTAAATGAGCAGTATCCTTTTAATAATAACTTTGTTTTAGGTCGTTCCAATCATTGATACTGTTACAACTTGTAATGTTATTGCCGGGTACCTAATTAATGACTACATACTTTAAAAAAATTAACATGGTTCATATAATATACGTGACTGACGTATAATGCCCCCTCTTCAATACAGCTGACGATTCTTTTTTAGTTAAAGATGAACTGAAAAACCATCTCATGAATTTTTGTGCGGTATCAATACACTAAAACCATTTTTTTTTTTTACAACTTTCACATGCTGTCACTCCTAGTTGCACCGCTACTGAAGCAGCTGACGTTTAGAGTTCTTAAATATTAGGGGAAAGCTATCATTGTTATCATTTTCAGTCGGTATCAAATGACTTGTTCAAATGCCACGCTACCTCCCGTACTATAACTTTATCAATGAGTGACTTTTTGGACGGTGGTGACGATTTTTTACCAGTTTCTTAGCAATATTGTATTCTTTCTAATTAGTTAATTAATTGATTAATCTAGCAGTACCTACCTATAGCTGCAGGTTGCCACTGGGAAGGATTATACAGAGTGTTCGGTAATTCGACACTCCTCGCTTTACTGTGACCTCACAGCATTTAGAGAAAGCATATTTTTCTATTACTTGATTTTTTTAACATCCGATAAATAACTAGAAGGGTTTTAAATAGGCCAATCAGAGAAATGGTTTCATCAGCCCCAGTTCTGTGGAATCAAGTATTCTGTTGCAAAAAAAGAGACTTTGTCACATTTGACGACTAAACTCAATCAAAAATTAGTGGCGTATACTCGGAAAGATACTAACAAAATAACTGCATCATTCAAAGAAAGATTATTATTAAAGAAAGGTAATTTAAATGTTTAAAATAAATGTTCAAATCTCAACAACGAACTTCTAGCGTTTTCAAAAACCTCTGGGTATTCCTGATTTGATCAGACGCTAGTAGGATTCTGTTTCGCAATTCCTTCACATCAGGAATATCGGTGGCATAAACAACCCATTTCACATGCCCCCAGAAATAAAAATCTAACGGAGTTAAATGCATACTCCTGGCCGTCCATGGAAACGAGCCACGTATGCCAATCCATCCTCTCTGGAAATGCGTTGTTTAAATATTCTACAACATCTCCATGCAATGGGGGCGCCATCTTGCATGTACCACATTTGGAATCGCTGTTTTAGAGGCAATTCGTCTAAGAAATTTTCTACTTCAGTTTGTAAAAAATTCAAATAATTATTTCCATTTAGACGATTCGCTAAAAAAAAAGGGACCAACTAAGATATTTTGAAAGATTCCAGCCCAATCATTCACTCAGAATTGCTGTTGTTTGTCTCTAATTCTAGTATCATCTTGTAAATTTATCATAATATGGTGCTTTATCTAATTTTAAAAGACGATACCTTTGATATTCACCGTCGCACATTTCCAAATTATTATTTGGTAAATGTTCCGTAAGCAACCCCGAAAACTGTGCGCTTTAAAAAATTAAAAAGATTAATTTCCTTCTAAACAAAGATGTATGTACATATTATTGTAACATACGCCCATGAGATCGGTAGTTCTAATGCAAATAAACCTGTGAATGGACTATAATAAGAACCAGCCCCATTAACATTAAAGAGAATAAAAATTATAAACGTAGAGGAGAGAATGGAGTATTTATCCTTTTACACCGTGATTTAGTAAATTACAAGTCGAGATTCAAGGACCAGCGTTTTAAGAAGAGCAAACTGTAAAATATGGTGTTCATTAATTTTTTCGATCACAATGTGAAAATAAGGATTCACAGGTCCTACAGTAATTCCGTACGCCACTGTCCATTAAATCTGAAATTAGCACGGAAATGATGGTACCGCAAAATCCAAATTTTCTAAAATTATATGTTGCTTTTGTGTCAAGTTTTATGAAATTAAAGAAATTTTCGTTGCTCGTCTGTATTTGTCAAACCAACACACTTGCCATCAAAAGCCTCACTTTTGGTTATAATAAAACAATTTACTATTTCTTATTATTCTTATTATAATAATATATACAAAATGTAAATACAAGAGCCTAGGTGCGAAAGTGAATAAAAAAATACATTTTAAATAGACTTCTTTACCCTGTTTTAATAAAATTTTAGAACAAACTTGACAAATGCGATGACAAGTTAATAAAACAAATTACCCAGCCTACGATTCAATTTTCAATTAAAATTCTTTTTAGCCGTCTACTTTGTCAGCAATATAAGCTTTTTTTTACTTTTTTACATATACTATTAATATAGACTTCTTTGCAATGAAGTTACGGAATATTATTTGATATATGATCTGTGATTTCTGTAATAGTCGCTGTTGAAGGTGTATTGACGGTATTAATGAGATGATTGGCCGCTTGATCGTCACTGTTACTCATATTTAAACTCAATATATAATTCTGTCACTGATTTAATATGTTTAAGCACTTCAAACAATGTTCTTTTGAAAACAATAATAGAAGATTTCGGAGATTCGGCTTCTCACGCGCGCAGTGTGTATTCGTTTTCACATAGGAATAATCATATTTCTTCCTTCGAAATTCGTAGTGGCGTATCTCAAAAAATATAATATTGAAATACTCCACGTATCCATTTTAAACTTTGCGTTCTCTATCGTTTGCACGTAGTGACGTAACTCAAAACTGCATATTTTCCGAGTATTTCTTCTATATTACTTGTTAGGCGTATCTCAATTTGATTGAATTTTGTTCATCACGAAAACTTTAAAGTCGTGATATTGAGATACGCCACTTCGTTTTTTGAGGGAAGATCTTATCCATTTGTGAATTAACCTTAAAACATATAGTCGTCGCGGACTACTTTATGGGTCTTTTTAAGCTCTACAACTTTTCTATAGAAAGCATTCTTATATCTCTTATTGTTAAGGCAGCGTCCGTCGCTCAAACGTTTTTTCGTCGACTTACTTGCAAAAGTGATCTCCACGAAAATCCCTTTTATTTTAACGGGACAATATACTTCCTATGTCCACCCTCAAGACCCATTCTAAATACTAGTGAAAGAATTTTTGAAATCGGATAAAGAAAAGTTTCGGAAATTACTTAGACAAGAGCTTCTTACACACATGGGAGAAGAGAGCGCGGGATGAGAGGTGGCGTGACGCCGTTTTTCGTAACGACATTCGATCGGTTTTACTACCCTATCGAGGCTATAGATGTTACAAAAAATTAAATCAATATAAAAAAATAACTCGGACGGGCGAATTGTACGAAACATGTAAGTATGTACAAAAAAATATTCAAATCAAAAATTTTGTGTACCGTTTTCTCGGTAAAACTTTTGGATTTTTTGCTACCACATCTTACGGATCAGAAACACACTAAACCACCTTAAGATAAACACAGAACTAAAACATTATTATTAAAATAAGACCTAAGATCAAAGAAATAAAATATGTTGGCTTCAAAATAATAAAAGTGATCGTCAGGTAAGCGTTAGAAACAGAAGTAATTAATAAAGCGGAGGATATTTCGAAGTACAGTTTTGAAATATTTATGTCAGTTTGATCCTTAAAATTTCATTAATATCGTTTCGCAATATGAACACCCAACAGAAGTAAATAAATTACTATGAGAAATAATATGTCAGTTGTTTAGCTGTTTTGGCTGTTATGCCAATATACAATAATACAATAAACTTCCATTGAAATATGCATTCAATAATTTAAACTCACTGTATTTCCTAAACAGAACAATGCAGTATGTAGTTACATTCACAGAATAATACAATTATTATTAAAAATTATTACAAAAAGGAACATAACCAGCAAATTTCGTGGAAATGAACCCACATTTAGACTAAAAATAATTTTATTCCACCGACCGGTAAAATAGAAACATAATTAACAACATAATTAAAATACATATTTGCTTCCATTTGCATTTAAAGCTTTATATCGGACAACATATTATTTCAATATTATTTAATTTAAATCATCCAGACCTTCTACAAAGCCAGCGCATAAAACTTTTACAATAACAATATTTCGCCAATAATTCCTTTCCTGTTGACATAAAACCCATATACTTTATCGTTTCATCTCTAATACGTCCTCTTGAAAGGATAGCATTTTCTTTGTGTATTTTACAATGTAGTCTATTGAGCTGTAGCTGCATAAACCTTGTCAATTTGATTACATTTTCTGTAAATTTTCCACCGAATTCAATAATATAATAACTTTTTGATGCTGTGAAATTGATAAAAAAAACGTTTTTTGTGAATAGGAGTCATCGTTTTCCATGGTAGTGCACCAACAATTGTTCCATTATCCGCGTCTCCATCTCTTCTACCATTACAAGGTTACCGACGCTGACCCACGGGCAGGCGATACGCTGTATAAATCACAGACAATAACTATACCATATCCATTTGGTGGTCTTCACTCGCGATCTCGTGGTAGTTGCAGTAGTACCAGTGAACCATCTAGTTTAGAGTGGGTGAATGGTTGTCTGATATAGTTCAACATGAGGTGGCAAGTAAGTTTTTTACGTAAAAAGTAATGAACCTGAATTTAGTTCATTAATGATGATGACCTAATCGAGAAGTATTTTTTTTTAACAGACCTCCATTTTATATAATTAATTCGCACGTTTTCAAAGCTGCTTCCTCATTGTTATTTAATTGAAAAATACAAACAATTTAGTTCGTTACCCGCTTAAAGTTTAATTTCACACAACAACAAAGCAAGCCAATTTGTTTACTTGTAATTAATTTATCTCTCTTTAAGTACCTATGTATTAATTGCAATTATTAATTAATTAATTTAATTATTTTTCTCCACATTACAGTAATGCAAAATTATAAAGGGACATTCCTATAAATTATTAGAACAGAATTTGGATTCCGTATCTGATCTCGATGCTATACATATTCAGTTTTCACAAAAGCATAGAAAATAATCGATTATACTCATGAGAGTCATGAGACGTATTCCGCGATATTTAAGGATATACGTCGAATGAGGAGGATAGCATAATCGGATTATTTTCGTTTGCTTGAGTGGTATTCGTTACGATTATATAACCAAAGCGATCCAAAAAATGTGAAAATTTGGCGTAATCTTTTTTCTGACGTTTATTAATAAATATCAAAAAATTGTTACTATGACAAAGTAGGTACACACTGTTGGAGGAGCCAAAATACAAAAACGTCGTCAAGGGTACAGTTACGGCCACGGAATTTTGGCCGTCACTTATCATTCATTGTCATAAGATGTAAGGCGACCCTTAGGTATTCGTAACCTAACTTTCTACTCTTTCAAAGACTTGTCATTTTGACACTGACTCACTCGCATGAAAACACTAACAGTGAAAAATTTTTATATTTCAATTTCAAAAAGTCAATCATAATGACAATAAAGCATGGACTACATCCATTTTCTTTTAATTGACATTAAAGTGACGGCTAAAATTCCATGGCCGTGACTGTATAATCACTTATCAATTGTCCATTTATGGCTCAATTTATTGTGTGTTATATAATCACGGTTATTACATATTCCGAACTCGTAATGCTTGAAAATAGTTCCTAATTTATATATAACTAGCTGATTTCTGCGGTCAAAATTAAATTGGTTAGTTGTACAGAGGCCATCAATACCTTTCAAATGAGTTATCACTCGACCCATATTGCCATTTAAGAGTTTTGGGATAACAGCCCCCTCGCGAAGAGGGCGAAATGCCGGAACTTGAAAGGAACCTGAAAAGATGTGCCCCTCGCAAACAAAATCGACCTGTTCGAGGATTTTTCAATCACAATAATCAATTCGGAGAAATCTGGACTGGGGAGTTTTAAATGGGACAGCCTGTATTTAAAAATACATAAAAATACATTACTAAAACATGCACATGAGCTCCAAAATACTATTTATGTCTATTTTCAGTAAAATGTGTATTTATAAATGCACTGTTACAGAGGAAAAAAGTCAGAATCCTTAATCATTTTTAATATTGTATTATTATTTAATATTGACAAAGTGAAATGAATACATGTTTCACTAAACTGGCAGTTAGTTTATAACCTCCACGTAACATTTTCGCCGTAAGATTTTGAAATGAAAGATTTTTGACGTGAAACCCGCACTCAGACTTGGAAGGTATACCGACGAATACGGTACTCGATTGCCTTCGCGCACTCTATGCGGACTGGGAACTTGGAGAGTTAACCGATGCATACCCTTCGGTCGATTTATTTTCACATGTGCCTCAAAATGAAATAACTTTGAATTAGCAAATAAATAAAAACTTCATAAGCAAAATGAATCTAAAATGTTGGGTTATTTATAAAAAGCTATTACCTATTATGTAACGAAATGTTGAATTAGATTTTTGTTTGAAATGTGATTTTAGTTAAATAAATTCTACTAGCCGACGCAGTATCGATCGTAATGGCCTCTTTTTTTATTCATGGAAAAACACAATTAGGTTAAATTTTTACTGTGAGACAAAATTATAATTTAGAAACAAATTTTGGTTATAACAAACGAATGTCCTAATATATAATTTGCGTTGCAGAATAAATTTAAATTTGTCTATTTTCACATGCTTCTGTGCTGTGCAGCAGCATTAAAAATCATCAATTCAAGAATATTCCTAATTTAGTGGCTCGAGAAATTCATAAAAATTGCATTTCTTTGTCATTTCGAATTGATTATTAGAGTACATTTCAGAATGTTAGCACTGACACAGACGACTTTGACCTTTAACGTCATTGAAATTAGATTTTGCACCGAGTTGACATTTAAAATTTAGTGACAAGCTAATTACCAACATATTTTCTGGTGAAGTTTTAATAATAATAATTATTTATTAACAAACATTTAATTTGAGAAAATTACTTTTCTTTGTTTACATCATGGTTTCTTAATTATAACATTTATTGATAGACGGCAGGATCGAGAAAAATCAATGACGTCTCGTTTACTGAGGAGCGAATGTTTAAAAATCTGGTATTTAGCAACTTCATTGATCACATGATCACAGTGAAAATAAGAACTAACAGAAACTTGTGTTATGCATTGAATGAATACGGCAAGCATGGAAATGACCTTCGCGCGACGCCCAAATTTGCAACGCAAACTTGATTAAAGTTGCTCTGAATCACCCGGTATTTAATAATAATGTGGAAAATTAATTAATTTTAATAAAAATAATTACAACTAAAACAATAAATATTTCGGCCATCAGTCCCACAATGCTGTGTAAATTTTAATTAAAATGTTTATTAATAAATGTAAACAATCCTAATATCAATATGTTTTAAAGCTAGGAAACAAAACTCGTTTGCAGATAAAGTGGCTTGATAACACAGGTATAGACGGGTGACTGCTATTTCATATCATTAAGCACCCCACTTTTGGATGGACCTCATCTTTCTAACTACATTGCAACGGAATAATTATTATTTGTTCGTAACTATATTTTTATGTGTTTCGCCTTTTATAACATTTTAGATCTTAACTTTTGAAATGTTTGGGATGTACAAAGCAGACACACTTTGGAATTTTTGCCATTTGCCGTTGCGAATAGGGATGTTTTCACTGGTTTCAGACCAGGGACGCATGCGCGAAAAATATCGGACATCTACAGAGTTGTGACAGGTACAAGTGTCAAAGTGGGCAAGCGGCTTGTGATTAGGTACCATTACACTAGCGTTCTATCGTACGTGTTTGGAGCGTCTCGTTCCAATCACGCAGTCTTTCGACGCACCAAGAGTGTGTCGTTGCTTGCATGTGCTTACGGACTCGTCTGAAAACTGTGCGATCACATGGCACTTACATTCACACGCTTTCGCAAGTGTCAAGTGTTTGGAACGGGACACCCCAAATACGCACGATAGAACGCTAATGTAAAGGGACCTTTTGTTTGTACGACGGTTGGGAATTCACTTGTTGATACGCATGCGCAATAGTGCGTAGGGGCTAAGAGAGGGGATAGTAAAAACATCCCTATTGCAAATAGTAGATTATATCTGTACCATTATGACAAATTGTATGTGCGTATTTTTTGTAAAAAGAGGTTTCATAGTTGACGTGTCAGTTAGAAAATTCAGAACAAGTTGATATGTCTCCGATAATTGGAACGCGGTTATATAAATTTAATCCCAAATAAACTTGCACGTGCGCTTATGAGATTTTAGCCTCCTGTAAAATTTGGAAATTTGGACATATTAATATTTGCCATAATTGTACAGATATATAAGTGACAGAAATGCTTCATTGCCAGCGAGTGATGCACATCTCACGAGCTTACAATGACATTTCGGTCACGTGAAAGATTTGTGTAATGTCTTATGTAAAACGTTAAAAATAAAAAAAATAAATAAAATTGTCAAAATGACGTTTCAAAAAATTATTCATGTCTTACCATTGTGTAATCATAGTAATTCACCCCTTTTAACATTATATCACTTGTGAATAAACTGCTACATTATAAGTTCCATTTGCGTGTAATAATAAGTTATAAAAGACGTTGGTGGCAAAAGATAGTTTTATCCGCAATTGTTACATAATAATGTTATTATATGCGTAACAGTAGACACATAATTTAGTTAATATTTCAATATTGGAATATAAATTCATATTCCAAGACTCTTGAAAATTTCGGTTTATTGGTTTTTATTAATTTTACAAAGTAAAATGTGAATTAAGAAAAACAAAATTAGTAGTAGACTTTTAATTTATTCAGTTCAACTTTTAACAATTAACTAAGTATGTCTATAAATATTGTAAGTACTTTTCAGCATGGAACAGTGAGTCCATAATGTCGATGACTTGAATTTTGCACTTATTTCCTTAAAGTACACGAGTACAGTATCTTCAGAAAAAGAGGAAGTTTTGTTTTTTAGCAGCCATTCGTTGAAACTTAATTTTTCAGGTAACAAATTCAATGAAGGTACCGTTACTGCATTAGTTTATTTTCACTCTCTTCTGTATCCATTCTCGACCAAAATTAGCTTTTACCCACAAATAGTATATTATTAACCAAGGGAGAGAACACAGTTATTGTGGCTCGAACGCCAAGACTAAATCACGAGGCGCGAAGCGCCGAGGGATTTAAGGCGAGAGGGCCATAATAGTGTTCAGTCCCGTGGTTAATATATTATTTTTTTCACAACTAGCACGTAAAAATATGTCAATATAGAGAAAAAAAGTAAACATAAAAGTGTCGCAGACGTCTTTCAAAATAAGTAATAGCCTTTGCTGTCATTTCTAGAAATTCTTGCTTACAAAGTGAAAAATTTACAATTGTTGAGTTTATTAACTTTTGTGGTTTAATTAGATAGTGACATGCCAAGCCACACATTTCGGCGCACTTCTGCCACCATTTTAGCTGAAAGTGGTGGTGACATATTATCCCTAAAAAGACATGGGTGTTGGAAATCTGGTACAGTAGCAGAACGTTGCATTGAAGAATATCTGGCTGATAAGAGAAGAATTGCTGAGATGGCTCAAAGAACGTCTACACAAACTAGTCTGCACATAGCTTTTAGTGTAAACCATCATGATGAAGCAATTGATTCAAATTTTTTATAGACCAAAACTTTAATACGCACTGATTGAAAGTCATCTAAATTGATATTTCTATACAGGGTGTACGATTTTGCAAAATGTATAATAATTTTTTATTTCAAGCACCCTATATTCCATTATACCACCAAATAGCATTTTTAATAAGCTTTCTGTCAATACATAGTTTGCTAATGTTAGTACTTTAGATAATTTTTACAAAAAAACGTAGAAAACTTTTCCAAATTGATGAAATCGTGTAAAAGATTTTAGACTGGTTACCGTGAAGCCATTTGATCTTGTTGACAGTAAGTGATCCTGTAACAAATAGTTTCACTTTTGTGATTTTTTTACTAAATGAATTTTACGAAAGTAGTAATGATGCATATGGTACAATGCGTTAGGAGACGCCGAAATAAATTCCTTTTTGGCCACAAAAATTTACAACGTTTTGAAAACACTGGAAACGTGGCCTACAACAAAATACAATTAATTGGTAGAAGAGTAGGTGAAAACACTGAGCTAGAAGTTTTACTAATCTTAGAAGAAAATCTTCACTCCAGTACAAAAGAATTTGCTGCCCAATCTGATATTTCGAAATCTTCAGTAAACCGTGTGATCAAAAAACATCTGTTTCATCCATACCACATTGAACTCCATCAAGAATTGCAAGAAGCTTATTTAGCAAAAAGAGTGGAATTCTACGAAATAATGGACAATCTTATAGAAAGGAATAGAAATAGTTTAAACAGAATTTTGTTCACTGATTTGGCGACCTTTAAGAGTAATCGGCATGTCAAGAGGCATAGCATGCACTATTATGCCACTGAAAATCCCCACTGGATGCGGACGATTGATTATCAGAATCAGTGGTCGTTAATGTAGTTGCAACAGGATGGAGCTCCTGTACATTTCTATAAGAATGTAAGAAGATATTTAAATGACTGGTTGCGGAGACGTTGGATTAGTAAGGGCGGCCCTATCAAATGGCCCGCAAGATCACCAGATATAACTCTTCTAGATTTTTTCGTTTCTGGTTATGTAAAGGATATAGTCTATCGAATTCTTACGCCTGTCTACCTCTCGATGTCATTTCTGAAGTAATTTAATAAATTAGACAATAAACGACTATCTCCATGGCAACAAGTCCAAGGCGATCTGATCTTAATACGCGATTTTAGCAATTTCGAGAAACTTTCTAGGTTTTTTGTAAAAAGTACCTAAAGCACTAATATTTGCCGAGGAAAACCATACATTGAAAAAAAGCTTATTAAAAATGCTATTTGGTGGTATAATGGAATACAGGGTGTTCCATTTGAAAAAAATAAGTTGTTATACATTTTGCGAAACCGTACATCCTGTATAGAAATATTAATTTAGATGACTTTCAATCAGTATGTATTAAAGTTTGGATCTATAAAAAATATTGACAGAAAAGTGTTCAGTTATTTCTGTTGGAATGGTCTCTGCAATTTTTTTAAAAAGCACTAATTTTGACCTAAAATTCTTCATAATTCAAGAACCACCAATAAACCTGTAGTACCTTATAGCATTTTGCTCAGCTGCTCTTTCAATTCACCAACTAATATACAGGCCATTCCATTTAAGAAAACATAACTTTGGTATATTACTAATACTAAGACACTCTGTATATGATTACTAATAATTTTAAATTGTGAAGGTATAAGGGCGTAATTGATGGTCCACACACCTCTGGGACACCCGGTATATTCTTCAATTATTGTGGACTTTTTCTTTATTGACCTAGGGAGTTTTTAAAATATTATTTTAACCTTCAAGTAGGTTTATCTTTCCTTAAACTGATAATCGTGATAATGCGAAAGGTCGGAACGAATTTAACTAAGATATCCATGAAAAGCAAGTAACATAATATGAAATTAAATCAATACCTGTCATTTCTAGTTTTTGTTGCGATGTTACTAGTGTGGTCCACATGGCAGATTTAACATTTCGCAAAAAAATCCAACTCTCCAGTCCTACATTGTTGTGCTATCAGCTGTTATTAATAATGACAGCAAATGTCAATTCAACACATCAACTACGGCTGGAACCATGCCAACATTGTCAATTGTCTTTATTATCTAATAGTAGGAGAGAAAAATCCACTATTGGGTAAAGTACAGAAAATCAATGGAGTCGTCCCACAATTTTCAAAAACAGCTTTTCTAGAGTTTAGTTAGTTTAGTTTACTCATCGCCCTGATGATGCCAACAGTTTTGGCGAAACGTGCGTTGGCAGTTGTAATAAAAATTGTTTTTGGTGTTTTAGGGAAAAACTGATTAAAATTAGTTATCTACCACCACAAGTGATTCAGACAATTGTTTTGTTTTTGAGCTTTTCTAGAAACTAAACGGAAAAGTATTATATCCCTATTTTTTGTTTATTCGTTTTCTAGGTAAAAAAAATCGAAACATTTGTCGTATTTGAAACGCGCGCCTTTCTGTGACGCCAACACGGGACAAGAGTCACCAAACAGAATTCAAAGTTACTAGACGCGCGGACTAATGAGAGACGCATGAACCAATGAAAATGGTCCCCTAAATGTCGTCACAAGAGGCGGTAAATGTACAGCGATTGAAAATCCTTGCCTACATAGTCTACGAGATGCTACAGTTGAATTCGTCAAATTCGGATGAGAGGGACGACCCAATTTCTGAAGCCTCAAATAGGATATATAATGATGTCTACTGATGCTAGTAGTGAAAAAACACTTTTATTGACGTTTCAATTTATTTTTGATGAAAACAAATTTGTTTCCTTGACAACAACGGCAGCTTACTTCGACAAAGCGGTTTAGTTGAAAATTTAAATAATGCAGTCGTAGATAAAGCATAGCATTCAATTCCTGTCTAATGGATCATATTACACTCATTAAATAATATTATGTGTTTTTTTAATTAGTTCAATTATATCCCTTCTTTCGGGTCTTGAAATCGTTATCTCTTAATTATTTTTTTCAACAAATTTAGTGTACATTATAGTACATTATTATATGAGTGTAACATGAGGCTTCATTGTGACATGAGTGGGTTTGGGGCACAACGAGCGCAGCGAAAAGTGCCCCCAATAGAACGAATGTCACAATGCCTCGTTAAAAGAGTGTAATATACTATTTTTTCTACTTTGGAGCTCTTCGTTTTATGAAAATGTTAAAATTCTGCTTTTTAAATAATGTAGCGATTTTTAGGATTAGGTAGTACTGGTTGTGTTTGTGGTTGTTTTTTATCTGAAAAGTTGAGACTTAATTAACTTGACTTTGAAAGGAGTTGGCTAGAAATGCTCAATACCAACGTAATACGTATCAAATAAGAAAACCAAAAGCACTTGCATAATAAGTTCCATTGTGCAACAACTTTTAGTGTCACAATGAACAATTTGTCACACCAAAGTAGAAAAAAATAATTATGTACTTATAATAATAATATTAAATGTGTTTTTTGGAAATAATAATATGTACAATCTATTTATTTTAATTTTTTTAAATTTATAAAAGCTTTATTAAATTTATAAAAGAATTTTGTAAATTTAATATAATTTGAATGAATTAAAATTTAAATATATCTAAGTCGAACTCCACAAACTTTAATAGCTGTAAAATTACTAATGGAACATGTTTCGGCAGAACACTTCTGCTATCATCAGCCCTAATTTAACAAGAGATTAATGATACAATTGATGAATTTCAAGAGGGGTTCTTAGCTTAAAGAATATAAAAAACTATGACATTGACGTAATTTTGAATTAAATTTGACGTTTTCAAAGGGTTACTAATGATTTTTAAAAGATTTCGTAAAAACAACATTTTATAAAATGTAAAAATTAAAAATGGATCAAAGAGAATCTGGTAAGTTTGTTTGAGTGGTGAAAAATTAAAATAGTGAATTAATAATGGGATTATTGAAGTTATTCTGTTCATTTAAACAAGATCTGTTTTCCAGTTTCAAGGCTTTCCTTATTTCCAAAGTCTCAAGAAAATCTAATTTCCGGCCTTTATTGCATTTATGAATCAATTTGGAATTTGATGGTGAAAAACTATGTTTCGTTATTAATATATGATTGGCGAAAGAAGAAGGTGTTGATGGTGGAGGATCAAGATCTGTGTTGTTATAGATGTGCCTGAAATGTTCTTTAATACGGTCTGATATTTTGCGACCTGTCTGACCTATGTAGAATGACTCACAAGAAGAGCAGTTTAATTTGTATACACCTGATGATGATTTGTAATCTACTGGATCTTTAGTTTTAATAAAAAATCTGGATAAGTTGTTATCTGTTTTAAATGAAACTTTAAAACCATTTTTCTTAAGTATTTTAGAACATTTCTCTGAGACGACGCCAAAGTATGTTAATGAATTTGAAAAGGAAATTGTTTCTGAAGGATTTTTAACCAAGTAGTGTGTGTATTTGAATTTGTTATAGTATCTATAGTATAATTTATTTATGTTTTTTAAAGAATATCCATTATTTGAAGCAATTTGTTTAATGTTATTAAGTTCTGTTTGAAAAGATGAATCTGATAGTGGTATAGAAAATAATCGGTGAAAAAAGGAATGAAAAGCTGCAAATTTATGGGAAACAGGGTGACAAGAGTCAAAAGGTATTACGCAATCTGTGATACTAGGTTTTCTATAAATGTCAAATTTAAAAGTATTATTATTTCTAGTGATTAACAAGTCTAAAAAGGGGATTTGGGAATTGATTTCAATTTCCACGGTGAATTTAATGGATTGGTTTAAAGAATTTAAGTTGCTGAGTGCGTTATCAAGTTCAGAATCAGATCCTTTGAGTAAAACAATTATGTCATCTACATATCTGTACCAAAAGAGAAAATGATCTTTAAAAGGTGAAGAAGTTAAAAACTGATCTTCTAAGTTATTCATGAATATTTCTGCTAAAAGAGGTGACAAATTAGAGCCCATTGTTAAGCCTGAGTCTTGTGAATAAAAATTATTATTAAATTGAAAGAAATTTTGATCTAGGACAGTCTCACAAAGTGAATGTATGGTTGGCATATTAGAATTAAATAGTAGGTTTTTTAAAATTAATAAGCAAGATTTAGGTGGGATGCTGGGTTTAATTTTTTAATTTGAATGATTTTTTTTGTCATTTGAACGCCCTATAAAACTTTATATTTTTATTAAATTTGTTCCCTTTTTTTCAGCATAGCTTCCTCCGCTTTTCATCACTGTTCTCCTTGTTCCTTTTACCTCTACCATCGACCAACAGCTCTTCGGTCAAAGACGTATTCACCAATAACCCCCTCTCCCCGCGTATACCAAGAGAAAACAAATACTATCCTGGCCGCTACGGTTCCACAACATCGAATCTAGGCTCCCTGAACAGAGCCATCAAACCCGAGGATTCCCCGGAGGCCCACGAAGCCACACAAACTCCCGTAGAAAAAAGATGCACTCGTTGCGACTCGACATATTCCGATTCTCGAGGTCCTTACGATTATCGAGCCAGATACGACGACCGTAGATATACGAGTCGTCCGTACGAATACGACGACAGAAGGTATGATCGTTACGATCGGTACGATGACAGGAGGAACGACGATCGGTTTGAGCGAAGGCCGTACGATCGGTATGACAGGGATCGGTACAGTGAGCGAGATGGGTATGATCGGGATCGATACGATCGGTATGATCGTGATCGGTATTCTGATCGGGACTATGATCGCGGATTTGGATATGACAACAGGGGGTATGACTATAGGGATAGAGGATACGGGGACTACCAGGGGTTCTCTAGTGGCGGATATGATGGAGGAAGGGGAGGTTATGGAGGTTACGTAGGAAGTGGAGGTTATGGAGGAAGTGGAGGTTATGGAGGAAGTGGTGGCGGTTATCGAGGAAGTGGCGGCGGTTATGGAGGTGGGGGATATGGAGGTGGGGGATATGGAGGTGGAGGATATGGAGGAGGATCTCCAGCGGGTGGACGACCTGAGTCTGGAGGGTATTGGGGGACGGGAGGCGGATATGCTAGTGGGTGGAACTATGGAGGAGGGAGAGACGATGGCAGAGATCGGTGAGTTTTCCATAAAAAAATGTGTTATTGTTATGTAATTAATAGTTATTATACGAGTTCCTGTGTGAATTGGGTGCTTTCGCCTTTTTTAAGCCCCTGGTGCCCGAAAGGACCCAAATTTACACAGTGTAATACAACGTTTTATAGTTCGACACAACCCCGGAAAGTCTTTAAATAGTGCTTAAAATCCATAAAAATAGTGTGACGTTTATCTGACATTTTATTTTTGCGTAACAGAGAGTGTTTACACAAGCGAAAATTTGAAAATTCTGACAGTGTCGAACTATAAAACTAAATTAGTATCGGAACGACAAACTGTTACATATCGTATATTTTAAAAACTAGGAGCTTTGTTGTACATCTAGATACATTAATTATTATTATTGATTTATCTTACAATAATTGATAGAGACTATTTGACATAATATCTCCTCTCACTAATTCATAATGTGAAAGGGGCAATTCTACATCAAATTCTTTAGTAACAACATATTTATAAAATCGTTTTCAAAATCCGAATGAAACTGATATTTGCATTCACCTTCACCACCCTCTATTAACATATTGCCATTCTGAATAAAAAACAAGTCGTTACACAAACTTCTGCATTTTTAAAGGATGTTTGTATGCTGGCGAGCTTTTTCCTAGAAAAATTACGTAGATTTTTAAGTTTTACCAATTGCATCCAGTATCAGCAAGTTTATTAAAATTCAATGAAAATGCCACGCACATAAAACGCACACGGTGCAAATGACATTGTTAAACTCGACTGACAATCGTTAAATTTTAAAACGTTTATGTAGTTAGCGAATTTTGCAATTAAACAGATATTGGATTCTGATTACGCGAAAACAATTTGTTTTAATTAACGAACGTAAAGTCCAGAGCGAGTAGGATTTGTTGTTATTCCAATGAAATCGGTGTTTTAAATTTAGGACTGAACGCAAAAAGGAGTCAGAGCCAGACAGAGATTACTTCTGGATACAATATATTACCTAAATATAAGATTAACGATATAGATACCCTGCATACCTACTAATATAAAGAATACAGTATCTCCATACAGTTTCCGGATTTGAAATTAATGTGTCAGATACGTCAACTACGTAAAAACTTCATACATATATCTTTTCTAGTAAATTCCTAAAAATTGCAAAAATATTGATGACAAATATAATAATTATAATTCTTTTCTAACGTAGAACTTTGCGATATAACGTTTATTCCACATGAATACTTTAATATATCATCCTGCGAGCAAGGTCGACCCCCTCACCCATAGTGTCATTCATGTAGTGGTAATACTACAGTCTAATCAAGCAGCCGAATAACGTCGCCTACTGTGATCTGAGTGATTCCTGTTCATAAGAAATATTATCAACGTGTTAATTCAGCGTTCATGTAGAAATCCAAAATTGTGTAATCTAATGTAAATATTTCAAACATAAACTGCTTACATAACGGGAACAAATTTTTCTTCCGTTTCATGACATAAACGAATATTTCCTACTTTGACTCAATTCTTTCAATATCCGATAATAATAATTATTGTTCAATTGTTTATGCTTTTCCTTCCTACATCAAGAAGCATACACAGATGGATAATAGCGGTTCAGGAATCATAATAAAATTTGATTATGCAACCAGAAATAAATTAAAGTAATTATGTTAAAAAGAATAAAATAGTGCACTAAATCGGGAAACGCGCTAAAAATGTAAAACTGTAAATAAAGTGTTTACCCAAAATCGTGTGTAATAAGCGAATTACTATGCTAATTTGAGGATGTAATGTTGATCATTACACACTAGTGAGAGAAAAACTCTGACTCACGGAATAGTCAAATCAACCAAATGCAAAACTATAGCAACCATTCCATTGGTCCCGGCTTTTAATGGGAAATGGATAAAAAACACAAAGGATTTAATTATTAGGAATGATTTTGGATAAAACTTAATATTACACTCGTGTGGAATACTATATTAGGCACTTAAGAAAGTTACTAAACTTAAACTTAGACTTTTTCTTGCGTGCCTAATATAGTACATTCCACACTCGTATAATAAATAACTATTAAAATAAATTAGTAATGAGTGGGATTATATATTGGCAACATTTAAAACATAATTTGGTATACGTAAGATTTATTGACATATGGAAAAGTAAATAATTTAAGTATTACAACCAAGAAAAATAATATATTTCTGTATATGTTCAATGTGTTCAACCCTTTGAATATTCAACCACTGTTGTTGTAAATATTTATAGTACAATAAGTCCAATTGGTAAGGGTGATTCCTGAACTCCCCACAGTAATGGGCTCAGTCATGGACTGTGTATTAATTGCATATTAAATCAATTTTAATTAAAAAATGGGGGTAATGTTCGTTTCAAAAAATAGTGTACAATCCTCATGCGTGAACTCACCGCCTCGAAAGCGACATTTTACGATCTTTGTCGGCAACCCGAAACACTTTAAAATAAATCAGTAGCTATTAATTAAGTCAACATTTGAGACACGATTTGGTACACCCAAGATTCATTTAAATATCATTTTTTAGGTTATGTCAACTGGAATTAAATCAGTAACTATTAATCAATGGAATTAAATATATTGGCAACATTTAAAACAACATTTGTTATACGTAAGATTTATTTCAATATGATGGAAAGGTACATAATTTCACTATTACAACAAAGAAAAATAACATTTTTTTAGGTTATACTACAATTATTCAATGTGTTCAATCCTTTGAATATTCAACCAGTGTTCCTGTAAACATTTATAGTGCAATTAATGCAATTGGTAGGGGTGATTCCCCCCACAGTAATGGGCTCAGACATGGACTTAACGGTGTCGAATGTGCACTTTCCAACCTGCTTTTATGTGGATGGGCCGGCCAGGCCTTGGTTGAATTAATTTTTCTGCTACTTACATTAGTTTTACTTTGTAGAGAATCGTTTACGCTTGATGACTTACAATTAATTGGTCAATTGTGATAGAAGCCATGGTTTGCTTTATTTCATATTTTGAAGTCTAATTGCATATTAAAATAACTTTAATTTAAAAATCGTGGTAATGTTCGTTTCAAAAAATATTGTACAATCCTTATGCCTGAACAATCTTCCCGCACTTGGTTGTAAATTACTATTACATTACGAGTGCCGAAAGTAACGAATAGGATAACGACGGCGTAGCCGAAGAGCTGATACATGTTCATCATTTTTTATGCTTTTAAGTAAAGTCAGATATCTAATAGAGTCTAAGAAAAACTATTTAAGCTTTTGACGCTTTAATGAAACTTAATTATTTGTTAAAATAACGTTAAATCAATCAAAAAATCAACAAAATCTGATAATAATTTACAAAACTCCTCGGCCCCAAAGTAATGTTAAAGATAAACTCTTAAAGATAAGATTTTTACATAAGGCCACCACAGGCAGGCCTTAATTTTATCTGCAACACAGCTAAGGTACTATAAGGGGTCCCAGATCTTGTCTTGAGTAAAGGGTTAGAACTTCTACCAATTGCTCAACAACATGTGTTTAAACTGTCTAAAATCTAACTTTTCTAATCTCTGTTTATAATACTTTTTTGAAGTGAAACTTCTTATCCCACGGTGTAAGATTTGTTTAGGAGGTAAGGTACATAGTAATATTCAGAAAATATCTCCGTGACTTGTTCCGTAAGTATCTTTTTCTATTTTGCTGTTAAGCCATTAACGCATACAAAATTTAGATTTTTTTTCCATTGGTAACATACACAGAACCCTGAACTGAACGAAATGTTAAAATGTCAGTGTGATTTTGAAGTCATTTTCCATGTCAAGTATACGTCAGCTACACAAAAATCAAAATTTCCTAAATTGCCGAAATTGATTTTATTTGTGGAAAAATTAAATCAATATGCAAATTAGAAAAATTAACATGAAAAACTCGTTTTGTAAAACTAGTGTTTCAAAATACTAATAAAGCACATGTACAACTCAATAAAAATATTTAACTCCCTGCCTAATCCACTAAAGAGTCAAACGCTTAATAACTTTGTATTAATAAATTGTATTTTCTTCAGTTATGAAATCCAATAATATGTAATCCTAATTGTAACTTTGTAACCGCATACTTTCTTCTTTTTTTTTATTTAGCTTTTCTTACTTTGTAATTTATTGTATTGTTTTTATTTGGGGTTAAGTTGAGTAGCATTTTGCTAGACTTCGCCCCTTAATTAAGTCATTATTTATTTATTTATTTATTTATTTATTTATGTACAATGTAACATCACAATTTAATAATTCTGCCTATGGATTTACGTCATCAAACTAACCTTCATTATAATTTCCTGAAAAAAAAATCATTTCACTCCCTCTTGTGCCTTCCAAAAGTGGCAATAAGTGCTTAATTGAAACCCATTAAACTCGTAAGGGAATTGAGTTCGCAAATAGTTCCGTAGGTGTAAAGTCGTCTGATCATTTCACTAACGTGCTCACAATATTATGTGAGTAATATTATACCAAATCTGAACAACTGTCTTGACGTCACGGTGCACTAAATCGGACAACCACGATCATAGGTATGCAAAACAAGACGCCAACCTGTCATTGATTAACACAAATGTCTAAAACCTAAACTTTAATATTATGTAGCTATTTATTATCCAAGCGTCTTTGAAAGCAAATAAGTCACGAATCAAATGTTTAGCCACAAGAGCTTGCTCGAGTGGCTAATTTTTCTTGAGTGACTTATTTGCTGTTAAGATACGTGTGTAATACATAGTTCTTAAAACATTGATCAAAACCCAAAAAAATTTGACGTTCAAAATTACAAAATTATGGGATCATAAGTCCACTAGTGTCTTATAGACCTCATAATACATTCAAAATAGTTATTATTATGACTTCATAATAAACAGGTGTTGGATAAAAGTTTTTTGAATGAACCGTCAGACTGTTAGCTATCAATAGGAACCAACAACGAATAGCAATTGAATTTCAAAAAATCCTTTCTTAGCGAGCACCTAGACGTCAAGAGTAACATGCCTCCGAAATTTCACCTTTCTAAACCTTTTAGTTTTGGAGCTTTGCTGATGCATATGTATATACGCTTGAAACTGCTAAACATTATCCTAATCTAGAACCATCTTAGAGGTTTTTGTAAAATATGCCGTTTGTGATGTTCTTAATTATTTTCTAATCTGTATTTCAAAAAAAATACTCATATTATTGAGACATATTTTTCTCATTTAGTGTTTGTAATGTAGCTTATAATGGAAATTTTCATCGGATAATGTCATTCCCTCCACATGTACTATTTAACCTTCAATATAAAAGCCATTCAACTCCCGCGAACCCAACGACTTTTTCCTTCTAATCTAATTACCCGTAAACTAACCCTCGGCTTATTACATCTATACAGGATATTCAGTTTCCAGCGAAAGCCTGCGTGCAATGCATTACAATTGATTTATTCCATTAACCCCTATGTGCCCTCTCGGTATAATTATATCTTCCTAAAAAGGGTTGTTATATGTAATTTGGATTGTGTATTTAAATATGTAATCCTATAATATAATAATTATTAAGGAATAAACTGCTATATAGGGTGATTCACGAAGTGCGAATATTTAAATTGGGGGTATACGGCTATAGTATACGGCTTTAGAGAGATTGACTTGCATAAAAAAATACCATCAACTCAAAAAAATATATGGACGGCCGAAAACTTTTGATGACCACTGGAATGATGACCAGAACAAAAAACAAGTGTAGTTGCTTAACAGCTCCATAAAATCTTGATATTTACGCATACAAATTTACCTTGAATTCGCAAAAACTGCTCTATTGTCAATTCAAGCCCGGGCGCGACATATCCATGACTCACGCACTCGCTCAAAAATATCTGGCATTTCGCGAATTGTTCTTGTTGCGTTTTCAACCCGCATTTGAAGTTTTTCTACGGTATCTACAAACTGTGGCCTCTCACATGGGGCTAGAATACTGGGCCATTTTCGTTTCGTAAGAACTAAGTTTGTGTTCAGAGGAACGTCCTCTAATAATGCCTTAGATCATTGTTCAAAGATTCGAAATATTGTGTACCTGTTAACTGTCGTAGTAAAATATGGGGGCTAATCAAAAAATTGTTGACAATTCCGTTCCAAACATTAACAGATTTTTTTTTCCTGGAAGTTCCTTTCGACAATAGCACGTGGGTATTATGAACATTATGGACACCATCTCGCGTAAATCCTCCATCATCAATGCTTAAATCCCTTGGTCATGGATAATTCTCCAAATCATGCTTTGTGATACACCAAATTGTGCAGTTAATCGTCTGGAGCTAGTACTTGAATTTTCTTCAACAGCAACCAAAAGCTGCGATCACTTTTGGTAGGGCCGATATCTCTCGTGTTCATTTTAAAAGAATCAAGCTCTCGTAATTCTTGCATTATCTTGAGATTTTCGCACACTGTACAACTCCCTAGCCACAAGAGAGTTCCCGGGGTTGCACCATAGGTCATAATTATATCGGTCATTTCACTTAAGAGGGTTCTCCAGTGGCAGGTAGATTTCTGCCGGTCGAAGTACATTTTCCCGCAATATCTTTTTAAATTTACAATTTTCAAAAAAATTGCTCTGTAGCTGCAAAGATCTATATTTTATCAACACGCCTACAAGATTACAACAAAAAATCTTCAAAAATAGAAAAGTTATATTCAACGGCGCGCAAAAATGTACAAAAATGTGCGGCATTGAATGTAACTTTTTTATTTTTGAAGATTTTTCGTTGAAATTTTGTAGGCGTGTTGATAAAATATAGATCTTTGCAGCTACAAAGCGATTTTTTGAAATTTTTAGATTAAAAAAAGATATTGCGGAAAAATGTACTTCGACCGGCAGAAATGTACCTGCCACTGGAGAACCCTCTTAAAGACATTTTAAGAAAATGTGGGAAAGAGGAATGTTATCAGATTTGCATAATCAAGGTTGATGTAGGCGTACAAAATTGTTTTGAAAAAGGCAAAGCCTTCTAGATGAAATTTTTAATTGAACACCATAAACCGATTACGTACTACATGCATAAAATTCCGTTTCTATAATCGCAATAAATAATGAATTTTTGAGTTATACCTGCATATCAATTATTGTACGCATATAGGTAATATGGTTTTATAAGCTACATGATCAACACATTCTTCTTTCACATAAATTTTTCAGAATCAGAATTTGCGAATGCTTTATATTTCAAATACGTTTTTATTCTGAATAATTCATCTCAAAGTACAAGTGCTAAAGTTAAGACTACTAGTAAGTGTAGAGCTTCAAAATAATATGACCTCTAAATTTACCACCACTATTGTGCAAAGAAAATAGAAATAGAATTTAGCACTTTCAGTAAATGCAGCAGTAAATTTTAATACCGTTTTTTACGGTCGGTTTTGGTACTTTAATACCACGTTTTCATGAACGGTGCATGAATTTATTAAATGTAATATGCACATATTGGAATTAGACTCGCAGTAAAATAAATATCAGTTGAATATTTCATGTTTCCATCCATAATATTTTAAATGATTTAAATTTTAACTATTAAAATTAAATACTTCGGTATAAATGTTTCACAAATTCGTAGAATATGGTTAATATTATATACCGATGAAGTAAACTAATCCTTTTCTAGTTTGTGGTGAATACAATATGTATAAGTGTATGTATGTCATCAGATATACGGAAAGATTAGAAAATACAAAAAACTGTAGTGTGCTTTGTGGACCACACACCATAAGTGAGAATTTCTTATGCCATATAATTATGTATAACTAGCGACAGACGTTGTCCTGTCCAATTTCGATAAATTTAGTTTTTCGACAGATCGCGAAACAACACAAAAGTAAAAACAAATGTAGATTTATTTTAATTTAGGCTGGAATGAGTTTTTCCAGATTTTTCCCCAGATCTTCCCGATTTTTATTTTCAATTGAAAACATTAAATTCAGTTACGTATTTCCATCCCGGGGCACAACAAACAAAAAAAAAATGAACGAAATGTCATGTCGTTCCTATCGTCACTGATGATCGAGAGTGCATACAAAAATTGTTTTTTGCATTATGTCCGAATTTTTTGACTTTACAGGACCATAACGAACAAAACAAAAAAAGAATTACGCATATCTATCGTTCAAATTATGAGTTACGCTTTTGAGTTCATACAAAAATTGCATAGAAAAGAGAACTTTCAGTTTTTCCCGAATTTTCCAATTTTCTGGGCAGGTTTTCCGATTTTTCTTTCCGTAAAAACCTTATTTGGACTATTACGAACATATGGAGAAAAAAGAATTAGTCAAACCGGTCCAGCCGTTCTCACAAAGGAACAACATTTACGCACGTGCAGTGCACTTTCATTTTTCCACGTTGGTAAACGCATCACCCATTTTGATATATTTTTTAGAATAATTGTAATTGTCAAGGTAAGATTTTTTAAGAAAGAAAGATTGGAAAAGTTACCCGAAAAATAGTTTTTCCGGAATTTACTCTCCAAGTTGCTTGTGGCGCTGCAGCGGTACGTGTCATGAATATGCGTAAAGAGTTGGCACAAATTTCACAATTTGCATGCGCCGCTTTATCTTTAAAATCTGTGCCCGCGGATAGACGTTTCACTTCAAAAACCAATGTATAAATTCTTGCACACAAAATGAAAATTTACTAGATGTAAATGTGATAGGCGTTCTATTCTACAAGTGTCATAAAGGTCTAAACCAACAGAATGCCTATATTTAAATTATGGAAACGTTCAATTTTTTTTCTACAATTTATATCATAGAACATTAAATATACAAGTAGTAGTTTCTTAGCTTATGCGTTGGAAGTTTTCGACCTTGCAAACAGAATTTTATTATTAAATTAAATTAATAATAATAAATTTATTAATATTAAATTTCCAAAAAAAAACTTTTTTATTATTAACTAGCAGAATGCCCGGCTTTGCCCGGGTTTCATCTTAATGTCGTCTCCTCGTCATTGTATTCTATAGAGTTGAAATGAACCAGGTAAATGATAGACTTGAACTTGGAGTTTAAATGTTGATATCTAGTTAGCCTCAAATACAATTTTTGGTGCCCCAAATGATATCTTTTGAAAAGCATTGTAATTTTTAACTACTGAAACAAACATATTTGATCGAATATCTGTGCCGATGAGAAGATCTCTGAGTGGTTCTGGTGGATCCCTCATTTTGCAGCACATACCCGGGCCTTCTGTTCTCCATCGAAAGGATTTACAATAACAACCAATTTTAGACATAGACCCAAAATTACGTCAGAATAGCGATATAAATTGATTAACGTTACTTACCGCTTGCACGTCCTATCCAAGAAGAATTTTTAAAGTTGCGTCCACATCGAAAGCAATCCTAAACACATCCACATATATCCATATATTTTAGCACTTCTCCCTCGACTTCACCACACTGTTCTTTCCTTGTGAAATGATACTGACGAAAACTGATGAGTGAAATTTTATGTCTAAAACTGTCACTGTGACAATTTTATCTGACAGATTTCACTTCGCCTAGTTTGAACTTTAAATATTTTTTTTTACTAAAAAGGGGTTACACATTGGGGTCGTGAAGCCACTTATGTTACTCCCCATTGTGAATATTATTTGTGGTCAAAATTTCTTAACAATCTGTTCACCGGTTAAGGCGCGCACAGCAAACGAACAAACAAATATTGATTTTTATATATTAGATTAGATAAATGCGTACTAAAAGGGAGAACCGATTAAAAATTCATATTCAAAATCAAAAATCTAGCTCACAGCTCTCAATTTTATTACTATTAATTAAAATCGTATGTTTCAACAACAAAGGTAGGTATACACGTGCACATAATAATACAACAAATCTGTAATTACAAAATCAGTGGTACTGTTGAATAGCAAATATCCTGTTGTATTATTTGTGAAACTGTTTTAAACTGCCATAGCAAAGAACCAAGGTTGAGAAGACATCTTTCTTAGCCAAGCTATTTTATTGTCTAAGATGCGTGGGCAATAATAATGCTCGACTAAGAAAAGCCTTCTCAACCGTAGTTTATATAATTATAATTTCTTTTACTGCTAGCACTTTTCTTCAAAGGATAATTAGAATAATGCGAAAGGTCGGATTGAACTTAGCTAAGATATCCATGAAAAGCAAGTAGCATATGAAATTAAATCAATAGCTGTCATATCTATTTTTGTTTTTGTTGCGATGAGTGTGGTTCAGGCGGCAAATTTAACATTTCGCAAGATATTCCAGCTCCCCAGTTCCACATTCTTGAGCTGTCATTAATAGTGTGTAAAAGAAAGACAGCAAATGACTAGTTAACACATCAACTAACGCAGTCGAGATTAACCATGCCAACATTGTCAATTGTTTTTATAATGTACTACTAGTAGAGAAAAATCCATTATTAGGTAAGGTGTACAACATCAATTTCTCAAGCATCAAACACGATATAATATAATGATATTTTCTGAAGCTAGTAGTGAAGCTATTAGTTTATTCAGGTACTATTATAGTACTCGTATACCTACTTGCGAGCAAAGACATTCACCCACCTCACACTTTTGAGTTTTTCTCAGTCGCATCAGGACTTATCGCCCACAAACCCAGCATAGGGCACCATATAATATTACGGTCTGCCGAAATCTCTTCGACATACCTTACAGTTGTCAAACTTCTTCAATTGCGACCATGGCCTGCCCCGAAGACACTTTCAGTGGTCTATTTCTTTGCTCGCAAGTGTATTTATAATAACCTTTGATTCTCTTAATTACTTTAGAGAAAAACCTTTTAGATACAAATTCTACAGAATAAAATGTAGTACCTAACTACATTATTTATTTTACACGAGTTACAAGTGTCAAAAAAAAAACACAAAATATATAAAATACTAAAAATAGCCTTAAGTATGAAAGTGTAATTCATTTCAGAATTTTATTTAAATTATTCTGCGAAAGGTTTCAACAGGCGGAATTATAAGTCTTCAAAAAATTAACTTTTCCTTCAGTTGTTGAGTTCACGTTCAAATTATAAAACATACAAACCGTTTTTATTATTTGGCCAGTAATTGAAGTGACGTATTTGCCAACAGCTGTTGCAAAGTAACTAAAGTTGGATTTATGAAGGATTTTTTATATTCTAGAACAGTTTTTTATTTAACGTTCTTCTATAATCTAATTCAATATTCTCAAATCTTTGCTTTTTCATGTTAAATTCCATTCTAGCATTCTAGACCCGGTATACAGGATATCACGAAAATATCTGCAATAACTTGACGACAACATCAGGAACTAGACCAAATTATGTGATTTTCTTTTTCAAAATTGCAAGAAGGGAAAATGCGCGTAACATGCCGGTCAAAAAAACTAAAGGTATTTGCTGTTGTCTGTTCAAAAAGGTGAAATTGAAACGAAATAAAGTACTTGCTCATTAATTACAAATATATATAATAAAAATGAAATACATTGGTAAGCGCATAACTTGAGAGCGGCTGGACCGATTTGGCTAATTGTTTTAGAATATTCGTATTGGTCCAGGTCAGGTTCTTACGGAAAGAAAAATTGAAAAAGTTTACCGGAAAATTGGAAAATTACGGAAAAACTGTTTTCCGGGCAACTTTCCGTAGTTTTTTTTCTTCATATTTGTAATAGTCCAGATAAGGTTTTTACGCATAGAAAAATTGGAAAAGTTGCCCAAAAAGTTTTCAATTGAAAAAAAAAATTCTAGCCTAAATCTATATAATAAGTATAAAATGCTGTTCATTGGTAAACGCATCGCTTAAGAATGGTTAGACCGATCTGTTCAAATAAGGTTTTTATGGAAATAAAATTAGGAAAAGTTGCAAGGAAAATTAAAAAATTCGGGAAAAACTGAAAGTGCTGTTTTCTATGGAATTTTTGTATGAACTCAAATTACGTACGTACAAAATTAAATTAATTTGTTTTTACTTTTGTCTTGTGCGAAATTTATTAAAATTTGGACAGTGCAAGGTCAGGGGTGTCAACTATGACGGAGACGTATTACTACATAAAAATTGGAAGAATGGATTTACCCTATTTATCTCCATTAACCCCTAAAATTATTGCAGTATACTTACGAGTATCCTGTGTACACAAATTTTAAGTCAATTATTATGTTTAGGGCACAAATATATTTTAGCCTTATGGCATTGCGAAGATTCAAAAGAACTCGTGTTTATAACTCCCTCCATTTACTAATCTACAAAATAAAAGCGTCGATCAGATATAACCTAATTATAGGCCATATGACGGATTCAAGCCATGGGATGAGACGTATAGAGGTATATCCGGATGGGACGAGCACGGAAGAGGATTTTATTTTGCCACGGGAATCCCCGAAGTGGGAGCCGAGCATTGGGGGAGTAAAGGATATACGGATCGAGGAACGGATAGGGACAGGTCAGTGAGGATGACCTTTGGAATGGGGAGATCTTGGTGCTAACACAACATTAACCTAGTTTGTAATTTGGTGGAGTGCGTAGGAGGTATGGGATTACCGGAGATTTATTTATGACTTTATGGGTTGTGCGGGAATAACAAGGAGTGGTGGAGAGTTAATATTTAACGGGGTTTGGTCAGACGGGCTACCTGATGAGAATGAAAGTGTTTTTAGACACTTTAAGAGCGTTAGTTTTGACAGGGATAGCTTATAAATAATTAATTATATCATTCTAATTTGATTTATATTTTAATATGATGTCAATCGAATGTCTAGATGATATCACTTATCCAAAATCCCATTTCTCTCCTTTCTGCTCTCAACCCCCAAATGTTATTCAATAAGAAATGATGACGAAAAATATCTTGTCAGGTATTTCTTATAATAGTTTTCTCCCGATTGGGTATAAATAACTATTAATAGCACCAAGAACTATAATGATATATTATTTAGAATGATAACCTAAAATTTTGATGACAAAGTAAGAACAACAAATATATTTATCAAAACAGTCTTCTGGGTCACAATATCTTTGTTGACAGCCATAATTTATTACAAAAAAAAAATCCCTTAACTATCGTATTATCTAAATATCTACAGTATTTTTTTAGTATTTGAATTTTTTCGTTCAAAGCACTTTCCCAGTGTGTTAACATACCATATTTTTTCGCGCACTAGACTTAAAAGCACAAAAAAAATAGTTATAAATGGAAATTAGTATTTATTCTTAAATTCAAACTGAAAATACTCATATTGGAAAAAAATAATATCCACAAAGTAGAAGTAAAAACACAATTAATTCAGACGCAATATGACCATAAGAATGGAAGTTTATTCTCTCCTTTAAATCTAAGAAAAAGAAACAGAAAATAGAGGCGAATGTGTTATTCACAATATTTTTTCGAGCATGTAAAATCCGACTTTCAAAAACAACTTGATATCAATCAAATTAAAACGAATGCTTCTCCTTTTGATTTTTTTTAACGTCTTAAATAAATTGAGGGGTAGACATCACATACATTTCTAAAAAATCCAAATACACTCCAAAAATCCCCAGGAATCCTAATAAATCCTTGAATCCTAATAAATCCTTGCGATAACTTTAGAATCCTTTAACTGCATAACCGAGAAACAGTCTCGTAAGTTTTTTTACTGTACCTATTTATGACTTTATTTTCACAAATTGTTTAAGCAGAAATTAAAGTATGGGAGTAGACAATAGTACATTATGATACGAGTTTCATAAGAAGCATTTTGTCGCACCCAGGGGTTTAAATGAGCAAGTGCGACAAAATGCCTTACAAACGAGTTATCATACAGTATTTTTTCTACTTTGCCACTTTTTATACAAAACTAGCTGACCCGGCGAACTTTGTACCGCCTAAGAATCAATAACACAGGGGCACAGCCATCGGTCCAGCCATACTCATATGAAAAATACTTTACGACCTATTCTCATATCTACCAAATATGCAAAACATAATCATAAAAATCGGTCGGACCGAAAAATCGGTCCAGCCAAAGGGGGCTCCCATATCTATGTGAAAAATAGTTTACCACCTATTCTCATACCTGACAAATATACAAAAAAAAAATCATAAAAATTGGTCGAGCCGTTTCGGAGGAGTTCGACCACAAACACCGTGACACGAGATTTTTATATATTAGATAATCAAATTTCACAATCTAGGAAATTTCGCGGTGGTTGGAAAGATGCATTAACGGCGGGTATGAAGAAGAATTAATTTCAAACGTCAATACTCGTATTTTTGTTTATCCTTTTGGCATTTATCAGAAACGTGGTAGTGAATTTTAAACGTCTCCAAAAACGTCTCTCAGCCATGACTGAAACCCCTAACCTCACAGTAAGCTCCAAAACAAACGTCCCCAAACCACGAACACTCGGACAGGCCCGTTCTTTTCCTTTGTGATCCGTCGTATGGACCTTGACACCAACGAACGCCATGTCCTTCTGACCCTGGAAAATTTTAATCTCCCCATCCACAAACTGTTTAGAATCATATCCCGCCTCACCAACAAGTGAACCCCCCTTATCCGCGTCATCACCGGAGATACCTCAACCATTTCCTGACCCACGGCATCTCGCCAGCCCCCGTACCACCCCAATGCGCCAAGTTTTACCAGCGTAGCCAGCCCCAGACAGAATGCCCCAACAAAATTGCGTGCCCCAAATGCACGTGACACCCCTAAGCAAACAAGTGCCAACAATGGTAATGCCAATTCACATTAACAGCTGTTGACCAGCCACTTGGAGTTGACAGCGAAGTATAGGTTAGGATTGCCCTGAAATTGTCAAAATTGCCAATATTAAAAATAGAATATTATAAACCAAGTTAGAGAAGTAATTTTTCTCAGCTAAGCAGTATTAATTCCCGAGATGCGAAGCATCGAGAGAATTAAGTTGCGAAGCTGAGAAAGGGCTTCTCTACCGTGGTTTATATACTATTTTTTTCACTACTAGCAGCTTAAATCGTTAAATAAAGCATCAAAAATACAATCGTCTAGCGGGTGACAAGTCACAGTTAATCCTGAATAGACGTTGCCGTCTGTGAACATTTGTTTTTTCCGTGGATCATTGCAAATCTTGGCTCGCGCTTCGCGCTCAACCCCTTAAAGAAACCTACTCCAAGAAGATCATATTTTCCTGTACGTGAAACTCGAAATTTGGACAGGATCAACTGTGACTGGCACCCGCTAGACGCTTTTTATCAAAAATAAAGGTTATGTATTTTTTCTCTGACATTTCTCCGTCAGAGACCGGATTTTCGTGAAAACCTGCACAATGCATACCTGTGCTTTTGTAATAATTTAACTTCGTTTTTTTTTTGCATAAATTGCAGTTAATTAATGCCTAATATTTGCAACTGGTGCAATTTGTGAAAATCGAAGGGCGCTGTTGTTAAGTAGGTAGATAAAATAATAATAAACGATATGCATTTTGCATCAAATCCGGTCTCGGCCCATTAACTACTGGTCAATAATGAAAAAATTATTAACTACTAGGAAAGAAAAACAACTTCACACCTCCTCTACAAACTAAATAATCGTACATTCTCCAGTTAGTAGTGAAAAAAATACATTATACTATTCTTAGTATAATTATTATAACACCGCTTTTGTCCATTATTACACAAAAGCGTATCGTACTCAGTACTCAGTAAAGGAGAAAATAGTATATTATATACCTAGGTAGAGAAGTCCTTTTTCTCAGCCGAGCAGTATTAAGAATTAAGTTAAAAGGCTTCTCTACCGTGGTTTCTATAATACTTTTTCACTACTAGCAGCTTAAATCATATAAATCATTTTTTTCTGTCCATTCTTGTATTTATAATAAGACAAACAATCTCTCGAATATCTGCCAATTCAAATTTCTCATGATATCTTACCTTAGGTATTACCACATTTATCAGATATGTATTTTGTATGAAATCCGGTCTCTTCATTATTAATTACTAGTTAATAATGAAATGACTATTAACTACTAGGAAAGAAAAACAATTTCAGATATCCTCGACAGACTATATAATGGTACATTTTACAGCTAGTAGTGAAAAAAATAAATTTATTAACCTCTATAGAATAAGTTAGTCGGAATCACAAATAGGTGAATTCGAGGGTATAATATTACATATCAGCTTAAAGACCTTACGATCAAAATCGAAATGTTTATCAGTTTATCTGTTTTATCATCATTTAGACCTTTGGGTCTAGATTTAAGAGCAGTAAAACTTTTTGTCAATATCTAGACCTTATGGTTGTGATCAAGGTGGGAATCAACCAATGTATGGCTATAAAAAAAATCAGATAGACTTTATTATCCTTAAATTGTGGTTTCTGAGTTTTTATGTGTTTTCCACACTTTTGTTAGACTTACATTTTCCTTGTTTAAATAAATCTAATGCTTCTGACATCGTATCCCTATCCAAATTATGTAGTGAAAATACCTCTGCTCATCATTCTTTTTTTTTTTAAAAAACAGAAATAAGTTATAACAAAAAAAAAGATACCCCATCATACCTGTGCTATTGAGGGGTCAGTGGAGGAGAATGCATCGTGAATTACAGTGATTGTCTCAGTAATGATTGAAATTACTGAAAACAGGTGCAATCACTTGCCAAAGTGACGGCTCCGTTAGAATATACATTTGAACTAAACTTGACAAAGTAATGTTAAAAAGGGTGGAAAGACATCAACATTTCTATATGACTATTCGACTTTTAATATCACTTATTATCAGCTGGGCTTTATTTACCTTATTTAGTACATTACTTAGTTAAATAATGAGGCAATTACAATATGGGAAAAAGGTATTCAAAAGAAATATAGGATGTCCTCGTATATCTCGAAGTTGTTAGCAATAACAAAAAGCTGCCATGAGACGGATTTCTAAGATTCT